>BPTQ01000003.1:73684960-73699324 GCA_019973895.1 Chrysanthemum seticuspe | reverse complement strand
AATATAAATTGTAAAATTTATTGATATAAATATTTTAAATTTTAGATAAAATTTTATTTCAAATAAAATTTTCAATGTACGGCACTTATTCAGATATATATTGTAACTATAACTTTCATTACAGAGTAAAAAGCTCAACAGCACAATTTTTATTATTTGACAAAAAAGTTTTACTCATTACCAAAGCACGGTAAATGTCTCCACGGAGGTAGTTAATAATAAGTATAGAATGTTAGATACGTGTTAAGTTGAACACTATCCTTGGTAAAGGTCCTCTGTAATCTTTCATATGGATCATATGGTAGTATAAATCAAGTAAAATAGTACCCTTCCATAGCACTTCTACAAGAGGTTGAACTTCTTGTTCTATATCAACTTTATTAACCACAAAGTCTTGTTTTATACTAAAAACAATCGCACAAACGCCTTCAACCTTGTCAAGCATTATATTGTCATGAAGATTTTTCCTTATAGTTTCTTTAGTCAATCCCGAACCATCAAAAATCATATTTTGTTCTGAAACACCAATTATTTCAACTATATCTTGTTCTTCAAGTTGGAGAACATCTTCACGATACCTTCCCATGATAAAATGAACTAAATATGATGGTATACTAGGTATACTTTCTAATGTCTCCTGGAAATGGTTCCTATCACAAGTTGAATTGTGCATAGATTGTAAGATATGAATAATAATTGATGGAGGCACCTCTGTAAATGGCACGAAACCATTACTCATTTTGAAAAAACAGTTTATTATTTTTAACACGACAACTCGAAAAATGAGACATTACTTTCAATATCAATGTTATATATAGACTTATTCACGGCATGTAACTTTTAAAATAAACTTTATTTTAAAATAGATTTTAAATTTTATAAATATAGTTATTTAAAATGTTAAATATAACATATATTATTTTTAAATTATTATTGTCTTAATATCAGAGTTACTTTTATTAATAAAGACATTTTCTTAATGTCAGATTTTCTAAGAAAAAATATTAATCATCACTTTCTATCAAAACCTTTTTTAAGTTTGGTGTTTAATTTTGACAATTTTTAATATATTATTGTGTTTTTATTGTACCTCCTCGATTTTATAATGATGAAAAGTAACTCCTCGAGACACAAAATATTACTTTTTATGTCCAACTGACATATATGTCAGATAATCTTTAAAGTTGATTTTGACTGTACATAAGAAATTAATGTATATAGTTATCATATTTCATAAATATAGTTATTTAAAAATTTAAATATAATACATATTATTTTTAAATTATTATTGTCTTAATATCAGAGTTACTTTTCTTAATAAAGATATTTTATTAATATCAGAGTTACTTTTCTTAATAAAGATATTTTCTTAATATCAGATTTTGTGAGAAAAAATATTAAGCGTCCCTTTCTATTTAAAAACAAAATCAAAATTTTAATATCAGAGTTAGTTGTCTTAATATATGATATTATGTTAATATCATAGTTTTGAAACAAAATATTTATAATCAAAATGAAACAAATTTAATATTTTTTGTAAAATATATATGACGTATATATATTAATGTTTTATTAATATCAGAGTAAGTTGGCCTATAACGTATAGATATTTGCATATATGTTTCATTAACTAGTTTGACTATCTGTTGGAAACTTAGATGCATAACACGCTATGATACATGTCAGATTTTATAATGATGAAAAATATCTTCTCGAAACTCAAAATATTTACTTTTATGTCCAACTGACATATATGTCATAGAAAGTCAAAGAAATTAAAGTAATTTCCAACTAACATATATGATAGATAATCTTCAAAGTTGATTTTGTCTATACACAAAAATTAATGAATATAACTTTCATATTTCATAAATATAGTTATTTAAAATATTAGTTGTCTTAATATTATGTTAATATTTAAAATCAAAATCAAACAAATTTAATATTTTGGATATTAAAAATTTAATATGACGTATACATATTGATATTCTCTTAATATCAGAGTTAGTTGGCTTATGACGTAGTAAATTTCAATATTTTTAATGAGTAAGTTTCAATATTTTTTGAAATTCAAGATATTGTATTACTATCAAAGTTAGTTGCATAATATGATACTGTATTACTATCAGAGTGTCTTAATATCATAGTTAGTAAAATTTCAATTAATATCAGAGTTATTAAAATTTCAAAGATTAATCAATTCATATATCATGATATTATCATACTATTTAAAATTAATATTGTCTTAATATAAGAATTACTTTTTTTTATAAAGATATTTTTTTAATATCAGATTTAATATCAAAGTCAGAGTTAGTTGTCTTAATATATGATATTCTGTTGATATCATAGTTTTGAAACAAAATACTTAAAATCAAAATCAAAAAAATTTATTATTTTTTATGTTCTATGACGAATACATGTTAATATTCTCTTAATATCATAGTTAGTTTAAATTTATTAAGTAATTTGCAACTGACATATATTTCAGAATGTAAATTTGTAGATTAGGATTTTTTTTTTTAAATTTCACATTTTTTAATAAATGATATTGACTTAATATCAGAGTTAGTTGATATTCACATCCTATTTTTTAATTTTTTTTTATAATTGCATGTTATAATGAGGTATATCTATTAATATTGTCTTAATATCAGACTTAGTTTTGCCTTTACATACATGTCAAATATTAAAATATCAATTTAAGTCAAAGTTTTACATTAAATTTTAATATAGTTTTTCAATAATGTTGATTTTTTTTAATTCATGTCGTTTTTAAGTATATTTTTGACATTCAAGATATTTGTATTAATATCAGTGTCATATTTGTTACCATTGATTTTTTTTTTAAATTTCACATTTTTTAATAAATGATATTGACTTAATATCAGAGTTAGTTGTCTTAATATATCACACTATTTTAATATCAGAGTGTCTTAAACAAAATATTGATATTCACATCCTATTTTTTAATTTTTTTTTATAATTGCATGTTATAATGAGGTATATCTATTAATATTGTCTTAATATCAGACTTAGTTTTGCCTTTACATACATGTCAAATATTAAAATATCAATTTAAGTCAAAGTTTTACATTAAATTTTAATATAGTTTTTCAATAATGTTGATTTTTTTTAATTCATATTGTTTTTAAGTATATTTTTGACATTCAAGATATTTGTATTACTATCAGAGTTAGTTGTATAGATATATGATATTGTATTACTATCAGAGTGTCTTAATATCAGAGTTAGTAATATTTCAATTAATATTAGAGTTAGTAAAATTTCAAAGATTAATCAATTCATATATTATGATATTATCATACTATTTAAAATTCAAATTCAATGCAAGAATTTAAGATGAAGAAGAACATAAAGTTGAAAACCAATTATTATTACAATATGAATTGTCATAGCCTGTTCAACCAACAAATAAACTAAAATCACTCAAAGAAATCTACCATGGCTGTGGGGGAAGCTCGTTCGAGTTTCAACAGCTTCCTAGCCAACTCCCAGTTGTTTTTGATATTTTCATTCCTATCATGACTCCTATCGCTTTGCCTGATATTGATTGTCTTTAGCATCCGGGAACACGCAAGTACACACTTTATTAAAGTTAATTCATGCTCTGTTCTAGGAAAATATCGAAATACCATGGTCTGTAGCTGGCCATGGCTGAATGTGTTTCTATCTACAACATTAGAAAAATTTTCCAAAGGTAAAACACTAAGCGTGTTTGCAGCCTGAAAAATGAAATAGTGTTGAGATACGAAACATGGCAATTTAGTAATGTTTATTTGATACATATGCAATACAACATTACACTTACTCTGGTATCCAGCATTTTCAAATTTGGAGATGCCCGAATCATTACAATGGTGAACTCTACCATAAGACTATTCCCAAAATTGACATCGGACAGCTGAAGGTTAATCAGGGATACAAAAGGATCATTCATCCTAGAATTAGCTTCATGTATCAACTACAAAAAGTTTTAAAAATTAAATTTCATTAGTGTGTACAAATTTCTTTAACATTGTAATTATAAGTTGTAAAACTCAGATTGTTCTTACCGTGCAATCACCAAATTCCAATGAAAGAGTCTCAAGATTTTGTAGTCTCGTCAGTTGAAAGATATCGGATGTTGTGATTGTCGTCACAACATTATAAAGACAGAATCTCAAATCCAACTTCTTCAAATTCCTAAGTTTTGCAATATCCCATAGTCTCATCTTGTTTGTACTAGGACAATTCATTTTAAGAGACTCAAGTGAGGGACAACCAGCAATAAAGTCCCAAACTGTACTGCTTAGGAAATTTACATGAATTAATTCTAAGCTCAGTAGATTTGGGAAGCCATGAAAATATTCCAAAGTAGCCATAGCACAAAGATGAAGTACCATATGTTTCAATTCGATACGAGAGTAAAGTTGGGTTGGGATCGTAACTGGGTCACCATACCAGTTTGTAATAATCAACTCCTCAGTTCCATGTTCAGCCAAAAACAAGAGCCAGTCACGAATCTCTTCATAATGAAAGTTGTGTCTTCCAATCATTGATATTGGCTCTACAGAGAAGACAAACTTTCTTAATGGACCTATAAGCCGTTTTAAGAGTCTAGTAACAAGCTTCCCATCAAACTCATATGTTAAATAATAAAAGAAATCCTCATCAATTATGACATCGGTGAGAAATGTCTACTTAGACCTCCAGTTTCGCGCTAAACTAGAGGTTCTCACCGCTTCTAACAAAGGCAAACGATTCAAAATATTAGTGATCACTATATCGGGCATGTTGCTAATACGATTGATCAACATGGTATTATTGGAAGTTGGATTTGTCTTTTTGAGTTATGGAAATGAGGATTTACGTTAGGTTTTTGATATTCAGTAGATCGTTTCTGGATAAGGGTTGAATTTGAAACACTATATAAACAAATTGTTGATGTAGACTTGTACAGTGATGTTAAACTTTCAATAATATCATATCAAAAAAACATATAAAAAACTTGAATGAGCACTAGTAAATAACACTTAGATTTTTTTTCTCTATCTATTAATATCACAAATAATTTTTCTAGTAAATAATTTTTTTTCTAGTAAATGATACCATTTTTTAAACATTTTTTAACATATCATATTTCCTTAATATCAGAGTTAGTTGTCTTTAATATATTATATTGTCTTAATATCAGAGTTCTGAAATAAAATATTAATCTTCACATCGTATTTAAAAACAAAATAAAAGGAAAATTTATAATTGCATTTTCTAATGTGATAGTTAGTTGTTTCCATTTTTTATTTTAGTATCACACTGTGTTAGAAGATAAAGTATCAGAATAATTACCATTGAAATTTTTATTTAAATTTCATATTTTTTAATATATGATATTTTTCTTAATATCAAATTTAGTTGTCTTAATAGTTTATTTAATATCACACTGACATACTTGTATTTTTATTATAGTTTCTTAAGTCAAACAGATATTCAAATATCAGAGTTAATTGTTATTTTTTTTTATTTTAATATCACAGTGTGTTTAAATTACATATATTTTTAATATATGATATTTTTCTTAATATCAAAGTTAGTTGTCTTTAATATATGATATTGTCTTAATATCAGAGTCTAAAAAAAAAAAAAAAAAAAAAAAAAAAAATCAGAGAAATTTTATAATTGAATCTTATATGACGTATACATAATAAAATTGTCTTAATATCATTGTTTGTTTGACTATGCATATTATACATTTATTAAGTAATTTCAAACTGACATAAATGTTGGATACTATTTTTATAGTGGTTAAAGATATCTCCTCGAGACACAAAATATCACTCTGTCTGTTCTAATCTTTTAAAGTTGATTTTGACAATACACAAGACATTAATTAATATAATTTTAATTTAATTAGATAACAAGATGTTACTTAAATTTCATATTTTTTAATATACGATATTTCCTTAATATCAGAGTTAGTTGTCTTAATATATGACTTTGTTTTATTATCAGAGTTTCTAAAACAAAAAATTAATATTCACATTCCTATTTAAAAATAAAATCAAATTTTTTTTTTATAATTGCATGTTCTAAAGAGCTATGTATATTAATATTGTCTTAATATCAGACTTAGTTTTGGCTTTGACGTATATATTTATTAAGTAATTTTAATCTATATTCAATAACACACTGACATACATGTCAGATAGTGATGAAAAATTCTTCCTCGAGACTTAAAATATCAATCAATGTCAAATATTTATTTTAATATAGTTTTTCATTTAATTTTAATATAGTTTTTCAATTATGTTGGTTTTTAAAATATATTTTTGTTTATTTAAATTTAATAAATAATTTTAATTTAGTTATGTTATTTTTGTATTGTTTATTTTAATAAAGATGTTTTACTTTAAAAACAACTTTAATGTACTGTGATATTAAACTTATTCTAAGACATAATTTAATATCTTTGTAAGCAGTAGTAATTTTAAAATTTGACATATAAAACTTATTATTTTTCCTCTATAAATAATTTAATATAGTAATTTGTAAGCAGTAGTAATTTTTCTTTTTACAGCAGTATAATTTTTTTTTTAATTTCATATTTTTAATATATGATATTTGTGTTAATGTCAGAGTATCAAAAGTCCTACTTGTATTTTTCTTATAGTACATATAAAACTTATTATTTTTCCTCTATAAATATGACCATTTCCGATCTCACAAAAAAACAGACCAAGCAATCAACTCATTATAAATTTCAATCTATAATCAAAAAGATTGATGATCATTTTGCTGTATAATTTTATTTTTTTGCTTCGTTAATATATGAAATCTAGATATTTTACCGAATATTGAAAGTGAAACAACTTACAAGTAAACAATTTTTCTTACAAATCATCAAGTTGTCTCACTAATTGTTACCCAAAACCCTAAATCCTAAACCCTTAAGTATTTCATCTTCAAGAATAATCAATGGTGTATGATAATCTGTATAAAGCTGCAAACAGTTTTTTTGTTGCTTTTTAAAACCTTATTCTATCAAAATCATATGTCATTGAACATTTTTGTTTTTCCAGTTTCATCAACAAAGCTTAGAAATGATGCTATATGATCATGCTTTGCAGTAGTCACAGTTGATGAAGCAGAAGAGGTTTGGGGTGAAAGAAGTTGTTGGGATATGAAAGTGCTGAAGATATGAAAGTACTGAAGATATGAAAGTACTGTAAGCTGCAAAGTACTGGAAGAAGTCAAAGAGTCAAAGTACTGCTAAAGACAAAGTCAAAGTACTGCTATATGAAGTCAAAGTACTGCAAGAACAAAAGAACTATTATATTCGTTTATGGAAAGAATTGTATTCTATGTTTAGATTACTTGTCGTACAAGGTTACAAATTGTAAACCGACTAGGATATCCTTGAGCCTATAAAAGGACTCCTAGATTGGCATTAGAGGTACGATTTCAGAAAAAGAGTTTTAGAGTTTACGAATTAGTGTTTTAGAGAAAAGTTCGATTATCTTAGAGTTGTATTAGAGTATCTGCATAATAAGCAGATTTAGAGTTTATAATAAAAGTTATTCTTCTTAGCTTTGTTAAGTAAATTCCGCGTACTTGATAAAGATTGCTCAGTGTTTCTTTGTTAATAACTTAGGATTTATCCGAGCTTATTAAACCTTAACAAGCTAGTTAAGTTAGTTTGATTAAAGTATATCGATCCAACAAGTGGTATCAGAGCTTGTGTGGAAACTCTGACTAGGAAGAAACCCTACTTCAACTATATTCAAGATGTCGACCGAAGCTGTTCCACCACCCTCAATCACCTCACTCAGAATTCCGATAATCAAGAAGGGAGAATATGATCTCTGGTGCATGAAGATGAGGCAGTATATTGCCATTACAGACCATGCTCTATGGAATGTAATTGTGAATGGGAATGAAGTAGTTCCAGAACCCATTAATGTTCCTGGACAACCTACAGCACCAAAGGCAGTCTTACCAGCAGCAACCCTAAGGAATCAAGAGAAGGCTCTAAACATTCTCTTGTCTGCCATTCCAGATGGTCATCTTCTCAAATTTCATGATGCTAAAGATGCTAAGCAGCTCTGGGCTGCTCTCAAGACCAGATTTGGAGGGAATGAAGCCTCTAAGAAGATGCACAGAAACTTGCTGAAACAACAGTTTGAAACTTTCACAGTAGGAGAAAGAGAGAGTCTTGATGCTGCATATGATAGGTTTCAAAATCTCCTCAACATGTTGGAGTTATACAAGGCAGAAGTATCAGTTGAGGATGCTAATTTGAAGTTTCTAAGGAGTTTGCCATCTACATGGCATGTGATTGCTACTATGATCAGAGGACAACAAGGATTGGATGTTATGGACTTTGATGATCTCTATCATCAACTGAAGGTGTATGAACATGAGATGAGTGGTCAACCCAATTCCAAATCTCACAGTATTGCTTTTCTATCATCTGAAAAGAAGAGCAGTACTTCCAAAAGTACTGCTTCTTCTCAAAGTACTGTTCCTCAAAGTACTGCTGTTTACAATCCCCCTTCATATGCTCAGCAGGCCCCACCATCTACCACTTTGCACTCAGATGAAGTTGTGTGCTCCTTCTTTGCACAACAAGAAAGCTTACCTGTCACTTATGAAGAGGATCTAGCACAAATTGAAGAAGATGCACTTGAAGAAATTGATATCAGGTGGCAAGTTGCTATGATCACTACAAGGATCAAAAAGTACATGAAGAAGACAGGCAAAAGTATTGATTTCAAACCAAAACAAGGAATAACTTTTGACAAATCTCAAATTGAATGCTTCAATTGTCAAAAGACTGGTCACTTTGCAAGGGAGTGCAGGTTTGCTAAGTATCAAGCAAACAGAACATCTGAGAAGCCTAAACTTGAGCTCAAAGAAATTCCAATAACTGAAACAAAGGCTTTGGTTGCTCAAGTTATCAGAAGTTGACTGGAGTGAAGAATTTGATGATGAACCGGTGACTTACTGTATGGTAGCAGTGGAAGATGCAGTTAAAGACACAGTGGAAGCATTGGACTGGAGCACTGCTTTTGATGAAGAATCTGAACATGCTGCTTTGGAATCTGATGATGGTTTTGGAGGATTTGATTGGAGCAAAGAAAGTGAAGATGATCCTGTTCTTCTTGCTATGGTGGCTACTTCACCAACTCAGTCTCCTATCTCTGATGTATGCTCAAACTGTTATGAGTTCTATCTAAAATTGCTTAACAATTATGTGATTGAAAGAGATAATTGTATTAAGGCTAGGTCTGAGGTAGCAGGTTATCAAATCACTTTAGAATCTATGGAAGCTAAAATCATAACACATGAAAATAATGAAATGGCTTGGGCTGAAAAGTATGAACAACAGGATTACCAGTTAAAACTTAGTGAATGGAAACTAAACTGTAAAATTGCTGAAATTGAGAAATTAACTAAGGAAAGAGATGATTTGTTAGCTAAGTTTGCTGCTTGGGGAGAGTCTGGCTTGTCCCATGTTGCTTATGTTGAAAAACAGAGAAGGGCTTACATTAGAACAGGCTTAGGATTTGGAATAGACTTTAGTAACATAGATGAAAACCAACCTAGTGATCAGGATGATGGTGTTTTTGAGGACATAACCACTAGTGATGATGAACTCATTAACTATGTAGATACATCTAGTAATGAGGGCTCAATAAGTGAACCACCTCCTGAATATAAGAAAGACAATGGTTATCATGCTGTTCCTCATCCCATTAGTCATCAACCCTCTAGGCCTGATGTTTCTCGTTTTGGAGTAGACAGTCTAGAGTTTAGGAAGAAGCTTGTTGCTCAATCTAGGTCTGAGAAACCCAAAGAAACTGTTGAAAATAATGTTCAAAATCAAGCAGTACCTTTAAACCAAAGTACTGCTCAACAAGCAGTACCTTCTGCAAAACCTTTTCAAAACAGTACTGCTAAACCTTTTTGGGATAATTTTGGTCAAAACAGATTTTATCAGTCATCAAGAAGGCAAAATAATTTTGGGCATAGACATAGAAGAAATCACTTTGGTCATATGGGTCAAAAACTGTGTTTTGTGTGTTATAGTCCTAATCACTTAATCAAAGATTGTGATAAACACTCAGAATATCTAAGCAAGTTTTCAAGGAATAAGTCTACAAATCAGAAACCTAGAGAGCACAAACCAGTTTGGACTAATTCAAATAGGGTTAATCACAGAAACTTCTCACCAGATCATAGATACCCACATCAGAGAAGACCTTCAGTATCTCACAGTACTTTCCAAAGTACTGCTCAGAAACAAGGTACTGATCATACTACTTGGAATAGGAATCCTAGGAGATCTCACTATCAACCTGGAAGGTATCACAATTCACATAGGGGATCTAGATCACAGGAACCACCTGTTAAAACTGAATGGGTTAAAAGGGAAAGTACTGCTAAGGGACAAACAGTACGTTCAACAAAAAGTGAATCAGATGTTTTTATGATACAAGAAAATGCTAATAATCTGGTGAAAGAGATTTATGTTGAAAAACCAGGTAGTTTTGAAAATCCACATGCTAAAAATCATAAGATAATTTTGGATCATCATTTGAAAGATAGTGGGAATTACATACTCAAAGAATTTGAGTTTGTAACTCCTCAAGGGGAACACAAGTCAGTAATGGCTTGGGTTCCTAAAAGTTTCTAACTCTTTTCTTTGTGTGCAGGGCAACCCAGAAGAGGAGCTTAAAGATCATCTTATTGTGGATAGTGGTTGCTCTGGAAGTATGACAGGCGATAAAGAGATCCTGTCTGATTTTAGAAATATTAGTGGAGGAAGAGTTGCATTTGGGAATGATCCCAATGGAGGAAAGATTACTGGCAAAGGAACTATCAAAGTAGGGCTGATTGACTTTGAGAATGTTAGATATGTGAAGGAGCTAAAGTTCAACTTGTTGTCAGTCTCTCAAATTTGTGATAAAAAGCATCCTGTGTTATTCACTGACACAGAATGTCTCATCCTTTCCTCTGACTTTAAACCTGTTGATGATGACTTGGTAGTACTTAGAGTACCAAGGACAAATGATGTGTATAGTTTAGACATGAAGAGTCTACATTCCTATGGAAGAGCCACATGTTTGGTGGCTAAAGCAACATCTGAAGAGGCACATCAATGGCATAGAAGATTGGGCCATGTTAATTTCAAGAACATCAACAAACTGGTCAAAGGCAATTTAGTTAGAGGTTTACCTTCAAAGACTTACAAGAATGATCAATCATGTTTGGCATGCAAGAAGGGTAAACAACACAAAGCTTCCTGCAAGAAGCTTGAGGAAAGAACTATTAGAGAACCATTGGAGCTGTTACATATGGATTTATTTGGACCTGTCTCTGTGGCAAGTTTAAATAAGAAAAAGTACTGTTTGGTTGTTACTGATGATTGTAGTAGATTCAGTTGGGTTTTCTTTTTGGGCTTTAAAGATGATACCTTTGATGCTATTCAGACTCTAATTATAGCACTTGAAAACCAATTAAGACTCAAGGTTAGAGGTATTAGATGTGACAATGGAACTGAATTCAAGAACAAGCTTATGGATGACTTTTGTGCAAATAAAGGCATAAAAAGGGAGTTTAGTATTGCTAGAACACCACAGCAAAATGGTGTTGCAGAGAGGAAGAATAGGACTTTGATTGAAGCAGCAAGGACTATGTTAGCAGATTCCCATCTTCCTATTCAATTTTGGGCAGAAGCTGTAAGTACTGCATGCTATGTACTTAACAGGGTCTCTGTCACCAAACCACAGATGAAGACACCCTATGAATTGCTGATGGGCAATAAACCCAACATTCGTTTTATGAAGCCTTTTGGATGTCCTCTTACTATTTTAAACACCATTGATAATCTGGGAAAGTTTGATGGCAAGTCTGAAGAAGGTTACCTATTGGGTTATTGTACTAACAGTAAAGGCTTTCGAGTATACAACAGAGTTACTAAGAAGATTCAAGATTGTCTTCATGTTGAGTTTTTAGAAGATCAAGACAATGAGAAAGGAAAAGGTCCTGATTGGATGTTTGATCTTGAGATTTTATCTCCTTCGATGAATTATGTTCCTGTTAGAGAAGAAAATCAACCTTTGCACAATGAAGAAGATATCCAATATGTTGTTCATGATGTTCGTATTAGACCTGATGCTGTTCCTGATAAAGATCCTGTAAGTCCAAAACAAAGTACTGCTGTTCCTAAGCAAAGTACTGATTCTACAAAACAAAGTACTGTTGCACCACAATCCTCATTATCTGCTGAGGATCAATCTATTCAAGAGGAACTTAATCAGATGCTTCTTCAAGATGTCTTAGAACATTCTTACACTGATGAACAAAGGAGAGCTTATGAAGAGGCAAAGAAAACCAAGTCTGCAGAATACTCTCACAGTACTTTGGACAGTACTTTCGACCAAAGTACTGCTGCACCTGTTGACAGTACTTTAGATGATTTAGATGATTCTACCATGCCTGGGTTAGAAGAAACTGATGATGAGCTTGAAGATGAAGGTATTTTCACAGATTCCAATGAAGGTGCTGATTATACTAACTTAGATGATACATATGAAGTTCCACAGTCACCAATCTTACGAATTCATAAGAATCATCCAGCTGATCAAATCATTGGTCCTTCTACTTCTGGAGTTATTACAAGACACAAAGCTAAGAGTCTCTCTAAACCTCACAATGCTTTACTTAGCTTTGTGTATAAACAAAACAGGCTGAATCATAAGGACCATCAAACCTGCTTATTTACCTGTTTCATCTCTCAAGAGGAACCCAAGAATATTGCTCAAGCTTTGACTAAAGAAAGCTGGGTTGAAGCTATGCAGGAGGAACTTCTTCAATTTAAACTTCAAGAAGTTTGGGTTTTATGTGATCTTCCAGATGGGAAGAGAGTTATTGGAACCAGATGGGTTTTTAGAGTCAAAAGAGATGAAAGAGGCAATGTTATCAAAAACAAGGCAAGGTTAGTTGCTCAGGGTTATAGACAGGAAGAAGGGGTAGATTATGATGAGGTATTTGCTCCTGTGGCAAGGATTGAAGCAATTAGAATCTTTCTTGCTTTTGCTTCTTATATGGGTTTTCAGGTCTATCAGATGGATGTCAAGAGTGCCTTTCTTTATAACACTATTACAGAAGAGGTGTATGTGAAACAACCTCCAGGTTTTGAAGATCCTAAACATCCAAACAAAGTCTATAAGGTGGTTAAGGCTCTTTATGGTCTTCATCAGGCACCTAGAGCTTGGTATGAGAGGCTCTCTACATTCTTATTACAACATGGATACAGGAGGGGAGCCATAGATAAGACTTTGTTTATCAAGAGAGACAAGAAGGATATCATGTTAGTTCAAGTGTATGTTGATGATATCATCTTTGGGGCTACCAAACATTCCATGGTTAAGGAGTTTTAGCAGCTGATGCAGAAGGAATTTCAAATGAGTTCAATGGGAGAGTTAACATTCTTTTTAGGACTTCAGGTTAAGCAGTCAAAGGAAGGAATTTTCATTAGCCAAGACAAGTATGTTACAGACATACTTAAGAAGTTTAATTTTGATGATATGAAGGCTGTTACTACACCTATTAAATCTATCAATTCATTAGGCAAAGATGAAGATGGACAGCCTGTTGAAGTCAAGCTGTACAGGTCAATGATTGGCTCTCTTATGTATCTTACTGCATCAAGGCCTGATATCATGTTTGCAGTTTGTCTATGACAATCAAGTAGTTGCTAATGTTTTTTTTTTATTTTTTGATGTCTTTTTATGTATGACTTTCAGTATGAAAAACAACTGTTGTGTAATGTAAAATGCAATTATGCATATATCTATTTCAACAAGTCATAGTAATTCTGATATTAATATATTCTTTTTACATTTTATGATATGAAAATCAATGATAACTTAAATTTATATTTTAATATGATTGTCACATTTAATTTCTATATTTACTTGCACTAAAACTTATTCTGATATTAAAACTGGCAGAACCATACAATTTTTATTAGTAGTAGAAAAATTTGTTTGCAGCAGCAGAAAAATTTGTTGCAGCAGCAGTAATACTATCATCAGACAGTCTTGCTTTCCGAATAATAAAATCTATATTACAAAAATCAGAAATTTCTTAATTTCTTTCTTAATCATCAAAAATAATATCAAAATTTCTTAATATCACATAAGAATAAGGACAATTAAAATCTGACTAACAACAATATTTAATGTCACAAAACAGTACCTTTTCTCTCAAAAAATAATTGACCATTTTTTTTCCTGTTGCCTCTTCTGCATACTTATCAAATATTTCTAAATGATATTAAATATCCAATTTTTTTTT
>BPTQ01000003.1:72781991-73056926 GCA_019973895.1 Chrysanthemum seticuspe | reverse complement strand
CCGTTACTACCAATTACCCATCAATATTACCGTTGGAACAGTACTTTAATACGACAAACAGTACTTTCCACATAAGCAGTACTTTCCCAAGCAGTACTTTCCAAGCAGTACTTTCAGGAAAAATAGTACTTTGCCAAATACCTTCATATAAACTAAGTATAAACAAGCATCCCCCCCTCAAGCAATACACAGGACTATACCTAACACCTTATAGTCCTCCCCTTAAACATAGCTTAGTAGTTAATCATTCCAATGCTAACGACCAAGTGATTGAATCGTGACACATCAAAACCTTTTGTGAGTAAATCAGCTACATTGTCATCCGTATGAACTTTAACCACATTAATGAGCCTATGCTCATAGCAATCTCTGATAAAGTGATGCCTAATCTGAATATGCTTTGTCTTGGAATGATACACAGGATTCTTCACAATACAAATTGTACTCTCATTATCAATATTGATAGGAGTATTTTTGAAATTGAACCCATAGTCCAAGAGTTAAATCTGCATCCACAAAACCTGTCCACAACAACTTGCAGCAGCTACATATTCAGCTTCAGTAGATGATGTTGCTGCAATTTTCTGCTTTTTGCATTGCCAGGAGACTAACCTTCTTCCAAGATATTGGCATCCACCAGTTGTGGATCTTCTATCATAATTATCACCTGCATAGTCACTATCTGAAAAAGCTTCTAAGTGAAAAGGTGACTCTTTAGGATACCACAACCCCAACTTAGGTTGTTGTTTCAAATAACAGAAAATTCTTTTTACTGCATTCATGAGAGAGATCTTTGGTGAGACTTGATATCGTGCACATAGACAAACTGCAAACATGATATCAGGCCTGGATGCAGTAAGATACATAAGAGAGCCAATCATAGATCTGTATAACTTGACTTCAACAGGCTGTCCAGCTTCATCTTTACCCAATGAATTGATAGATTTAATAGGTGTAGTAACAGCCTTCATATCATCAAAATTAAACATCTTAAGTATGTCTGTAACATACTTGTCTTGACTGATAAAAATTCCTTCCTTTGACTGCTTAACCTGAAGTCCTAAAAAGAATGTTAACTCTCCCATTGAACTCATTTGAAATTCCTTCTGCATCAGCTGCTCAAACTCCTTAACCATGGACTGTTTGGTAGCCCCAAAGATAATATCATCAACATAAACTTGAACTAACATGATATCCTTCTTGTCTCTCTTGATAAACAAATTCTTGTCTATAGCTCCCCTCCTGTATCCATGTTGTAATAAGAATGTAGAGAGCCTCTCATACCAAGCTCTAGTTGCCTGATGAAGACCATAAAGAGCCTTAACCACCTTATAGACTTTGTTTGGATGTTTAGGATCCTCAAAACCTGGAGGTTGTTTCACATACACCTCTTCTGTAATAGTACCATATAGAAAGGCACTCTTGACATCCATCTGGTAGACCTGAAAACCCATGTATGAAGCAAAAGCAAGAAATATTCTAATAGCTTCAATCCTTGCTACAGGAGCAAATACCTCATCATAATCTACCCCTTCCTCCTGTCTATAACCCTGAGCAACTAACCTTGCCTTGTTTTTGATAACATTGCCTCTTTCATCTCTTTTGACTCTAAAAACCCATCTGGTTCCAATAACTCTCTTCCCATCTGGAAGATCACATAAAACCCAAACTTCTTGAAGTTTAAATTGAAGAAGTTCTTCCTGCATAGCTTCAACCCAGCTTTCTTTAGTCAAAGCTTGAGCAATATTCTTGGGTTCCTCTTGAGAGATGAAACAGGTAAATAAGCAGGTTTGATGGTCCTTATGATTCAGCCTGTTTTGTTTATATACAAAGCTAAGTAAAGCATTGTGAGGTTTAGAGAGACCCTTAGCTTTGTGTCTTGTAATAACTCCAGAAGTAAAAGGACCAATGATTTGATCAGCTGGATGATTCTTATGAATTCGTAAGATTGGTGACTGTGGAACTTCATATGTATCATCTAAGTTAGTATAATCAGCACCTTAATTGGAATATGTGAAAATACCTTCATCTTCAAGCTCATCATCAGTTTCTTCTAACCCAGGCATGGTAGGATCATCCAAATCATCTAAAGTACTGTCAACAGGTGCAGTAGTACTTTGGTCGAAAGTATTGTCCAAAGTACTGTGAGAGTACTCTGCAGTCTTGTTCTTCTTCTTTGCCTCTTCATAAGCTCTCCTTTGTTCATCAGTGTAAGAATGTGCTAAAACATCTTGAAGAAGCATCTGATTAAGTTCCTCTTGAATAGATTGATCCTCAGCAGATAATGAGGATTGTGGTGCAACAATACTTTGTTTTGGAGAATCAGTACTTTGCTTAGGAACAGCAGTACTTTGTTTTGGACTTACAGGATCTTTATCAGGAACAGCATCAGGTCTAATATAAACATCATGAACAACATATTGGATATCTTCGTCAGTGTGCAAAGGTTGATTTTCTTCTCTAACAGGAACATAATTCATCGAAGGAGATAAAATCTCAAGATCAAACATCCAATCAGGACCTTTACCTTTCTCATTGTATTGATCTTCTAAAAACTCAACATGAAGACAATCTTGAATCTTCTTAGTAACTCTGTTGTATACACGAAAGCCTTTACTGTTAGTACAATAACCCAATAGGTAACCTTCTTCAGACTTGCCATCAAACTTCCCCAGATTATCAATGGTGTTCAATATAGTAAGAGGACATCCAAAAGGCTTCATAAAACGAATGTTGGGTTTATTGCCCATCAGCAATTCATAGGGTGTCTTCATCTGTGGTTTGGTGACAGAGACCCTGTTAAGTACATAGCATGCAGTACTTACAGCTTCTACCCAAAATTGAATAGGGAGATGGGAATCTGCTAGCATTGTCCTAGCTGCTTCAATCAATGTCCTATTCTTCCTCTCTGCAACACCATTTTGCTGTGGTGTTCTAGCAATACTAAACTCCCTCTTTATGCCTTTATTTGCACAAAAGTCATCCATAGGCTTGTTCTTGAATTCAGTTCCATTGTCACATCTTATACCTCTAACCTTGAGTCTTAATTGGTTTTCAAGTGCTATAATTAGAGTCTGAATAGCATCAAAGGTATCATCTTTAAAGCCCAAAAAGAAAACCCAACTGAATCTACTACAATCATCAGTAACAACCAAATAGTACTTTTTCTTATTTAAACTTGCCACAGAGACAGGTCCAAATAAATCCATATGTAACAGCTCCAATGGTTCTCTAATAGTTCTTTCCTCAAGCTTCTTGCAGGAAGCTTTGTGTTGTTTACCCTTCTTGCATGCCAAACATGATTGATCATTCTTGTAAGTCTTTGAAGGTAAACCTCTAACTAAATTGCCTTTGACCAGTTTGTTGATGTTCTTGAAATTAACATGGCCCAATCTTATATGCCATTGATGTGCCTCTTCAGATGTTGCTTTAGCCACCAAACATGTGGCTCTTCCATAAGAATGTAGACTCTTCATGTCTAAACTATACACATCATTTGTCCTTGGTACTCTAAGTACTACCAAGTCATCATCAACAGGTTTAAAGTCAGAGGAAAGGATGAGACATTCTGTGTCAGTGAATAACACAGGATGCTTTTTATCACAAATTTGAGAAACTGACAACAAGTTGAACTTTAGCTCCTTCACATATCTGACATTCTCAAAAACGATTCTTCCAGCTTTAATTGTTCCTTTCCCAGTAATCCTTCCTCCATTGGGATCATTCCCAAATGCAACTTTTCCTCCACTAATATTTCTAAAATCAGACAGGATCTCTTTATCGCCTGTCATACTTCCAGAGCAACCACTATCCACAATAAGATGATCTTTAAGCTCCTCTTCTGGGTTGCCCTGCACACAAAGAAAAGAGTTAGAAACTTTTAGGAACCCAAGCCATTACTGACTTGTGTTCCCCTTGAGAAGTTACAAACTCAAATTCTTTGAATATGTAATTCCCACTATCTTTCAAATGATGATCCAAAATTATCTTATGATTTTTAGCATGTGGATTTTCAAAACTCTCTGGCTTTTCAACATAAATCTCTTTTACCAGATTATTAGCATCTTTTTGTAGCACAAAAACATCTGATTTACTTTTTGTTGAACGTACTGTTTGTCCCTCAGCAGTACTTTCCCTTTTAACCCATTCAGTTTTAACAGGTGGTTCCTGTGATCTAGATCCCCTATATGAATTGTGATACCTTCTAGGTTGATAGTGAGATCTCCTAGAATTCCTATTCCAAGCAGTGTTATCAGTACCTTGTTTCTGAGCAGTACTTTGGAAAGTACTGTGAGATACTGAAGGTCTTCTCTGATGTGGGTATCTATGATCTGGTGTGAAGTTTCTGTGATTAACCCTATTTGAATTAGTCCAAACTTGTTTGTGCTCTCTAGGTTTCTGGTTGGTTGACTTATTCCTTGGAAACTTGCTTAGATATTCTGAGTGTTTGTCACAATCTTTGATTAAGTGAGTAGGACTATAACACACAAAACACAGTTTTTGACCCATATGACCAAAGTGATTTCTTCTATGTCTATGTCCAAAATTATTTTGCCTTCTTGATGACTGATAAAATCTGTTTTGACCAAAATTATCCCAAAAAGGTTTAGCAGTACTGTTTTGAAAAGGTTTTGCAGAAGGTACTGCTTGTTGAGCAGTACTTTGGTTTAAAGGTTCTGCTTGATTTTGATCATTATTTTCAACAGTTTCTTTGGGTTTCTCAGACCTAGATTGAGCAACAAGCTTCTTCCTAAACTCTAGACTGTCTACTCCATAACGAGAAACATCAGGCCTAGAGGGTTGATGATTAATGGGATGAGGAACAACATGATAACTATTGTCTTTCTTATATTCAGGAGGTGGTTCACTTATTGATCCATCATTACTAGTTGTTTCTACATAGTTAATGAGTTCATCATCACTAGTGGTTATGTCCTCAAAAACACCATCATCCTGATCACTAGTTTGGTTTTCATCTATGTTACTAAAATCCATTCCAAATCCTAAGCCTGTTCTAATGTAAGCCCTTCTCTGTTTTTCAACATAAGCAACATGGGACAAGCCATATTCTCCCCAAGCAGCAAACTTAGCTAACAAATCATCTCTTTCCTTAGTTAATTTCTCAATTTCAGCAATTTTACAGTTTAGTTTCCATTCACTAAGTTTTAACTGGTAATCCTGTTGTTCATACTTTTCAGCCCAAGCCATTTCATTATTTTCATGTGTTATGATTTTAGCTTCCATAGACTCTAAAGTGATTTGATAACCTGCTACCTCAGACCTAGCCCTAATATAATTATCTCTTTCAATCACATAACTGTTAAGTAATTTTTGATAAAACTCATAACAGTTTGAGCATACCTCAGAGATAGGAGACTGAGTTGGTGAAGTAGCCACCATAGCAAGAAGAACAGGATCATCTTCACTTTCTTTGCTCCAATCAAATCCTCCAAAGCCATCATCAGATTCCAAAGCAGCATGTTCAGATTCTTCATAAAAAACAGTACTCCAGTCCAATGCTTCCACTGTGTCTTCAACTGCATCTTCCACTGCTACCATACAGTAAGTCACCGGTTCATCATCAAATTCTTCACTCCAGTCAACTTCTGATAACTTCTCTTGAGCAACCAAAGCCTTTGTTTCAGTTATTGGTATTTCTTTGAGCTCAAGTTTAGGCTTCTCAGATGTTCTGTTTGCTTGATACTTAGCAAACCTGCACTCCCTTGCAAAGTGACCAGTCTTTTGACAATTGAAGCATTCTATTTTAGATTTGTCAAAAGTTATTCCTTGTTTTGGTTTGAAATCAATACTTTTGCCTGTCTTCTTCATGTACTTTTTGATCCTTGCAGTGATCATAGCAACTTGCCACCTGATATCAATTTCTTCAAGTGCATCTTCTTCAATCTGTGCTAGATCCTCTTCATAAGTGACAGGTAAGCTTGCTTGTTGTGCAAAGAAGGAGCACACAACTTCATCTGAGTGCAAAGTGGTAGATGGTGGGGCCTGCTGAGTATATGATGGGGGATTGTAAACAGTAGTACTTTGAGAAACAGTACTTTGAGGAGAAGTAGTACTTTTGGAAGTACTGCTCTTCTTTTCAGATGATAGAAAAGCAATACTGTGAGATTTGGAATTGGGTTGACCACTCATCTCATGTTCATACACCTTCAGTTGATGATAGAGATCATCAAAGTCCATAACATCCAATCCTTGTTGTCCTCTGATCATAGTAGCAATCACATGCCATGTAGATGGCAAACTCCTTAGAAACTTCAAATTAGCATCCTCAACTGATACTTCTGCCTTGTATAACTCCAACATGTTGAGGAGATTTTGAAACCTATCATATGCAGCATCAAGACTCTCTCTTTCTCCTACTGTGAAAGTTTCAAACTGTTGTTTCAGCAAGTTTCTGTGCATCTTCTTAGAGGCTTCATTCCCTCCAAATCTGGTCTTGAGAGCAGCCCAGAGCTGCTTAGCATCTTTAGCATCATGAAACTTGAGAAGATGACCATCTGGAATGGCAGACAAGAGAATGTTTAGTGCCTTCTCTTGATTCCTTAGGGTTGCTGCTGGTAAGACTGCCTTTGGTGCTATAGGTTGTCCAGGAACATGAACGGGTTCTGGAACAACTTCATTCCCATTCACAATTACATTCCACAGAGCATGGTCTGTAATGGCAATATACTGCCTCATCTTCATGCACCAGAGATCATATTCTCCCTTCTTGATTATTGGAATTCTGAGTGAGGTGATTGAGGGTGGTGGAACAGCTTCAGTCGACATCTTGAATTTAGTTGAAGTAGGGTTTCTTCCTAGTCAGAGTTTCCACACAAGCTCTGATACCACTTGTTGGATCGATATACTTTAATCAAACTAACTTAACTAGCTTGTTAAGGTTTAATAACCTCGGATAAATCCTAAGTTATTAACAAAGAAACACTGAGCAATCTTTATTAAGTACGCGGAATTTACTTAACAAAGCTAAGAAGAATAACTTTATTATAAACTCTAAATCTGCTTATTATGCAGATACTCTAATACAACTCTAAGATAATCGAACTTTTCTCTAAAACACTAATTCGTAAACTCTAAAACTCTTTTTCTGAAATCGTACCTCTAATGCCAATCTAGGAGTCCTTTTATAGGCTCAAGGATATCCTAGTCGGTTTACAATTGATAACCTTGTACGACAAGTAATCTAAACATGGAATACAATACTTTCCATAAACGAATATAACAGTTCTTTTGTTCTAGCAGTACTTTGACTTCATCTTGCAGTACTTTGACTCTGTCTTTAGCAGTACTTTCATATCCCAACAGAGTGTGGCATGTAGTTGACACGGCTTCAGCCCATAAGTAATCTAGAAGTTTAGCATTAATTAACATCGTTCTTGCAGCTTCCACTAACGCGCGATTTCGTCTTTCAACAACTCCGTTTTGTTCTGGTGTACGTGCAATAGATGTTTGATGCTCAATTCCCACTTTCTCATAAAATGCACGAAGAGTTTGATTCACAAATTTAGTTCCTTTGTCTGTTCTGATTTTTCTGACTGTGTTCAGGAGCTGAACTTGAATTTTCGTGAGAAAGGTGATGATCATCTGTGGAGCTTGATCTTTACTTCGAAGAAAGTAGACCCAAGTCCATATTGAGTAGTCATCGACAATTACCAAGATGTAGCGTTTGCCATTAATCATTTGCACGCGCATCGGGCCACACAAATCCATGTGAAGAAGATGAAGCACATGCTGAGAGCTGTGTTCCATCCTTGAAGGAAAGTGAGCACGAGTTCTTTTCCCTTGTTCACACGCTGAGCATAGGTGATCTTTAGAATATTGGAATCTCGGGAGACCTTTAACTAGTTTGTATCGAGCAAGTTTGGTTATGGTTTGAAAGTTTAAATGTGAGAGATGACGGTGCCATAGCCAAGATTTTGTTGATGTTGCCTTTGAAAGTAGACAGATGGGAGATGAAGCAATCATGTCTTGCATGGAGATAGTGTAGAGACTTGAATTGCGAGTGCCAGACATAAGATCGTTTCCTTGTAGATCACGAATGAAACAAGTTTTCTCCCGAAAAGCAACTTCCAAATCTCCATCACAGAATTGACCTACTGAGAAGAGATTGTGACCGAGGCCTTCCACATAATAAACTCTGCTAATTTCGATGTTGCCATTGATGTAATCTCCGTAGCCCATGATAGCTGGGAAGAGATCATTCCCGAATCTGACAGTGCCAATGAACTTTGCAACAAAGTTTGATAACAGTTTAAGATTGCCTGTCACGTGTCGGGAACATCCGCTATCAACAATCCAAAGGATGATCTGTATCACCTGCATTACACACAGACGATACAGATGGAATAGAAGTAGATGTGGAACCCGAAGAGTTAGAGGGTTCCGAAGCAGTTATAGTAGAAATACACACATCAACGATTTTAGGTATCCATTTAAATCCTAGTGTATTATGTATCCATTTCTGCCATCTCCAACAAGTATTTGCTTTAGTCTTAGTGAATGCACTAGGTGGTACTACGTTCCTTGGAGGTGATAATGGAGCTACAGGGACATCAATGGGTTTCATAGAAACTAAAGAGGGCGGTTTACCAAGCACAGACTTAGAAGCATTAGTTGGCCTAGAGGTATTCTGTTTCTTAGGATTCCGTAAACGAGACAAGATAGCTTGAGCAACACATTCATCATGACAATCAGAAAGAATACTTTTACGACATATAACATAAGAAGCTTCAGACTTAATATCAAAAGTACTTAAAGGTTCATCATTCGTTACAACACTTTTTCCATTACATTTGTCAGACGCAATATCTAAAGTCGGTGTAGCTTGAATCTTATTCAAAGTCCTAGGGTGTTTTTCTACTTCAGCATTCTTTATTGTTCTTTTCTTAGGTCGCAACTTCCTATTCTTCCTTGTATTGCTCCTAGGCTGTGAAGTGCAGACGTTGGGAAAAGAGGCAACTATTCTTGTTTCAGTAGAGGGAAGCACATTAGTATCTTGTGATTTGTCAGTAGGCATTCTAGTGTCACTTTTTCTAAGTGTTACAGGTGCAAGTTTCTTAATGTTGCTAAGCTAAACTTGTTCATACTTTCCTAACTTCTCTTTTAACTCAATGACAGTGTGCAACAAATCTTGATTTTCAGAACGAAGATTTCCAGAAAAATTCATGACTTCTTTAGTGTGTGCAAGATAATGATCAAGTTCGTTTGATTCTTCATCACGAGTTTGTTTGAGTAAATCAAATATGACACCATATTCCTTTTTAACTTTTGCAAGTTCTTGTTCATATTTTGAGATTTGACATTTCAAAGACGCGGTTTGATCATCCAGTTGCTCAATTTTAGGATCAAAAGATTTAGAACGCAACTGGGTGATTTTGTTTTGCAGAGCAAGTTCACGATTTTGACAATCTTTTTGACACCATTGAAGACGACGTTTTGCATTTGAAAGTTCGTTTAACAATCGTTCATTTTCAACTTTTAAAGACTCGATCTGAAGCACATTATCAGTATTCTCAACAATTGCAACAGAATCAACAGAATCAGCAGAGATATAATCAAATGCATATGAGATAGAATGCAATAACACAACATTATGGATATCAACACAGATAACATCTTCCAAGAGTCGATCAACATCTTTTCGTAACATTTTCTTTTTACGTTTTGTATTTGAAATTGATGTTTCTGTTTGTTCGAAAACTCTTTTCATAAGTCCAAGCTCCTTGTGAAAATCCCTTTCCCAACATATAGCACAATTTTTCAAATTTCGGACATGGGGTAAAATTCTTTTCTGAAGAATATCTCTTTGTGCACGCGCAAGAGGCGATTGAAAATGTTCGACTTTTATTTCAGAATGAAATTCAATTTCACGTTCCAAAAGTTTGATGTCCGAAATGAATGTTTCAAAATATTTTATAACTTTACATTGTTCGGCTAATGGTTTTATTTCACTAAGTGAAGGTAAAGGACCATTAATTTGTACATTAATGGAAAGGGGACCCTCAGAAGTAGGTGTGATAACCCAAGGTGTGTTAGAAAAATCCTTTTGTGCAACGAAAGTGACGGCTTTTGAATAGTTAAATGGTTTGTTATAAACAACCTTTTCTAATTTTGATCGACTCTCGTCTTCTGCATCTAATTCCTCTTGACGGTTATATTCAACAACACTCATAATTGAATCATCAACTCCATGTTCTGCACTGTAAACTTCAGGATTTGGTTTGAATGCTCTGTTTGAAAACTTAGGTTTGTAATCAGCAAGATTCGGTCCATATCCATTTGGATTTGGTTTGAAAGTAAACTTTTGAATCGTTGTGATTGATTCACCATGTTTATAAACAACAGTTCAAAACTCTTAGATTTTGTTTTGTAAGTCAACAATTTCCTCAAGATAGTCATCTATTCATTTTGTGGAATCCTTTTTGTACTCAAAGAACTGTTTTTGACAAGTTAACAACTCAAACTTGGATTTGTGAGTTTCCAAGGCAAGAGCGTTAAGTTGTTGTTTATGATCATGTTTGAGTTGTTCTATTTGAGACAACAAAGCATTATTGGATGCGGCTAGATCACGTATCTGTCGTTCTAATGATTTTTCGTTTTGGTGTGATTTAGCAAAAGCGACTTCAAAACCTTGTTCACGTTTTTCTTGAGTATTTAAATAGTTGAGTTGCCGTTTTAAGCATTCAATATCCCTGGTTAACAGTGCATTTTTATTGTGTAATTGCTGATTCAGTGCACAACATTCTTCCATTCGGTATTGTTGCTCTTTAAGTAAGAGGTCAACATCTGGATTAGGCAAAGGTTCAACATGTTCAACGTGAGTCACAACATGATTACTGTTCAGATCCTCAAGTATGACCACAGAGTCAATTTAATTATCAAAGGTAACTATGAGGTCATCTTCAACGTCAAATGTAACTACTGGATCTAGTTGAGAATCGTCAGAATGAAATGTGGACGGCTCATGTTGAACAGTCTAAGCCTCGTCGGATTCAAATGTTGGCTGAGATATTAGATCAGTGATGAATATGGTTTGTTCGGGTACCTGAGACAAGCCATCAGTGTCATACACTGGGCCTGTGTCACTCATATGGAGTTCGTGCATATTAGCCATAAACATAACTGCTGCATTAGCCTGCAAGTCCTCCATATCATCATCTGAGTCTGCATCTGCCATAAAGCTCTGTTCTTTGTTTGTGATAGTTCCACCAGCTTCATCCTTAAGAGCCAAAAGTAAAGCCTCCTTGTGATAAGCACTGCCTCTAGTTCTCGGCTTTGGGCATGCATTAGCCAGGTGACCCTTCTCATTACAGTTGTAGCAGCTAAGACCATTCATCCCATTCTGAGCATTCCCCTGTTCAACCACTTGAGCTCTCTGTTGTTGTGGAGCACCCATGTTATTCCTTCCCATAGCATTAAACCCTTGACCACCGCCCATCTGACGAACATTACCATGATTCTGAACTTCAACACGTCCATTGTTCACAACAGCCTAATTCCTTGTGTTGGATGAGGAACGAATGTGATTGTTGGATTTGTTTGTATAACGGCCGAAGGCTTTAGAAATCATAACAAATCATTGTTTCAATGCATCGAAAGCATCGGAGTCCTCATTAGCTTCACTGTAAAGTGCTTGATCATTGTTGTTGTTGTATGGAACTAATTGAGTTTGGTGAGATTGTTGCTGTGACGGATCATATGGTGTAATTGTTGCAGTTGGTTGAGGAGCGGGTTGAGGAGGATAACTAGTTTGAGCCAACAAAGCAAGTTGTTGATTGTCCGGATGTGACGGCGGGGCCGGGAGTCCACGGATAGCCCTTTCTTTGTCAACTTCTTTTTGGTGGGGCTTCAATAGTCGTACAACAATCCGTATGTAGCATGATGGAGATTTTTAGCTTGATGGATGAAAATGACATACTTTTCCCAATCTGAACCAAGACTACTTAGAAACTTAGTATTGACTGAAATTCTTGGCTTAATGATGTTATGTTTGTCCAAGTCATTGATGATGTCTGAGAATCGATGATGATATGACTCTAATGTCTCTCCTGGTTCAATCATGAAGTGTTCATAAGCCAAGTATATTTTGGATTCCATGTCTTCTTGATTGAGTTCAGTGCCTTCCATGAGAAGATGAATGTGTTCCCACATTGCTTTAGCAGTCTTTTGAGCATCAACACTGTCACACCCCCAATTTACCTGTTTTGCAGCGGAATGGAATTCCTGGGGATAGACTGTCATAGCACCACAATCACAGTTATATTGAACTACCTAAAGTGTCGTTTAAAAACACATCGTTGGATATTTAATAAAAGCGTTCAGAGTTACAACATAGGTCCCAAAAGTTTAAAAAGTTTGCGGAAATATAAATATATTACAAGTCCAAACGATGTTTTGAAAGAAAGTGCCATAATGTACAATGATATAAGTCGACGCCGCGACTCAAAAGGTGGTTCCTTAACCATGCCATGATGATAATGCCTTAGTTACCTGAAAATACATTGCTAAAACGGTCAACAATAATGTTGGTGAGAAATCATAGGTTTATGTAAATGTTTTATACGACTACGCAAGTATAGACCAGGTATGACAATCATGTCACAGAAAAATGTTACAATTGCTATAAGTCCATGACACCGAAACTAGACTGTTCATAATGTATGCCCCAACAGAGTGTTTGCCAGACAACTCAATAATGTTATTAAATGAAATGCATCCGTATGACTAGTTGGGATTCACCAACCCGGATGGAGGCGTCACCCTCGATAGATCTATCCACTCACCCTCGCTTCTAAGATTAACGGTTCATGTAATATAATGGGGACTTTCAATTGGCATGTGGTAACTTAAGCAACGTAAATGAATTTAACATACTTGGTATCGTAATAAAAATGTTGTGCAATGTATTCTCCCCCGTAGGTTTGAAAATAATTATAAACATGTACGACGGGGCTATGAAAACTCACCTTGGTATGCAGAAATGTAAGACATCACAACTAACATCAAGTAATAAATGTGCACGGCTCCGACACGCAACCTAGATAAGTATGGTATGGGTTTTTAGTCTAAGTCTTGAATTCAAATACACGTTGTAAAGTTTACAAGTTTTCATGTTTTTGAAATGCTTGAAGTTCAAAAGCAAAAGTTTCCATATATTTGGATCTTTAAAAAGCTTGAGGTTTAAAAACAAATATTTTAAATATTTGTTTTGTAACATTTTATGCGAAGTTTCATGAATTAACTTGATTGTCGATAATGATCGAAAAATGTAGTTGCGAAGATGATTCACACGTCTTGGCTCTTGGAAAAGATGGAAATGATGTTAATGAAATGTAGACTAAACCTAGTCGATATGAAATGTCCGTGATGATATGATCATGAATTCGCAGCTAAACCATTAAGGTTACGCGAATTTGATACTCGTAAACCCAGTTTACGATAAATGATGAAATAGTGAACTTGAGAAATGACCTGAAATTACGAGTTGTCACATTCGCCCATCCAAAAAGGAATTCAGTCCCTGAATTCAGTCCTTGTTGGGTCCTACGGTGTTATGCGTTGTCGGTGAAAAGATGAGGATACTTGGGTCGTATTGGTTCGTCCAGTGTTTTTCTGAATCGCACCACGCCTTTCCAAGGCAAGATTTTGAACATAAATTATGTTGCCAACTTGAAATTCTAATGGTTTGCGGCTTATGGGACATATTTCCAAAATTTGCATCGTATAACGATGTAGTTTATCTAGCTATATGTTGTTACTTGTAACTGATTCTTGATTTGTATGACTTCTTTGTTTGTTTCATGAATGAGTTATGGACTAATGAATTGGACTTTCCTGATTTTAACCCGTGAATCAGTGATTGATACCTCAACCTTAAAGGGCCTCAAATGGTGTAGTCAATATGTTCATGAGCTAACTATTGTTGTAAAGAAACTTGTCGATGGAGAATGATTTGCCTAACCATTTCTAGAAAGTCACACTTGCTTGAGCATATTATCTAATGTGGGAATTGTTCTCTCGCTCTAACCATTGAGCTGAGGATAGTAGGCGGTAATCATGTCCTAATAGGTTCCATGGAAATCCTGAAATGACTGTCAGCAGTCTAAGGTGGATCGAATAGCTTATAATAGGTACAACTGGAATTGATACCACGTGTCTCGTGTTAGATTTCAAAATGTTAAATCTGTCGGAAAGGACCTTATTGAAAAGAATAGATTATAGATAACAGTTGTGATTCCTCGCGTTTCTAGTCCTAGCAAATGTCATGACTTGAGTCTTACTTTCCTACGGTGCTTAGTCTCTATGACTAAAATGTTTATTGTTTGATTATCGAAGTGTTTCCATGCTCCATGTTGTAAAGTCACAAAACCTTAAATATTCAAGTGAGGTGGTGTGATGGTTGATTTTCAAGACTTGTTTCAATATTGAGTACTTCTAAAATAATTCATCTCTTATATTGCTATCATGCTAGCAAGAAAAATAGGTATCAGCTCATACTATGTCGAAGAATGTTTGTTCTAATTTCACTTGTAGATGGAGAGTCATTGATTGTCCGATATGTTCAAACCTGTTGCATCTCTTTATGTGAAAGTAAAGTTATCCGTAATTCCTAGAGAACACAATGCCTTAGGGAAAGTTTATATCGATAACCTTAATCTAACCAAATTTTTCTTTAAGGAAAACTCATTGTAGGGAAATTCACATATTGTTGAAGCTATGTTTAGTGAAATGTTCTGTAGTCTCGATTAGAATATTTGGTTTATCCCTATAGTGTTGCTTAGTGTGTATTCGCTTCATACTAAATTTCGTGACTCGGTCTAACTAGTACTTTTGAAATGATGTAATTTGGCTTCTAATTCAAGGATAGTGATTCGGATTGTCTCGTGATGTCTTAAGATTTTTATTGAGTTGTGAAAGATCTCGCTACTTACTTCTAGCCCTTGTTGGTAATTCCAAAATCCTTTCATTGTTTTCTTGTATCGAGGAATCCTCCTCGTAGATGGTATAGAAAGCCTTTCCTAGAAAGGTCACTAGTAAAAAAAATTTTCAACTTATCGGTTGAGTGAGTGACAAATGACGTAGGTATCTATAGAGTGTTAACAAAATAAATGTTTATGAACAATTTATTTGATTTCAAAGTTTTGCTTTTGAATGAAGATTGTCTTAGGAAATTTGAAATGATACTTGTTTCTTTCATGACATAATTCTTCCTGAATTATACATAGGTGATCAGGTTATGTATAATCGAGGACAAATGATGTGCTGCTTGGTTTTGTTGAAATGGTATTATGTTTCTCCGAAGTTTTAGATGGTATTCCACGTTTTGTTTTGTAAGACAATGGCTCAAACAATTTTTCAGAGTAACATGAAAATCGTTTCGCATGATGATATTAAATCGTTGATAAAATGACTGAAACCAATTGATAGGGTGGTAACGAAACAACTTGTTTTAAAACTTTAGGAAACAATGTTTCTAAGATAGTGTAGAATAGTTTGAAATAAAATTAAGTTAAAAAAAATGTTATGAAGTAGTAGTAAAGTATCTTGAAATATAATTTGTTGAATGGTTTGTAGGATACATGGGAGAACCTCATAGAATGGTAATAGTCTCCTAGTTAGACAAGAATAAAGTTGGCCTAACCCCTAGTAAGATAGTGAGGTATCATCGCGAAATGATTGAAGAATTAGGCAATCGGAATAGGGAATGAAGTAAACAAAGGTTGTGATTATCGTGGAGATAATAAATGATAAAGATTACATCAGCTAAAGAGGTACTTATTATTTGTTCCTGTTGGTAGTCTAATCATGTCTCAAGTGTAGGAATAGTAGACGGTCTAGCAGCAATAGCCCTAGAACTCTCACAGTCCTCAAACCTATGAGATGGTGTAGTGTTTGTAGTCTTAGTGGTAGATGGTAATGGTGTGTTAAATCATGCACACTTCCCAAGCTGCAAGTCAGATGTATGAGTATCGTGTATGAGATGTGATGGTACGGATGGTGCTCGAAATGATAATGATGAAAATGATAACAATGATGATAATGGAAATCCTTGTGGTGAGTTAAGAAAATAGGTTCATTAGGACTAAGCCTATAAGTTCTACCAAATGGTATAATCTGTTCCAACAGAATGATAAAAATTGTCCTGATCCTACAGTGAATCAATGATGATCGTGATGGTGTAGGTGCAACTTCTCCCTTCTCAAAGGGTTCAGTGTCCACATCGGATAATATGTGTGGTAAGGCTGGTGTAAAGTCAACAGATGTTAAAATTGTGTTAGGGAATGACAGGGCATTCTCCACGTTAAAGTATGATGCGAGTATGATGGGATGGGTATTTGAAGGCATCTATTGTGACAATCGATTTCGAAATGAAAGTAAATAACTCGTAAAATGTGCGTATGAAACCGCATGTATAGTGACTATGCACTTATGATGAAATGATGAGATGCTATGATGATGTAGTTATAGTCTAGGGTCAATGATGCAACCTAGTTCTCTATAACCGAAGCTCTGATGCCAATCTGTCACACCCCCAATTTACCTGTTTTGCAGCGGAATGGAATTCCTGGGGATAGACTGTCATAGCACCACAATCACAGTTATATTGAACGACCTAAAGTGTCGTTTAAAAACACATCGTTGGATATTTAATAAAAGCGTTCAGAGTTACAACATAGGTCCCAAAAGTTTAAAAAGTTTGCGGAAATATAAATATATTACAAGTCCAAACGATGTTTTGAAAGAAAGTGCCATAATGTACAATGATATAAGTCGACGCCGCGACTCAAAAGGTGGTTCCTTAACCATGCCATGATGATAATGCCTTAGTTACCTGAAAATACATTGCTAAAACGGTCAACAATAATGTTGGTGAGAAATCATAGGTTTATGTAAATGTTTTATACGACTACGCAAGTATAGACCAGGTATGACAATCATGTCACAGAAAAATGTTACAATTGCTATAAGTCCATGACACCGAAACTAGACTGTTCATAATGTATGCCCCAACAGAGTGTTTGCCAGACAACTCAATAATGTTATTAAATGAAATGCATCCGTATGACTAGTTGGGATTCACCAACCCGGATGGAGGCGTCACCCTCGATAGATCTATCCACTCACCCTCGCTTCTAAGATTAACGGTTCATGTAATATAATGGGGACTTTCAATTGGCATGTGGTAACTTAAGCAATGTAAATGAATTTAACATACTTGGTATCGTAATAAAAATGTTGTGCAATGTATTCTCCCCCGTAGGTTTGAAAATAATTATAAACATGTACGACGGGGCTATGAAAACTCACCTTGGTATGCAGAAATGTAAGACATCACAACTAACATCAAGCAATAAATGTGCACGGCTCCGACACGCAACCTAGATAAGTATGGTATGGGTTTTTAGTCTAAGTCTTGAATTCAAATACACGTTGTAAAGTTTACAAGTTTTCATGTTTTTGAAATGCTTGAAGTTCAAAAGCAAAAGTTTCCATATATTTGGATCTTTAAAAAGCTTGAGGTTTAAAAACAAATATTTTAAATATTTGTTTTGTAACATTTTATGCGAAGTTTCATGAATTAACTTGATTGTCGATAATGATCGAAAAATGTAGTTGCGAAGATGATTCACACGTCTTGGCTCTTGGAAAAGATGGAAATGATGTTAATGAAATGTAGACTAAACCTAGTCGATATGAAATGTCCGTGATGATATGATCATGAATTCGCAGCTAAACCATTAAGGTTACGCGAATTTGATACTCGTAAACCCAGTTTACGATAAATGATGAAATAGTGAACTTGAGAAATGACCTGAAATTACGAGTTGTCACAAACACTTTGAAGGATTGGATTGGGTAATCCTAAAAGGATATATTGCATTGCTAGATCATCAGCTTCGAAATGTAGAAGTTCATCACCAGAAAGGTCAGCGACAGTTGCAATGTTTGTGAGATCATCTCGTGGTGGAATAACATTAGGATCTCCGGGTGTAATGACAATAGGCATTTGAAATGGACCTTCCAAGATGACCTTTTTTAAGAACTTTCCATGTGGCTTCTTTAGATCACAAAACCTAAAGAGCCTAATTACCCATTGATCGTAGTTTCCGAGAGTATGCATTGGAGGTCTATCAAGTGATCCTGCCTCATGAATGGATTGTTGGCTACTTAAAGCTTCACACATCTTTGCAAACCAAGACGGTTCCTTCATAGTATTCCTGGATGGATGTTGATTGTAAAAGTTTGTGTAAGGTTTTACTTGAAGACTAGGTGGTGGTTGAACCATTTGAGGTGGAATTGCTCCTTGTTGGGGATAATGTTGTTGATAAATTTGTTGTTGTTGATTGAATTGTTGATGTTGTGGACTGAGTTGTTGTTGTTGTTGTTGATTATACGTGTAAGGAAAGTAGTTACATTATGGAGGTTGAGACATGTTGAAAACTTGTGTTGTAAAATGGATCTTTGTAGTCGAATGAAACGTTGTTGATGAAGAGTCCTTAGGCGTAGAAATCAAGTTTAGGCAAAGTAATGCTTAGACGTAAAAATACCAAACTTACGCGTAAAAGCAATAGTTACGCGTAGGATTAGCTTACGCGTAAGAATTGAAAAACACTAAGATTAGGCGTAAACTGAAAGTTAGACGTAGAAAACTTATGCGTAGGATTAGCTTATGCGTAAGACAAGGCTTAGGCGTAAGAAAAATCTTAGGCGTAAAGAGTTCTACGCATAAGTTTGAGCTTATGCGTAAAATTAGGGTTTTACCCAAAAATCCTTTACACTAATCTCAGTGTAAAAGATATCCAAATTCGAAGTGTTTTCAGGCTTATCCAAGCAAGAAAACACTGAGTAAACCAAGAAAACTGAAGATCAAGCCACGGATTTCTTACGCGTAACTTTAGGGTTTTGTTACACGTAGGATTTTCCAAAACTGAGATTTTAGCCCAAAGTGTTTCTAAACCAGATTGTTTTGATGAAACAGCTTCAATATCACCAAAATAACACAAAAGTGTGAAACTTGATGATCCAAAACTTATACACACGTTACGCGTAGAAATGAACACACGTTTGAAATCAAGCTTAAAAACAATGAAATACACGTAAAGTTTAAAACTTTTTGCCAAAAACTGAAATTTTAACACCTAAAAACCTTGAAAGTACAAGAATCTTGGATTGGAAAGTGTAAAAAATGAGTTTTTATGCGTGAAAAAGTTTGTAAACTGTATGTTACGCGTAAAGCCAAAACAACTTCAAAAACAAAAAAAAAACTTTTCACCCAACTATTTGGCGATTGATACCACTGTTAGGTCACCATATTAGTAACGAAAGCATCAATAGAAGAAATGAAGACAAGATGATCAGATGAACACTACCAAACACACACGTATGAATAAGATAGAAAGGTTATGCGTAGGTGTATTGATAAAATGAACAACCAACCCTCAAGTGAGGGTTTACAAGGATTATTTATAGGGCAAGGAGCTAGGGAAATACTACTAGCATCCTTCCCTTCTTATGGGTTTGGGCCAAGGCTCATGGGCTTTCTACATAAGCCTTGGCATGATAACTAACATAAAAGCCATAATTAAGCTAACTATTACATATTAATTGCTAACACTTGAATTCTAGTTTAGGAGTGATTCCAACAAAAGATTCTTCTGAAAAATATTTGTCATCTAATGAAAATAAAATTGCTTTGAAAATAACTCGGACTTAATTTTGAAAATCATCTGGACTTATCATTTTTCAAAATCTCTATCACTCAATCAACAACTTTGGTCATTGATTGAGGGGAGAATGATTTCAAAAAGGATATATTCAAACAATTGACATCAAAAAGAACATTTTATCCACAATTAGATCAAGCCAAGGATAATGTTGTATTTTCATTTCAAATGGTACCTAAGCATGTTTGATCAATGGAAATTAAATTTTCAAAATCTGATCCTTATCAGTTAACTATTTTATAAGCAAGTCACATTTCTCCTCAAAAAGATTTTGAAAATAATTTAAAACAATTGGGATCACAAATCTCAAAGGGTTTAAAAATTGTGATTGGGGGAGAATTTGTGATTTAAATTCGAAATAAACTGATAATTAGACAAGTGGTTTTAGAAATACAATAACAGGCACTCCCTCCTACATGTTCTAAACGATTTCAAATTTTCCATGCACATGTTAAGGGGAGTGTTGGGAATTATGTGAAGTAGGATTTCTGCTGTCATTACTGCCGAAGGATTCTGCTGAAGTAGAAGCAGAATCTGCTGAAGAAGACATTCTGCTGAAGTGTAAAAGCAGTGTCGTGTTACTGCTGAAGGGTGGAAGCTGACTAGGATCAGCATGCGTTGTTTTATTTAAATGCTAACCCATCATTATTCTTGTACTGCCCGAGGTTAGCATGGGTTTTATTGTACTGCTCAATATAGTTTAGTGTATTAGTCATTAAATGCATGCTTGCATGTTTAGTCGATTGAGTTGTAATAGATTAGGGTTCCTTGTCTATAAAAGGAACCTCATAGTTTGTAATAGGTAGACAATTCATCTGAAACATAGAGTTTCAGTTAATAAAAGATCCATAGAGGATCTAAGTGTTCTTTGTTATAACAACTTGTATTTACTTTCCGCTATAGAATACGAGTTGTAGAGACTGTCTATTAGTATGCTTATGATTACATAGGCAACACTAACGATCCACGAGTGCTAAAGATCTGTCAAGGTCTGAGAGTTTTCAACAAGTGGTATCAGAGCCTCGGGAGAGTCTCTACGATACTGAGAACCTTATTTTCCTCACCCCCATACAACCAAAAACATATTCACCATGCCTGGAACTGATGATGAATCAGAAGTCACCACCAACAACAACATCAAAAACACCACCTCTATGCAGCAACTTAGTCTCTCCAACAGTAATGGCAAGTTTCCTTATTTGAAAAAGGAAGAGTATGATCTGTGGACCATGAAGATGCAGAACTGGATCTCCAATATTGATTGGAATCTATGGGAGATTGTGAAGAATGGTAACAGTCTGAAGAAGACCATCCCAGATCTTGATGGTAAGTTTACCATTGCTCCTCCCAAAACTGCTGAAGAGATTCTAGTTGTGCAAAGAGAGCACAAAGTCAGAACCACCCTTCTTCAATCTATTCCTGAAGATCACTTGGGTGATTTTCACCACATGGTTGATGCAAAGGACATCTGGATGGCTCTGAAAGCAAGGTTTGGTGGGAATGAAGAGTCCAGGAGAATGAGGAAGTCCATGCTGAGACAACACTTCCAAGATTTCAATATCTCTGAAGAAGAAGGTATCCACAAGGGATACGACAAGTTTTACAAGATTCTGAGTCAGCTAAACCAGCTGAATGCAAAGCCTGACAATGATGATAGCAATTCAAAGTTCCTACGATCTTTGCCTCCATCATGGTTACATGTGAGTATAGCTCTGAAAGCTAAAGGTGGGCTGGACATGCTCACTTTTGATGAGCTATACAACAAACTCAGATCTCTTGAACCTGATGTCAGATCTCCCTACCGTGCATCCTCTTCTGGTCATTCAGCCTTTGTTGGGACATCCCACTCGAATATGATGATGCATGCTTCAAGTCCATCTTACTTACCATCATCATCCTATCGTCCCACTCCATCACATCCTCAAGCTAAGGCTGGAAGTATATTGGAGGATGTTCTTCACTCATTTGTTGCTGATTATGATACTCAGCAGCATCTGGTATATGAAGATTTTGACCAAGTGGACCCACTTGAGATGGAGGAGATGAAGCTGAAATGGCAGGTGGCCATGCTTTCAGTAGATATCAAGAGGTTTGAAGAGAAGGCAGGAAGGAAGTTTGGGTTCAAGGGAAAGGATCCAGCTTGTTTTGACAGGAGAAAGGTCAAATGTTTCTCTTGCCACCAGATGGGTCATTTCTCAAGGGAATGCAAAGACAGGAAGAGTGGAGAGGGAGCTAGCTACAATTCCTATCAGCAGAATCAGAAAGGAGCTAGCACTTCAGCAGCTATAGTCACCATGGATGAACATGTCAACTGGGCTGCACATGAACCTGTGAATGAGGAAGCTACTGATACAGAGAAGCTTGGATTGCTGGCCAGATGTACCTCAGAAGATAGGCATGATCAGTTTGCCTTCATGGGACTTTCTCAGGTACACAACTGTATATTTGGTTGTAGTGAAAGATACAATGAACTTAAAGAAGCTTATGATACTATGAAACCTAGATACAATGAATGCTATGTTGATAATGAAGCTTATAAACTTTCGTTAAAAACATTAGAAAGACAAAAGGTATGGTTTCAAAAGAATCAGATAGCTTATGAAGAAAAGATTAAGGTGCTTCAATTTGATCTAGATATTGCTAATATTAACTTAAAACGCACCGAAAAAGAAAAAGATGATGCTAGTGCTAAGAACCTAGAGCTTAAAGAGAAACTAGCTGAGGAAATAGCTAGACATAAACAATGGTTAATATCAGGTGACAATCTAGCTAGAGCACTTTATAGTAGTCAGTCAGTGAACTCCGGAATAGGTTTAGGCTTTCAGAAGTATGTAGGATTGGAAGCTAGGCAAGATGGGCGTAAATCTACACCTGCAGGCTTAGAACACTTTAGAAAGGAAGGTGATTTTCATGCTGTCCCTGGACCTATTAGAGGTGAATTCATGCCCACTGACCTGTCCATTAATGTTGACTTTGATGGATCACACCATCTGTATGGCAAAAAGTCAAAAGACTTGCCAGACAACGATGCTTCATCTTATGACTTTGTCTCTTTCTCTGACAGTGACAATTCATCAGATCAAGGGTCTACTTCCAGCTATGATCCAAGTGATAAGTCAGACCTTCCCAAGCCCTCACCTGAGCCTACACCCGAGTCTACACCCAAGCTTGCACCCAAGTCTGTATACAAGCCTTCTAGGATAGCTGCTGAGGAATCCACCTCCAAGCCTGTTTCCCCTGAAGACTTGTCTTTTAAATCTTTGAATAATATGTCTGTTAAAAACAACTCCTTTAATATTTCTGGTTTAAATACTTCTACTTGTAATAGAACATCTTCTTTGTTGAATCAATCTTCCAAAAGGAAGACATGTTTTGTGTGTGGAAGTAAACTTCATTTGATTAAGGATTGTGATTTCTATGAACAAAGATTGGGTGCATGTGCTCTTCAGCAGAAACCTAGACCAGTGTGGACCAATGTTAAAAATATTCCTCCTTATGTCCCACAAGCTACTTATACGGACTCTCCTTGGAGGAGATCAGCAGATAGACCTTATGTGCAACCTACTAGCCCATATTTTAAACATGGTTATTGGCCTGCATATATTGACTCTATGAATAATGGGAAAGGATGTTGGGGCACTACTGTCAAAACTTCAGCAGGTTGTTCTTGGAAGAATAAAAGACCTAAACTTCACTGGAAACCCAAGAACAATGGTGGATCTTTCTCTTCCCTTAACTGCAAAGTTTAAGGGGAGGCATATGCCTCAGGGGAGGATTTTATAGTAAACTTTGTGTATATTCTGTTTGCTAACACATACTTACTAATAATTTTTGTATTAGTCTATTTTGTCTCTGTTTTTGTTCTTGTGTCTCTCTGAGATTGTTTTGCAGAATGCCCTGTTCAGTTAAAATTCATCAAGTGTGGTCCTTTGGTATATGGTCTAGTAAGCTCAAAGCTTGTTTCCTCTGAAAGCTAAGTAATGGAGTGAGCAATTGGTTTCCATTGAAGATAAAATACTAAAGACAAGTATTGAAGTTAAAATTGTTCATTCATTCATTCAAATTCAGCTTACAGCTTACAATCAACTTCAATGCTACTACAAGAAAAGAGCTATACTACTTATCCTAATCTAGTACATATCATCTATTCCAACATCTAACATAATGTTGGATATGCATGATCGCTCACATCTTTCACACTAGATGCTGGATATACGTTTGTGAAGTCTTGCATAACCACCCATTCGTTCTATCTCGATGGCTGGAGATGCATAACTACTATGACGAGGATGCTAAGGATCAAAATGGAAAGGATGGATTGATGCAAATCGTGATGATGAAGAAAAATAATATGTCCTTTGTGCTTCATCTATTGATTTCAACCAAAATGCAATCAATCCACCATCTATAAGCATTTCCTCTATACGATGTGTGTTGATGCACCAAAACCTGGTGCAGAAAGACCGAGAACCACCTCTCTATCCTTAGGGAGTGGTGGATTTCTGGCTCGTGGCCTTCGTGGAGGCTGAGGTGCTGGAGGTTAGGAGTAAGATGTTCTCTCCTTACAGGAGTCATCAGAATCATCAACGGCAAGGGAAGGCACATTCACAACAGCAAGGGGAGGCTCTTTCACTCTCTTTGAAGTTGCTTCCTCATCTGAGTCTTCATAAGGTGATACATAAGAACTTAAGGATGAGTTGTCTTCTCCACCCCCTGGATTGCTTGACAAATAATTCTTCTTCCACCTCTCAAGACTGCTTATGGAGGATGCATTGTCATCTGATGAAAGAGTGATTGGGATGGAACTACTCATGGTTGATTGTGATTAATTTTGGAGCATTGAAGAAACTAGGGTTTGTTATGATATTTGGGGATCTTTGATGAAGAGTTATGTGTGCATTAGGATCATTTTATAGACGGATTCGAGGTTCAATGGGAATTAATGCGAGTGGTTGGCACAGTAACTTCAGCAGATTGACCATCTGTTTCTGCTGAAGCGTTACACTTTCTTTGGTCAAGTTGAAATACACGTAAGCTACGGTCAACCAAACGGTCTAATTCTTTTGACTATAACTTGGGCAACTATTACCACTCCACCATTCACACTCTTCCACTTCAAAACAAACCGATTCCCTCTCCTTCATCCAATAACACTTCATTACGAGCATCATAACCCTAAGATCTCAAATCATCAAATGGCACTTGAATTTAAGAAGGATCACAACAAAGTTGCTTTTCTGGGAAAAGCTAAAGATGATGAGTTGTATGAACCAATGGTGGAATTCTTAAAAAGGTCCAAGATTTGCTATGCTCTAACACATTCTCCGAATGCAATATATGAATCACTTGTTACTCAGTTTTGGGCATCTGCTTCAAAACGAAGTGAAACAGAGATTGTGGCTACGATTGACGGAACAGAACATGTGGTTACGGAAGAGATGATAAGGAGGAAGCTTCGCTTGGAAGATGATGATGGAGTATATCACTCTAATCAGATGGAGTTGCTTACTGGGCTGAGAGCGGTTAGCTATCGAGGTACGAGGACTGACATTTGGCTGAAGAAGCATCTTTGCCCAATGTGGAGGTTCTTGATTCACACGTTGCTTCAGTGCATAAGCAACAAGTCAGGAGGATGGGACCAGTTCTCTACCCAACTAGGATGTGGTATTGTGTTTCTTTCCCAAGGGGTAACTTATAATTTTTCTAAGTTTATTTTTGAAAACATGATTGAGAATATTCAAAGGAAAAAGACTAAGTTTTTAATGTACCCTAGGTTTCTGCAAATGATTTTAGACACCACTACCCAAGACCAATCCTTTTATCCCATAGGTGTTTTAACTGCTAAATTGTTTGCATCAATGAGAACTCACTTTGAGGGGGCACATCATCCGTTGTCAGCAGCTATATTGCCTCATGGCAATGAGGCTGCTGATGAGGAAAATGTTGCTTATGCCCTACCCTCTTCAAATGTTGCTACTGATGGCAATCCATCAGTTAATATAGATGAGGGTCCTTCCTTTACTGCTGAAGCATCTCATATTGCTCCTGACCATTCTCCACCTGTACCATCACCCAGACCGAGTCCACCACCCACACAGGTTACTCATGCTGAGTCTGAGACTGATCTCAATAGTCTGGCCTCAACTAGTCCTGTTAGGGATCCTCTCAATGAAGATCCTCCTCTTTCTCAGCAAGACCAGGTTTCTCCTGAAAGGTCCAATGAAGCTCCCATTTCCACTGAGCAATTAGGTGGTAGAGCTGAGGACCCAGTTACTCTTACATCAGTCTATACTCTTGTGAACAAGTATGCAGCCGAAATGGCAGATCTCAAAAAGGAACTTGCTCAGACCAAATCTTCTCTTGGTAATGAGATTTTGGAATTGAGGAATAAAGTTAAGAAATTGGAAGAACAACTTGGGCATCTGTCCAAAAGGAAGCTTGTGGTTTCCTCTGATGAGGAGGAAGAAATTTCTCAGTTTGGGCCTCTTAACATGTTAGCAGATGTGGTTCAGAAGACAGTTGTTCCTTCATCAGTGGTTGCTGAATCCTCAAAGAATAAGGAACCTGTTCTTTACAAAATAAGAAAGAGCTCTTATTTAAGTAAGGTTTCTTCTGAAGCTTCAAAGGAACCTGGTGTTGACAAGGCTGCATCTGCTGATGTGCAAATGGAGGATGTATCTTCTGATCATGGTCAACCTTCATCTATTCAAGAACCAACATGCTCTTCATCCTCAGCAGATCTTTCTGCTGATATTGTCTTGACCACTCAAGTTGAAGATCTGCATCAACATGTTTCTCCTAAAGTTGACTTGGGTATCTCTACTGAGATTCCTTTAGTTGATCTTACTGAGGTTGAGTGTGCTAAGAAGCCTGCTGATAAAGGGAAAGGTAAAATGACTGAAGAAGAAATTGGTCCAGACTTGGTAAGTGAAGAGGAAAGGCTAGGACAAGAAAGTCGGTTGGCTGAGTTTGAGAAGTCTAAGGAGAGTGAAGTATTGGCTAAACAACTTGAAGCAGAGGATTTCTCAACCTTGACTCCTGAGAGACGAAGAGAACTGGATGCATTGCGTGTTCAGATGCCTGCTGAGCACTGGGATTCTCTAACTCAGCAAACTATTTCAAATCCTTCTCTTGCTCAGAGCATCTTGCGAGCAGAATTTGATGGTGAAAATTTTGTGGCTCGAATGATGCAGCTTGGAGAACAAAGGAAGCAAGAAGCAGCCGCAAAAAGGAATGCACTGATTACTGAAAAGAATAAGGCAAAGAGAGAGCGACCTCTTACAGAAGCTCAGAAGAAATCTCAGACGAGGATTACAGTGAAAAATCAAAGTTGTTTTGTGCTTAACCGTGGACTTACAATGAAGCAAGTCGTGGCATTACCTGATGCAAGACTGATTTACATATATAATATGATTATGAAGTCTTCTTCCTCTGCCTCAACACCATCTTCCAACTTGAAAAGGATTGCTGGAAATGAAGTGGCACCAGTAGCCAAAAGACCCAAGTTAGTGAAACGGTGGAGAACTTTGATGCTGTTCCACCCAAGGTGATTTCTCCATTTGTTTCTGCTAAGGCAACTACTGAAGTTACTCCCTCATCTGACAAGGCCTCTTTTGCTGAAACTTTTGTTGTTTCTTCTGATGCAAAAGAAGAAACTTTGGTTAAAGATAATATCAAGGTTCCATCTGCTGAACCATCTACCAATTCTCCTGAAGCACCTAATGTACCAGCTCCCACTGTGGCATCTGTTGACTCAGAAGAAGATACTAAAGTTAAGGAAACTGATATTGCAGGTGTAAAAACTAGAAAGGTTAGAATCTTGCTAGCCAGGATGAACGCCATTCGTGATGGTGCTGCTCCTAAGTTCTCATCTACTTCCTCTAGTCCTGCTAGCAAAACTAATGAAGAGTCTGAAGCTGTACCTTCTTCGGATATCTATAAGCCTGGTAGGAGGAAGAAGAGGATGGCCAAAAGAACTCTCTTGGATCTTGAAGCTGATGACGCAACATTCATTATAGAAGGTTCTACTACTGATTTTCCTGAGGGAGATCAAAATGTGCTGGTAAATTGGACTCTGAAGAATGATGAGATGAATGTCATTCATCGAAAGGATAAAACTTCAATGGAATTCACCTTTTTGAAGGAAATACTCCATTTGGTAGACAGGGCATATTTGCTTACTCTGTATACTCTCGTTACCAGCCATTACTGCAACATTGCACCACAAGGTTCTGGGATGTTCTTACTAGGAGATCTTCATGTCCTGTTTAACTCTCATTCTCCCAATAGTAGAGGACATTCCATCTGGGAGAACTCACATTTATGGCGAGTTCTGTCCTGGAGACTCTATCATCTCCCTCGTGTGCATGTGCTTGAGACTAAGGGAGGAATCACAGTCTGCATGTTTGCTGAAAGAAAGTATCCATTGCCCAAGAGACTTATGGAAAGGATGCTTTGTCAGTAGTTGGAGATTCCCCCAGAGCCAGTGGGAAATGAAAAGCTAAATGCTGAACAACTGGTTAGTTTAATCAAGACACAACTTCTGCAAGAACAAACTGCCTCTTCTTCTTCATAATGGTACCATTTTTTTTTTACATTATTTGTTTTATTGGTTAGTTTTGTATTTCTTGTCTTGTTTGTTGTTCTTAATTAAAAAAAAAAAAAAAAAAAAAAAAAAAACTTTCTCCTGCAGGTTTGTTGTATTTTGTTGATGGTTTTTAACTCACCAGATATACCTTGTGTATGTCAAAGAGTTAGCTAGTCCAAAGGGTACAGCTTTGGTAAAGACATATCAAATCTCTTGATAGCTGTAATGGTTTGCTCAAAATAATAGGGTCTGCAACCAACAATGCTTAATTGCTAAGAGTTGTATGGTCATCAATTCACCATGGTCTATTCCTTTTTGGAATCCAAGAATTGGCTAGCCCACAAGTATATGGATTGTGGTAAAGGCAACTAACCCCATATTTGGTTATCAATTCACCAATTCTAAGAATTGACTAGTCCTGAGCAAACGGCTACAGGTAAAGACAAGTCAAATCCGTTTATATAGTTGCTGGTTTGCTCATAAATCAGATGGTTATCAATGTACCATAGTTTACGAACTTAAACATCTGGCTACTCCAGTAGAGATGGCTATTGGTAAAGAGACATCAAATCCATTATTTTCAATGATTCACCTCTCACAGGAGATAACACACCTGGATGTGATGAGAATAGTTTGCAACTGATAAGTATTGATGTACATTATGTCATTTGTTGCTGCAAAGACCTGGTGTTTCAAAGTTTGATCATCATAGAGATGAGATTATTATTGGTTCTTTGCTAATGATGTGTGAAAACAATCCTCTAGTACTGAAGTCTCAAAAGATCTTTCAAGGTCAGGAAATTGGAACTTAACCAAGTCAAATTCCAGTTTAGGGGAGGATTGTTGGGAATTATGTGAAGTAGGATTTCTGCTGTCATTACTGCCGAAGGATTCTGCTGAAGTAGAAGCAGAATCTGCTGAAGAAGACATTCTGCTGAAGTGTAAAAGCAGTGCCGTGTTACTGCTGAAGGGTGGAAGCTGACTAGGATCAGCATGCGCTGTTTTATTTAAATGCTAACCCATCAGTATTCTTGTACTGCCCGATCTTAGCATGGGTTTTATTGTACTGCTCAATATAGTTTAGTGTATTAGTCATTAAATGCATGCTTGCATGTTTAGTCGATTGAGTTGTAATAGATTAGGGTTCCTTGTCTATAAAAGGAACCTCATAGTTTGTAATAGGTAGACAATTCATCTGAAACATAGAGTTTCAGTTAATAAAAGATCCATAGAGGATCTAAGTGTTCTTAGTTATAACAACTTGTATTTACTTTCCGCTATAGAATACGAGTTGTAGAGACTGTCTATTAGTTTGCTTATGATTACATAGGCAACACTAACGATCCACGAGTGCTAAAGATCTGTCAAGGTCTGAGAGTTTTCAACAGGGAGCATTTATTTTAAACCAAAAAGGATTGAAATGTGATTGATTTGTCTCAAAGTGCAGGTTCTCTCTAATATGTGCAAACCTCTTTCGAATCTCGATGCACATATTGAGGGGGAGCAATTAAAAGAAAACCACGTCCTCCCCAAAATGTTTTATCGAAAGTATTTAAATATTAGATTTGATCGGGGGAGTGATGATGATCACTTTAGAAAATGTTATCATGATTTAGAGCTTTCATTCAAATTTAACTTTCTTTGGTCTCTTCCTCCTTGTGCCAAAATGATTTCTAATACTCGAAGCACATGTTGAGGAGGAGCATTTCTAAAAGATCAAAATCAATTAAGGAAAATGCTTTGATTTTATATCACAAGTACGTTGATTGATTTTCAAATGGTTTACATTTGGTTTCGAGGTGGAAAGAACAATACCAAAAGACCAACCAATTTACTTTATGCATTGGAGTTATAAGCATGGTTAGGTTAGGTATTCGTTCCCACGATCCCTCAGAGCCGGAGGGATCTACCCAGGGACAATCCACTAGTTAGTGTAGATGTCCTTAGGTAAGATGTAAAAATGAGAAAAATGAGAATATGGGAAGAGTGCCGACTGAGACAGAGCTAGGACTGGAACAAACCCAACAAGGTTCTAGTTATGAAGTCTCGGTAAGCACTGAAGGGGTTGAAGAATGAAAAATAAATGAAAAGTAAAAAGGGTGAAAAGAAATAGCCCTCCAATAACCTTAGGGCAGAAACCGGGTTCAATTCATATGCTACTGGTGGTTACTAAACTAACGCCGGTATTGAAGACAAGACGTCATGGACCCAGTGACGCACTGCACTAAACTTCCCAAGCCACTCAAGTTCTCTTAAAAGAACTTGTTTCATACTCACGGGGAACCTACATTATCTATCGACTTTCTCTTAGAGATTGTTGATATTGAAGAAGGAGACCCTCTCCCTAGTCTCCGAAATAGGAAACCAAAGTGCACTATTGAGTCTAGAGCCAGGAGATCATCCATAAATCTCATTAGGACACACTGTTCTTAAAGACTTGTTGTTTCACATAATGTGGAAAGTAAGATTATATATTGAGAGTCCTACGCATTATCCTTGTGGTATTTTCCAGAACATCTGAGTGATATGATAAATATTCACAATGAAGATGCAAATCATTCTAGAGAAAACATCAAACAAGCTCTTGGTGGGTGACATGTGAGATCTTTTCAAAAGATCAAACTTGTGACAACTGGATAGAAACAATGGGGTGATTCACTCTTGAATCAACCTTGGTCCAGGAACTGGATTGACGGACACCTTTGATAAAACCATTTGATGTGATCAACCATTCCTTTCTCTAACGCATCAAATGTGTATTAATTTTCAAAATCAAAAAGGGTATTTATGTTTGAAACTTGATTTTTCTTCTAAAACCATACTTGTATTGCAAAACCCTTTCTCTTAAGCAATACGCGATTGTTTTTCAAATCATTTTTCATCAATCAGTGAATCTCAATTCGCTGGTTCACTCACTCCATGTTGTCTTCTTCGAGATGCTCAGGTTTGAGAATGGCTAGCTTAGCTGCGAAACCCTATCAAGAAGATTCTTCAGAATTCTATATGATCATAAACAGTATTTATATTGATCAACGGGGAACCGTAGTTCTTGCAATCTTATTCAACGGAAGTGAACAAAGACACTTTTGTGTTTTTTATCGCTAACTCTTGCTTGCAGGAACATCGGGCGGTTGTAGCTGATCAGAATTAAGAAGTCCATCCATAACCTCATGCTCACACACTACACTCACGTTTAAAGAAATCATGACTAGTGAACATCTACAGTCTTCTACTTTGATATCATCATAAGACGTTTTCTTTCACTCTGATACCATCATGCTATGCTTCCGCTACGCTAATGTAAACATCATGATCCAAAGAAGCTTCCGCAACTCTGATGGAAAGATGTCATGATCCAACAGTGTGAGCATGTTGGTCAAACGTAACAAAAATCACATGAAGGCAACACAAAGGATGAGTCAAGAGATTTATTGTGGCTGATGATCTCTAAGAAGGCTCAAACAACAAACAATTCGTGGATCGGTTAAAGACCTCCACTTGAAGTACAAAACATGCGGAATATGAAGAATCAAAGACTACGAGCTACAGAGCAAAGAACTTAATCAAGAATTCAGTAACACACAAAAATGTAATATCTGTTTGTAATTGAGGTGACCTCCCGTAAGAGGAGATTATTAGGATTTATAAAATCCATTAGTTAAAGACTCGGTCACCTCAAGTATACGTATTCGTTAGAAAGCTCGTAGTCGTAGTTATTTAGTAATAGTTAGTAGTTAGTTAAGTAACACCATGGAGGACGGACGGGTCTCTACCCACTGTATGCCTGATCCACAGCCCGTAGGTGCATTTCATGTAAGACACTATAAATACCATTTGCCTAGCAAGGCAAATGGTTGGAGCTTCATAATACATTTTTCATTAACTCACTAGAAGTTCCCATTTCTCTCCACTTTCTCTCTCTAAACTCAAACCTCATTCGAATTGTAGTATGTATTATTGTGTGTTTATGACAACCAATACGTTACACAAAACATAAAATTATTATAAATTAAAAATAGAATACATAAAATTTGAATTTAAGTTTTTACTCTTTTCTCTCCTTTTTTGTCGAAACAAAAATAGTGTTGAAAAAAACTAACCCAAATAAGAAATAGATTATAAAGAGATTATAAAGAGAAGAGAAAGAGATAAGAAGGACAAAGTAGTGCATATTTGCCCCCTTTGACGAGTGCTCCCCCACGGTGAGGGCGTCAAGTATTTTGGGAAGGCTAAAAAGAAAGTATTGCAAGTTTTGCAATGCTTTTGCATTGATGAAAGCCCCCCTTTATGAGGGCATCAAGCATCCAAGTGAGTTTTGAAAATCTACAAAACAATTGTTAATTTGCAAGCATATAGTATGAAGTATTGCAAGAATGGGCTGAAAATATGTCTCAAAAATATTTCTAAGTACCCGGATCCATTGGATCCGCTTCAAAATGGATCCACCAAGTACAAATCACAGGATCCGGCTACCTGCAACTGTTAGTAGTATTTTAAATTAAAAATAATCTTTAAAAGACTATAGAATTATGTCATAATCACACCAATATGCTCAAATGAGTAGTAAGCATAAACAAGTGGGTCCATGTAATAAAATGAAAAGAGACTACAATAAGGACCAATCTATAAAACTAAGAACATGGCCTAAAACATAAGAAATCATAAAGAAGGACTAAATTAAGACTAGAAAAGAGATGAAGATGATCATTTGTTCTTGAACTTCTTTCTAATGATCCTAAGGGTGATTTGGTTTGTTGATACCATCTAAGCGTTCAAGGAGGTGATAGAACATGAAACTGATAGCATGGTTTGGGGTCGAGAAAACCTCATTTTCTACGAGCAAGCTTTTCAACCCTCTGGGCAGTGAACCTAATCGTTGTAGTGTAGTATGGGGTAAGCCTCGGGGATTGATTTCGTTATCTAGGGGAATAGGAATGCTAGAAAGAGATATATGGCGAGAAGGTGGGGTTGAGGATGATTCTTTTTAGTCTCTTTTATGGTTTTTAGAAAGCAAAGGTAAAAATATCAGGGTATATGATTGGGGGGTGGTACTTCTACCGATTTTACTACTTTAACTAATTATCTAATTAACTACGGATAGATTATGCTAACTGAGGTGTGCTCGTATGATGATTAAAGATGTGTTCACTTAGATGCTATTACTCCCTAGTTATCTTTTATTGGTCGGTTGAATTGTCCCTTCCTTTATCTTAATTGGTGCATTGTATTCCAGTTAGTCGTAGGGGGTGCCTTACTCCCTAGTTATATGAATTGTAACTCTCCTTTAGAATACACAGGATCGGAAAGTGCAATAGCATCCCCCCTGAATACACTACTATCCTAAAGCTACAATTTACGCAATGAACACAACGACGGCTCAAGTGCACTCTCAAGCTTTTTACTATCCAGGACGTTCAAGCTCGCAACAATTAAAGAAGAAGCCAGTTTTTCTTACTCTAGCATCTACCAATTAAGACAAGAGACAACCTAACAACAATAAATAACTAGGTTTCATAGATCTAAGCAAACACAAGAATAATTTGGCTAGACATGTTAAACAAGCAAGCATACACACAATCAATTGAACATGAGGTAGACATAATGATAAATCGGATAAACTAACTTATCTTGCAATGTAAAATAAGGTATGGGACCCTAGAATACTGTCCAAGTCGGACTACAACTGAGTTAGGGTTTGATCTCTAAAATTTTACCTCTTAAAATACAGAAAAATCGAATTCTATATATAGATTTACAATCGCGACGGCGTCACCTTTTGCTAGTGATGCCGTCAGGTCGCCGTCATTAGGTTTTTGTTTGGGCTAAGTCATCATTGGGACGACGTTATTTGATATGTGTGACGCCGTCAATATTCAGTAGCGACGTCATCTGAATCTTGGATCTTGGGCGTCTGCTGTAGATTTTGTGAGTGACACCTTCCCGAATTAAGGCATTACGCCGTCACGCTTTAGGACCAGAAATTCCGTTGAGTCGTCGCATGCACTTTTGATCAAGTATTCAATAGAGGGACGACGTCACCCTTTAGTTGGGATGTCGTCAGGTGTGCTGGATGGCCTTTGATCTTGACTTTACCGTTTTCTTCATGTTTTCGCTCCTTTTCATCCAAATATGCTTCATTCCAGCATTTTGCTTCTAAAAGATCTAAAATGTGAAAAGAAACGATTTTAAGCAGTAACGGATATAAAATGTGTTGATTTAAGGCTTAAATGACCCCCCTAAAAGCGTACGTTTTAAATCCTTATTAGAAACATACTTCATCACGAAGTTCATGAACTAAGGTTTGAGGGTGTTGGCAATGGTAGCAAGTTTTTTCATGACTTGGATGTTGTGGTGAAGGGGGTATGTTTGATGTATATGGACCTAAGAGAGAGGGTTGTGGGTGCACAATGGATGTTGGTGGAGATGTTTTTATAGGTGGAGGAGGTAGAGAAGTGTTAACATCCATGTTGTCAGGTTGTGGTGGTTGGTATCTAGTCATCACCCAAAATGGTCCAAAAGAAGGTAAAGGAGGAAGAGACATTGGTGCTATTGGTGGTCGCATATTGATGTCAACACCTACGTTGTCGGGTAGAGGTGGTCATTGTGTAGGCATTCTTTCAATGGAAGAGAATGTAGACAATGGTGGAGGGCTGGTAGGTCTAGGAGGAAAGTCCTCCAAAGATTTCGTGTATTAAAGAGGTGATACGTGAGATGTATCCAAAAAGAGTTTTCGAGGATTAACTCGTGTTTGTTGACTAGATGACATAGGAGTTGGTTGACTAGATGAAATGGGAGTTGGTTAAATAGGTGCACATTGTGGTAAAGAAGCAAGTTGTGGTGGTGTTACTTCAATAGAGGGTGGATTTTGTTTGTAGTTAGTAGATGGTGTCTTGATAGGTGAGGATTAGGTTGATGATATTTCATGGACAATGCGGGCGATTTTTCTAGGATGGATTATAGTCGAGGAACAAGAACTAAGTACGTTCGTTATGCTTAAAGGTTCTTTAGAGAATGAGGTTTCAATAGAGAAAGGTGATGTTTGAGGTGTGGGATTAAAACACAAACACAAGTGGTTTAAGTAGTGAAGGATCATACAAGAAACTGAAAGCTTAAACCATTAAAATCCTTCAAATTGCAATCATTTGCATGCATAATGATCAACTACTAAGATACAATCTTGTAGAAGAGTCATTAAAGACAATGTTGAGTGTTAGAAATAGGGGTGGAAATGAGCGGAGACGAGCCCGAGCCTGCCAGAGCTTGAGCTCGGCTCGTTTAAGTTTCAAAAAGCTTGAGCTCGAGCTCAGCTCGTTTCGAGCTTTAAATCTTAAGTTCGAGCTCGGCTCGTGGTGTGTTATATAAGCTCGGGCTCGGCTTGAGCTCGGCTCGTTTATACAATTTGGAAATTCAAATTTAAAGCTTGGCTCGAGCTCGAGCTCGACTTGTAATATATATTTATTGAGCTTGTTTAAAAGCTCGAGATCGGCTCGTATAAAATATTTTAATACTTAAAATATCATAATATAGTTTAGGCTTCTTTGGGCTTGCGAGCCCAAACGAGGTTTGTATCTAAAGCTCGGGCTCGAGCTCGATTAATAAATGAGCTATAACCTAGGCTCGACCTTCGGCTCGAGCTCGTTTAGGCTCGGCTCGTTTGAGCTTTTTACCGATCCGATCTAGAGCTTTAAATGTCTATAGCAGTTTTTGTTAGGAATTAGAAATTCCATGTTAAAGTGTCGGTCACCCCAATTATAGTCTAGCATATGTTAGCTCGTAGACTTGTAGTTATTTACGTTGTTTAGTAGTTTATTAGTTAATTAGTAGCATAGATTAGTTTAGTGTAACAACGTGGAGGAAGGACGGGTCTTTACCCACTGTATGCCTAATCCACAGTCCGACAGGAGGACGTATAAGTTGTAAGTATAAATACCCCTTCCAACCTTGGAAGGGGTGGTGCTTCTCAATCTAACATTCCATTATTTTCAAAGCAAGTCTCTAACTAGAACACCCTCTCTTATCTTTCTCTCTCTAAATGGCTAACATGTATTTCCATCATCCAAGACCACCCGAATCATTAAACACAATAATATTTACGATCCTTCAAATGGTACCAAGAACCATGGTTATGGTGTTATCTTTGATTTGTGTGGTTCGTACTATGGTGGTTTGTGTTTATTGATTTATTGTGGTTCGAATCTCGTGTTTAAGTTGTTTTATTCCATTTTGATTGGTCCGTTAAAAAGTTTTTTGCTGCTTTTTAGTGATAACAGTTTTTACATGTTCTTTGTATCCTTTTATTTTGGTCAACAAAGTCATGGTCCCAACAATTTGTACACATCAGTTTTGTGTCAATGGTTTGTCCAAACTCGTGTATCTCATCTTTTTATGTCTTTGTACCAAAAGCAGTGAAAATAATGTGGTCTTCTTCATGGTCAAAATGGGTAAAAATGTATATCTTCTTAAGTCACTTTTTCTGGGTTTCTTTGAATATGGTCAAAAAATGGTCGGAAAACTCGCCGGAAAATCAAGCGACTTGTCCTCATAACTGTCCAGATGCAATGTATTTTAAGTAGCGACTTGTCTTTACAAGTTAGCGAGTTGTGATGAAGATAATGTAGCGACTTGTTATTTAACAAGTAGCGACTTGAGTCAAAAATTAATAGCGACTTCTGTCAAAATTAATAGCGACTTGTGTCAAAATTTATGGCGACTTGTGTCAAAATTTATGGCGACTTGTGTCGAAAAAATATAGTGACTTGTTGACTCAAATATGCAGCGACTTGTGACAAATTAAGAGGTAGCGACTTGTCTGAATGCCAACTAGCGACTTGACAGAAAGGATGAAGAAGAAACGACCACAAGACCAAAGCGACTTATTTCCAAAGACCATAACTCAATGACCTCAGGTTCTAATCCCATCATCAGTTGAAGACAAATCATAAACTGAAAAAAAAAATTAATAACGTGACTCTTGGTGTATATCACAACAGAACCAAACACCCAAATCCAACTCCCACATCCAATAAAAACTAACCTAACTCTCCTCCTTCTCCTCTAGCCCTTTCTTGACTCAAAAAGAAAAATATAGATCTTAGTTTTCAATCGTGTTTGTTAATGAAATATATAGACTACGAGGGTCTTTAACACGAATACTCTATCATCATCGATCTAATGTACTTGAAGACCCAGCTTCATTTAATATTCGAATTAAAAAGAATAGAGTATTAACAATTTCGTTAGTTTCTATTTCTTTGGTTCGTTTAATGACTCAATACAATTAATGTAAAACCTACCTTGAAACCTTTACCAAGCAAATGGAGCCATCTCTGTGGTTTACTAGGCTCGGTTAAACCATCCTTGTGGTTAAGTCGAATCGTGTTCCTCTTGCCATCCCTGTGGCAAGGTCACCCTGTTAGAATGAAAAGGCGGAATTATTTTGTGTGATGTATTTGGGTTTGCGTTGTGGCTGTTTTTGTTTGTGAGAAAGAAGAGGGGGGGGGATGAGCTTTTGATTAGGGTTAAGAGAAGTAGATTTTTTGGATATGAGGGAAGGGGGGCGGATAAAATGAGAGTGAATTTAGGGTTATATGAAGATTAGGTTATTAGGTGTGTGAGGTTGAGTGTTAAATACCCTAAATTTAGGGTAACAGGTATATGAGATTTGAGATGGGCCGTATAAGCTTATAATGAACATGGGCTGATATGCAACTTCTGAAGTGGGCCTCTTGGATTGATGGTATTATGATACTAATGAGACGAGGGAATGGACTGGGCGGATGTATTCGGTTTAGTGAAATGGAAAAAAATGGTGTTAGCCGAATTTTCTCATTATATGATTTTTTTTGGGATTCAAATTGTTAATGATTAACATTGAGAGTGGTATTTCGGTCATATTAAATTTCACCTAAGATACACTATTCACGGGCTGAGCTAAATTTCACGGATGGTTGGATTATACTATCACAAGGACACACATCCGATTGAACTTGAATATTGAATCCGCCTGAACATATTTGAAGTTTCATGGTCTTGAGCAGAACTGAAAAATGTTGAATTTTATTATGAATCCGAAATGTTACTGGTGGGACGGAGTTGAATTGGATTTGGATTGGAATGGGCTTAATAATTTATTGGATCAGATGCCGATTTTTTATGATGAGATTATTTGATACCTTGGTTTATACATTTTCTCGAAGGATTCTGTGTTGCGGCTTGAATTAATGGTTGAACAAAGTTGACTTCAGGGTTGCTTGTATTTGGTATTTCTTATTTGGAATTGGAGTGAGGTTTTTCCGGGCATGTTTACTTATTTTGTCTTCTTTCTTTCTACCCTTCCGCGAAGATGACTTGTTTGGGCGTTTATAGAGGGTGATAAAAACTTGGCTATTTAGTTGCGTTTGTGATTCTTTCTTACTTATCCCACAACGCAGCTATCACTTCGATGTCTCACTCAGTTGAGAATGTTAAGAGGTTTTGTACATTGGGTACACCATTTCTTTTTCACGAGGATTAGTACAAGGTTAAGTAACAAATCTAGGGAATTTTACTTCATGATCAAGTTTGGCATATCGGGTTTATTTCACCATGTTGTCACTGAAATAGCCAATAGAATGCATGGATGATGTGTTTACCAAAGTGATTGATGATGTTGTTGATGTTGGATTATGAACCGCTGATGAACCGCTGCATGTTCCCCTAAAACAGATATTCATCAAAACCAATGTTGTCATAACACATTCAAGCTGACATTGTTTACGGTTTTGTCTTGATTTTGTAAAATTCCGCGAAAGAATCTATTTTTCGGTTTAAATTATAGACTTGTAAAATCCCGTGACAATGGAAACATCCTGGTAATTGTAAAGTGCATTTACGGATCTATCTTACGGTTTATTCTTGGTTTTGTAAAATCCCGCGAAAGAATCTATTTCTCGGTTTAAACAATAGAATTGTAAAATCCCGTAATGATGGATTCATCCTGGAGAAAGTAAAGTGTATTTCGGGATCTTATTTGATGCTGGTGCTACGGTTTCTACTTCGAAGAAGGGATAAAAGGGTGGACTTCATGAATTGGATGTGTGTTTGGATATTCGTCATGGCAGTTTGGTTGTTACATGGTTTTACAAGGTTATGTGCTTTTAACCATGGTCGAGATGAAAACCATTATCATAGTTCTCTTAAAACGTCATAGGAGGCTAGATTTGAGCTTTTAAACAGAAGATGTGACAACGGCGTTAATTCACTATTATTTATTTGAGGTTGAAGTGAAATATCACGGGCAAGTGTACTTAGTATCTGAAGGTATCGGGGATGGTTGGATGAAGATTCTTCAAGATCCTTGTTCGAGCTTATTATCAAAAACAAAGACTTTGAAATCAAGTTATTGTTGGGTGACTTTTACCTTTTCTTTTACCACTTGGGGGAATTGGGCTCTTACCACCACAAAATAACTATCACTTTAAGGAGTTACGTTGTAGTGCTCAGTGTCACATTCAATTGTGGATTTTCAAGAGGTAAAGTACGTCTTGTACTTGATGGTTGGTTGGATGAAGAGTATATAGTACTTAGAGATTCAATGGAGGATGAAGTCTCGGCACCGCTCTTTGTTACATATGTGCAAGTTTAAGTCACGAGTTTGGGTTGTTTTACTTCAGGGTCAAATTCATCATATTGGGTTTTTCTCCATCAGCTGTCACGACAAAGAGCCTACTGAATGATAATGGTGATGATTACATGTTTTACCAAGAGATGATGAAAAGAGAGAGATTATGACGTTTGAACACAACAGTTCAAGCCTCGTTCTCTAAGGAAAAGAAAAGTGTAAAACCCTAAAATCGTAAACGTGTGAAATGACCATCTTGCCCTCAAATTAAATAACTCAAAAACTCAAACGTTAATCTCGTTAATTACGTTTAACACCGGCTTCACAAATAAATTACGCAAGATAATGATAAATGAATTACACTTATGTTTACGAGTTATCTTCATATCACACATTATAATGTCATTTGGCCTAAATTATATAAATTAAGTAAATGTAAACATTTAAAATTGGTAACCAACCAATTATTGATTTGGTCTCCATAATTCACGCCCTCCCCTCCCAATCTCAGTAAATATCATGCCCCATATCTTTTTTTTTTATTCTCCCATTTACTCTCCTATTAACTACCCATTTATTTCCCCTAAAACAAACCCTAAACCACCTTAAAACAAATGACGGCAAAACCATCTTTTGCCACTTTCTTTCAGTCGACACCAAGGAGGACTCAAGGTAGGCTGTCATAGGTTACAAGGCTACGTGGGTGGCTGTTAATGGTTGTTGTGAACGTGGTGATCTTGATCATGGGTTCCTGATTCGAAGGTGATTTTGGTCGTGAGTTGTAGATTTGAAAGGGTGTGGCTGCTTTGTTTTCGGCCTAGTCTTGGTCTTTTGTTCTCTTTTCTCTCGATCACACAAGGGTATGATGTCAATAACCTCATTTCCATTTCTCATTCTTTATTTTTTTTGTTAGTCGTGGCTTATACTTGTTCCAATCGGGTGCTTGTTATTCGACTAAGACCTCACTTGAATTTATACGTTATAATGTTACATAAAATCATAACCTTGGCCACGCAAATAATGAATGAAAGTCCACATATATTCAACCTTTAAACCTGGAAGTAACGCAAGAAATAAAAAATGGGTTCGTGATCGCATGATCTCGTTTCGTGACTGTCTTATGGTGTAAAATCAGGCTCATTTAAATACGTGAATCAAGGGTTTAATTATGTATGTACATGCATGGGAGCTGTATAACGCAGGGTTGGTATCTTTTCTGTTTTGAGTCATTCGTACCTGTTGGTTATTTAGTCTCCATGTTGGTTTAAAAAAATGGTTATAAAAGTGAACAACTAATAAGGTCCTGCATGTGGATATATACGTAATATAAAATTGTTCATAATGTGATTTCATGTAAATGGTGGAGCGTCAACTTGAGTATGCATGTGTGTATTCAAGAGGGTGTGCATGGGGTGAGTTAGAGTAGCCTTAAAATGGGTGTGTCTCGGTGTGGCTAATAGTCGAAAGGTGTGTAAGTGTTTGTGTGTACCGAGATGTGTGAAAGTGTGTGAAATATATGTCGAACATGGGGACCGGAAACATGCAGATTATATTCGAGTGTGTGTGTAACGTAAGGATGTTTTTGTCTCGTTAATCACGTATGTTACCTTGTTAAATTTCTATGTCGTGTGTATGGTTACATGTGTGGTTTAGTGTGCGTTAAGTGATATCTAAAAGTATGTAATAATTGTATGTTGATCGTCGCGGTCTAAACTAATGTCAAGAGTATGCCTAACTAGAATAAATGGTAACTTTGAATATAAGGACTAATATTGCTAAAACGGGAAACTTACTAAATATGGAAAGTTGACTAAAATGGGAAGTTACTAAAATGGGAAACCTGCTAAAAGTAGAAACCTACTAAAAATGGAAAGCCGTCTAAAATTAGTAATCTGATCTTAATAAGCGTTATCTAATTCATAGGTTTCGGACGGCGGGATTGATTCATCGTATGACCTTACTTTCCTATTTTGCTTGCTTCAATTGAGGTACAGATATTCTATCCCTTTTCAGTAGGGATTTCTCATAACTTTTCGATCCTTGACTTTACTTCACTTATGATATTCCTTTGCTATAATTTCATTATGCTATGATCCTTTTGATATGATTCCGACATAATCCTTTGATATGATTCTGTTCGCTATGATATTCGTTTGTTACGATTATGAACTTCTGATTATGAACCTTATGATTATGAACCTTATGATTATGAACCATCTGATTATGAACCTCTGATTATGAACTTATGTTATGGAAATCTGATATGAACCTTTGACTTCTGAACCTTTGATATGAACCCTTATGATATGATTATGCTTTGACCCTTCAGTTTGATACCCGAGCCAAATATGTGTTCCTAGTCATGAAGGTAACATAACCGTGTCATTGATGCACCAATGGCATGACTCCAGTGTGTACGAGTGATGTTGCACACCGTCCCCATTATGATATGATTATGAGCTCACTATATGTATATGATTTGGCCACTATGTTTCCGGGGGGCGTATGGATGCATCCTAGATATGTTATGATATGATATGCTATGATATGATTTGATATGATATGATATGATTTATATGGTGAATGATGTCGTGTACAATACGCGTCTTCACATTCCGGGAGCTAGCTACTCCATTGGTTACTGAGGTCTCCCCTCCTATTATGTATGGTATTCCGAGGTCACCCCTCCGAATACAATGGTTATTTATGATATGATATGATATGATATGTTCCGGGCTCGTGGTAGATTTCTGACAACCCTTACACTTTTGATATACCTATATTGTACCTTTTGTATTCCCCAACGCACCATATTCTGTATTTAATTGTTCATTACTCAGTACCCTTATATGACTCACTCTACTACCAAGATATGTATATTCCATTGCTTTGATCTGTCACACTCCCATTCCGTTACTTCAGACTATCATTCCATTCACGTACCGGGTTATTATATGATTATTGAATTTGATTATGCTGTTCATGTTTAGGTGGCTACTGATTTCCCTGCTATGATATGATTAATATGCGATTATATGATTTACCTGTTGTCATATGATGATATGTTATTTTACTGTTATGTGACCCTTTGATTTGTCTGGTGACCATGCTAGTGTGTAATCGATAGTTTTGTCTGTTTATCATGTATAATTCGTTCAGTTAATTTCATGGACTATGACTATCCGATAGTATCCTTATCTGCTTGTTGTTGACCTGCCATGTTTGCATATCTGTTTATGCTACGGTTTAACTTATGACGTCTGGCTTGTTAACTTGTTTAATTACCCTGCTATGTCCCTAGTTCATTTAATTATAATGCTCATACTGTATTCCTACTGGTTACGTGTGACTGCCATGTTCTGAATGCTGTTAAGTACTTCCGCTGTTACGATACTGGTTATGTTTTCAACTAAGGGTTTTTACCTGTGTGATTGCCATGCTCAATTAATAATTAATTGCTTCCGCTTGCCTTTAGATTTCTCTTTGACGTGTATGTCTTATGGTTTCCTGAATTGATTTTATGCCATATATATGTTGTGTGAATATGACGTCTGCTATGCTTGTTTATGTTTCAGTACTTGTACGCTTGGTTTGTATGTGCTTGTATATATGTCATCGATGCTTTGCTTTGCTTCATTCTCCTTGTTATCTGTTCTTTTTGGATATCTGTATAATTGTGTTCTGCAGGATCCTCTTTGACTCATTGTACTCTGTTCGCTGCGACCTTGTTATCAGATTCCTTTGTTTCATTTCGTTTATGCTTTTATTTAGCTTTCGTTTTGTTATATCTGTTCACTGGGCTTTTTAAGCTCAGCCGCATTTCTTTTCCTGCGGCAGGTTTTAGGTTTGAAGATGGGCTTTGATGGGCTGAGAGTTGGATTATCTTAGTGGACCAACCCTAGTTACCTTATTATTTGGACTTACTTTGAAGAGTTTTTGTTTTGATATTTCACTTCATTTTGGATATTGTATTTTCCTCGTTTTTATGATTTGATACCTCATTTTTATGATTTGATACCTCATTTTTAAGGTTTCCGTTTGTAAATATTTTATTTGTATGTTCTGATATGACACCAGAATGTGACACTTCGACCCTTGTCGGGTTGGGGTGTTACAAAAAGTGTACGTCTCAGTGCGCTAAGAAGAGAAATCTTCTTATGACGTTTGAACACAACAGTTTAAGCCTCGTACTCTAAAGAAAAGAAATGTGTACGCTTCAGTGCGCATTATCTTCGGAAGAAGAGAAATCTTCTTATTATGACCATTCTCATCAACATGCTTCATGCTTTTTCCATGCGCTTTCAAACATCAAGTGAACCGGACTACCGTTGATTGTTTTTCTTATTCCACTTGCTCAACTATAATGACGATGGCGACATCATGTGCTAACTTTGCGGGGGAGAAGTGTGAATAGAATATATTTAGATGATAATCACTTGTTTAATCAAGAATGGCATCTCCGTATGCAATTCTTGAGGGGGAGAAGAAGTGTGAAATTACTACATGGTTGATTGATTTCGGAGAATAAATGGTCAAACGGCTCCAAACTCATGTAAGAACCGAGCTTCTACTTATCGAGTCATCTTCACATGGAGTTTTTCTACTAAGAGTCGTTGGTTAACATCTTCACTCGGGATGATTTGATTAATGACAAAGTGCTTCCAGTTACGGGGCTGATTTCCTTAATGAACATCTTTCTGTTCTTGTTTGATTGGGAGGGATTTGAGTTAAGGGGATTTGCTATTTGTATGTTAACGGGAATGCATTTGGTGAGTTGAAGATGTTGACTTTCTATTCCCCAACTGGACAATCTTGAAGAAGGTTGAGTCTACAATCTATTCTACATCTTCTGCTACATGTTAGAAGACTAAAGACGAGTTGCATTTAAAGATCTAAAGACTTCTTCTTAATTCAAGCATTCATTATAAAGATTGTCGGTCTAGGGGAGAGCACTAATTGGGGGAGAGTGAAAAGCCAGATTTAATCCCCAATTATATTTGCTCACTTTCTGGAGCAAGTTGATTCTCACAAAGATTAAAGTTATTCTTCTCAATAGATTTCAAGTATTTGGGCTTATAATGTTTTGCTGATTCTGAAGTATCAAAACCAGCAAGGGGGAAGGAGACACGTATCTAAACGCGAGTAAACTTGATGAACTTAATTCTTCTAAGTGATTGAAGATATCCCGGGAAGACAAATGTCATGACCGCAGAGAAACTCAAGGTTTTACTCATCAAGGCTTTTAGTATTATTATTCCAACGACGTGGGGGAAGTGATGTAAGAGAAAGTTTCTGAAGATAAAAAGAGGTACACAAGTATGTGATGATTTCGATGTTATCGCAATCATCAGGAGAGAGAGAATTGTGTACATTGGGGGCACTCAGCTGTCTCACTTGAGAGCTTAATCAGTGATTCAGAAATATAATCACTTATTCTGGAGTTGACGTCCGCAGAGATAGTCATCCGCAGAGATAATCAGTGATTCGGCCTGCTTCTTCAATGTTATCGGTTATTCTCTCTTTGGGCATTCGGGTACTTCGGGTTCTTGAGCTTCATACACTTTCTTTAGGGGAGAGGAAAGTACACATCGGGGTTATTCTTTGGCTATTGGACTTAATCTGCTACTTAGACGGTATAAGTTTCTCTGTCTTCGGGTATATGTGTATTCAGGTTCGTGAGCTCTAGTCCAAGAGACTGAGTGCATCAATTCATCTACTTGGGGGAAGTGGTCTCTTGACAACCTTTTTGGGATGCATCGCTTCAGACTTCAGTGGTAATGAAATATGAGAAGAAATTTCAAGAGTGGGATGATACGTTGCTGTTCTTGTTGATGATATAACCCCGAACGAAGAATCTCGATTATCGTTCTTAAAAGGAGCAGCGGATTTTATGATAATGGTGTGCTTCTCTGTGCACCTGGCTAAGGCAACTTGAAATAGAGCTTTGAATCTGCTCATCTAAAGGATTTTTGGTTTGGGGGGAATCTGCCAAAGTCTCACTTTCAGATGGTTCAATTTCTTTCTTCAATTCGAGAGCCTCGGAAGCTTTGGTGGTGAAAGTTTAAAAGATGACGATTTCTATCTTCTACAACGGTGTTGTTCGATATCCTTATCTCGGTACTCGTATCATCATCTTCTTAAACTATATCATCTTCTCTATCTTTGTAAATATTTATCAAAAACAAAATACAAAAATATAAAAACAAGAAAAAGAAAATAGAAAAATATAAAACCAACACAAACCCATAAAAATCAGAAAAATTTGAAAATACCAAAAATATTGTTTTTCAAGACATGTCTTCTGGTATCGATAACATCTGCGGTCTTAGAAATGTCATTCAATAATGGCACGGGACCATAGATGAAGTTCGAGCAGAAGGGGTAAATATTTCTTTTCAAAACATGTCACAAATCATATGGCTTACAGTTATTTCAGACTGTAACCCGGGCTTCAAATAATGGTTTGCTATTATTTCATATAGCAACCCGTTTTTTCAAAGAAGGAAAGTGCTACACTTAGATGATTTTCACAAATTTCGTGCACTTATCCTAAAACATTGAGGAAAGTATGTCGAAGGACTGCTGTTCCTACTCAAATATTTTTCCTTTTAAAATTCTTCAGAAAAATATTTGTTTTAACAAATTGGTGGAAAATGAGTTGCTTGAAAAACAATCAGTATCAGAATGTTCATAAAATTGAAAACTCAATCAATGACTTCAGCGCTTTTAAACTTTTCAGAAAATAAGTCATTGATTGAGGTAGAGAATGTTTTCAAATCTATATCATCTAACGGGCTTTCTTAATTATCCTAAATGCTTAAATGTAAAACATGTTAACCTACGTTGAAGGACTAGGTGCCTAGGATATGATTGTTAGGATTAGATGATTAGAGTTTGATAAACACATTATTCCCATACCTTTTATGATATGATTGATATGTTGGATTGACTTTTATTAGTCGATTGCTGTTTGGGTGTTGTTGACCACCATATATCTGTTTGTATGTCTACTAAAGTATGCAGATATCATGGTCTATAAGAATGTTCCCGATCCGGATCCCACAATTGAAGATGATTGGATGCCGAAAGGAAAGGGTAACTATATCTTGTGTTGACAAATGAAGAAACGGAGATTAATTGGACTTCTATGGAGAGTTGGCATGGAAAAATGCAACGTAAGAGGTCTCACTGCATCAGCAGATGGTTTTCTTCATCAGCAAATGAAGAAACGGAGCTTAATTTGACCTCATTGGCATTAAAATGCAACGTAAGAAGTCTCACTGCATCAACAGACTGTTTTTCTTCCAAACCCTACAGCAACAACAACAAAAGCGGTTCAACCACCAATCATATCTTTGTTCAGGGATAATAGTGGTAATATCATTTTTATAAAACTTTGAAAAATATTGTTTTTGAAAATGGAAAAATGTTGTTTTGAAAATAAATCGGATTCAAAGTTTTGAAATCAACCGGACTTTATTTTGTCAAATCTTAAGTGATTTCAAATTAAATATTTTCAAACGATATTCCATCTATCAAGTCCGTTTGTACAAAATAAGTGGTGATCTAAAGATTTAATGTTATGTCATGGTATGATTTTTCTTTAAAACTTAAAGATCTTTCAAAATGAAATTTTTTATGTTCTTGTTTGATTGTGAAATTGTTTTATTTTTCTTAAAGATCTCTTAAAAAACTATCATACCAGACACTAACAATCTTTAATGTCGAAAAATTGATCCGTATCAATCATTTTTCAAAACTAAATGTTGCCACGTCTTTCCCCAAAATTTTCTAAATGACTTAAATCAATCGGGATCCAAAATCTCAATTGGTTTGAAATTTTTGATCGGGGGAGAGATCGTGATTTAAATCTCAAATCTTTTTTAGTCCTTTAAAGGCACTCCTGCCTCCATGTGCCAAACGATTTCAAGATATGATGCACATGATTGAGGAGGAGTATTTATCCGAAAACAAGATGAGTATTTAAACTAGGCCACATATTCGCCCATGTTTTCTAAACCTCATTAAATCACTTGGGATCCAAAATCTCAATTTACTTTATGCATGGTGTTATAAGGATGGTTAGGTTAGGTATTTGTTCCCACGATCCGCCAGAACTGGAGGGATCTACCCAGGGGCAATCCACTAGATAGTGTAGAGTCCTTAGGTATATTGAAAAAAGGAGAAAAGTGAGATATGGGAAGATTGCCGACTGAGAAAGAGCTAGAACTGGAATAAACCCAACAAGGTTCTAGTTATGATGTCTCGGTAAGCACTGAAGGGGTTGAAGAATGAAAAAGAATTGAATGTGAAAAGGGTGAAAAGAAATAGCCCTCCAATAATTCAACCTTAGGGTAGAAACCGGGTTCAATACATATGCTACTGGTGTTCCCCAAGGTAACACTAGTATTGAAGACAAGACGTCATGGACCCAGTGACGCACTGCACCAAACTTCCCAAGCTACTCAAGTTCCTCTTAAAAGGGCTTGTTTCATTCTCACATGGAACCTACATAATCTATCGAATTTCTCTTAGAGACTGCTGATATTGAACAAGGAGACCCTATCCCTAGTCTCCAGCATAAGAACCAAATGTGCACTATTGATTCTAGATCCAAGAGATCATCCACAATATCTCATTAGGACACTAAATTCTTGAAGACTTGCTGTTTCACACAATGTGAAAAGTATGAATATATATTAAGAGTCCTATGCATTATCCTTGTGGTATTGCCAGAACATCCGAGTGATATGTTAAATAATCACGATGAAGATGGAAATCCTTCTAGAGCCAAAATCAAACAAGCTCTTGGTGGGTGACATGTGAGATATTGCAAAAGATCAAGCTTGTGACAACTGGATAGAAACAATGGGGCGATTCAATCTTGAATCAACCTTGGTCTAGGAAATGGATTGACGGATACTTTTGGAAAAACCATTCGATGTGCAAATCTTCTTTTCTCTAGCACATCGAATGTGTATTCATATTTCAAACACAAAAAGTATCTCTGATTGAAAAAATACTTTTGGAAAAACCGTTCGATGTGCAAATCTTCTTTTCTCTAGCACATCAAATGTGTACTCTTTTCAAATACAAAAAGTATTTATGATTGAAAATTGATCTTTCTCATAAAACCTTCGTCGTATTGCAAAACTCTTTATTCTAAGCAATACGCAATTGTTTTCAAATCAATCTTTCATCAATCAGTGAATCTCAATTCGCTGGTTCACTCACTCCGTGTTGTCTTCTTTGAGACGTTCCGGTTTGAGAACAGCTAGAACAGTTGCGAAACCCTGTCAAGGAGATTCTTCGGAATTATACATGATCACAGGCAGTACTTGTACTGATCAACGGGGAACCGTGGGCCGTGTACCTCAATTCAACGAAAGTGATCAAAGACACTTTCGTGTGTTTTATTGCTAACTGTTGTTTTCAGATGCATTTGGACGGTTGCAGTTGATCAGAATTGAGGAGTCAATCCAAAGCCGCATGCTCACAGCATCCACACTTAATTAAAGAAATCATGACAAAAGTGATTATCTACATAACCTGGCTCTGATGGAATTCCAAAGCCGCATGCTCACAGCATCCCCCAATTTACCTGTTTTGCAGCGGAATGGAATTCCTGGGGATTGACTGTCATAGCATCACAATCACAGTTATATTGAACGACCTAAAGTGTCGTTTAGAAAATACATCGTTTGATTTAATAAAATAATCAGAGTTACAACATGGGTCCCAAAAGTTTACAAAGTTTGCGGAAATATAAATATATTACAAGTCCAAACGATGGTTTTGAAAGAAAGTGCCATAATGTACAATGATATAAGTCGACGCCGCGACTCAAAAGGTGGTTCCTAAACCATGTCATGATGATAATGCCTCAGTTACCTGAAAATACATTGCTAAACGGTCAACAATAATGTTGGTGAGAAATCATAGGTTTATGTAAATGTTTTATACGACTACGCAAGTATAGATCAGGCATGAAAATCATGTCACGTAAAAATGTTACTGGTATGACAAACATGTCACATAAAAATGTTACAATTGCTTTAAGCCCATGACACCGAAACGAGACTGTTCATAATGTAGGCCCCAAAAGAGTGCTTGCCAGACAACTCAATAATGTTATTAAATGAGATGCATCCGTATGACTAGTTGGGATTCACCAACCCGGATGGAGGCGTCACCCTTGATAGATCTATCCACTCACCCTCGCTTCTAAGATTAACGGTTCATGTTCAGGTAAAGGGGACTTTCAATTGGCAATGCGGTAACTTAAGCAATGTAAATGAATTTAACATACTTGGTATCATAATAAAATGTTGTGCAATGTATTCTCCCCCGTAGATTTGAAATGAAGTAAAAACTTGAATAAATCGGGGCTATGAAAACTCACTTGATAAACTGGTATGATGACAAGAGTGAGTACACTGAGGTATAGCGTGATACTTTAATCTGGACCTATTACGAATGATATGATATGTAATGAGTTATGATGTTATGATATGCATGCATTTCGTATGTTATTTATACCATTTGCGAGTTTTGAAAATAATACTTATCGTCGAAAAATACTCTTTTGACGTCTTGACCCTTCAAAAATTACTTTACAAGTATTTACGTCAAAATGTCATCCTACAATGGTTTTGTAATGATTTATGGTGAAATTTTACTTTTCGTCGTAAAATAAAGTCGTTGGAAATTTCGTGAAAGTGACAAAAATGGCTTCGAAAAACTAGTCGTAAAATGGTGTACGTCGAACGTTAGGAAACGAACTCGATGGTTTTGGAAAGTTTGTATCAAAATCTAGAAGTTTCAGTTCATGAGTTTTCGACATAAAGGTCTCGAACATAAAGATAATAAGGGTTAAAGATGGTGATTTTGACTAATTGTTGTGTAAAAAGTGAGTTTCGGCCAAGTTTAAGCATCCGTAAATAATTTATTAAAACTTCGCTATACAAACGGTTGGTCGTTTTAGAAAATATGTTTGGTGATCTTGATTTTACTAGAAGACATTTCGTTTCAAAAAGTTCTACATCATAGTTAAAAACAGCCGTCAACATGGTCATTTTAGTTACCGTAACACTTATCTCGTAAAAATAATATAGTTTTTCTAAAAATAATAGTTACGGCAAGTTTATGAAAACGTGCATATCTTAGTCGTTTCAAATCCGTTTTCTACGTATTATATGTCCTTAGCTTCGTATCAAAGTATACTAATATATTTTTGATAAGTCGAAATAATTTGTAAAGCTTAAGGCTCGTTTTTGACTCGTACAAGATAAAAATAGTATGCTGAAATTTCTGAAAAATATATATTTTGTCGTCAAACTTTAAAAATTCATAACTTCTTCGTTATAACTCCGTTTTAATCCGTTCAAGCGGCCACGGATTCGTTTTAAAGTATATTTTCTAAATATCAAGGCCAAAAATTCGTGCCTACTGTCGGATTTTCCAGAAAAACAAAATAAGGACAGAACACTTTTATATACTTGTCGAAAATAGTTTTTCTCGTACTAAACCTATTCCAATCCCTTCAAATCAACTCCAAAGCTAATCTAATCCTACCATACACCTTCTTAGGGTGTCATGGGTTCCTAGACATCATCAAGATCAACATATACCAAGGGGATAATTATAGGATGACCTTATATATATATATTTCTAAAAATCATGTAAAAATGGTATAAACAACACAAATCATGCATGCTTGCTCCAAAAATGAAGAGATACTTATGAAATGAAAAGGAGATATGAAAAATATAAATGATATGCTTACAAGTTAATATGATGAGGTGCAAGGAACAAGGTTTAGCCTAAACACTCTAGGTTTTTATTTCAAAACCTTATAAAAAGTGTGATTCTAGATTGTGTTTAACTCTTGAGCTTGTAAAAATTTTTGATGATCCTTCTTATCTCCTTAGTGTAACCAGTTTTGAAGAGAGAAAAACAAAGAGAAAGAAACTTTTACTAATCTTGAATAAGTGAGAATGAATAAGTGAAGTAATTGTTTGGAGTGTAGATCTATATACTTGAAAAACTTACCAACACATTAAATGCTCACCCTCCCCCCCCCCCCATGGCCGGTTATGGGGGGATGTATCTCAATAATTTTTATTTTTTTTTTCTTTATGTATTATGTAAATAATAGTTTGTAAGTATAATGTATAGGTAAAGGTGTTGTAACTTGTAAGATTTAATATACATTTGTGTATTTAAGGAAATTTTTAGGTGAAAGTAATTTTTTAATAGATTAAATTAGAGTATAATGAGATCATAAAAATTGTAAAAATACATTCCTTGTAAAATTTGAGTGATAAAATAATTATCGAGTAGTTTTTAAGAAAAACGTCGTAATAATATAAATTTAACGATTTATATACAAAATAAATTTAAAACACTAGGTAAACTCAAAATATAGTTTTTATAAACTAAATGTAAGTAGAAAATATATCGGGATCATTTTGAAAGTAACGGATTAAATATTCAAAATAATAACTCACGCGATAACGTTTATTTAATATAAAATTTACGCGTTAAAGGTGAAATGCAATGTCATGAATGAACTAATGTGATGCAAATGATGTTAATGAAATGTAGACTAAACTTAGTCCATATGAATTGTTCGTGATGATATGATCATGAATTCGCCGCTAAACCATAAAGGTTACGCGAATTTGAAACACGCAAACCTAGTTTACGATAAATGTTGAAATTGTAAGGCATGAATTGTTTCGAGAAATGACCTGAAATTGCGAGTTGTCACAGATAGCTGCAAATATCATGAACCAGTAAAGCTTCCGCTACTCTGATGAAAAGATGTCATGATCTAGAAAGTGTGAGCATGTCAGTCCGAAAGTCACAACATCACATGAAGGCAACAATACATAGGGTGATCCCCAGATTTACTGTGGCTGATGATCTCAAAGAAAGCTCGAAGATCATCAAGATGTGGATCAGTCCAAAGACCTCCACTTAAAGTACAAAAATATGTGGACTTTGAAGAATCGCTACAAAAGCACAAAGATTGCGGAACTTGAAGAATTGAAGTCTACGAGCTCAGAACTAATGACAAAGATAGAATGCTAGGATGCAAAATGTATTTCATGGGGTGACCTCCCTTAGAGGGAGATTGTTAGGAATTGGAAATTCCATGTTAAAGTGTCGGTCACCCCAATTATAGTCTACCATATGTTAGCTCGTAGACTTGTAGTTATTTACGTTGTTTAGTAGTTTATTAGTTAATTAGTAGCATAGATTAGTTTAGTGTAACACCGTGGAGGAACGACGGGTCTTTACCCACTGTATGCCTGATCCACAGTCCGACAGGAGGACGTATAAGTTGTAAGTATAAATACCCCTTCTAACCTTGGAAGGGGTGGTGCTTCTCAATCTAACATTCCATTATTTGTAAAGCAAGTCTCTAACTAGAACACCCTCTCTTATCTTTCTCTCTCTAAATGGCTAATATGTATTTCCATCATCCAAGACCACCCGAATCATCAAACACAATAATATTTACGATCCTTCAGTTTTCAACTGTCTATGTTTTCTCGGATCCACCGGATCCTTATCAAAAGAGATCCAGTTGGCTCTAGTCAAGGGATCTGGCTAACTGAGACAGAGAAACAAAGAAATAATTAAGAGTTAACTAACTCTAGCCTATATAACTTGAGATAATGAGTGTAATGAGGGTTCTTAGATAGTGGAAATCCTGAGTACTGAAAACTAATGATGAGAAGTTGCTAATAATGGGTTTATTAGGGAAATGAGAGCTAAAGGAGGCTAATAAATGATCAAGGGTCAATCTAGTTAGCTTGGGGAGTTATTAATGGTAATAAGAATTAGAGAATGATCAAGGAGAGAAATGAAAATTTCTTAAAAATTTGTAAAAAATGAATAATTGATTTTAGAGTATTTTAAGGGTAAAATGGGTAAAACAAATTTATGAAAAATATAATTAATATGAAAACAAGTGAATTAAGATGAGAAGAAGAAGGTGTAAGCACCAAAGTGGAAAGATGGTAAGTATTTGAGAAATGATCGATCAAAAACATCTTAGAAGGATCCTAAATCATCCATAAGAGAATATGGGATCTATTGAGACTAAGGATAGCTCAATTGTGATTGAAAGAGTATAAGCAACTAATCTAATAAGGTTAAGAGAGTAATAAAGAGGTAGAAATATAGAAAATGCATATTTGTTTAGTTGGTTTCTCAAGATGCCTTCCAAAGTAGAATAAAGAAGTAGGCAATCAAAAAGAGACTAAGACCATTATTCGATAATAGCGCAAACAACTAGTAGCATACCAAGATAGCGGTTAAATAGTTGCACATATTCAAAAGAACATCCGACTATATCAAATAGTTAAGTCATTCACTTAGAAAAAATATGTTTTCAAGCTAAAGAAGCACAAATGTTTAATGACAACCATTTTTCACCTAAACACAACTTTCATTGTCAATTTCTTTAATTTTTCTTCTTTCATATGTTTGCGAGGAAATGGGCGATGCACTTGATAATTCCCTTCGTTTGTTTGAATTATTCGTTTTCTTTGGCAAGTTGTTCCATGTATTAAATAGGATCAAGGCGATAGTTTTAGATGGGATTTCTTTCATCGGCTTCTTTTTCATCTGAGGAGTCCGAGAAAGGACAAGGACTTTTCCCATTAATCATGAGTCTTTTGGCATGACCTTCAGAAAGGGGTACCATGACATGGTTTGCAAGGAAATGATCATCGGTAATTAGAGAAGGTTGCATTGCACTAACATGCGTAAAAAGGCATGTAAGGATCATACCATAAAGAAGAACCATTTTTTTGGTTTTGAAAACACCAACTATTCTTTTGAAGATGTAATATGTAAGGTTGAACGGTTTTTGGTAGATGAGGAAAAAGATCATGTGAACAAGGCAAGCATTGGGATGATCTTTGTTCCTATCGAGACAAATTACATTATTCCTAAGGATTTCTTCCCACTTTTTTTAAAATGGAAGTATTTCGAGAGTTCCATTTGAATGGGATCACGATGAATGAGTTCTTTGTTGTGGATCATTTGAGAGGGTTCGAAACTTTCAATAAAGATGGAGTTTCAGACAAAAATGAGATCATCAAGAGGGGTGTGATAAGTAGTATTTGGATCTAAGGCAAAGTGTTGATTTTCAATCGACCAATTAATTAGAGTACATGCAAATTCCATCACAGGGTATGCGGATTTTTTTGGGAAAGGTGGTGAGAAGTAAGACGATGTTTTGGTTGTTAATGATGAAAGTGATGGAGATGGTTCCATCATTGTTACAGACAATCCGGACAGTTTTATAGAACTCAAAAATGAAGACAAGACAGATTTTTTCATTCATATGAAGAAGGTAATCAAAGTTGATTACGGATAAAGTTTGAGAAATGTTAGTATCTTTGAGTAATATTCCTCAATGACACGTCTCTCACGGATAAGGGTGTTTTTGAAGCATTTTAAAGGTTTTCCAATCAACAGGCGAGATACCTTCTTTACTATAGTATCTAGGGATGTAATACGATATCGTGATGATCTTGTTGTGAAGACTTAGGCATTTCAGAACCTATAAAATAATATTAAAAAATTTCAACAAAGTAAGTCACAAGATAAAAAATTAGTCGTGTGTTGATGCATGTTTTGCTGACCAAGTTTTAATATTTATATTTTCTCGTTATACCTATAGTCTACCCTAATGCACTAACGGGAAGTGTACCCGGTCGTGTGTAGTGTAGTATTCGGTAAAACCGAGGTCGTCCCAAGAGCTACGTGGATCGGAAATTAACTTAAGTCTATGTCACAATTTTAATTTCTTTTAAGATTGAAATGATAAATTAACTAATAAAACAAGGAAATAAAAGAAAGCAGATAAAGGCAAAGTTGTGATCAATGAAGGAGAGGTGTGCTAACCTAGTTACTCATCCTATTAAACTAAGTTTACGTCCAATTACTTCCAATTACTTCAGGTGGAGTGAAAGTCGCTAGGACATCATTTGGTCAGTTCGTCCTAACCTATCAACAAATGGTCCCACTGGAGAAATCAGGTGACCTGTCATAAGTCCATTTGTTCTTAGTCCCCTAAGCCAAGTCATTAAGTACCGCTACATGCTAGATTCATAATAATGAGTGCCCGGGCGCTAGCATCTTAAACACTTATCCCCGAGTTCTTAAGTTCATCCAAATGATAGGTGATCAGTTGGTAAAATCGCACAAGCAAAAAGGGTCGTCAGTTGGTCATATCTTACCCTTCCCACTCAGTATACCTACTTAGGGCCAGTTGGTCATATCTCCTAAGTAACTAGCCACAACCACCATTCAAAACTACCGAAACAAGGGTAGCTACCAACAAACTATGCATGCATACACTTAGAAATAGTTATACGGAAGCTATATAAACATAAACAAAACAATTAAGGAATCATAACTAGGTCAGCACTAGAGGTGCTTAGCCAAACATATAGTAAATTAATCCAACAATAATGAATAAAACATGAATAGAATTAAACATAATGTTTGATACAAATTACTTGATGAAAAACTAATAATGATGATGATTGCAGGTTAATTCTTCCTTGGAAAATGGCTTCGGACTACTGGAAATTGCCCTGGAGTGGTGCCCTAATCGACCCCTAGGAGAGGGTGAAGAGAGATACTAAAAATGCAGATTTAGGGCTGTATTTATAGGCCGCGACATAGTTACGGCGTAACCATAAGGGCGAATTACGCCGTAACTTATTTTAGTAATAAATATTTTTAAATAAAGAAAAGTTACGCCGTAACTTTTGATTCGGTTACGACGTAATTATAAATTACGGCGTAATAAAAGAACTTCGTACTTTTTCTTATCCAACTATTTTCTTGAAACTAAAATGGCCTTCCGTACGACTTTAGTCCCTCTTCGTACTTCATATTTTTATAACAAGTCCTTGAAGTAAATAAACTTCATATGAATTGTTACCTTTAGTCCCTGATCGTACTTGTTACTTTTACTTTTAGTCCTCGGAATAAATATCATTTTACTTCATTTAGCCCCTGGACTTCAACTCCTTCGCGCCCAAGTTAATAATTATGGCGTAATTAAATTTTCGAATTACGTCGTAGTTCTTCAACCGTATATTCTTATCCGCTCCGTAATTATCTCTACGGCGTAACTAAATTGCGACGTTACGCCGTAACCTTCACAAAAATAATTACGACGTAACCATAAGAAATGGTTACGCCATATCCTTCAAAGCATCATTTTTACGCCGTAACATTATTAAAGAGTTACGGTGTAATCTTCACACTGAATTCATAGGCCCTCGTAAATCTATCTTGAGAACATATATTTGGCCTTATATAACATCTTTTCTGCTTCAACACCTCATTTATCTTGAAATGCGAATATGAACGAATTAAGTACCATATTAATACAAATGAGGCCATAAACACGGGAATTTGATATATAAAATATCAGGCTAATTTGATGTTATCAAATATCTCCCCACTTGAATTCTACTTGTCCTCAAGTAGACCATTTAAATAATTATTAAAAAAATATCTCCCAAGATTAATTGGAAGTTATGAGTCTAAAAATCACCTAAGCTAGAAAATTCCAAACCGAGCACCTCACGAAAAGGGAATTGAAATCACACTCTCTCTCATAATTCACGTGTTTATTTTTGGGTAATCACTCAATTGCTCAGTCATAGCGAGTATTCTATCGTAGGCTTGGCAAAGATACTAATCTCTACCACTAGAGTCTGTAGATACAGCTATTCTAAAAGGCAATGGGTTGACACAACATAGGCTTATGGGTTCATTTTGTCATTACTAACGAGCTACGGCGAAAGGGACAAAACTAATGATTGCTCGCTTCCTCACCTAAACTCGATTCAGGACTAAGGGTAGGATAAGACATGGGAAAACATTTAATGGGTGTAAAAATAAAAAGACACGAAACAAATAGATTCCTAAGTCCATAGTCGCCCCACCACTAGCCGCATTCAATCCTATAGCTAAAATCAAGGGTGAAGAGTCAAGGGGTCTTCAATACACGAGTCAATGCATATAAAAGGTAGTGTAGTGCCTTATAATCCATAAACCAGGCAAATAAGGCGCATTAACTCGGCCTTCATCATCAATGAAAAAAAAGTATGTGATGTAAAAGTTTTTAAAAATTTGGTTACTTTTAGCACATATATTTACCAAAATCAATCATTTATATCTCCCATCCCCCACTTGAAATGTACAATGCCCCCATTGTACGAATATTGATTAAAATATGAAAGGAGAGATAGAAATGTACGGGTTTCTAATTTTATCCGTAAGACAAAACGGATTTGTAAAAATTTGCGCCAGTTGAAACAAGGCGAGAACACTTATCACAATACGACACATAAGCTGATTTATATTACGATTAGCTACAAACTAATAAACTCTTGCTTGCATTTTTTTTTCATTTTTTTTATGCAAGACAAGGTATACATGATTGAATATAAAAACAATACGAACAAATAAAGCATCCCCCCACTTGAGATCAACTATCATCTAAACCCGATTTTCGTCCAAAACCCTTTATTCATAACCCGCGACTTTCACTAGGGGAACCAAAATTAACCAACAACGCCCGGACCATGGACATAAGGAAACTACAGGGTAGGCTAGGCGATAGGTGTAATGAAACAACATATATTGGGTGAACAAAATGAAAGGAATGGCTCTGAAGGGTGTATCTAGGGGTATCTTGCACTAATGGTGAGTGCAACAAAAAGGGGTTTAACAGGGGGATTGACTAATCGATTTGAAAAGCCAATATACACATAACATAAATGATGGGCTATTTGGGTTTAATCCTAAAATTGCCTTATATCCTAGATGCACCGATCACACCAAGTTGTCTCAGTGTAATGCTCATGATAATGGTCTCGAAAAGATATGCAAGGCCAAGTTCTAAAGTCTACTATAGCCACCGGCACACTCATTTTTATGGAATTTATGTATAAGGGGAAAACGGAAAGGCTTATCCCTACATAATGGAAATATAGGGTAGGTGTGCTCAATCTATATTAATCCAGTTAAGTAATGAAAAACATGTCAAAATTTTAATAATGAAACACTTTTCATCAAAAACTAGAAAAATAGAGGCAAGTAAAATCAAGCGGGCGTCTATGTCTGTTAGGAATTGGAAATTCCATAGTGAAGAGTCGGTCACCCCAAGTTTAATCTAGCATAAGTTAGCTCGTAGACATATCGTTATTTACTTGTTTATTAGTTAGTTATTAGCGTAGTTTACTTTAGAGCAACACCGTGGAGGAAGGACGGGTCTTTACCCACTGTATGCCTGATCCACAGTCCAAAGGAGGACGTTTAGTGTGTAACTATAAATACCCTCTACCTCCCAAGGTAGAGGGTTGGACCTTTCACTCAATCTAAACTTCTTTATTTTGTTTAATTTCTCTCTTTAGAAAGGCTCCCATCTTCCACTTTCTCTCTCTAGAACTTGAAACTCATTCGAACCATATTGTGTTATTTGATGTGTTTATGAAATCCAATATGTTACAATGTCTAATACCTTCCCCCCACTTGGGTCATACTTAAGCATATAAATGAAAGATAAGAAAGGTTAGAATTGGAACAGAAAACTCCCCTGGATTTGCTCGGCATGATCGAAGACACACGAGTAAACGTGTCTCGCCTTGAGATTTATGAGAAAACTTTAATAACCTGAATTCACCAAACGCATCATACAAGTAAAACAACAAGTATGAAAAGAAAATGAAAAACTTAACTCACTTTCATAGGAATCACGGTTATATTTAGCATATGCAACAAGCCTTTTAAACCACTTGGTGTCCCAAGTGGACGAGTGTAGTCTCGTGAGGGCTTACAGGGAACATACCAACAAAGTTAATTTAATAACTAATACAAGGTTATTGTGTTATTATAGAAAGACTTTGAACTGGAGGATAATTACACCATAACTCATTGAAGGAGTTACGCCGTAATTATTGCAAAACCTGACTATCGCTACTGGAGGGTAGCTACGGCGTAACCATAGCGTGGGATTATGCCGTAATCGGTAATGCTCTGGAGTGAATCGCTATAGGTGATGTGTTACGGCGTAATCATTGGGATGAGTTACGCCATAACTGGTGGACATATTAGGTCCCCGTTTAAGTTACTTATGCATCTTCTCCGATTCCTGTAAAAATGGTTAAAAACACAAGACCCAACTATACTAATAAAATGAAAAGAAAAGATAGGCATGGGTGCCTCCCACAAAGCGCTTGTTTTTGTTCGAGTCACGAGCTTGACTCCACCCTTATTTACTAAGTAAAAGGGTGTTCATCCCCTCACTTGAAATCAAGTGTGAGTGAAAATAGCAATAAACACCATGAGGACGTGAATTTGCTATAGGGTGGGGAAATGATGAATTATGATCATACCTTACAGGAAATGTCATTTCCCTCGATACCTTACCCGTTTTAGTTGATGGCATTGATGATTGGTTCACCTCATGATGTGGTTGGTTAATCGGCTTAAACGTTACATATATTTCCTCGTCAACCACTGAAGTGTCCAAGATCTTATCTTCTAATTCCCTTGCAAGCTCATCCAAAACTGGTTCGGTAGTTGGTGCTACAAAACAATCGTTAGTAGGTGTGATATGTGATGTCAAGGGTTGCATTATCAGCTCTAGGATAGGTTCATGATGCATGGGAGGTGTTAGAATTTGCCTAAGCCTTTGAACATCCTCAATTGTGATATCCCACATGTCATATAAATTCCATTCATCACATTCCTCCTCGACTTCCTCTTCCTCCTTAGTAGTGTCGACATTGACATTATCTGTATCCTGATCACAAACACTAGAAAAAATATTAGTAATAGGAGAAATAGGAAAGGTAAGAAGGTCCTTGCTTTCAAGGTTCACATCCCCGAATTCTTAATTAATAGACTCATCAAGAGTCTCCTCTTGTTTCATGCGTTGAAGGTTTTCAACTCCAATTCTGAACAAATCATCCAACGTTGTTGTAATCATCAACTCTCTATCTTCAGGTTCAGGATCAGGAGTGTTATATGAATAATCACTAAAATTGGATGTGAAACTGTGAGTGTGATTATTCCAGCTGTTTATCTTCCCACATCGGTTGGCTGTATATAATTCATATTCATGAATGGTCATGTTATCCATGTCCATTTCATCATACTCTTGAGGAGATACATAATCACCATAGGTATATGGTTGAGAAGATAGAAAGAAATGCTCTAAGGAAGGCGATCTCGTAGAAGTTCTCCAAGATTGACGATTCCTTAAAACATTTCTATCCTTTTCGCACTCGTACTCCCAGTATTCTTCGAATGTCATATTATCAAAATCTGGCTCTATTCCAATGATTACCTGAAATGCACATAACAAACAAAGAAAATAGCAAAATAGGAGAAAGAAAAGAAAAACTTAAATTAAAATCCTAAATTAGCTCCCCGGCAACAGCGCCAAAAACTTGATTCAGGTTTTACAGACCAGGTTTTACTATTTATATTTTCTCGTTATACCTATGGTCTACCCTAATGCACTAATGGGCAGTGTACCCGGTCGTGTGTAGTGTAGTATCGGGTAAAACTGAGGTCATCCCAAGAGCTACGTGGATCAGAAATTAACTTAAGTCTATATCACAATTTTAATTTCTTTTTAGATTGAAATGATAAATTAACTAATAAAACAAGGAAATAAAAGAAAGCATATAAAGGCAAGAGTTGTGATCAATGAAGGAGAGGTGTGCTAACCTAGTTACTCATCCTATTAAGTTAAATTTACGTCTAATTACTTCCAATTACTTCAGGTGGGGTGAAAGTCGCTCGGACATCATTTGGTCAGTTCGCCCTAACCTATCAACAAAGGGTCCCAATAAAGAAATCAGGTGACCCGTCATAAGTCCAGTTGTTCTTAGTCCCCTAAGCCAAGTCATTAAGTACCGCTACATGCTAGATTCATAATAATGAGTGCCCAGGCGCTAGCATCTTAGACACTTATCCCCGACTTCTTAAGTTCATCCAAATGGTAGGTGATCAGTCGGTCAAATCGCACAAGAAAAAAGGGTCACCAGTTGGTCATATCTTACCCTTCCCACTCAGTCTACCTACTTAGGGTTAGTTGGTCATATCTCCTAAGTAACTATCCACTACCGCCATGTAAAACTACCGAAACAAGGGTAGCTACCAACAAACTATGCTTGCATACACTTAGAAATAATTATACGGAAGCAATATAAACATAAACAAAACAATTAAGGAATCATAACTAGGCCAGCACCAGAGGTGCTTAGCCAAACATATAGTAAATTAATCCAACAATAATGAATAAAACATGAATAGAATTAAACATAATGTTTGATACAAATTACTTGATGAAAAGCTAATAATGATGATGATTGCAGGTGAATTCTTCCTTGGAAAATGGCTTCGGACAGCTGGAAATTGCCCTAGAGTGGTGCCCTAATCCACCCCTAGGAGAGGGGTGAAGAAAGATACTAAAAAATGCAGATTTAAGGATTTATTTATAGACCGCAACATAGTTACGGCGTAACCATAAGGGCGAATTACGCCGTAGCTTATTTTAGTAATAAATATTTTTAAATAAAGAAAAGTTACGCCATAACTTTCGATTCGGTTACGGCGTAAATATAAGTTACGACGTAATAAAAAAACTTCGTACTTTTCCTTATCCAACTATTTTATTGAAGTTAAAATGGCCTTCCGTACGAATTTAGTCCCTCATCGTACTTCATATTTTTATAACTAGTCTTTGAAGTAAATAAACTTCATATGAATTATCACCTTTAGTCCCTGATCGTACTTGTTACTTTTACTTTTAATCTTCGGAATAAATATCATTTAACTTCATTTAGCCCCTGGACTTCAACTCCTTCGCGCCCAAGTTAATAATTATGGCGTAATTAAATTGCCGAATTACACCGTAATTCTTCAACCGTATATTCTTATCCACTCCGTAATTATCTCTACGGCGTAACTAAATTGCTACGTTACGCCGCAACCTTCACAAAAATAATTGCGACGTAACCATAAGAAATGGTTATACCGTATCCTTCAAAGCATCATATTTACACCGTAACATTATTAACGAGTTACGGCGTAAATATATTTTGAGAACATATATTTGGCCTTATATCACATCTTTTCCGCTTCAACGCCTCATTTATGCTGAAATGCGAATATGAACGAATTAAGTACCATATTAATACAAATGAGGCCATAAACACGGGAATTTGATATATAAAATATCAGGCTAATTTGATGTTATCATGTGTGAATATGTTTAAGTTAGGATATGAATGATTTTGGTAAAAGACTACTCGTATACTTCTTATCATAAATCGATCAAATAAGGTTTAAGAGCATTATAAAAAGTTGGTTGGTAATATCATTTGTTAATTATCATGAATTTTTAACATGGCGTTTTTACATTTATTAACAATGTCAAACATCTTTTTAAAATCACTTTTTGTTCATCAATCCAAAAATTATCCATATGTAGCTTTTCTGAAAACTAGATTTGGGTATTTTAGGAAGATGCAATCCATAAGAAAAATCATCAACGGATATCTAATTTGTATAATAAAATCAAAGGAATGATTCCATTAACATAAACCTATTTGAATCAACTTTCGATAAGAAAATAAACCCTAGAAATAAATTAGAGAAAATTAAGGAGGTATAATTACTTACGGAGATGATAAAAAGACAGAGACGTATGAGGATTAAATCTTAAGATGAGAATGTGTGAGTTTTTAGTCATTTGGGAGATGAGAGGGAAAGTAGAGGATGTCTGTGATGTTTAAAAATATGAATTGCTGTCTGTTAAGCAGGTTCTTTCGGTTCCTTTGAAAAATGAATTCGGCCCGTTATAACGAAGGGATCCGAGATGACAACGACACATGAGAGTTTTGAATGTTTGGTTTTTGGTGTATTGTTTGTTACTTCTTCTTTTAGTTCATTTGTTTTAAGATAAATTATGAATATCTGATTATTGCTCCTAAGCAACTGTAGGATCGCATATTTTATGTTGTTTAGATGATTCGGGTGGTCTAGGATTATGATTAAACAAGAGAGCCATGTTTAGAGAGATGAAGAGAGGAGAGGGTGATTCTAGAGAGATAAACAAAAAGAGAAATGTTAGATTATCAAAGAAGCACCACCCCTTCCAAGGATGGAAGGGGTATTTATAGTTACAGCTAATATGTCCTCCTGTCGGACTGTGGATCAGGCATACAGTGGGTAAAGACCCGTCCTTCCTCCATGGTGTTACACTAAACTAAACTACGCTAATAACTAACTAATTAACTACTGAATAATGTAAATAATGATATGTCTTTGAGCTAACTTATGCTATATTATATTTGGGGTGACCGAATCTTCACTATGGAATTTCTAATTCCTAACAATCTCCCCCTAAGGGAGGTCACCCCATGTTTTACATTTTGAATCCTAGCATTCTATTTTATCTTCAGTCTTGAGCTCGTAGACTTTAATTCTTCACTTCCGCAATCTTTGTGCTTAAGCTGATCCACAGTGGAGGCCTTGAGCTCGTAGACTTTAATTCTTCAAAGTCCGATAATTTTGTACTTTCAGTGGAGGCCTTTAACTGATCCACATCTTTGATGATCTTCTTGCTTTCATTGAGATCATCAGCCACAGTAAATCTCTGGATCACCCTTTGTAGTGTTGCCTTCATGTGATGTTGTGACTTTTGGACCGACATGCTCACACTTTCTGGATCATGACATCTTTTCATCAGAGTAGCGGAAGCATCTTTGTATATATTTGATTGTCATGATTTTCTTCAATTAAGTGTGAATGTTGTGAGCATGCGGTTGTGAATTGACTTCTCAACTCTGATCAGCTGCAACCGTCAACAGTTCTTGCTAACAACTGTTAATAATAAAACGCACGAAAGTGTCTTTGTTCACTTCCGTTGAATATAGTTGCAAGAACCACGATTCCCTGTTGATCAGTATAAATACTGCCTGTGATTAGGTAGAATTCCAAAGAATCTCCTTGACAGGGTTTCGCAGATTGATCTAGCCGTTCTCAAACCGGAGCATCCCAAAGTAGACAACACGGAGTGAGTGAACCAGCGAATTGAGATTCACTGATTGATGAAAAATTGATTTGAAAACAATCGCGTATTGCTTAGAAGAAAGAGTTTTGCAATACGACGAAGGTTTTATGAGAAAGATCAATTTTCAATCATAAATACTTTTTGTATTTGAAAAGAGTACACATTCGATGTGCTAGAGAAAAGAAGAGATTTGCACATCGAACGGTTTTTCCAAAAGTATTTTTTTCCATCAGAGATACTTTTTGTGTTTGAAAACATGAATACATATTCGATGTGCTAGAGAAAAGAGGATTTGCACATCGAACGATTTTACCAAAAGTATTCGTCAATTCATTTCCTGGACCAAGGTTGATTCAAGAATGAATCGCCCCATCGTTTCTGTCCAGTTGTCACAAGCTTGATCTATTGGATAGATCTCACATGTCACCCACCGAGAGCTTGTTTGATGTTGGCTCTAGAAGGATTTCCATCTTCATTGTGAATACTTTACATATCACTCAGATGTTCTGGCAAAATCACAAGGATGATGCGTAGGACTCTTAATATATACTTACTTTCCACATTGTCTGAAACAGCAAGTCTTCATTAATTTTGTGTCCTAATTATATATTGTGGACGATCTCTTGGCTCTAGACTCAATTGTGCACATTTGGTTTCCTATGCCAGAGACTAGGGAGAGGGTTTCCTTCTTCAATATCAACAATCTCTAAGAGAAATTCGATAGATTATGTAGGTTCCCCGTGAGAATGAAACAAGCCCTTTTAAGAGGAACTTGAGTAGCTTGGGAAGTTAGGTGCAGTGCGGCACTGGGTCCATGACGTCTTGTCTTCAATACCAGTGTTACCTTAGTAACAACTAGTAGCATGTGAATTGAACCCGGTTTCTGCCCTAAGGTTGAATTATTAGAGGGCTATTTCTTTTCACCCTTTTCACATTCAATTCTTTTTCATTATTCAACCCTTTCAGTGCTTACCGAGACTTCATTACTAGAACCTTGTTGGGTTTATTCCAGTACTAGCTCTGTCTCAGTCCGCACTCTTCCCGTATTCTCATTTTTCTCTTTTTTTCATCATACATAAGGACTTCTACACTATCTAGTGGATTGTCCCTGGGTAGATCCCTCCGGCTCTGGCGGGATCGTGGGAACAAATACCTAACCTAACCATCCTTATAACACCATGCATAAAGTAAATTGGTCGGTCTTTTGGTATTGTTCATTCCTTCTCGAAACCAATTGAAAAATCATTTGGAAAATCAATCAAAATACTTGTGATATAATATCAAAGTATTTTGTACCTTAATTATTTTTGATCTTTTAGAAATGCTCCCCCTCAACATGTGCATATGGTTTTGAAATTGTTTAGCACATGGAGGCAAGAGTTCTTTGAAACAATTTCTTGATTACAATATCCTTAGAAAAAGCCTTTTGATTTTCTTGGTAAATTCTCCCCCTCAAAATGTGCGTTGGATATTTGAAATCATTTTGCACATAGAGGAAAGAGGTTTTTGAAGAACTTCCACGATTGCCAATAGAAACCATTCGCTCCCCCTCAATATGTGCATCGATATACGAAAGATTTTAGCACATATTAGAGAGAACATGCACTTTGAATCAAAACAATCATCATTTATCAGATTTCATAATTAAATCACAAATTCTCCCCCGATCAAAAATATCAAACCCTTTGAGATTTTGGATCCCAAGTGATTTAATAAGGTTTAGAAAACATGGGAGAAAATGTGGCCTTATTTAAATACTCTCCTGGTTTTTGGTTAAATGCTCCTCCTCAATCATGTGTATCACGTATTTGAACTCGTTTGGCACATGAAGGAAGGAGTGCTTATGAAACAATCACCCTTTAAAACCGATTTGAGATTTAAATCACGATCTCTCCCACGATCAAAAATTTCAAACCTTTTGAGATTTGTGATCTCAATTGATTTAAATTTTTTAGAAAATTTTGGGGAAAGACTTGGCTTGATTTAATTTTGAAATTGACTGATGAGGACCAATTATAGACATTAAAGATTGTTAGTGTTAGGTATGATAGTTTTTAAGAGATCTTTAAGTAAAATAAAACAATTTCACAATCAAACAAGAACAGAAAAAATTTCATTTTGAAAGATCTTTGAGTATTAAAGAAAATCATACCATGACATAACATTAAATATTTAGATCACCACTTATTTGTACAAAACGGACTTTTGTGATGATATATTGTTTGAAAATACTTAATTTGAAATCACTCTCCCCCTCAATCGATGACCGAAGTCGTTGATTGAGTGACTTAAGTTTTGATAAAAATGAAGTCCGGTTGATTTCCAAAATTTTAGTCCAATTTATTTTCAAAACAATATTTTTTCATTTTCAAAACAATATTTTCAAAATTGTTAGAAAAATCGTATCATCCACTACTTGTCCTGCACAAAACTGCGTTAGGTGGATAAGATGCTTTTGTTGTTGCTGTAAGGCTGGAAGAAAATCGTCTGCTGATGCAGTGAGACCTCTTAAGTTGCATCTATCGTGCCAACTCTCCATGGAGATCTAATTAAACTCCGTTTCTTCATTTGTCGACCTAAGAAATAGTTACCATTTCCTTTCGGCATATAATCGTCTTATTATGTGGGATCCGGATCGGGAACATTCTTTTTAAACGATGTTATCTGCATACGTTAGTAAACACAGATAGACATATATGGTGGTCGACAACACCCAAACAGCAATCGACAAATACAAGTGAATCCAACATATCAATCAGATCATGTAAAGTATGGGAATAACATGTTTATCAAACTATAGTCATCTGATTCTAACAATCATATCCTAAATTCCTAGTCCTTCGACATAGGCAACTATCATTTTCAGTTAAGCAAGTAGCATAATTAGATAAGCCCGATAGATGATATAAATTTGAAAATATTCTCCCCCTCAATCAATGACTCATGTCATAAAAGTATTAACCATGATGAAGTCATTGATTGGGTTTTGCAAATTTTAATGAACACTCTGATTCTGATTGATTTTCAAGAAACTTATTTCCAACATTTTGAAAACAACAAATATTTTTCTGAAGAATTTATAGAAGGAAAAACATTTTTGTAGGAACAGCAGTCCTTCGACATACTTTCCTCAATATGATTTTGGATAAGTGCACGAATTTGTGAAAATCGTTCAAGCGTAGCACTTTGCTTCCTTTTAAGAGCGGGTTTCTATCTGAAATAATAGGAAACCATGGTTTAAGCAGGGGTCAGTTTGAAGTAACTGCAAGCCATAATTTAGACATGTATTGAAAAGAATATTTACACCTCCTGCTCGAACTTCGTCTATGGTCCCGTGCCATTATTGAATGACATTTCTAAGACCGTCGATGTTATCGATACCAGAAGACATGTCTTTGAAAAACAATATTTTTGGTATTTTTTCTTCAAAATTTCTGATTTTATGGGTTTTTGTAGGTTTTATATTTTTCTATATTGTTTTTGTTGATTTTATGTTTTTGTATTTGGTTTTTGATAAATATATACAAAGATAGAGTAGATGATATAGTTTAAGAAAGATGATGATACGAGTACCGAGATAAGGATATCGAACAGCCCGGTTGTAGAAGATAGAAGTCATCATCTCTTAAACATTCACCACCAAAGCTTCCGAGGCTCTTGAAGAAAAGAAATTGAGCCTTTAAGAATACGAGACTTTGGCAGCTTCCCCCCAAATAAAAAATCATCATGCTGAGCAGATTCTAAGCTCTCTTTCAAGCTTCCCTTAGCCAGGTGCACAAGGACGCATACCATTATCATCGATCTTGCTGCTCCTTTTAAGAGTGATCTTTGTGATTCTTCGTTCGATGTTATATCATCCAAAAGAAGAACAACAACGTTTCATCCCATACTTGAATAGTTCTTCTCAAATTCCTTTTCCACTGAAGTCAGAAGCGATCCATTCCAAAAGGTGTCAAGAGAACAGTTCCCCCAAATAGTTGAATTGATGTCATCAGTCTCTAAGAATAAAACTCACGAACCCGAATACACATATACCCAAAGACAGAGAAACTTATAACATCGAAGTAGCATATTAAGTCTGATAGCCAAAGAATAACCCCGATGTATACTTATCTCTCCCCTGAAGAAAGTGTATGAAGCTGAAAAACCCGAAGTACCCGAATGCCTAAAGAGAGAATAACCGATAACATTGAAGTAGCAGGCCGAATCACTGATTATCTCTGCGGATGTCAACTCCAGAATAAGTGATTATATATCTAAATTACTGATTAAGCTCTCAAGTGAAATAGCTGAGCGTCCCCAATGTACACAATCTCTCTCCCCTAATGATTGTGATAACATCGAAATCGTCACACACTTGTGTACCTCTTCTATCACTAGAAACTAACTCTTCCATCTCTTCCCCCACATAGTTGGAATAAGAACACTAAACACCATGAGTCAAACCTTGAGTTTCTCTGCGGTAATGACATTAGTCTTCCTGGGATATCTTCAATCACTTAGAAGTATTAAGTTCATCAATGTTTACTCGCGTTTAGATGCGTGTCTCCTTCCCCCTTGCTGGTTTTGATACTTCAGAATCAGCAATTCATTATAAGCCCATGTACTAGAAATATTTTGAGAAGAACATCATAAGCTCAGATGTATCTATGAGAATCAACTTGCTAAAGAAACAGACTGAGCAATCTAATTGTGGATTTAATTCGACATTTCACTCTCCCCCAATTAGTGCTCTCCCCTAAGATGACAATCTTTTCGATGAATGCCCGAGATAAGAAGAAGTCTTTAGATCGTTAAATGCAATTCATATTTAGTCTTCTAACACTTAGTAGAAAGTGTAGAACAGACTGTAGACTCGACCTTCTTCTAGATTGTACGTTTGGGGAATAGAATGTTAACATCTTCTTCTCACCAAATGCATTCCCGTTAACATATATTTAGTAAATCCCCTTAAATCAAATCCCTCCCAATCAAACAAGAACAAAAAGATGTTCATCAAGGAAATCAGCCCCGTAACTGGAAGTACTTTGTCATTAAGCTCATCAGTTTGTAAGAAGATGTCAACCAACGGCTCTTAGAAGAAACTCCATGTGAAGATGACCCGATAAGAAGAAGCTCGGTTCTTACATGAGTTTGGAGCCGTTTGACCATTTTTTCTCAGATGTCGATCAACATGCAGTATTATCACACTTCTTCTCCCCCTCAAGAATTGCATACGAAGTTGCCATTCTTGAAAAAACAAGTGAGTATCATCCCAATGTAGTCTATCCACACTTCTCCCCCTCAAAGGTAGCATATGATGTCGCCATCGCCATTATAACGGAGCACGTGGAATATGATTACTAGCAACGACTACGTCCGTCCTACGGGCTGTGGATCAGGCATACAGTGGGTAAAGACCCGTCCGTCCTCCACGGTGTTACTTAACTAAATACTATATAACATTAAATAACTACGACTACCAGCTTTCTAACGATTACATATACTTGAGGTGACCGACACTTAAATAACTGGATTTACTAAATCCTAACAATCTCCCCCTAAGGGAGGTCACCTCAAAATACATTGAATACAAACAAATATTACATTAAGATTGTTCTTGGATTCTTGTTAATGTTCTTTGCTCTGTAGCCCGTAGTCTTTGATTCTTCATTTTTGCATGTTTGGTTAATCCAAGTGGAGGTCTTTAACTGATCCACGTGATAATGAGTTTTGAGCCAGCTTTGAGATCATCAGCTACCATAAATCTCTGACTCTTCTTTGGTAGTTTTGACATTATGTGATGTTCTGACATTTGGACCGACATACTCACATTCTGGATCATGAAATCTTCTCATCAGAGTAGCAGAAGCTTTAGTTGATTCATGATATTTGTAGCAGCGTAGCAGAAGCATGGAGTGAAAATATCAGAGTCGTTGATGCACTTATTATGATTTCTTTAGAAATGAATGTGTTGTGTGAGCATGCGGCTATGGATTGACCTCTTCATTCTGATCAGCTGCAAACGTCGGGCGTACCTGCATACAACAGTTAGCAATAAAGCGCACGAAGGTGTCTTTGATCACTTTTGTTGAATTGAGGTACACGGCCTACGGTTCCCCGTTGATCAGTACAAGTACTGCCTGTGATCAGGTATAATTCCGAAGAATCTCCTTGACAGGGTTTCGCAGCTGCTCTAGCTGTTCTCAAACCGGAACGTCTCAAAGAAGACAACACGGAGTGAGTGAACCAGCGAATTTGAGATTCACTGATTGATGAAAAGAGATTTTTAAAAACAATCGAGTACTATTCAAAAAAGTGTTTTTGCAATACAACAAAGGTTTTTGAGAAAAATCAATTATCAATCATAAACCCCTTTTATATTTGAAATATTAATACACAGTCGATGTGGTAGAGAAAATAATTTTAAGTGCAACGACCGGTTTTTCAAAGGTATCCGTCGATCCATAACCTGAACCAGGATTGATTCATAAGTTTGAATCGCCCCATTGTTTCTGTTCAGTTGTCACATGGTTGATCTATTGGATAGATCTCACATGCCACCTACCAAGAGCTTGTTTGAGGTTGGCTCTAGAAGGCTTTCCGTCTTCATTGTGACTATGTTTGCATATCACTCAGATGTTCTGGCAATACCACAAGGATAATGCGTAGGACTCTTAAGATATAATCTCTCTTTCCATACTGTGTGAAACAGAGAGTCTTCATTGACAGTGTCCTAATGAGATTTATTTGATGATCTCGTGGCTCTAGACTCAATAGTGCACATTTGGTTCCTATGCCGGAGACTAGGGAGAGGGTCTCCTTCTTCAATATCAACAAACTCTAAGAGAAAGTCGATAGATTATGTAGGTTCCCCGTGAGAATGAAACAAGCCCCTTTTAAGAGAAACTTGAGTAGCTTGGGAAGTTGTAGTGCAGTGCGTCACTGGGTCCATGACGTCTTGTCTTCAATACCAGTGTTACCTTGGTAACCACTTGTAGCATATGTATTGAACCCGGTTTCTGCCCTAAGGTTGAAATAATGGAGGGCTATTTATTTTCACCCTTTTCTCATTCAATTATTTTTCATTCTTCAACCCTTTCAGTGCTTACCGAGACTTCATAACTAGAACCTTGTTGGGTTTATTCCAGTACTAGCTCAGTCTCAGTCCGCACTATTCCCATTTCTCACTTTTCTCCTTTTTTCATCATACCTAAGATCCCTCCGGCTCTGGCGGGATCATGGGAACGAATACCTAACTTAACCATCCTTATATCACCATACATAAAGTAAATTTGGTCGGTCTATTTGGTATTGTTCATCTGCCATTGGAACCAATTGAAAACCATTTGAAAATCAATCCAGATACTTGTGATATATTATCAAAGCATTTTGTACGTGAATTGTTTTTGGTACTTCAGAAAATGAGCTCCCCCTCAACACGTGCATCAAATATTTGAAATCATTTTGGCACATGGAGGCAAGAGGAAGTATTTAATTCATTGACTATCGTTTTCAAAAAAAATATCTACATCACCTTCCCAATCAAGATTCGTATTTTTCACACTTAGTTAAAGGTATTTTTGGGAAGGAAAGTGTTTTGCACATATAAGGGAAAACATGCACATTGAAACAAATCAGTCACGTTTCAATCCTTTTTGGTTTGATATAGATGATCCCCCTTAACATGTGCATGGAAAATTTGAAATCGTTTGGCACATGTAGGGAGGAGAACTTGTAAATTACTATAAAACCATTTGTCGAATTATCAGTTTAAATCCAATTTAAATCACAAATTCTCCCCCGATCACAATTTTCAAGTCATTTGAGATTTGTGATCTCTGTAGATTTAAATTTATTTTGAAAGATTTTGAGGACAATTGTGACTTGCTTATGAAAACATTTAACCGATAAGGATCAAATCTGAGACTTTAAACTCCAAATATTAAACATGCTTGAATATCTTTTGAAAACATGACATAAACCTTGGTCTGAACCAATTGTATGACAAATAACCTTCTGATTTAAATGAAATCATTCTCCCCCTCAATCAATGACATAAGTTGTTGATTGAGAGATAGGGATTTTGACAAACGTCAAGTTCAGATGATTTTCAAAGATTGAGACTGAGTTATTTTTATTAGTTTTCATTTAGATAACAAATATTTTTTCAGAAGAATTTATAGAAGGAAAAATATTTGTGAGGGAAACATTTGTCTTTTTAAGTGACAAACATTTGTTTTTAGAATCAGAGCATGAGATTTGAAAAATAAGATAAAGCATGGCTCTGTTCTTTCTTTAAAAAACGGGTTATAGACAGAAATGACTATAAGCCCTTGTTTTACTTTCTCAAATTTTTTTTTATTTTTTATTTTTTATTTTTTTTAAAGATTTATGTACATTCGAACAACATCTAAAGACCCGTGTCACTCTTTGAATGACAGCACAAAGACCGTAGATATTATCGAATCAGGAAAAATATGACAATATGACAATATATATATATATATATATATATATATATACTAGTGGTCGAAGCCCGCCCAATGGGCGGGCATGTCTTATAATTATCGTTGACATAATTTGCTATAGCGAAAGAAGGAGGGTAATCGTAAAGAAGGATTGCAACTAAGGTGAAACTTTTAGACCTTGATGTGTGGGTCTTGAGAGGCAAGAAGATTCGTGACATATTGTCTGAATCTCTTAGACCGCTCTTTAGACGGTTTTTGACGTTGATATAATTTGTCATGAAATGATATAAGTTATCAAAGAGTGTCTCATTGCCTAAAAAAAACTAAACAAAATAATAATTATCAATATAAAGCTTTACCGGAGTACTTCAGCAAAAAGACCAAATCATCATAGCTTGTTAAATGGTGTCATCAAACAGATCAACTCGGTCTTCGTCGTCAACTGTGAAAAAGATCACCATTAAGTTCTCAGCTTTGAATTTTTTTACGAAGCGTAATTCTAGAAGGAAAAAAAAAAAAAAAAAAAAAAAAAAAAAAAAAAACCTCTTTCATAACAGCTAATTCTATGTATTAATGTAAGTATGTAACAATCCCAAAGACCCGAACCATGCTCTTCGAATGATGGCTTCATGTAGTAATTATTTACCAACTTCTTTTTCTTAAGTGCCTTGAATTTTTTTGAAACTGAAGCATATATGCCTTCATTTGAATAACACTTGTTTAAATGGGAACATAATTAATTAAAATTCCAAAGGCCTATAGCTTTAAGAAATTACATATTAACTTGTTACTAACACATGATCCGTATACAAATAATACACCTAAAAGTAATAACAAAAGAAATTCTATGTAGTACCAAAATTATGTAACAAAATGTGAGTGGTTGGATAGGCAGGGGAGGATATTCTCTTTGGTATATTGAAACTTAGCCAGAAGGATTGGCATTTTGTCACAGTATTAACAACCTTTGAAACAATTTAAAATAATATAAGATGCAGTTACTAATAGTCTACAATAGTACACTATTCAAAACTGATCTAAGCTTTCTTCCAACCATTTCGGCTGAATCTGTACACCAGCATCCCTTAAAGCATGCAGCGATAATCGATAAAGCCTTGCATCCAAACGTGTACCTTCAGCTTTCATATCTTGCAAAAGCCTCACCAATTCATCAACTCTACTCATTTTCGAGTACACGCCCACCATGATCTCACCCAGCACCCTATCAATCCCACCACCATTGAGTCTACACTCGTAATAATACTTTACACATGTTTCAAACTCCCCTGCCTTACTATATGCACTTATAACACTTGTGTAACTCACTTTATCGGGCACGACTTTACTTCTTTTCATCTCTTTCCATATCTTCTCGACTTGCCTTAAATTCAAGACTTTCCCATGCATATCGAGTAGAGAATCGTAAATCCACACGTTAGGTTCAACCCCTTTTTCTTTCATTTTAGCAATGAGTCTCGTTGCGTCTCTAATCCTATTAGTTTTCCCATACATTGCGATCATGCTAGAGTACGCCACTACACATTTGTCGTACCCTTTATTTTCCATTTCCAAAAAAAACCCCTTCAGCTTTTTCATAGAGCCCAATTCTACAATATACATTAAGGACCGAAGCGAATATCACTTATCCTAGCACGCTTCCATCCAAGACTAAATCTTCATAAACTTTGGATGCTGAAGTTGGCCCTCTTTTCCTAGAGAATGCGTTCACGATAGCACAAAACAATCTGAAACCCTAACGTTCATTCGTTTCATATAAGAAACAACATCTAAAGTAAGTTTGAGTTTTCAACTTTCTTGATCTGAGAAATTCAAACACCAACAGTATCCGCATCAAGTCATCTTCTGATGTTTATACAACTCTTTTATCGTCATTAGGGCTATCCCATGTAAATTTTAACTTCAGAGTAGGTACCGTCTGTAGCACTCATAGCTACGGCCCTAACTCGATTGTTTCCTAATAATTGTTGTACCTCACAAGTCTCATTAATTGGTTTACATCGATATCTTGGCCCTTAACTACCAGAGCGTTATAAATATTAGGTTATTTATAAACAAAGGTTCATCATTCTTTTTAACTGTTAAACATAAACTGCAGGACAATGGCGATACCTATCATGGTTACTCTTATCCAAAATCAGCCCAAAGTTGTTATTTCTTGTGCAATCTTCCCTTTTTAAAGCAATTAATAATTTTGGAGAAAAAGTGGTTAGGTCAAACAACTCAACCCGACCCATTAATAATTGGCCTCATTTGACTCATCAAACACTGATGTCCTGGGTTCAAGTATGGAGACTCCAATTCTACTTCTGCTTGCTGACTCAAGAAATTAAGACGAGGGTCACACTGGATCAGTTTCTCAAAGTGCTTGCCTAATAACCCTTGTGGGCACTGTAGATAATGACGCCTATAGAAATGAAGCAATACATCAAAATTACTTTAACATCCAAGCAACCACAGGTTCTTGCATATTTGCAAGTTTTAGGGGTCAAACATAAGTTCTGGATAATCAATTCTGTAACAGTTGTAAAACAATGATTATTTAGTCCTAATTCTTTACTTTACTTAAAAAAAATATTATTTAGAAGAAATTGATATAAAAGATACGATTTAAGCTTAAATTGATAAACAACCAACGTTATTAGCAACTGATGTTACAACCTCATGTAACTTAAACACACATCCAAACACCCTAATACACAAAAGTAAAACCTTTTAAGGCAGTATCTTCAGATCCCTGATTTCCAAAATGTAAGAAATGGACTATTAGTCACTTACTTGACGTTTACTGGAGATGGTAAAATGTCAAGTAACGGACTACTATTTTTTTAGTTTAATTTGTTGATGTTTTATTAGAGGTCATAAATGGGAGAGTTGAATTAGCTAACCTCATTTAAGTCAAGGGCGGGAAGAATTACATCCTGATATCTATACTCTGCATTGCTAACAATCCCAACAGTCACGCCTTGTGAACGAAGCCATCTTAAAATGCAAGATTTCACTGTATAAATCCTTTGAAGAACTTTCGCAGTCACTTCTCTTAACCTGTCCATCTTTTCTACTGCTAGTTTTACAATAACTGAAATGGAGAATCTACTAAAAACCAAATACTTTCTGGTTTAAACAAAAGGGTCTTGAAACATGGTAGATGATCACTTGCGCAATCTAATAACTGAAGACTATGATAGTCAAAGAAACCACATGCTGTAAGCATTTAATTGACTTCGTTTGTTACTCAATAAAAAAAAGCTAAGAAAATGAAGAATCACATACCTTCTACACCACAGAATTAAGTTAATTTTGTGTCCAGAAGTGGTAGCTGAAGCACCATGTCGATGACGACCACGATGAACGATTGCATGTCCAACGGTATGAGAAAAATCAAAAAATTCCTGTGAATGTAGTATTCTCTTTTCTGATTTGAACATGTACCAGACTTCAATTTTAATATTCGTTCAATGCGTACAGGCCACATGGGCAAGCATGCACATATGTGATTGCTTAATATTCCTTCAATTTTAATAGAATAACTTACCAAAAACCAATATAGTAAACTAACATAAACAACAAAATCCGATTTCTTAATATTCGTTAATGCTTCATTAATTTGCAGAGTACACTTCCATTGGATAATAAACTAACTAAATCCAATTTCTTAGGTGCCTCAGATGACACACTAAGCTGAGTTGTTATGGAATAATTTTTGTAAGTAACATAAAATTAATGAACATCAAGTGACGTGATTTGTAACAAAGTACAACTGAAAAGCTGCACCAAAAAGAACTTTACAACAGTATAATTGATGTATACAATACGAACCTACATCTTCCTTGTTATCCTTGACCCTTCCCAACAATGCAATTTTTGCACAGGCAGCAGCCATGCGATAACCTGAAGATTAAATATAAGAATGACATACATAAACATGAGAACTGATGGCACACATCAAAACAGACCTTCAATGATGGTCATTGGATGAATTTTCATGGCAAACAACTTTTCGGCCTCCCTTAAAAGTTCCCCAGCAAAAACTACCACAGAGGTAGTCCCGTCACCCACCTCAATGAGACCTACTTGATCAAAGAAGTTGCTGATCCAACGTCTTCAGGTATCTCACGTAGCAAATTGTTGGACACATCTAATGCCTTAATTGATTTAAGCCTGTAAACGATTATATAAAAAGATAAATTACAACTCAGAAAACAAAAAAATAGTTCAAATCAATAGGCTTTAGTGTGTCTTACTCTCCTATAGCGGTTGGAAGGTGAGAAAGCTTATGTCTTCGTTTAGTGATTGAATCTCGTTATGAGCCAATATGAGCTTCTGTAACTCCACTGCCTGCAACAGTTGAATAAACACTAAAATAAGTCAGTAACAAACCTCGTGTTACAAATATCAATGAGTTTTGTTTTGTATGTTGACGGATACCTCCCACCAGTTTTCACCTTCACCAACCGCATCCAAACTTTTGTACATGTCATCCGGCACTTCCCTTAGCCTCAATGATCCAAATGCGAGTAGCACTGGGCAAAAGATAAAGGAACGCGTACCAATAAGGACTTTAGCAGCAGGGTTGTCAATATGAAGGGACTTTAAGATCGTAGCACCATCATTCGTGACTGTAACATTGTGGAAACTACCTGTTGATTGTAATATTTTATCCTGTAAAGTATCAATAACTTAGTATGTATGCATGTATGTATAAATTAATAGATTACATGCAATAAGGTGGAAATACAAACCATTCCCTTAGGCCCTAATGTCGTCTTCACCAACTCTTGTACCGCCATCCCTCCAGCAAAGGATGACTGAATCGAAATGATAATGTAAAAACTAACTCATTATAAAATTTTGAAATCAGGGAAGGGTAAGAACACTACTCACCATTCTTGCCCATTCACCCTTCTCTTCAGTAGCTTCATCTTTAAAAATTCTTTCAACCTAGACACACCAGCCAGCCAGCCAGCCAACCATCAAGTTAAGGAAGGGAAAAAAAAGAAAAAGTAATTACAGGTTTTACATACCGCCATGTGAATCGGAAGGATTTTATACTCTGTATATATTAAACAAAAAACAAAAACAAAAAAGATCAGGTTTGTTATTATACATAACGTCAAGATGATAATCATCAGTTTCATCCTTATTGACATCTACTTCGATCTCAGTAACTTTTGTGGTATGTCTATGTTGCATCTTGACTAATTCATAACTACTCAGTTCCAAATCTTTAGTATCCTACTTTTCATAATCATAACAAATCATGTTCTAACTCAAATTTCCATCCATTAACATCATCAGATCAATGCCTTTGATTTGTTCTAATATTTCAAGTTTGTTGAAAGTTATAAATGTTTAATCACAGTCAAGCAATTCAAAGAAACATCCAACAGCTAGAGACTGTTCATATATAGAAACTCACATAGAGCAACTATCACTTTTGTCGTTGTATCACTCCTACTCGACCTGTATTATACCTCCTGTTTTAGCCTAGATGGAACTGAATCAGTAAAAGAATGACTAAAAAATTTAATCCAACGTTGAAATAATCGATATATATGTATCTTATAAAAGCTCTAATCCATCGTAAAGCACTTGGATACCTGTAAAATTCCTAAAAAAGGTTTTAGCAATGGGGACTGGTCCAATACATCCTACCTTAACCATGAAGCTGATCTCAGTGTCTAACATCAAAAGACACAAAAATACCTGGAGCAAAAAGAAAAACACAACTGCTAACTTATACTTGTGTTAGTAGTATGATAAGGAAGACAAAGACAAATGCTAAATTATACTTATGGTACCAGTATGATAACGCAGACAATAAATGTGGGAGGAAAAAAAAAGCAAATGCAAACGTATACCCGAGTTATGTTAACCAATGCCTGGAACTCCACGGCTTCACCTAATAATAAAAGAGAAAAAAGAAAATTATGTTAATATAAGAGCTAAAAATCTTTTATATAATATCAAAATAAACAAATATGTTGTTTGTTATACTTTAGCTGTAATATTTAGCTTGTTTTTACTATGAATATTGATTGAAGGTAGAGACATTCGTTGTTTCTCAATCTTCCATAACCAAATTATGGACAACAACGACCAAGTGTCCAATGGACATACTGTTTGAATACAGTTAAAAGAGCTTATATCAATTTATCCAATAGTGTTTTTCTAGTTCCATGAATTAATTGAGAAGTCGCACTTAAAAGTTTGAGAGATTATATTGACAAAGTAAAACAGTCGCTACAACATATACCAAAACTATAAATTATGCTAGATGTAGCTTGAAGACAATTTGTTTTTAGTTCATTCGGTTTGTGATAATTATGCTATAATAATGATATTAACAAATGTAAAAACACTATCATTATACACGAAATTGCAGCAAACAAATTTTAAAAAAAAATCAAAATAAGAAACAAAACAAAAAAACCTCTAGAATCACATAAAATCAAGAATAGCGTTGTTTGGTTTGACATCGTACCTATAATTTCACACAACCATTGATTAGCAGACAATAAACATTATATCCAAAAGAATACACATTCATAAAATACATAAATTGAGATAAGAATATTATGAGTTCTAAAGAGACTTACATGTATATCCAAAAGAAATCGATTGATCGTTAGGGCTATGAGAAAAAAGATGCGAGTGCAATCTGCTGCTTTTGTTACTTGTGGCTCATCTGGCTTTCTATGCACCCTGGTATTCTCAATCCTACAAACACAAAAGAAGATCAACATGAGAGAATTGAGAAAAAAAAAGGTTGAGGAAAAGATAAAATTAGGGTTTGGAGACATATTATGAATGCACTGAGATTTTTTTTACGTGATATATATGAGATTTCAATAAAAAAAAATCAGGTATTAATAGATTATAGTCATTTATAGATTATAATATGCAACATAATTCTCAAAATAACTTGTTGCCTAAGTGGTAAACACACAAGTTATTTATCAAAACAACCAAGGTTCAATCCTTGCAAGGCTCATTTTTTATAAACAATTTTCAAAAATATTTAATAAAAATCCAAAAATTACCAAAAAAATAAATAAAAATCCGAAATTATACAATTAATGCTTAGGTGGATTAAAAAATTGCTTAGTTGGACAACAAATGCTTATGTGGCATTATATTGGATTATTTGGCATTGAGGTGGCATTAATGCCAAATGCCTCCTGTTATATATAATATAGAGATATATATATTTTTTGAAATTTTTCGAGATTTTCAAATTTTTTTATGGATTTTTTTTGAAAGTTTTCTATTTTTCTATTTTCTTTTTGTTGGTTTTGTAATTTTGAATTTTGCTTTTTTGAATAAATATTTACAAGAGATGGATGAAGAAAAACCTTTTAGTCCTCTTCTTCCTGTTGAAGACGTTTAAGTGTTTCCAGTTGTAGACTCTTTAGACCAAGTCGTGGAAGGATAAACTCAAAACGTTCTCTAGGAAGAGCTTTGGTGAAGATGTCTGCTAACTAGTATTCAGTCCTTACAAAATAAAGTTCCACCACACCGTTCTCCACTTGCTCCCTGATGAAATGATGTCGAATGTCAATATGCTTTGCTCTTGAATGTTGAACGTTGTTGCATGAGAGAGCAATGACACTTTTGTTATCACAATACAGAGGGATTTTGTTGAATTCAAAGCCATAGTCAAATAATTGGGATCTCATCCATAGGATTTGAGCACAACAAGATGACATGGCTATGTATTCTGCCTCTGTAGAGGATATACATGTACTCATTTGTTTCTTCGAAGACCAGCTCACAAGCTTATCACCCAAAAACTGAGCACCTCCAGACGTACTTCGACGTGTATCTTGACATCCTGCATGGTCAGCATATGCATTGGCTGTTAGTGACATACCGATGTCCTTCGGGTACCAAAGTCCCATATTGATGGTTCCTTGGAGATACCGAAAGACCCGTTTAACCGCTTCAAGGTGCTTTTTGGTAGGCTTAGCCTGGTATCTAGCACACATGCATACAGCGAACATAATACCAGGTCTACTGGCTGTGAGGTACATTAGGGATCCAATCATACTACGATATTTCGTTTGATCTACCATGATCCCTGAGTGGTCCTCATCCAGTTTAGTACGCTCTATCATGGGAGTGTCAATAGGGTCACAAGAATCAAATCCAAATTTCTTTAAAATCTCATTTGCATATTTAGATTGATTTATAAAAATGCCTTCGGGACTTTGTAAAATTTGTAATCCCAAGAAAAATTACATTTGTCCCATCATTGACATTTGAAATTTGGAGCCCAGCTCCTTAGAAAAATGGTCACATTCATTGGGGTCAATCGAGGCAAAAATAATATCATCAACATAAATTTGAACGTGAATTAAATGTTTGCCTGACTTTCTGGTGAAAAATGTCGGATCAACTACTCCTTTGCTGAATCCAGTAGATAGAAGAAACTTTGATAGTGTATCATACCATGCCCTTGGAGCTTGCTTCAAACCATAAAGATCCTTCTTCAAGCGACAAACATGAGTAGGATGCTCTGGATTCACAAAACCTTCAGGTTGGCTGACGTATACGACTTCTTTAAGATCTTCGTTAAGAAAAGCCGTCTTTACATCCATCTGATAGACTACCATATTCTTACTTGCAGCATTAGCCAGGAAGATTCTGATTGCCTCGATACGTGCAACCGGAGAAAATGATTCTTCAAAGTCAATACCCTCCTCTTGACGGTATCCTTTTGAAACCAATCGAGCCTTGTTCTTTAATACATCACCATGCTCATCAAGTTTTACTTTGAAGATCTACTTTAGAGCAATGATCATAGCACAGTTAGGTGCATGTACTAATTCCTATACATCAGTTGTCTTCATTCATGGCAATTTTAACGTCTTTTGGTTCGATCTTAGAGAGTACGGAGTTGAAGAAGCACCATAAGGAATCAGTTGCAAGTTGTTTACGAGTGGATACTGGATGAGAGGGGTTTCCAATGATGTTGTCCAATGGATGATCATGTGTCTATTTTCTAAGGTGTTCGTGTGGTTGTTGTTGAGGAACTGAAGTAGCAGAGTCGTTTTCTCATGATGAAGATGGTTCAGGAGCAAATATGTTCTCAAAGGGAGCATCTTCGGGAGTAGCAAAGGGGTTATCTCCATCATAGGTGTCAGAAACAATTCCATGATGTACACTTGATGATTGAGGAATTGATGATGAGACAGAGTGATTAGCAGAAGGCGCTTCTTGACTTAATGACATAGAAACTGAAGGGTTATCTTCATTGACAGGGATAGGAGCAGCCTCTGTTGATGGATTAGACAGATCATTAGCAATTGGCTCTTAGTGTTCATCAAAATTTGGATCAAAGAATTTCTTCAAATCATCTTCTGAAGGAGGTACATAAGGAGTTGCTGGTGAGAGATTTTGTACAAGAGAAGAACTAATGGGACTACTTAATGAAGGTTGTGATGCGGGTCAAGAACTTGATTGCCCTGGAGCCATTTTCCCGGACAGCTCATCGAATGTAACGTGAATAGTTTCCATGATATCTCGAGGTCTTTTGTTGTAGATTCGGTAACCCTTACCTAAATCTTGACCGTCATTCGTTGGATAGCACAAAGCACCAAACACACAAAGGTAGGAGAGATCAGGTTTTCGTTTATGGATAAGTTTGTATGGAGTTTTTCAAAAGTGTTGATTCCTTAGCATTAAATTCTTGTTTAAGCACTTTAAAATTATCTTGAAGTTCTTGCTTTTGCTTAACAGTTTTAGAAAGCTTTTCTTGTAAGGAATTTAACTCTTGTTTTAACACTTCTTCTCTAAAATTGCTTTCTCTAATAATTGTACGCATTTGGTCATCCATTTCCTGCTCACGGGTAGTTAGCTCAAACTTAGTACGTTGTTCATGAATAGCAACTTGTTCTTTATATGCATTCAATTCAGAGATAACAGAATCATCAGGAGCACATGCAGTATATTCATCAAAAACATAGTCATCATTGACTGCAGAAGATGCATCACTTGGTATAATCTCACTTTCACTTTGTGTCACATATTGATCATAAGGGACAATATTACTATTTCTCTCATTATCCATATCTGATTCATAAGTTTCAAGAGATTGTACTTCGTTATGTATCTTTTGCTCATCAACTTCATCGTATAGTTTTAATACCTCTGAAATGATTGAGTCTTTGGATGGACCATCCTGTTGTGGTGACGAGACTTTTGGAGAGACCATTGGTGAAATGCTAGCCATGAAGATTGTTTGGGCAGTAGGTTCATCATTAATGGTGCCGAAGTTCAAGTGATTGAGACGACGATGCCATAACCATGATTTTGTTTTTGAAGCCTTTGACAACAAGCAGATTGGAGAAGACTTCATCATGTCTTCGATAGAGATGGTGTAAAGATTTGAACCACGAGTTCCTCTTAACAGTTCCACACCATCAAGTTCTCTAACGAAACAAGTATGTTTTCTAAAAGCCACTTCTAGATCAGAATCACAGAATTGACCAACAGAGAACAAGTTATGACCAAGACCTTCAACAAAATATACCATGGAGATTACACTATCACCAACAACATAGTCTCCATAACCCATAATTGCACCAAAATGGTCGTTCCCGAATCTAACAGTCCCGATGAATTTACTCACGAAGTTCATGAGCCGCGAGCGATCTCCAGTCATATGCTTGGAACAGCCTAAGTCTAGGTACCACAGAACGATTTGAACGATCTGCAGTTGAACACAGACAAGAATGGATAACTGGATAATTGGGATCCCCATGCAAGAATGGGTTCCGTTTGGTTAGTAACAGTGATTGGAACACCCACATCGAAAGTAGAAACAATGGAATCATCAGGGATAGGTGCAGTGCTAGTGTCCGTATTTGACCTATTCAAAGTATGTTCACTTCTTAAAGAAATAGTTCTACCAGTAGGCATCCATTTTCTAATGGGCATTGACTTAGAAAATTTAGGGCACAACTCATTAAGATTAAACTTGCGGCCAGTAGGTATCTATTGATAACCTATATTACTAAATTTTCTTCCTTTGGGTTTCCAATGTTTTCTAACTTTCTTTCGCCTTTGCTTTCTAGCCTTCTTAGCTTGATTTTTGGCATTAAAAATTTTAACAGGGCATTTAACAGCATTGATCAACTCATTCACACCACATACATGATTAGTAACAAAAACCAAGCAATCATCATTACATGTTTTGCATATAGTAGCAGAATTCGAATTAATTACAGTACGCTTATAGCTAATACTAGAATCAGCACGATTCATTTTATTCAACTCAAACTTACTATTCCTAGGGTGGTCTTCTACTCTCTTCCAATGCACATTCTTAGCTTGCGAGGTCCTATCTTGCTTTGTATTTCCTTGCGGCTTTGACCCGCTTGCTTTTATGTCACTGATTACTCCTGGAGAGGGAATTATGGGAACATTAGTTGGTTGGGCTAGTTTTTGCATTCCTGAACTAGACGTGCAGGGATCTGAACTACTTGAAGGCACTTTAGAGTTCACTTTATTAATACTGGGCAAAGAATGGGTTGCATACTTGGCACTAGGCATAGAACAAGGCATCACAGCTTTGTCTTTCTCACATAAGGATTTAGGACATGTTGCTCTTAAACATTCTAACAGCTCCTGAGATCGTTTGGCCTGAATGCAAGCAAACCTAATTTCTATATCAAGTGGCTTATTTATGAAATCCTCTTCTACAATCTCACGGAGACATTCTAGACTATCCTTAAGGTGAGCAAAATAATTATGAAACACAAGTTTGTTATTTCTAATATGAGGAGGAATGTATTTAACAATCACAGTATATTTGGAGTCTGCAGATGACTTTGATGCAACATTCTCATTAAAGACATGTGGCATTTTCCCTTTTTCCTGACTCCTCAGATTCTCAATTTCATTTTGTAAAGACGTTATTTTTTCGTTGTTCTTGTCACGAGTGACTTTCATTGAATCATATAACTCTTTAAAGTGTCGTTTAACTTTTTCAAATTCTTCTAGAAAACTCTCATTTTCCTTTTGTAAAACATTAACCAAGTTTTGAAGATGAAAAGTTTGAGAACACTGAGAATCTAAAGGAGGAGGCATTTGGGTACCAGTCACATTGTTCTTTTCACCCTTTAATTGTGAAATTTGGGCTTTCAACTTTCTGATCATGTTACAATGAGCTTGAATCTGTTCGTCACGTTTGTTTATTTTAAAAAGTGCATCAAACTCTGGAACATTTGAGGATGTCTTGATGTTTGAGGTTTTCACATTTTCTTTGAGATGTTGATATTTTAGTTGCAAATCAAAATGTTCAACTTCTAGCTTAGAAAAATGTTTTACCAAATTATCGTGATCATCCTGATCAATTTTCTCATTTAGTTCTGAGTTTTTGTTTTGAAGCTCAATGACACGATCATGGGAAACTTTCAAGGCAACAGTAAATTCATGAAATTGAGAAGCAGTAATAGAATGCTTAGTAACAGTATAAAACAAATCTTTAGCCACACAACTCAATACTAAGTTCTCATTTAAGATATGCAGATTCTTCCTTTCAGATTCATTATATTTGAGTTCCCGTTCATAATCATTGACCTCAACAATCATTGCATCAAATTCCTTTTCCATTTCTTTAATATCCGAGTTTATCCCCTTTTGAAGACTCTCAAATTGACCTTTTAATTGTTTAAAGAAAGGCATGACCTCAGTTAAATAACATTCTTTAGTTTGCTCAAAACCCCTTTCCCCTTCAGTTATCCCTGTAGGTGTGATTCTCTTCTTACATGTCTTCTCAAAATCAACAAATACTTGATAAACAACATATAGGCTGATTAAGGTCTTGCTATTAGTGGAAATAGTTCTAGGAACTAAATGCATTGGTGTATTAGGAGGATACACAGTAGCTGCAGGCACTTTCCTAAGGGAAGGGTTTGTTTCAACAAGAACATTTGCTTTTTGCTTATCCATATCTTTCTTCCAAAAAATCTGTTCTGGGGTTAATTTAGTTTGAGGCTTAAACATGTTCAGGGAGATCCAATTTTCTTTAGTGTAATCATAAGGTTTGATCGTTATGTTTTTCCTTTTACACTCATGATCTTTTAGCTTCTTATCCATTTTCTCCCTAGAGGCTTCTTCTAATTGCATATCTTCCTCAGTACACTGATCGCAACTAAGTTTCTACCTAGGCTTAAGGATTTCAATGCCATCATAGATTACCTTCTGAGCCTCTCTAGCTAATTTACCATACTTAGGATTGGGTTTCTCAACGAGGGGAATATTGTGCTTATCGCTTAAGACTCTATGCTTAGTGATCATGTGAGCAGTCTGAATGGTATTCCCTTGTACGTACAACTTATTTTCAAGCCTGTTTTTCAAAGTTTTTAGATTGGAAAAATCATTCAAAAGTGTTGATTCCTTAGCATTAAATTCTTGTTTAAGCACTTTAACATTATCTTGAAGTTCTTGCTTTTGCTTAACAGTTTTAGAAAGCTTTTCTTGTAAGGAATTTAACTCTTGTTTTAACACTTCTTCTCTAAAATTGCCTTCTCTAATAATTGTACGCATTTGGTCATCCATTTCCTGCTCACGGGTAGTTAGCTCAAACTTAGTACGTTGTTCATAAATAGCAACTTGTTCTTTATATGCATTCAATTCAGAGATAACAGAATCATCAGGAGCACATGCAGTATATTCATCAAAAACATAGTCATCATTGACTGCAGAAGATGCATCACTTGGTATAATCTCACTTTCACTTTGTGTCACATATTGATCATAAGGGACAATATTACTATTTCTCTCATTATCCATATCTGATTCATAAGTTTCAAGAGATTGTACTTCGTTATGTATCTTTTGCTCATCAACTTCATCGTATAGTTTTAATACCTCTGAAATGATTGAGTCTTTGGATGGACCATCCTGTTGTGGTGACGAGACTTTTGGAGAGACCATTGGTGAAATGCTAGCCATGAAGATTGTTTGGGCAGTAGGTTCATCATTAATGGTGCCGAAGTTCAAGTGATTGAGACGACGATGCCATAACCATGATTTTGTTTTTGAAGCCTTTGACAACAAGCAGATTGGAGAAGACTTCATCATGTCTTCGATAGAGATGGTGTAAAGATTTGAACCACGAGTTCCTCTTAACAGTTCCACACCATCAAGTTCTCTAACGAAACAAGTATGTTTTCTAAAAGCCACTTCTAGATCAGAATCACAGAATTGACCAACAGAGAACAAGTTATGACCAAGACCTTCAACAAAATATACCATGGAGATTACACTATCACCAACAACATAGTCTCCATAACCCATAATTGCACCAAAATGGTCGTTCCCGAATCTAACAGTCCCGATGAATTTACTCACGAAGTTCATGAGCCGCGAGCGATCTCCAGTCATATGCTTGGAACAGCCTAAGTCCAGGTACCACAGAACGATTTGAACGATCTGCAGTTGAACACAGACAAGAATGGATAACTGGATAATTGGGATCCCCATGCAAGAATGGGTTCCGTTTGGTTAGTAACAGTGATTGGAACACCCACATCGAAAGTAGAAACAATGGAATCATCAGGGATAGGTGCAGTGCTAGTGTCCGTATTTGACCTATTCAAAGTATGTTCACTTCTTAAAGAAATAGTTCTACCAGTAGGCATCCATTTTCTAATGGGCATTGACTTAGAAAATTTAGGGCACAACTCATTAAGATTAAACTTGCGGCCAGTAGGTATCTATTGATAACCTATATTACTAAATTTTCTTCCTGTGGGTTTCCAATGTTTTCTAACTTTCTTTCGCCTTTGCTTTCTAGCCTTCTTAGCTTGATTTTTGGCATTAAAAATTTTAACAGGGCATTTAACAGCATTGATCAACTCATTCACACCACATACATGATTAGTAACAAAAACCAAGCAATCATCATTACATGTTTTGCATATAGTAGCAGAATTCGAATTAATTACAGTACGCTTATAGCTAATACTAGAATCAGCACGATTCATTTTATTCAACTCAAACTTACTATTCCTAGGGTGGTCTTCTACTCTCTTCCAATGCACATTCTTAGCTTGCGAGGTCCTATCTTGCTTTGTATTGCCTTGCGGCTTTGACCCGCTTGCTTTTATGTCACTGATTACTCCTGGAGAGGGAATTATGGGAAAATTAGTTGGTTGGGCTACTTTTTGCATTCCTGAACTAGACGTGCAGGGATCTGAACTAGCTTGAAGGCACTTTAGAGTTCACTTTATTAATACTGGGCAAAGAATGGGTTGCATACTTGGCACTAGGCATAGAACAAGGCATCACAGCTTTGTCTTTCTCACATAAGGATTTAGGACATGTTGCTCTTAAACATTCTAACAGCTCCTGAGATCGTTTGGCCTGAATGCAAGCAAACCTAATTTCTATATTAAGTGGCTTATTTATGAAATCCTCTTCTACAATCTCACGGAGACATTCTAGACTATCCTTAAGGTGAGCAAAATAATTATGAAACACAAGTTTGTTATTTCTAATATGAGGAGGAATGTATTTAACAATCACAGTATATTTGGAGTCTGCAGATGACTTTGATGCAACATTCTCATTAAAGACATGTGGCATTTTCCCTTTTTCCTGACTCCTCAGATTCTCAATTTCATTTTGTAAAGACGTTATTTTTTCGTTGTTCTTGTCACGAGTGACTTTCATTGAATCATATAACTCTTTAAAGTGTCGTTTAACTTTTTCAAATTCTTCTAGAAAACTCTCATTTTCCTTTTGTAAAACATTAACCAAGTTTTGAAGATGAAAAGTTTGAGAACACTGAGAATCTAAAGGAGGAGGCATTTGGGTACCAGTCACATTGTTCTTTTCACCCTTTAATTGTGAAATTTGGGCTTTCAACTTTCTGATCATGTTACAATGAGCTTGAATCTGTTCGTCACGTTTGTTTATTTTAAAAAGTGCATCAAACTCTGGAACATTTGAGGATGTCTTGATGTTTGAGGTTTTCACATTTTCTTTGAGATGTTGATATTTTAGTTGCAAATCAAAATGTTCAACTTCTAGCTTAGAAAAATGTTTTACCAAATTATCATGATCATCCTGATCAATTTTCTCATTTAGTTCTGAGTTTTTGTTTTGAAGCTCAATGACACGATCATGGGAAACTTTCAAGGCAACAGTAAATTCATGAAATTGAGAAGCAGTAATAGAATGCTTAGTAACAGTATAAAACAAATCTTTAGCCACACAACTCAATACTAAGTTCTCATTTAAGATATGCAGATTCTTCCTTTCAGATTCATTATATTTGAGTTCCCGTTCATAATCATTGACCTCAACAATCATTGCATCAAATTCCTTTTCCATTTCTTTAATATCCGAGTTTATCCCCTTTTGAAGACTCTCAAATTGACCTTTTAATTGTTTAAAGAAAGGCATGACCTCAGTTAAATAACATTCTTTAGTTTGCTCAAAACCCCTTTCCCCTTCAGTTATCCCTGTAGGTGTGATTCTCTTCTTACATGTCTTCTCAAAATCAACAAATAATTGATAAACAACATATAGGCTGATTAAGGTCTTGCTATTAGTGGAAATAGTTCTAGGAACTAAATGCATTGGTGTATTAGGAGGATACACAGTAGCTGCAGGCACTTTCCTAAGGGAAGGGTTTGTTTCAACAAGAACATTTGCTTTTTGCTTATCCATATCTTTCTTCCAAAAAATCTGTTCTGGGGTTAATTTAGTTTGAGGCTTAAACATGTTCAGGGAGATCCAATTTTCTTTAGTGTAATCATAAGGTTTGATCGTTATGTTTTTCCTTTTACACTCATGATCTTTTAGCTTCTTATCCATTTTCTCCCTAGAGGCTTCTTCTAATTGCATATCTTCCTCAGTACACTCAGCGCAACTAAGTTTCTGCCTAGGCTTAAGGATTTCAATGCCATCATAGATTACCTTCTGAGCCTCTCTAGCTAATTTACCATACTTAGGATTGGGTTTCTCAACGAGGGGAATATTGTGCTTATCGCTTAAGACTCTATGCTTAGTGATCATGTGAGCAGTCTGAATGGTATTCCCTTGTACGTACAACTTATTTTCAAGCTTGTTTTTCAAAGTTTTTAGATTGGAAAAATCATTCAAAAGTGTTGATTCCTTAGCATTAAATTCTTGTTTAAGCACTTTAAAATTATCTTGAAGTTCTTGCTTTTGCTTAACAGTTTTAGAAAGCTTTTCTTGTAAGGAATTTAACTCTTGTTTTAACACTTCTTCTCTAAAATTGCTTTCTCTAATAATTGTACGCATTTGGTCATCCATTTCCTGCTCACGGGTAGTTAGCTCAAACTTAGTACGTTGTTCATGAATAGAAACTTGTTCTTTATATGCATTCAATTCAGAGATAACAGAATCATCAGGAGCACATGCAGTATATTCATCAAAAACATAGTCATCATTGACTGCAGAAGATGCATCACTTGGTATAATCTCACTTTCACTTTGTGTCACATATTGATCATAAGGGACAATATTACTATTTCTCTCATTATCCATATCTGATTCATAAGTTTCAAGAGATTGTACTTCGTTATGTATCTTTTGCTCATCAACTTCATCGTATAGTTTTAATACCTCTGAAATGATTGAGTCTTTGGATGGACCATCCTGTTGTGGTGACGAGACTTTTGGAGAGACCATTGGTGAAATGCTAGCCATGAAGATTGTCTGGGCAGTAGGTTCATCATTGACATCAGAGTAAAATGTATCACAGTCAGCTACTTGAAAAGCATTTTGATGATTGTGACCTATTTCCTGAATTGGTTGTTCATCCACATCAGCATCATAGGTTTTGGCATTTCCCTCAGCAAGAAACGAAAACTCTTCTTAATCCAAAACCGCACCACTGTCCTGAGCTTGCACCAGCAGCATCTTGTCCCTGAAATACTCTACATTTTGTGGGCGTTTTGGAGATGTGCAGTTCCTTGCAATGTGTCCATCACCACCACAGTTGTAGCACTTGATTGGATTTGCTTGTCCTTGATTTGCATTCCTTCCACGATTCTGATTAGCCACATACCCTCCACCTACTCCACCTCTTCCTTGTTCATACTGCCTTCCTTGAACTGGTTGCACCATAACCTTTCCATCTCTGACAATAGCATGATTGTGTAGATTGGATGCAGTTCTGATTTCATTGTTAGTGTGAAGATTGTTAGTATGTGGAGTGAAGGTCAAGTTTTGTTTAACCATAAGAGCAAGTTGATTGATGAAGTGTTCCATGACTGCATCAGCATCAGGTTGTTTGAACCTCAGATCGGGAATGAGTTTGTGATTACCGTTTCCAGTAGGTATGACCTGTGATGCTTTGGTAGTAATCCCTACTTTGGTGTAGAATGCTGTTGAATCATTTGATGAGCTTGCTTCTCCCTGATCAGATTTGAACTTTTCAAGAATCATTCGTTCAAACATAGCATGCTTCTCATTCTACAGTAGGAAGGCATACAGTTGCTCATAGTTGGTGTTCTTTAATCCTTTGGTTAGCTTCACAGCGGTGACAAATTTGTGCTATTCGGGATTCATGTTGTTCACAAACTTTGAGTTCAGCTGAATATTTGGCATGGTCATTTTGATATTCCTCATTTCATTCACAAGCTTATGGAATCTCACGTAATATTCATTGACACTTTCTCCCGGTTTCATCTTAAAGTGCTTAAATTCATCATACAGTTGTGATTCTCTGTCTTCTTTTGTCAATTCAGAACCTGAGAGAAGCATCTTGACATTATCTCAAACCGCCTTGGCTTCAGTGTTGTGATTGATATGCTTGTAGATATCTTTTGCAAGACCCTGAAGTATAATGTTTGAAGCCCTGATATCAGCATCGTATCTCTTTTTCTCCTTATCACTGAGCTCATCATATGTATTTGGTCTGTCCAAACCTAAGATCACTGTACCATCCGCAGCAGTTTCAAGAACATCTCTGGTGGTCTCAATTTGATAAGGTCCTTCATCAATCGATTTGAGAATGTTGACCCCATTTTCCTTTCCCAGACAGTACAACCTAATTTGTTGAGCCCATGAGTCATAGTCAGTTCTGTCAAGCATGGGTGGACGAGTATCTGATCCAGCTGCTTGAACGTCCTCAGCTACAGAAGAAATGATTGTAGGCACGTTGGTAGACATGTTTACAAATTTCATGGGATTTTATAACTCTATGATTAAACCATGAAATAGATTCTTTCACGGGATTTTACTAAATCAAGAGAAAACCGTATTAGAAACAATAATCAACCAAGTCGCTATAACCCTTGAAGACAAGTCGCTAAGTAACAACTCGCTAAAAGCTCAAGTCGCTGTGAACCAAGTCGCTAGACACAAGTCGCTAAAGCAACAACTTGCTAAGCTGACAAGTCGCTAAAGAACAACTCGCTAAGTGGGCAAGTCGCTAAGGAACAACTCGCTAAGAGGCCAAGTCGCTAAAGAGCAACTCGCTAGTCACAACAAAGTCAAGTCGCTCAGAATAGTAAAGAAAAGTCGCTAAGTTGAACAAGTCGCTAGCCGAAGTGGTACATCCACTACTTTGTACTATTTGCCGCCTTGTCTCAATAGACAAGTCGCTACCACTTCAACTACAAGTCGCTAAAAACTAAAGAAGCAAGTCGCTACGAAGAAAAATTATCCGAGAGTCAAGTCGCTAGCTAGAAAAACTTAAACACAACCCTTTTCAATCCAAAACAAGCCCAACCACAGTGATTCAAGCTTTCCAAATCAAAACCCAAGCACTTACAATGATTCTAAACACAAAAGTACAATCAAAATTTAAACTTTAACACAAGAAATGATCCAAATGGTGCAAAAACCACTAAACTTTTTCAAACCCAAAAACCATATAAAACCACTAGAAATCCAAGTACATGTAAGAGAGATGATCAAACCATGGCTCTTGATACCATTTGTAACATATTAGATTTCACAAACGCATCAAACCATGATCAAATATGGGCGTATTCTTTGTGGTTTTTAGAGAGAGAAAGTTTAGAGCTTTGGGAACTTAGTGAGAGAAAGTAAAAGTATTATTATGAGCTCTAACCCTCTACCTTGGGAGGTAGAGGGTATTTGAAGTATCTTAAATAAACGCCACCTACAGGCTGTGGATCAGGCATACAGTGGGTAAAGACCCGTCTGTCCACGGTGTTACTTAACTAAATACTATCTAACATTAAATAACTACGAATACGAGCTTTCTAACGATTATATATACTTGAGGTGACCGACACTTTAATAACTGGATTTACTAAATCCTAACACTGTCATATCAGCAAGATTTGCCAGATCCATTCCCAGAGGGATCCGACCATTGTAATCCAAGGGATCCGGCACATGGATCAGTCCAGTCAAGATTTTGGGTTATAAATCCGGATTTTGGGTTACAGGTCATATGATTTCATGCATGATGCAATAGACATCTTGGGTCATGGGTTATGGACTTTGGTTTATGGGTCATGGACTTTGGATCATGGGTCATGGTTTTTACCCATTGTGATGTCATGCATGATGTAATGATCATGGGTCTTGGGTTATGGGTTATGGTTTTTCGCTTATGGATAGTCCAACTCTATCTACTAACATATTACATTTAACTAATTAGTTCTAAAGTATGGATTTTACGAAAATGTAAATAAGAAATATTACTTATATGTGTTTCATAAAAATAATTTTGGTTTTATATAAACTATTAACTAAACATGATTTTATTTATTTAGTGAAATGAGTTAGTAAACTATTGGCATTAAATATTTTATTTATCTTGTTAATATGATTTTACTATTATTATCGACAAAACATAAGAAGGTCGTAAAATATAAATAAACATTTTTACGGATTATTTTTATTACTAGTGCACTTTTCCGACAGTTGGATCATCATGACAGATGCTTTCTCGAATCTTCTTTCACTATAGATGAGGTTAAAGAGGTTTTTTGGAATTGTTGTAACTGTAAGTCAACCGACCTTGATGGTTTGAATTTTATATTTATCAAATGATATTAGGATATTATTAAAATTGAATTCTTCAATTTCATAAAGTACTTTAAGAAGTATGGTTATTTAGCAAATGGCTGCAACACTTCCTTTATCGTTCTCATCCCAAAGACCTTGGACCCATTGGATTTGGGAGACTACCGAACCATTAGTCTTATTGGATGCATGTATAAAGTCTTATCGAAACTCCTTGCTCTTCATTTAAGCAAGGTTATCCAGAAGCTGATAAGCCCAAATCAATCCGTTTTTTGGCCGACAAACAAATTGTAACCACCCGCATTTTCAGGTTACTTTTCATTTTTGAAAAATTTACTATTCACTTTTACTATTCATCCCTTAAAAAAAATTTAAAATTTTACTATCATGACAAGATAAATAAAACTCGACAAGTCGTCCTGACGGCGCACGTTGAATCCATTTAGAACTGTTTTCACGAAACTGTGTCCGAGAACTACTTTAGGGTTTAAACGTCATTCGAACATCCCGATATGTCCAGTAAACCATATAAACATTAGAAATATGTATTTCTACCATTTTACGACAATTCCACAAGTTTTGGAATTTTACGTTTTCCAGTTCTGCGTTTTATGCGAGTTACGCGTTTTTTACCCGTGTTTCCAGCTTTAAGCAGCGTTTTTGCACCAAATGAGACTTATCACTCATTTTATATTTTTTTATGGAGTATAATGATGATTTTCATCATTCCTGCAAGTTTCGTATTTTTACAATACCCGGGTTTACGTTTTATGGCTTAACAACTTACTGTTGGCATTTAACGGAACCAAATCATGCTCTAAACTCAAGATAATACCAAGACTTATCATCTAATCCTACTCACCACTTTGTGACAGCCCATATGGGGTGAGTCACCTTGGTGGTGGCTTGATCCTAACCATGCTTCATTTAGATCATTACAAGTGTCTAAACTTAACCATGGTTAACATTTAACCTAATATATGGTTACCCAAACCTTTCCTCCTATAGATAGCAAGCTAAAACTTCATAAAATCCTCATCTCCTCTCTCTTTGGTCGTTCATATCATAACACAAACACCCTTTCCATAATTTGATTCATAACTCCAAGTTTATGCTAAGAAGTTTCAAGTAACAAGTTACTACATGAAATCTCTAGCAAGTTTAAGTGATCTTCTTGAGTTTAGATCTACTCAAGTCACTAGAATTTAATCACCAATCCTTCAAGATTAAAAGGGTGCCAAGGTGTGGAAAGCTTGCTCAATCCAAGGTCCTAAGTGTTCAATCAAAGTCCAATCCTTACTAAGTTACTCCTTTGGTTAGAAAGCCAAAAGTTGTAAGCAAACAAATCACCACCATCATCTCATTTTTATTACTTCTAAACTTGTCAAATAAATGCTATATATAGGGTTACTATGTTGATTCATGATGTACATATACTTAATCATATGTTTAATTCACATTTTGTCGTAAAAGTAACAAACTAGTAAACTAATCATATTCTACACGTTTGAGACCATTAAAAACAGTTAGATATAGACTTGGTAACTTACATATTATGGTAGACAAGATAAAAAGGGAAAAATAGCAACTTGAATCACCCCAAACGGACAAACGAGTCAAAAGTTATAGTAAAGTTAGAGAAAATCAGGAAACGCCAAAAATACTTACTACCGGGTGTGTCCAAAATAATAAGTGAGACTTATGGTCTGAATCATCAAAAAGTTAAAACACAAAAGTTGTCCGAAACAATGTTTTACGGCTACAGCGAGGGAGCTTGGCCTAAAAAGACCAAACGATATCATTTTATGCCTAAAATTTGTAAAACAGTTTTTACCGGCAAAAGTTAGATTTTCACAAGTTGAGAAAATAGAAACCATGTTATTTTCATAGCTAGTTACATATTAAGTTAACAAAAACCTTCGGTATAGTATTTTCGCAAATAACAGAAAAATGACAATTTTACCATTTTCCACCAATTTTTACCAAAACTTCATTATTGACCATGTTAATAAGTTGTGATCACTAGTAAACGACGAGAACTTGTAAAAAGTAGATATTTATGAAAAACATGATAAACTTATTAATATAACAATCTTCACTCAAAACATATGTTTTATCTACTAAGTTCTACAATAGTAGGGAGCTTCATGTGAGGGGTTTCATTTGAGTAAAACGTATCGACGAGTTGCTGGATTTACGATTTAATGTGTCCTAGCTCCTCGAACGTTTACTACATGACCTCTGAATTATGATGGTTCGAACGGTAGTACGATATCTATAAACTAAATACGTTTTCACATACTAAACGGTTACTATAAGCAACAAACTATAAATGACTACATCATGATCAACATAGAGACGTATATAGGCTGGTTTATGTTTTCCTAAATATTATTCCAAACCTAAGTCGCAACATTCCATTTTTGGTTGCACGTAGAGATTTCTCAGCTTATCCATCAGATTCGTTAAAGCACTTAACATCATCAACTCTCGGTGAGTTCGTAGCCCCACTTTTACTCGTTTAATCATTTTATAAACTCGTTGGGGGAGATACATGCTCAACTACTTGCTTTTACTTTCACAAGTACTCTAAACTTTAACATATTATTGTGAGTTCATAGCCCCATTTTCTATTACTTAATTGTTTTACAAACCCTTGGGGGAGATACATGCTTTATTTTAAACCGAACACATTGCTTTGAAAATGTATGCTTATCTGATTGTTTTATTAGCACTAAGTTACCGTATTTGCCAAACTTAAGTCCCTAAATCATGAATCATTAATCACTGGAGAGAGTGGGCGCGAATATTGTGAATAAATCTATTGGGATTGACGAATCCCGTTTATGTTGACCGGGTAGGCAAACAAACGCACTATATTTGAGAAACATTAGGTAAAAATGGCAATTTTACCTATTATGGCTGGTACCAAAAATTTCGCCAATTAATTTTGGAATACGTTAACGCCTTGGTTGCATGATGCTTAGTCTAATAATAACTATTTTGTTTTCAAACGATTGGTGTGAGTCTATAGCTCACAATACCAACATAATGTGTTCAACCATCAAACAAACTCTATGAATTTCACTCAACCTTTGTGTTGACAGTTTTAAGCATGTATTTCAGGTCTATAATGTCGGAAGCTGGCACGGAGGGGCAAGGACAAGATTAAGAAGGCTATAATTATTTTATCATTCAAGAAAGACATTAAAAGACTTTATATTGATGCATTTTGTAAAAAATGGAACCAACTGGGACCTATTTTGAAACCCTGATATATTTGAATGATAAATTATTTTTAAAACGACTCCTTTAGAGATCGTTTTCTATTATCATGACTGTTGCGCCATCGAGTAACACCTAGTTTGAATTCCGCTGCATATCATGAAATTGGGGGTGTTACAGATTGGTACCCGAGCAATGGTTATAGAGAAACGGGTCTAAATTGAGACCTAAACTATAACTACTTTTACAAACAAAAACATTTTATAGCCTTCCGTTCTCCGTGTCTTCCATCCTCTAGACGATTATGGCCTTTTTAGACATTTTATAATAACATGCACATAATAGTATATGGGAAAATTAGTCAAATAGACCACGCGCCCGGAGGCTTATCACTTTTCGGCCACGCCCTTTCGTAATTTCAAACTAGACCGGTTGCCCACCGATTTTCTTGGAGCCAACCAAGGGCCGCAACGTGGCCGACAACTTATGACACAAGTACGTATTTTGAAGGTATATGTCATGTATTGTTTTTTGGGCAACTCTATATTTTTTGCAACTTGTATTTATACACGAGGATATTTTAGTCATTTTACATTTTTAATTAAAACAAATCAGGCACCCACACAAAATCCAATTCAAGTCTTTCTTCTTGTGGATATACAACATCAGCAGCAATTAAGATCCATCTTCATGTTCATCTAAGTACACAACAACGCTGCCAAATCCAAAACCCGATTTTGAAATTGAAAATTAGAAAACACCTAATTCAGTCACACCAACATTCATTCTTCAATTCCAAAAATAATCAGATCTCTCATTAATCCCAAACTTTAACCCACATCACATGTACTTATGAAAAAAAATCAGTAAGCACATCTTAATTACAATTACCCTTATAAAATGTTTGAGATTGTTATAATATCTATGGTATAATTAACTTTTTTTGGCTTTTGAGTTAATGTATTATGGTGTTTGAGGAAATGCTTAATTTTGTTTTGTTTTGTTTTGTAGGTGTGTATTGAGGGAATAGTGGAGCTTTAGATTCAGCCATGTCGTGTCCAAAGGAGGACGAAAAGAAGATAATCCAATGGAAGCTTACCCTACATCAGATAGGTGGGTAAACAAAAAAGGGTTATGTTTATATATGTGTCTCGTATCATTATTTAATTCGATTTAACATCTCTTATCACGTCAGGTATCTAGTCTATTGTACGGGTGGCTGATTATACTTATATATTCATGAATGGGTCGATTTGGGCTGTGTTATATCTAATACTGTGTTATATTTGAAACGAGTCAAATGAGTTGAACATGTCTATGTATAAATGATACATGCATACATCATTACAGCCTCCCAAGCTCTTTATAAGTAGCACATTAGTTATTTATGATACATGGAGACAATGTTTTTGGTCAGTCAATCCAATCCGGCGTAGGCCTGTTTTGACCCGTATAAATGTTGGTTTGTATTAACCCGAATCTGTTTTCATCAACATCTTTTTCTCCAGGAACATTTTCTGTTGAAGCATAGTCTTCCATATTTTCGTACAATAGAAGTTACATTATTATTGATTTAATGCATGTTGTGTAGGTTAAAGAATATGCAAACTTATTGCTACAGTTGTTGGAAACGCCTAGTGAATCAATGAATCCAGTTGAGGTCATATTCAGTGTTTTTCAGACATTACCAAGTGAACATCAACGCCCATCAAAGATACAAAAGATTTCTAATTTTAGCGCTAACCGGGCTAGGTAGGGGAGTGGTTCATTAAGAGGATGCCCTTTGTAAAACACATATACTCTGCATGCAAACAAATTAGTGCTGCTATTTCTCTAGGTAATCCGTGTCACATTCATTTATAATATTTCATAATCATAGAATCTTTTAAATATTATATAAGCTATTTACATTGGAAAACCACCATGATTAGGATTTGAGGTGTAACTTATATGCTTTTTCTTATTGATGGAACTCATAGAAGTTGTTGAATAGGATATTTACAATACGACCAGTTTTAATAAAATAGAGCCAAGTGCTGTAACATAGGTGTAACACTGCCCTTGTGTTTGTTCAGCTTTTTACGAAAATATTTTCATTTACAGGTTTATGGACTTTCTTGGTTAGTCATGATTACTTCTCTTCTTGGATTGAATGTACGAAACATACAGTACTTAGTATTTTTATCCATTAGTTTCTATCAGTCATAATTCGCGAAAAAGAAAAACATGTGATTGTCTGATTATCACAAGTTCAGAAAGCAAAAAAACATCCAGATACCTTATTTTCTGCCGGTTTGTTTTATCACAGTTGATTATGTGATTCTTAGTATCAGTATCACACAATCAGTTCCAAAATGCACATCCACACACCCCATATTATAATCTAACTGTATGGTAACTCTGAATACCAGATGGTCTCAATGGGGAGAAGAAGATTTAGGACTTATTTTCAACTCACATAGGTAATCTGTTGTAATACATTGTGCATAATATATAGGTGACGAATGATGCAGAAAACTGTATCCCTTCACAATTTTGGCAGGCTTATATATGACTACATCATGATCAACATAGAGACGTATATAGGCTGGTTTATGTTTTCCTAAACATTATTCCAAACCTAAGTCGCAACATTCCATTTTAGGTTGCACGTAGATATTTCTCAGCTTATCCGTCACATTCGTTAAAGCACTTAACATCATCAACTCTCGGTGAGTTCGTAGCCCCACTTTTACTCGTTTAATCATTTTATAAACCATTTGGGGGAGATACATGCTCAACTACTTGCTTTTACTTTCACAAGTACTCTAAACTTTAACATATTATTGTGAGTTCATAGCCCCATTTTCTATTACTTAATTGCTTTACAAACCCTTGGGGGAGATACATGCTTTATTTTAAACCGAACACATTGCTTTGAAAATGTATGATTATCTGATTGTTTTATTAGCACTAAGTTACCGCATTTGCCACACTTAAGTCCCTAAATCATGAATCATTAATCACTGGAGAGAGTGGGCGCGAATATTGTGAATAGATCTATTGGGATTGACGAATCCCGTTTGTGTTGACCGGGTAGGCAAACAAACGCACTATATTTGAGTAACATTAGGTAAAATTGGCAATTTTACCTAATAGGGCTGGTACCAACAATTTCACCAATTAATTTTGGAACACGTTAACGCCTTGGTTGCATGATGCTTAGTCCAATAATAATTGTTTTGTTTTCAAACCATTGGTGTGAGTCTATAGCTCACACTACCAACATAATGTGTTCAACCATCAAACAAATTCTATGAATTTCACTCAACCTTTGTGTTGACAGTTTTAAGCATGTATTTCAGGTCCATAATGTCGGAAGCTGGCACGGAGGGGCAAGGACAAGATCAAGAAGGCTATAATTATTTTATCATTCAAGAAAGACATCAAAAGACTTTATATTGATGCATTTTGTAAACAAAAGAACCAATTGGGACCTATTTTGAAACTCTGATATATTTGAATGATAAATCTATTTTTAAAACGACTCCTTTAGAGATCGTTTTCTATTATCATGATTGTTGTGCCATCGAGTAACACCCAGTTTGAATTCCGCTGCATATCATGAAATTGGGGGTGTTACAGATTGGTACCCGAGCCATGGTTATATAGAAATGGGTCTAAATTGAGACCTAAACTATAACTACTTTTACAAACAAAAACATTTTATAGCCTTCCGTTCTCCGTGCCTTCCATCCTCCAGACGATTATGGCCTTTTTATACATTTTATAAGAACATGCACATATTAGTATATGGGAAAATTAGTCAAATAGACCGCGCGCCCTGAGGCTTATCACTTTTCGGACCACGCCCTTTTGTAATTTGAAACTAGACTGGTTGCCCACCGATTTTCTTGGAGCCAACCAAGGGCCGCCACGTGGCCGACAACTTATGACACAAGTACGTATTTTGAAGGTATATGTCATGTATTGTTGTTTGGGCAACTTTATATTTTTTGGCAACTTGTATTTATACACGAGGATATTTTAGTCATTTTACATTTTTAATTAAAAAAAATCACGCACCCACACAAAATCCAATCCAAGTCTTTCTTCTTGTGGATATACAACATCAGCAGCAATTAAGATCCATCTTCATGTTCATCTAAGTACACAACACCACTGCCAAATCCAAAACCCGATTTTGAAATTGAAAATTAGAAAACCCCAAATTCAGTCGCACCAACATTCTTTCTTCAATTCCAAAAATAAGCAGATCTCTCATTAATCCCAAACTTTAACCCACATCACATGTACTTATGAAAAAAATAAAATAAATCAGTAAGCACATCTTAATTACAATCACCCTTATAAAATGTTTGAGATTGTTATACTATCTATGGTATAATTAACTTTTCTTGATGTGTTTTAATTGTTGGTGGATGGGGTGTTTTTTTTGGCTTTTGAGTTAATGTAGATAAGGTGTTTGAGGAAATTCTTAATTTTTTTTGTAGGTGTCTATTGAGGGAATAGTGGAGCTTCAGATTCAGCCATGTCGTGTCCAAAGGAGGACTACAAGAAGATAATCCAATGGAAGCTTACCCTACATCAGATATGTGGGTAAACAAAAAAGGGTTATGTTTATATATGTGTCTTGTATCATTATTTAATTCGATTTAACATCTCTTATCACGTCAGGTATCTAGTCTATTGTACGGGTGGCTGATTATACTTATATATTAATGAATGGGTCGATATGGGCTGTGTTATATCTGATACTGTGTTATATTTGAAACGAGTAAAATGAGTTGAATATGTCTATGTATAAATGATACATGCATACAACATTACAGCCTCCCAAGCTCTTTATAAGTAGCACATTAGTTATTTATGATACATGGAGACAATGTTTTTTGTCAGTCAATCTAATCCGGCGTAGGCCTGTTTTGACCCGTATAAATGTTGGTCTGTATTAACCCGAATCTGTTTTCATCAGCATCTTTTTCTCCTAGAACATTTTCTATTGAAGCATAGAAGTTACATTATTATTGATTTAATGAATGATGTGCAGTTTAAAGAATATGAAAACTCATTGGTACAGTTGTTGGAAACGCCTAATGAATCAATGAATCCAGTTGAGGTCATATTCAGTATTTTTCAGACATTACCAAGTGAACATCAACGCCCATCAAAGATACAAAATATTTCTAATTTTAGCGCTAACCGGGCTGGGTAGGGGAGTGGTTCATTAAGAGGATGCCCTTTGTAAAACACATATGCTCTGCATCCAAACAAATTAGTGCTGCTATTTCTCTAGGTAATCCGTGTCACATTCATTTATAATATTTCATAATCATAGAATCTTTTAAATATTATATAAGCTATTCACATTGGAAAACCACCATGATTAGGATCTGAGGTGTAACTGATATGCTTTTTCTTATTGATGGAACTCATAGAATTTGTTGAATTGGATATTTACAATATGACCAATTTTAATAAAATAGAGCCAAGTGCTGTAACATAGGTGTAACATACAGTACTTCTTGGATTGAAGGTACAAAACATACAGTACTTAGTATTTTTATCCATTAGTTTCTATCAGTCATAATTCGCGAAAAAGAAAAACATGTGATTGTCTGATTATCACAAGTTCAGAAAGCAAAAAAACATCCAGATACCTTATTTTCTGCCGGTTTGTTTTATCACAGTTGATTATGTGATTCTGAGTATCAGTATCACACAAGCAGTTCCAAAATGCACATCCACACACCCCATATTATAATCTAACTGTATGGCAACCCTGTATACCAGATGGTCTCAATGGGGAGAATACTTTGTACATAATATATAGGTGACGAATGATGCAGAAAACTGTATCCCGTCACAATTTTGGCAGGCTTATATATTTTTTTTTCTGGCAGCACTAATCTAAATCCACCACCACCGAAACTCATATCCTATTCAAATGTAGAACACAAACACACAACACAAACACTCAGATCCAAATCCACCACCACCGAAACTCAGATTCCGGCACCGTCTTCACCTTCACCCTAACCATCGTCGGTGAAACCAATTCCATCGATTTTAATCGGCGATCTTCAACCGGCAGATCCGTCACCTATAGCATAACCGTCAGATCTGTCACAAAAAATGGTCACCACAGCCACCTGTAGGGAACCCCTAACCAGTGAGTGATCTTTACCTCGTAATTGAGTTTATATCTTGCAATTTTGATTTTATGATGGGTTTTCTTATATTTTTGTTCCATTAGGCAGTGATATTTGTTATGTCGAGTTGTTGATCTTTACTGAATGTATCTGTTTGATTTTAGAGGAATCTTTTGATAGTTATGAATTTGTAAGATGATGTTTTAGGTACGCTTAGAATATAATTAAGATAGTTTGTAGACCAATGAGGTATTTCGGTAAGCTTATGCTCACAAGTTAAGTGTTTTCGAATATGATATCTCTTGTATAGCACTTACATGAAACTTTTAGACATTGTGTTTTCGAATATGCTATCTCTTGTATAGCACTTACATATGCTACCGTGTTCTTTACTCTTTTCCTTGTTGTTTGATGCAAATGCGACTGTTGTTTTATTACTGTTGTGATATTAAGAAGTCATGCTAGAGGTATTTAGATGGACATGCATTCAATCATATGATAATAACATACTACTGTTGGTTAAAGAAACTTAGTACTGCTACGTTCTTGTTTCTGCTACTGCTTATGATCGGTAACAACTGCTAGGCTACTCCTTTCCACTGCTAAGTTATCGGTTACCACTGCTAGCTTGTCGTTTCCACTGCTAGCCTATATTGATACCACTGCTCGTGATAGTCTCTACTGCTAGCTCGTATGACGTAATCTGTTGATATTGTATTGGTTAAAGCTGCTGTTAGGACGTTCTACATATGGTCTATGGTTGGTGACAAATAAAGTTATGCACATTGGTAGTTGAGTTTAAAAAGGATAATAGGTCTCTTTGTTTTCATGATTGGAAGTTTGCATGATCACCAACTAACATTGTTTCTTGGTTTTACATTCGCTGAAGTAAGATGGAATGAGAATAAATTTTATATATTCGTGAGTCACTATTGTCCATCTACATGTTTTTAAAACTGCTTGTCACGTCTCGGGACCATGGTTTCTTTCAATATTCATGAATATGCTTCCCTAGGATATTTCGTGCAGAACGCTACGTGCATACGTGGCTTACATTTGCATATTTCGTGCAGAACGCTTCTCAGAAAAGCCATAAGGTCTTTGTTCATGTGCCCTCTGAAATTGCTGCTCACGAAGTGAACGAAATTGGTAAGATTTAGTTGCGATATATTTTTGGAAACTGTTGTTTGCAGTTCTCTTTCTACAGGAGTGGAGCACTTGCTGAGAGACGTGAAGGATACAACCATCATCACTCTTGCAACAAAGGTATTTTTTATCCTTCTTATATATTAATCTGTGTCTTTGATCCAATGATTGACAGTCTCAGAACTGAGTTCTTATTTCTCTCAAATGCTTGCTTTCACTTCTATAACCATTACACTAGTTTATCCACAAGCTCTGAACATATTCAGGACACATTGCAATTCAGAAATTTTGTAATTATATTATATACATCGACTGATGTGTGTGATCATGATTAATTTCTTTTATCTTGTGCAGGTCACTGGAAAGCTTGCAGCTTTGAATGGGTTAGATGCAAGACTGAAGGAGATACATGGATACTTGGACCTTGTCATAGATGGAAAGCTTCCTTTAAATCACGAAATACTATACCATCTACATGTATTCTTTCTACTTTGCCTCCAAGTTTTCAGATTTTCATAAACTGTCCCTATGTTTTGGTGAGTGCACTTATAACTTCTCAAACTTGGTAGACACTCTTCAGATAGGTCTCACCCTTTGAACAACTGGCCAACTGCATTACATCATATCCTATACCAAAATTTGTCATTTCTTTTTCTGAATTTCCTATTTTATGGTAGTGTATAGTGCATGCCCTTTTTGAAAATATTGGATTTGAATCTGATATCTTTCGGGCAAAGAAACCCCAAATCAGTGAAGTGTCATTTTAAGGTTTATGGTTTTTGCTATCTATGAGATCTTACTACTTTTATGAGAATGAATTACCTTATGACACTACTTATGATATATATTAATATTATGCATTAGGAGTGTTTGTTTAAGGGTGTTTTTGGGCTTATGAGTTTATATCATTTCGGCTTAGGTTTCTTAAGCCCAATTTTCCAGCGTACTTTAAAACTTACAGGCTTACGTAAGCTTATTGTTTCAAAATAAGCCGGAAATACCAGGCTTAAGAAACATAAGCCAAGATGAGATAAGCCAAAAAATAAGCTTAAAGAGACACCCCCTTAGTAAGTTCAAATGAGCATTCATACGTTCTAAATGTTCTGTTATAAGCTCATTTTGATATAAGTATATAAGCTTATTAGTTCTAAGAGGGTTTTTGGAATCTGTTTAGTTTTTATGCTTATACAGTAATAGTAAATTTAAATCACGGATTTGCATCTGCAGTAAACATTTTTTTGTTAGACTATGTCAATCAGAATCTCTTTAGTAAAGATTTTAGGTTAAATATGAGGGTGAAAATTTGAATTAGGCTCATCTAGAATAGAATAAGCACGTGCCTACTGAAAACTGCTTATTTTCCTCGAAAATAAGGAAATAAGCAGATGCAGTTTGTTTCATCTCAGCACTCTAATTTGCTTATATAAACGTATCTAATTATGTTATTAGAGATTTAGCTATTGTGGTATGTTCCTTTTGATTTTGTTCTTGTGTTCTAAAACTAGTCTAAATTGTACATTTATATCTTCATGTTACTATATCATTAACAACTAATGTAGTATTGTTATGCTTTAAAAAATATGTGTTCTGATTAGAAAGGCACAAAAAAACGCTGATTGAGAGGAGGAAATTGTTAAAAACTTAGAACTTGGCACTTCTCTCTTTCACGTATAATTTCAACTAGTGTGTAGTAGACTAATTTTATGTGTGTATTATTCATTTTATGTTGTATAGATTTTGAGTTTTTGACAGTAGCTTACTTTGCAGCTAGCAAGAATATCTGAGATGAATTTTTTCAATGACCTTCCTCTAGGCATAATAGAAAACATGTTATCTTTTATACCGATTCAAGATACGGCAAGGACAAGTATCCTCTCTAAGGAATGGAGGTACCGTTGGATAAAAAATTCCAAAGTTACATTTATTGAGGATACGTTTCAAGTATCAGATGACGGAGCTGAGTTACCCGTTTTGGAGCAAAAGTTTTACACACATAATTATTTCATATCCATCTTCAGCTTTACCGGCTGAAAGGACAAAGGAAATGCAGGAATGCCATATATTTTTGGAAACTGATGTTTGCAGTTCTCTTTATACAGGAGTGGAGCACTTGTTGAGAGACGTGAAGGATACAACCATCAACACTCTTGCAACAGAGGTATTTTTTATCCTTCTTATATATTAATCCGTGTCTTTGATCCAATGATTGACAGTCTCAGAACAGAGCTCTTATTTCTCTCAAATGCTTGCTTTCACTTCTACAACCATTACACCAGTTTATCCACAAGCTCTGAACATATTCAGGACACGTTGCAATTCAGAACTTTTCTTATTATATTATATACATCGACTGTTGTGTGTGATCGTGATTAATTTCTTCTATCTTGTGCAGGTCACCGGAAAGCTTGCAGCTTTGAAGGGGTTAGATGCAAGACTGAAGGAGATACGTGGATACTTGGACCTTGTCATAGATGGAAAGCTTCCTCTAAATCACGAAATACTGTACCATCTACATGTATTCTTTCTACTTTGCCTCCAAGTTTTCAGCTTTTTATAAATTGTCCCTATGTTTTGGTGAGTGCACTTATAACTTCTCAAACTTGGTAGACACTCTTCAGATAGGTCTCACCCTTTGAACAACTATCCAACTGCATTATATCATATCCTATACCAAAATTTGTCATTTCTTTTTCTGAATTTCCTATTTTATGGTAGTGTATAGTGCATGCCCTTGTTGAAAATATTAAGATTTTCAACTGTTCATAATCAATATTGCAGTATAGATTTCTAGGCTCTGTCTAGTGTTCAAGAAAGTTCAGCAATTTCAGGCATAAGGTTTTGATTTAATTTACTTGGTTTTTACTGTGTCAAAAATTTAATCCTTGATTTCCATTCCAGATACAAACACCTGCAGATTGTCTTTCTGCAATATTAACGGTGTTGTCTCGACGGCGTGGACACATTACTGGCGATATTCCTCAACCAGGAACCTCAGTCTATATATTAAAGGTCAGTATTCTGGCTGTGCAAGTTTGGTATTGATGTGATAAATTATCTATATTGTAGTTTATTTGATGGTCTTATGAATTTTTAGGCATTCCTACCCTTGATTGAATCATTCGGTTTCGAGATCGACTTAAGGTATCATACACAGGGCCAGGCTTTTGCACTATGGCTTTTGATCACTGGGCCATTGTGCCTGGTGATCCATTGGACAAATAAATTGTATTAAGGCCACTCGAGCCTGCACCAATTCAGTACCTTGCGCGCGGGTTTATGGTGAAAACAAGGTGTAGAAAGGTAGAGTTTAACTTCTCTTTTGTATCTTTTGCTTTTCCACTTTCTTCTGATTTTCAAGTTATTTGATCATAATTTTTAGAGGGGAAAGTTTGGTCCGTATAACAAGCTGAATAAAGAATTGGTTAATTTGAAATTGGCCGGTTGGGTCAAATGGCTTGAGGCGAGCTAAAAACCACTCTACGCAGTCTGACTTGTACAACCAACTTACTTGACCTGCCCATGCTGCCAATACGTTGTAGCTTCTGTTAATTTATTCATAAAGTGACTGTTAGCATGGTTAGCAATTTTGTTCATCATTCCCAAGCAAATGAAATTAGGACCCCATCATAAGCTAAAAGTGGGAGAATAGTGTACGACTGTATACATTAAGAATTTATTTTCACCTTAATCACTCTTTAGTTAAGTTGATAAGCTGTGCAATTTGTTGACTACTTTGTCTTTATTTAATAGGGAATGAGCTAAGACGTTAGCATCAATAAATGTTTTGATGAGGCTATGGTCATGGAGCTTGCCCAGCAGGCTGCTGATCTGCACCAGCAAATGATCTAGCCGCTATAGTCGCTTGACAACATCAGTTACACACAAAGGATCTTGAATTAGGTTTACTTATCTGTAGACATGTACAATATTTGCTTTAGTTTATGTCATGCCAGACCGTTGTGTTGGTGCTCTGAAGTTGTATTCAGATAGATTCAGATAGATAGCGATTGAACATCTGCATCACATTTTTTAAGTGATGAATGAGTTGTAGCACATTTGATGTTAATTTGAGTTTCCGAATGACAGGTGGCTTGTCAATTTCTTTTTAGTTGTTTATCTTTTAAGCAAAAAGTCTGAGGCTTGTGTTTTTAACGGTCTTTGCATTGTTTGACAACATTTTCATTATCACTTTATTGGTTAGTTTTGAGATTTCGCAACACATTTGATATGTAACGTCATCGACATACCTTAGCTGTTAAAGTGTGGTAATCCATGTCAATTGAATATCGATTGTGGTTTACTTCAGCACAGGATATGATGTATGTGTTATTTAACTGAAAAAAACATGTTTCCTTTTTAATGTCAATAATGATTTCCGCAATTGTATTATTTGCTTCTAAAATGTCTTAACATTGGTTATGTATGGTTTTAATGACAGAAACATCAATAATCTCTCAAATAAAATTTACCAAAATGTTCCAATAAGTAATTTAAATTTCACCATTACTAAAAACAGTATTGTTGAAGCCCGTATGTAAAATTTAAATTCAAGAATTCAGAATATTACTATCCAAACACTAACGTAAACATATGTTGCTTGTTACTTGTCACGGTCGCTCCTGCCATACCGATAGGATCTAACTGGAGAACGATCAGGAGAATGATATCTACATGCATAAGAATATCGGTTACTGAAACCCCTCCCTCTTCTGATACACTTGGGGGACCCATCAGGTGAAACACTTCTGGATAAGTTCCTTACACGATCACCCAATGGTGATCTGCCCCTGCGCCCACCTATAGGGCTCCTAGAATAACTACGCCTACTGCCCCTAGAGCTTCTCCTAGCAGGTGCTCTAATAGGACTTATGCTTCTGGTGCTTTTTCCCCTCACCAGACTTTGCTAGCGCTTCTAAGTGGGCTTAGGCTTCGACTCAGACTCCTATTTTTAGGCGGGAAGGCACATCTAAGAGACCCACTCACACTTGGGCTCCTGTTCAAATTGTGCATGGGACCGGACTAGGGCTCCTAGGACTGATACTCATGCTCTTGCTTAATGCCTTTTGAGGACTTCTGCTTATACTTCTGTTAAAGCATAATTTAGGAACATAAGATATGCAAAATTGTAAATGAGTGACACAGAAAGAAAGAAACTTTAAAACATTATATTAAACCTTGAATTGCGTAGATGGTCATTGACTGCATCATGTCTCTCAGAAGTCTTTACAACATCAACACCATTGCTTGGACGATCACCATTTTCCTTGGGATACTCACCTTCCTCCCTTTCATGTGCATCATATGTTTCACCTGCTTTATGACGAACAGAACCATCTTCAACTTCAGTGGGGAATTCATTTCCATCTGAATAGAAGCAATAAGAAAATCAAATTAAAAGACATTTACAAACACCACCTAGACATACTGTACAAGTACATCCGTGTATATTTATAAATACCATTTAGAAATCTCAATGTATATTCGGTAATCTTGTATAAGTAAGTCCCTGAGCTATTCTATGAATATAATCCCACAGGAACCAAGTTAAACATTAGTCATCATACCAGTGATCTTAGCCAAATTATTATGCTTCCGATTTGGATTTTTGACATCACCATTATCCTCAGAGCAATTTTCATCCTCACCCCCGCTTTCGCTATCAGACGTCCTTAAATTGTAACAAGACAGACAATTAATGATGCTAATGTGCAACATATAGAAAAATTTCTGCAAAAAGCAAAGAAAAAGCATAAAACATAAGTATAAATCGGAAAGAGTTCAAGGAAATTATGGCAATGCTACAGACACGTGTGGTAAAAAAACAACTGACAGGTACGAGAAACTTCATCCACCATACCAGAACTCTGATTCTCGCCCTCACTTATTTCACCACAATAAATGATCTTTACTATAACTGTCGGTCTTCCATCTTCATCACCCGCATTTTCAATCTTTTTCAATACATCCCCTCCTTGCACAAGCTTTCCAAAAATAACATACTTCCTGTCCAAGCCATTTCTAAGCTAAAATTTCTTTCTCTAAAAGAGCAAATAGTTGGCATAAAACCTTGAAACTTTAGATGAACAAACATTGCAACTTTAAAACTAACAGAACTGTCAAGATGACGATTAGCACCGAGAGTCACGTTAAATAAGAAACCACGTGAATCACGATCCGCAATTGCCATAGTTAAAAGACCAGCGGCATCATGTTTCATCTTGGAGGATTCATCTGAAATGTCATAACCAGTCATTATTGGCAATTAACAAAAAAATCAAATGGTCAAACCTTAACTTCGAGAAAGATATTATAAAGACAGTTAGATTAGTAGATTCAAAAAATTATGACCGACCAGCATCAAATCTTATTATTAACAGAAGGGTACATACATTAAAAACTTGGTTATACAAGATCTGGATTAAACATCTAATAAAAGTGTTATACAAATGTTCTTACGCAATCAAGAGAAGCCAAGTGGCTTCTAACTACTCATTTAGCTGCAAACCACATTTATATCTACCATTATAGTAACAAGTGATCCATTAAACACCTTCCAAAACACATCAAATCATCTCATTGGATCACAAATTCTATAATTAACATCTCGCTGGATCACTATAAGGTTAAACAGCTTTAATAGCACATTAAATATCTCACTGGATCACTATACACCAGACAAGTTCTAAAGCATTTCAAACATCTCACTGGATCACAATTTACACATTCAACAACTTTTGAAGCACTTTATACATCTCATTGGCTCATAGTCTCTTCATTAAACAACTTTAAGATCACATTAAACATCTCATTGGATTGTTGTACATGAAACAACTAGCAAAGCGCATTAAACATCGAATCGATCACAATACACACACTAAACAACTTTAAAAGTACATCTGACGTGTCACTGGATTACAATTTACAACGCTCTCAAAGCACATCTAACATATCATTTATCACTACACATTAAACAATGTTTAAATAATACGAGTAACAAACATCTCACTGGATTATAACATTAAACAAGTTCTAAAAGCATATCAAACATCACACTGGATCACTTGACGTTAAATAGCTTTCAATTCACATAAAAATTTTCTCTAAATCACTATAGATCGAACAGCTTTCAAAACACATCAAACGTCTCATTATTTCACTAGCCTATGCAAACAATCAATCAATACTCACAATAGCTAAAACTACGCTTATCACAAAATATCACAGAATCTGAACATCGTATACATTTCTATATATCAGCAAAGTACTGATCAGTAACTTATGCAATAAACGTAAACGGCAGTCAAAGCACAATAAATAGCTAATCGGATCAATATATCTACACTTACGCTGAACTAGTACTACTATAGCTATAACTACACTTAACACAATCAATTAAAGCTTCTGAAAAGGAATATACATTTCTAAATATCAGAAAAGTACTAATCGGTATAATACTAATTAGTATCTTATGTAATAAGCGTAAATAATCCGTTAAACAACAAACAGATAATGTATTTCATCGGATGAACTTATCTACACTTTTAAATTTAACTAATACTACTACAGATTAAATTATGCTTATCAGAATCAATTACAGCTTCTGAACAATAAACACGCTATAATTAACATCGATATACAAAACATATGCAGGTAAAAAATGAATTCTAAGCGTAATCGACTTACAATAATCCTCTCTGAAGCTTCATTCACATCACGTCCGGTCAAATCTCTCCTCGAAAACTCAATTAGACTTTTGAGTGAGAAAGAGGGAAAACTCAATAAATATCACGTCAGGTTCATTACTTCCTAGTAGAAAAAGTAGTTTGGTTGCCTTATAGATATCGACCTTCACCAACACAATTAGACTTTTGAGTGAGAAAGAGGAAAAACTGATTTGGGGGAAAATTATTTTGGGATGGGCGGGAGTAGTTTAATCGCCGTCTCCGGTGGAAATCATCTCGTTGGTTGGAGATCGCCGGAGCCGGAGGAAGATCGCCGAGAGAGAAGTTGTCTGCTAGGGTTCAATGGTGAGATGAGCGTGTGAGAGATTTAGGATTGGGGTAGAGTAAATCTGATATGGGTGGGATGATTTTTAAGGGTTTTAGTAAGCAAAAGTTTTAGTAAGTAAATCATAAAATTTTTGTATGTAGTGCATGTAAAATGACCTAAAAACCCTTTTTAAAAAATACAGTTGCCCAACGCTTTTTGGTTGCACAAAAAATAATACCTTACACATACGGGACACTTGTCACAATTTTGATGAGTTGCCCAATGACAGCTTCTGAGTATTGTGGGCAAAACAGTTTTTACATAGTCTTTGTATCCATTTGTAGGACCACTACAATATCAACCTTATCACTTTACCAAGCAAACCCAACACACGTAACCCAAGTTACGCATATAAAACGTTAAACACAAACAAACAAAGCGTAGAAATAAGGAAGAGAAAGATGGTGACTTGAAGATATATGGATCGTGTATGTGTAGAGCAAAGATGATAACAATATGTTGTATATTCCAAAGGAAACACACACACACACACACTTTCAAGCACACCCCTCAAATGACCATTTGAGGGGTATATATAGTACAAGACACAAGTTGCCCTAAAGGCTTTCCTTGGGCTTTGTATGGGCTTCGTTGGATTGGATTTGGACGTGGGATATATGAGCTTATAGACGGCAAGCTTAGCTCATCTTTTAACCAAATAGCTTATCCCAATCCATGAGCCCGTAGACTGTTCTATCATGATATCTAACACACGTTACAAAGTTCCTAATCGTGAATGACCATCACTTCTAATAAAAACTATTAAGGCTAACAATCTCCCCCTAAGGGGTGGTCATTCAGAAGATGCTCCACTTGATTGGTTCTTTACTTTCCTTGAGCTTGAACTTTGCGTGTAGATATAGAATAGTCTTGATTCGTTGTTCCTTCATGCTTTGTGATCAGTTAATGTGGTTGTCTGCCATTGTCAGCTTCGTTGGTTAGGTGTCTCCACGCCTTTCTCCACCATGCTCACACTTCTATTTGACTTTTAATTACCAATGATGTAGTTCTCAAGTCTTTATACTTTGTGTATTCTTTGACATTGACGAAGAATCATCTTAAACTTTTGTTTCCTTTGATTTTGATGAGAACTTTAATGTGTTGTTGGTATGAGCATGTGGCGAGTCTGCACGATCCATCCGCTCCGGAGCTTCCATAAGAAGAAAACATAAAACAGGTTAGTAATAAGCGGATTCCGGCACTTACAAGTTTGAATTTCGAGGGTGTTAACAGCATAGTGTGAAAACACGTCTCTAATTCTCACAGAGGCCGTTCCTGAAATGGAGTCCCACAAGTGAGATAACGTGATGTACCGAAATACATCTACAGTTCAGATGAGTCGCTGAAGTATACCGAAGCATCACTCCACGACTGTAGACCATTTGAGACACACTAAGCGTAATTCACGGGGAGTTACCGAAGTGACCTGCTGTTAGGGCTGCTTGATGTTGACCCTGGCAGGAGTTTCCATTCAATCACTGAGGATCACAATTGTGAAACTTCTCATAAATGTTCTGGCAGATTGCTAAGATCTGCGTAGGACTCTATAATATATCACTTGTGTCCTTATTGATGAACAACAAGCGATGTCATGTCAAGTGTTCCTATGAGATCTTTTGATGAATCTCGTGGCTCTAGACTCAATAGTGCATTTTTTTTTCCTGAGCGGAGACTAGGGAGAGGGTCTCCTTCTTCAATATCAACAATCTCTAAGAGAAAGTCGATAGATTATGTAGGGTTCCCAGTGAGAATGAAACAAATCCTTTAAGAGGAATTGAGTGGCTAGAAGGTTTAGTGTAGTGCGTCACTGGGTCCATGACGTCTTGGTCTTCAATACCAGTGTCTTCTAGTGACAACCAGTAGCATATGTATTGAACCCGGTTTCTGCCGTAAGGTTGAATATGGAGGGCTATTTCTTTTCACCCTTTCTTTTGCTTTTCTTTTTAATTCTTCAACCCATTCTTTCTCCTTTCTCACATTACTCCTTTTTTCAATCATACCTAAGGACTTCTAATACTAACAATTGGTGATGTCCTTGGGTAGATCCCTCCGGCTCTGGCGGATCATAGGATAGATTTCCTATCCTTAGTCACCTTATAACTCCATGACTGTCCTATTGTTGCCATAAAACCATTTTTCTTGAAAATCTCTCAGACTGTTTATGATAGAAAACATGTTTGAAACACTCCGTGAGTTTTATATTTTCAGAAACACTCCCCCTTCACATGTGCTTATATGTTTTGACAGAAATCTGCACATAGAGGGTAGAGTTCGCACTTTTTGAATTGATCGACTTTAAATGAGCAAGACCGATTCGAGACACTTTACATCACTAGAGAACTAGCTTGAAATTATTACCCGTCCTGGTCAAGTTCATAGAAAGTTTCTCGAGATCGTACATTTACTGACTTTGATTCCCGTCAATTCATTGGTTCCGTCTGAGTCGAGCTCATTTTGAGATTTAAACACCGATTTTGATCACATTTTAATCACGTCTCCTCCCCCTCAAAAATAGCATATACGTGATATTTTTGATATCAATGGATTAAAAACATTTTAGAATCTTTTGGGGAGACAAACTGATTTGATGTAAGCATGAATTTGGAACATTTTGTTTTATACTCCCCCTTTAATAAAGCATAATCAATTAAAGGGTTTTGGAGGGAGTTATCTTGAGCACAAAATATTTTGAAAGATTTTGAAAATCTTTTTGAACAATCTTGAAAAGGTGCTCAAGATGATGATGATTTCTCACCATTTTTAAATGTAGTGCACTGAAGCGTACACTAGTGATTTTCATTAAGAAGCACGAGTTTTGATTTGAAAATAATCAAAAGTCATCATTTCGGTCCGGGTTTCGTACTGATGTATACGAAAGCCATTATTATTAAGAAATTTTGAGAAACGACATGTTTTAGAAAACAATTAAAGAACTCTCGCTCAAGCATCTGTACATGCCCGTATCATTGTTGAATGACATTTCTAGAAACGTACAGAATATCGATTATACGAGAGACATGTCGTGAGAAGAATATTTTTGGATTTTTTATTTTATATTGTTTTTGTATTTTTGAAAGATTTTATATTTTTATATTTTGTTTTTGTTGGTTTTTCAAATTTTGTATTTTGTTTTCCAAAAAAAATTACAGCGAAGCTTTTTGGAAAAATCATTTTCAAGAAGATTCGAGAAGACGTTCTAACTCCTCAGGGGTTAGGCTTCGCATTCCAATTCGTCAAACTAAATAGTCAAACCTTTCTTTTGGAAGGGCTTTAGTTAATAGATCGGCGAGTTGGTAATCAGTCTTCACGAAGAATAATTCAACAGTACCATTTTCGACGTACTCTTTGATGAAGTGGTAGCGGACACGGATATGCTTAGTCTTTGAGTGATGAACAGGATTGCATGATATGGCTATGGCACTTTTCGAGTCACAATACATAGGTATTTTATCGAAAGTAAAGCCATAATCTGTGAGTTGTGTTCTCATCCATAGAACTTGAGCACAACACGCAGATAGAGACACATACTCAGCTTCAGCGGTTGAAAGTGCAGTGCAATCTTGTTTCTTTGAAGACCAGCTGACTAACTTTTCACCCAAAAATTGTGCTCCTCCGGATGTACTTTTTGCTGTAACTTGATCACCTGCGTGGTCCGCATCTGAAAAGGCAATTAGATCGAATCCGGATTCCTTCGGATACCAAAGTCCCATGTGAATGGATGTCTTCAGGTACCGAAAGATCCGTTTAACCTCTTTGAGGTGCAGTTCGGTAGGCTTAGCCTGAAACCGTGCTAATAAGCAAAGAGCAAAATGAATATCTGGTCGACTAGCAGTAAGATACATAAGAGAACCAATCATGCTCCGATATTTCTTCGGATCAATAGGTTTCCCAAACGAATCGGCTCCAATTTTTGGTGAAGTTACCATTGGTGTTCCGACCGAATCACAATTATCCATACCATGATTTTTCAAAATCTCAGTTGTATATTTAGCTTGATTTATAAAAATTCCACGAGGGGACTGATGTATTTGTAAACCAAGAAAGAATTTTAGTTCCACCATCATGGACATTTCAAATTTACTTTTCATGAGATTTTCAAAATGTTTTGAAAGATTCGGATTAGTGGACCCAAAGATGATGTCGTCCACATAAATCTGAACAATCAAAATGTCGTTTTTGCATTTTTGTGTAAACAAGGTAGGATCAACTGTTCCTTTGGTGAAGTTGTTTTGGATAAGGAAAGAGGACATTTTGTCATACCACGCTCTAGGAGCTTGTTTCAATCCGTAGATTGCCTTTTTGAGTTTGTAGACGTAGTCTGGATGGTCCATGTCTATGAAGCCTTTTGGCTGACTCACGTACACTTCTTCTTTCAGAGTTCCATTCAAGAACGCGGTCTTAATGTCCATCTGATAAACCGTGATGTTTTTGTGAGCTGCATAGGCTAAGAATATCCTGACTGCTTCAAGTCTAGCTACCGGCGCGAATGACTCTTCAAAGTCTATCCCTTCCTCTTGTCTGTATCCTTTGGCCACAAGACGAGCTTTGTTGCGAATAACAGTCATTTCTTCATCCCTTTTGTTCTTCCATAACCATTTGAGATCAATGACGCGAACGTCAATGGGTCTTGGAACCATTTCCCAAGAGTCATGAAGACGGTATTGGAGAAGTTCCTCCTGCATCGCTTCTATCCATGCGGGATCTGCCATTGCCTCGCGAATGTTCTTTGGCTCTATATTGCTAATTGAGCAAAGGTAAATGCATAAGTCGCAATCGATGGCAAGTTGGCGTCTCGTCTGAATTGGCCGTGAAGGTTCACCAATAACTTGTTCAATTGGGTGGTCTTTTGTCCACTTCAGAGTAGAAGGATACCGTTGGTTATACGTATGCGAGTTAGATGGTTCTCGTAAGCATGAAGATGATTCAGCTGATTCCGTAGCAAACGGGTTTTCAAATAAGTCTTCATCTAACGTTGCATCGTTCTGGTTTTGGTTTTGCTCATCAACTACTAGTAGAACGGGTGCAATAACTGTAGTAGATGTAGATGATGTAGATGGAGTTGGTGCATTGGTTTCGACCGTTGTAGATGCATCTTCTGTTGGTGGTGGAGGATGATTTTGAGCAGGTGCAGCGGAATGATGGTTTGATGCATTTGTCGAAGTTCCACCATAGTATTCATCGAACATTAACTCGAAGAAATTCTCCCATTCTTGTTCTTTAGGATTGTCAAACGAAGTTGATTGAGCTCTTTGAGGTACGAGTCCTGAACTGATGTGTCCAGAAGTCTGTCGGTTTAGTGCGGGTTCTAGAGCGAGTCTCTCAGAAGCCATATGTGAAAGTTCATCAAATTTCACATTCATCGTCTCCATGATCCTCCTAGTTCTTCTGTTATACACCCTGAATTCCCTCGAGTTATCTGAATATCCAATGAAGATTCAAATATCACCTTTAGCTTTCAATTTACCTAGATCTTCTCTGTTGTTCGTCGGATAGCACAGAGCGCCAAACACGTGAAAATAAGAGATATCAGGTTTTCTGTTGTTCACTATTTCATATGGGGTTTTATTGAATCTTGGATGGATTAGGGATCGGTTCTGAGTGAAACAAGCAGTGGCAACCGCATCAGCCCATAGAAATAACGGTGCACTAGAATAGATTAGCATTGTGCGAGCAGCTTCCACAAGAGTTCTATTTCTTCTTTCAACTACCCCATTCTGCTGTGGAGTTCTAACAACTGATGTCCGATGTGTAATTCCAACATCTTCAAAATAAGTTCTTAACTCCTGATTAGTGAATTTTTTGCCGTTGTCTGTTCTTACAACTCTTACTGGAGCTTGAAGAAGTACTTGAATACGTTTCAGAAAGGTGATGATGATGCCTGGTGCTTCGTCTTTTGATCTCAAAAACTTAACCCATATATATCTTGAATAATCATCGACGATAACAAGAATATACTTTTTCCCGTTAATGCTTTCAACTCTCATTGGGCCACATAAGTCCATGTGCAACATATGCAACCTTGCTTCCGAACTAGGTACGGATTTGGGTTTATATGATGCTCTTTTGCTTTTTCCTTGTTCGCATGATGGACATAAGTGATCCTTGGTGTATTTGAACTTTGGAAGTCCATTGACGATGTTGTCTTTGGCAAGATTGTTGATGGTGTCAAAATTGAGATGGGATAATCGTCTGTTCCACAACCAGGACTGTGTTCCAGATGCTCGTGTCATAAGACATATTGGTGATGAAGAGGCCATTTGATTGATGTCGATACCATACAAGTTTGTATCACGATTCTCAGTTAAGAGATCAGTGCCATCCAAGTTTCTAACGAAGCAAGCATTTTTCCTAAAAGCAACCTCTAAATCTGCATCACAGAACTGCCCGACTGAAAACAAATTGTGTCCCAACCCTTCGACATAGTAAACCCGAGAGATCAAATAATTTCCGAAAGGTAGATCTCCATAACCCATGATAGCTGCTACATGATCATTTCCAAAACGTACGGTTCCCATGAATTTCCAGACGAAATTGATCAGCAGCTTCAGATTCCCGGTCATGTGCTTGGAGCAACCCGATTCGACGATCCAAAGACAAATTTCGATAACCTGCAAGTAACAGAAAAAGAATATTGTGGAAACCATTTTGATTTAGGTTCCTTTGGGTTAGAGGTAAAATCCTGATCACACTCAGAGAGGTTTTCTACAGGGAATACTGGTTTAGCACTCATTGTACCATTCTAGAGTGTGAAAGTTCTACCTGTGGGTTTCCAAATATCATCCCTAAAGTAAACACTTTGGTTCCTGTCAGTAGTGTAAAGCCTAAGTTTTGCAACTAGTCTTCCTACTCGTTTAGCGTAAGATATTTTTGGGACGTTCTTCTTGACAGGCTTATCATTCACATTCTTAGAAACACAATCATCTTGATCATTAATTAAAGATTTCTTGCAAGTTAAACAAAGAGATTCAACACATTCATTAGACTTAGCAAGTTTCACAGGTTCATTACATTAAGATGAAATGTCTTTCTTATTCAAAAACGGTAAATTCCTATGGTGTTCTTCTACTTTCTTCTCTTTATTCAAGCTACTACTCCTAGAGGCATGCGAGACTCTATTGTTCCTTGTATTGCTCTTAGGCTTTAGTCTGCTGCTCCTAGAGGTGCTTTCTAGTCCTGTAGAAGGTAAGTCACACGCATTAGGATTCACATTTTTATGAAGGGAGGTGTTTTAGCCGTCCTAGTCTCTTTAGAGTGATTTTCTAAACTTATGTCGTTTGTTCCATATGTTTTAGATGTGGGGGCAGACACATTAGTGGTACTCATCTTAAAAAGTCCAGTTGCTAAAACTTTAGGTTTCTCCATAACCGCTTTTCCTTTATCAACATTTTGATTAGGTAGGGCAGGTGGAGTGACTGGTTTTGATGAAACATTTTTCTCATTGACTTTTGGAGGAGGTATAGAAATAGACATTTTTGGTTTGAAAACCGGTTTGGGAACATTTGCTTTCTCCGCAGTCAATGGTTTTGTAACCACAGTTTCCACTACCTTTCCTTTTTGACTTTCCAGTTGAGCCCTCAAAAGATCATTTTTCGCTTTCATGTCATTGTAGGCACGCTCATACGACAGTTTTTCATACTTGCATTCCTCACTTTTTCGATCAAGTTGTTTAAAATATGAGACATTTTCTTTTTCAAGTTTTTCAAGAGCTTTTTCATATTTTGAAACAATTGCGGAGGTCTCAGACTGGAGTCTTTCATGATCTTCAACAGAATATGTTTGCAAAATGATGGACATAATATCAGTAGTCAGAACATCTTCGAAGAGAGAATCATTTAAATTTTCCAAAACTTTGATGTGTTCAACACTTTCATTAGCTTGCTTTACCAGGGATTTATGGTCCTTGAAAAAGTCAGCTGTTTCTTTCAAAAAGGATTGTTCAAAATGAATTACCCTTGAGTTGATGTTATTCAACTGAGGCGCAATTTGAGTTTCAAAAAATGTTTTCTATTCAATATCAAAACTATTGAACCAGATGTTTGTTGTAATATTGGTTTTAGTTTTAACGGTCTCTTGGAGATCTGCAATTCTCGTTTTCACATTTTCTAAAATACTTCGCGCATCACTTGTGTTAAAAGGATTGTTTGAAGATATTTGTTCAATGTTCGAAAGAGATTTGGAGACAACAACTGGTTTTGAAACTGATTTTGAAACTGGTGTTGCCACTTTGTTTGAAACACTTGGTGTGGTGGAAAACGTTGACTTTTCTTTTTGAGAAACAAAAGGAATACAATTAATTTTGTTCCATTTGTTATAATCAATCGGTTTAAGATCTGGATTCTTTTGTTTCTTTTTTGATCTACTCTCCTCAGATAGTTCCAACGTTTCAAGAGAATCATGCACAATTATGGGTTCATGCAAAGGTTTTCCATTGTGCAACACATTCTGAGATTTCTGAGCTTTCTTGAGAAACGAAGAAGGGTCGTTACCAAGTGCCATTTTATGTGAAGTACGAAAACGTGGATTTACTTGGTTAGAAAGCATCTTGTTTGATTTAGCTGAATGACCCGTTGTAAGAAGCAAATTGTCCAATGTTTTGATTTTTTCCGTTTTATCAAGAATTTCATCAAGAAGAGAATCTTCTCGTTTTGAAAAATCAACAATCAACTGTTTCTTCTCTTTTTCAAGATCAGAAAACAGTGCTTTTTGTTTAGAAAGTTGGTCATTTAGATTAGAAATTTCCTTATTTAAAGATTTTATTTTCAAGTTCAAATTCACATCAAGTGTGTCATACTTGAGTTGCAATTGTTTTTCTCTTAAAACAGAATCTCGATAACCAATTTCTAATTCGGACATTTTGTTTGTATGAAATTCATAGGCTTTGGCGTTCTCTTTGTAACTCTCAAGCTCAGTGGTCAATTTAACATTCGCGGCCTTAACTTCGCGATTGACCTTACTCACTTTCTCAATTTCAATGCCACAGTTATTGATTAATGATTCAAAATAAGTACGTGTTTCCTCATCAGTCTCAGTATTTTGTGCCACACAGCCTCTACTAGGATCCACATCTGGAGTTTCAGAGTTAGTATTGCTACAACTCGGATTGTCCAGGTATGTATCATAAGTAGGTGCTGGCGTCACAGAATGTTGTTCGTCATGAGTAAACATATCAAATATGACATTGTTATAGCATGGATCAATGATTGGTACCTCAGATACGGCGTTGGCGTCATAGACAGGAGGTGCTTCCGAGTCAGAGTCGTACTTAGTCTCCTGAAGATTTGCCATGAAGATGCAGTTCGCATTGATTTCCTCGAGGTCTTCCAAATCATCCATAATAGCCATAAAGTCATGTTCCTCAGCACTCAACTGAAATCCAGCGCATTCCTTTTGTACCAACAGGATAGTTTTCTGAAGATACTCAAGATCGTTCTTGTGCGGCTAAGTAGGACAATTCCTTGCCATGTGACCCATTCCTTGACAGTTATAACACTTAATCTAATTACCCTGATTCACATTTCCATGATTCCCAAGGACTGGAGCTGCAACATTCCGATTCTGATTACCCACTGCTCTATTCCCAACATTCTGTCTCATCTGATTACCCTGATATGGAACCGGTTGATTACCCATACGAAATCCAGTAGCATATCCCTGCTGATTCCCAATAACTCCAACCATTTGACCTTGATTACCCATATTCACACCCGGCTGTGCAATTTTCCTGTTGCGAGTGTTTGACGAAATCCTTTGGTTGTTGTTAGTTGGTGTGGAATAGCGACTTTTTAGTGCGTTACCTAATAAAGAGTATATCTGTTGCAAGGTCGCTTCTGGGTCAGTTTCAGGATCAGTGATTCCTTGTTCCTGGTATTGTTGATCTGGATAGAATTGTTGTTGTGGTTGTGGAATGTATTGCTGCAAGTTGTTGTTGTTGGAAGATGATGAAGCTTGTTGTTGTGTATTCACTGAAGTTTGAGTCTTTGCAATGAGTGCCAATGGATCATGATTCTTTGCCAATCTTTCTTTCCTGACTTCATTGACTTCAGCTTGGTTTTGTTTCAGAAAATCATTCAGTTGATCAAAGTTCACCTGATGAAGGTCTTTTGTTTGGTTAACAATAGTGACATATCGTCCCCATTCTTCTGGAAGATTGTTCATGAACTTGATGTTTTGAACGATAGTTCTGGGTGTCAGCTTGTTTCTGATTAGCTCATTCATCAAAGTGCAAAACCTTCCATAGTAGGATTCAATGGATTCTCCTGGTGTAGAAGTAAACTTTTCCCATTCAGTTAGCAGCTTGTTCTCCATGTCTTGTTGACCAATTTCTGTTCCATGACAAAGTCGTCTAACACGTTCCCACATATCGAAAGCAGTTTCACAACTGTCTACCGCAGCAAAGATGTCTATTGGTAAACCCAGTTGGATAATATGAATTGCCATGTCATCTGCTTCGACTTGTTTTTGATCCTCTGCAGTGTATTCAGATTCGTATTGAAGACGAGAAGATGGTGGGATGGGAGGTGTTGCATCTGCATTTCCAGGTACATGAACTTGTCGAGGCTGGAAGGGTCCATCCTGAATGGATTTAATCATGAGTTTCCCATTAGGTTTGGTCTTGATGTAGCGGAGCATTCGACTTGTCCATTGAAGATAACCACCTTTTGCTAACATAGGAGGTCGGTTTTCGGCACCGGCTGCATGAATGTCTTGTTGAGTTGCCATTGATGAAGTTATGATCTGATAAAGTTGATGTAGGATCGATTCAACGATAAAGGAGTTGTGGTTGATGAAGATTAAGCTCGGTTGAGGTGTTTCTGAAAGTCGTACTCGTAACCTTGGTTCTTAAAAAAATTTCGCCCAAAATTCGAAATTCACTATAAAAATCAATTCTAAGGTCGTATGAAAATTTTGAGTTACGACAATTTTGACGCCAAATTTAACCCGAAAAGTTTGAATTTAGGCCCAAAAATTTGAATTTTTGACCAAAATTTTCACAGTAAAACCAAAATTTGAATCTCGCATAAAAATTGAACGTTTAGTCTCCTCAAAAATTTAAATTGAACGTTTAGTCTCCTCAATTTTTTTTTTTTTTTTTTTTTTTTTTTTTTTTTTTTTTTTTTTAAAGAAAATGAAGAGCTTAGGCGTAGAAACACTAAGTTACGAGTAGACGATTCTTAGGCGTAGGATCTTATGCGTAGGAAGCTTAGGCGTAGGATTCCTTAGGCGTACACAGTATCTTACGCGTAACCTTAAGCTTATGCGTAGACAAAAAGTTACTCGTAAACCTTACGCGTAATTGTGAAGTTATGCGTAGAGTTACTCGTAAGCTTTTAGCTTATGCGTAAACTATGGTTCAGAACCAAAAATCCTTTACACAGTCACATCGTAAGGGATATCCACAAGTCGAAGTGTTCCACACACTTATCCAAGTGAGGGAAGCACTGAGTAACCGTTATAGCTCGAAGATTCTTCACCAAAATGTTATGCGTAGAAAACTAGGGTTTTGACTTTTTGACTTCTGCGCGTAAGAAATTTCCAACGATTCAAATGATTTCTTTTGCACAGATAGCCTTAAAAACACTCGAATAACCCAAAAATGTTGACCTTTTTCACCCAAAGTGCTTAGATAAGTTACGAGTAGAAATGACCAACGAACCAAAAACGAGTTTAAAACTTAACCAAAACGCCTAAAGCTTTGAACTTTTTGCAAAAAACTGAAACTTTAGCACCAAATAAACCTTAAACCACAAGAATCTTGAATTTTTAAGTGCAAAAATTAAAGCTTTAAGCGTGACAACTTTTATAACGAAGCTACGCGTACAGTACCAACCTTCAAAACAAACACAAACACTCCTAAACCATTGTTAGGCGATTGATACCAAGTGTAGGACCACTACGATATCAACCTTATCACTTTACCAAGCAAACCCAACACACGTAACCCAAGTTACGCGTATAAAACGTTAAACACAAACAAACAAAGCGTAGAAATAAGGAAGAGAAAGATGGTGACTTGAAGATATATGGAGTGTATGTGTAGAGCAAAGATGATAACAATATGTTGTATATTCCAAAGGAAAAACACACACACACACACTTTCAAGCACACCCCTCAAATGACCATTTGAGGGGTATATATAGTACAAGACACAAGTTGCCCTAAAGGCTTTCCTTGGGCTTTGTATGGGCTTCGTTGGATTGGATTTGGACGTGGGATATATGAGCTTATAGACGGCAAGCTTAGCTCATCTTTTAACCAAATAGCTTATCCCAATCCATGAGCCCGTAGCCTATTCTATCACGATATCTAACACACGTTACAAAGTTCCTAATCGTGAATGACCATCACTTCTAATAAAAACTATTAAGGCTAACACCATTATTTGGTCAAAAGTCAAATGTTTATTCACTGTTTTACATTTGTTTTGTGTCAAAAAGAGTTTGTCCAAAAAGTAGTGTAACTTATCATTTTTAGTGAACTTTTTTATACCAAACCTGTCAAATACCATGTGGTCAAACGTCAGTTCTCGTGGTAATACAAGGCAAAAAGATGACTTTTTAGTCATTTTTCTGGGTAAATATGAAGCTGAATGGTTTTTTATGGTCGGAAAACTCATCGGAAAATGTCATATATCTTGCTAGCGACTTGCAGTATTCAGTCCAGATTATTTGTATGCATAGCGACTTGACTATTGAGTCAACTGTCGTAGCGACTTGTCGTAGCGACTTGTCTTAGCGACTTGTCGTAGCGACTTATCTTAGACAAGCCCCTAAACGCGAGTAAAATTGATGAACTTAACTCTTCTAAGTGACTGAAGATATCCCGGTAAGACTATTGTGATTACCGCAGAGAAACTCAAGGTTTGACTCATGGCGTTTAGTGTTCTTATCTCCTTTTTTTTTTTTTTTTTTTTTTTTTTTTTTTTTTAAATACATTCGAACTTCATCTAAAGATGATGACTGAGTACCGAGATACGGATGTCGTTCAGCACGTTGTAGAAGAAAGTAATCAACATCTCCTAAACTTTTACCACCAAAGCATTCGAGGCTTTTTAAGAAAATCGTCTGAACATGAGCCTTCTAGATGTGAATCTTTGGTAGCTTCCCCCAAAACCGACAATCTTCGAATTAAGACCAATTACCCCAAGAAGTAGAATGTGAAGAAAAACAGTCTCATTGAATGAAGCTCAACAACCCAAAGAATCATGATAACAACGAAGTAACAAGTTAACACGAATCATCTCTGCGGTTATCAAACCTGAAATACATGATTAATCTCGATCACGTGAACCTGTTGTGCGTCCCCGATGTACACATTACTCTTCGAGTTTGAGCAGTTGTCTATTCGGGAGAAAAATATATCAACACCTTCATTTTACCGGATGCATTCCAGTTATCTTACTATAACCAATCAACCCATAATGTACACATGTACCCAACCAGAGTGGAGACTATGACATCCAAGTAACATGTTGAATCACTGATTATCTCTACGGATATCAACTCCAGAATAACTGAATAAGCTCGATCAAGTGATCATGTTGTGAGTCCTTGATGTACACAAATCTCTCCCCTGATGGTTGCGATCTCATCAAAATCATCATTACATAGTGTACATGAAGCAATAACCAGAAGCACATTATCATAACCATATCGAAGATGTCGATAAGCAATATCATCTCACGCTCCAAATATTCTTCTCACATTTCTTCCAACTGAACGCTGAAGTAACACATACCAAAAGTCTCCAGAGACCATTTCCCCCAAATAGTTGGAATAATACATCCTTCCCCCAAATAGTTGGAATAATATATCCTTCCCCCAAATAGTTGGAATAATACACCAAAGGCTACGAGTTAAACACTGAGTTTCTCTACGGTTATGACCATTGTCTTTCCGAGATAACTTCAATCAGGTAGAAGTGTTAAGTTCGTCAAGTTTACTCATTATGCTTTTAGATATATGTCTCCTTCCCCCTAATTGGGTAGAAGTGTTAAGTTCATCAAGTGTACTCGTTGAATAAGACTTCTTCTTATTCAAGCATTCATCATAAAGATTGTCGGTTTAGGGGAGAGCACTAATTGGGGGAGAGTGAAATGTCAAATTTAATCCCTAATTAGAGTTGCTCACTTTCTGGAGCAAGTTGATTCTCACAAAGATTAAAGATGTTCTTCTCATCAGATTTCAAGTACTTGGGCTTATAATGTTTTGCTGATTCTGAAGTATCAAAACCAGCAAGGGGGAAGGAGACAAGCACCTAAACGTGAGTAAACTTGATGAACTTAACTCTTCTAAGTGACTGAAGATATCCCGAGAAGACTATTGTCATTACCGTAGAGAAACTCATGGTTTGACTCATGGCGTTTAGTGTTCTTATTCCAACTATGTGGGGGAAGAGATGGAAGAGTTAGTTTCTGAAGATAAAAGAGGTACACAAGTATGACATATTCAGGGGAGGTATATGTATAACATGAGGGAGGTGTTATCATCTATTCTTTCGGTGGGAATGTGTGTACTTCGGGTTCTTGAGCTTCATACACGATCATCAGGGCCGAAAGATGTGAACATTGGGGAGGTGTTTTTCATTACCATCATGATGTGTATTCGGGAGAGTTCTTGGATATTGGTGTACTTCGGGTTCTTGAGCTTCATACACAATCATCAGGGACGAAAGATGTGAACATTGGGGAGGTGTTCTTCATTACCCTCATGATGTGTATTCGGGAGAGTTCTTGAGCATTATACAAAGAGACTGACTGCATCAATTCAACTACTTGGGGGAATTGTTCTCTTGACACCTTTTTGGAATGGATCGCTTCAGACGTCAGTTGAAAAGAAATATGAGAAGATTGTTTTATGTGTGGGATGATACGATGTTGTTCTTCTATTGGATGATGTAACCTCGAACGAAGAATCACGGTGATTATTCTTAAAAGGAGAAGCAAGATCAATGATAATGGTGTACTTCTTTGTGCACCTGGCTAATGGAAGCTTGAAAGAAAGCTTTGAATCTCCTCATCTAAAGGATTTTCAGTTTGGGGGGAAGCTGTCAAAGTCTCTTTTTCTCAAAGGCTCATGTTCTATCTTCTATTCTGGAGCCTCGGAAGCTTTGGTGGTGGAAGTTTAAGAGATGGTGAATTCTATCTTCTTCAACGGTGCTGATCGATATCCTTATCTCGGTACTCGTATCGTCATCCTTCTTAAGTTATATCATCTATACTATCTTTGTATATATTTATCTGAAAACCAAATACAAAATTATAAAACCAACAAAAGGAGAAGAGAAAAATATAAAACCATAGAAAAAAAACCCATAAAAAATCAGAAAATTTAAAAATACCAAAAATATTGTTTTCTAAAGACATGTCTTCTGGTATCGATAACATCTGCGGTTATATAAATGTCATTCAACAATGGCACGGGACCATAGATGAAGTTCGAGTAGGAGGTGTAAATATTCTTTTTCCAAAACATGTCTAAAAATATGGCTTACAGTTATTTCAGACTGTAACCCGCGCTTCAAAAATGGCTTGCAGTTACTTCAGAATGTAACCCGCGCTTGAACTATGACTTGCTATTATTTCTGATAGCAACCCGCTCTTCAAGGAAGGAAAGTGATGCGCTAAACCAATTTTCAAATATTTCGTGCACTTATCCTAAAACTAATTGAGGAAAGTATGTCGAAGGATTGCTGTTCCTACACAAATGTTTTTCCGTATAAAATTCTTCAGAAAAATAATTGTTGTTTTTCAAAAGTGGTGAAAAATGAGTTGCTTGAAAAAATCAATCAAAATCAAAGTTGTTATAAAATTTGCAAACTCAATCAATGACTTCAGCGCTTTTAAACTTTTCAGAAAATGAGTCATTGATTGAGGGGGAGAATGTTTTCAAATCTATATCATCTAACGGGCTTTCTTAATTATCCTATATGCTTAATTAAAAATCAGGTTAACCTACGTTGAAGGACTAGGTGCCCAGGATATGATTGTTAGGATTAGATGATTAGATTTTGATAATCACATAAATCCTATACCTTATATGTACTGATTGTTATGTTGGATTGACTTTTATTTGTCGATTGCTTTTTGGGTGATGTCGACCACCATATATCTGTTTGTGTCTACTAACGTATGCAAGTATATTGGTAAATAAGAATGTTCCCGATCCGGATCCCACAAATGAAGATGATTGGATGCCGAATGGAAATGGTAACTATCTCTTGGGTTGACAAATGAAGAAACGGAGCCTAATTGGACTTCTATGGAGAGTTGGCATGAAATGCAACGTAAGAGGTCTCACTGCATCAACAGATGATTTTCTTCATCATCAAATGAAGAAAAGGAGCTTAATTTGATCCTAGTTGGCATGAAAAAATGCAACGTAAGAAGTCTCCCTGCATGAGCAGACGGTTTTCTTCCAACCCTCAGCAACAAAAACAAAAGCAGCTCAACCACCTAACATATCTTTGTGCAGGATAACAGTGATGATACCATTTTTGTAAAACTTTGAAAAATATTGTTTTGAAAAATGGAAAAATATTGTTTTGAAAATAAATCGGATTAAAAGTTTTGAAATCAACCGAACTTTATTCTGTCAAATCTTAAATGATTTCAAATTAAATATTTTCAAACGATATTTCATCTATCAAGTCCGTTTGTATGTTAAAATGTGGTGATCTAAAGATTTAATGTTATGTCATGGTATGATTTTCTTTAAAACTCAAAGATCTTACAAAATGATTTTTTTTTCTGTTCTTGTTTGATTGTGAAATTGTTTTATTTTACTTAAAGATCTCTTAAAAACTATCATACCTGACACTAACAATATTTAATGTCTTAAATTGATCCTTATTAGTCATTTTTCAAAATTAAATGTTGCCACGTCTTTCCCCAAAATTTTCTAAATGATTTAAATCAATCGGGATCCAAAATCTCAATTGGCTTGAAATTTTTGATCGGGGGAGAGACCGTGATTTAAATCTCAAATAAGATTTTAAAGGGTAATTGTTCAAAACAATCCTGCCTCCATGTGTCAAACGATTTCAAATATACAATGCACATGTTGAGGAGGAGCATTTAACCAAAAACCAGAAGAGTATTTAAACCAGGCGCATTTTCTCCCATGTTTTCTAAACCTTATTAAATCACTTGGGATCCAAAATCTCAAAGGGTTTGATATTTTTGATAGGGGAGAATTTGTGATTTAATATAAAATTTGATAAAAGGTGATCATTTGATTCAATGTGCTGGCTCTCTCTAATATGTGCTAAACTTTTTCATATATTGATGCACATATTGATGGGAGCGAATGGTTTCTATTGGCGATCGTGAAAAGTACTTCAAAAAGAACTCTTGCCTCTATGTGCAAAATGATTTTCAAATATCCAACGCACATATTGAGGGGGAGAATTTACCAAAGAAAATCAAATGGCTTTTTCTACGGAAATTGTGATCAAGAATATATTTCAAAGAATTCTTGCTTCCATGTGATAAACAATTTAAAAATCATATGCACATGTTGAGGGGAGGTTTTCTAAATGATCAAAACTATTAAGGTACAAAATGTGTTGATCTCGTATCAAAAGTACCTTGATTGATTTTCAAATGATTTTTCAATTGGTTTCACGGAAGAATGAACTGTACCAAAAGACCGACCATTTTACTTTATGTATGGAGTTATAAGGTTGGTGAGGTTAGGTATTAGTTCCCACGATCCTGCCAGAGCCGGAGGGATCTACCCATGGACAATCCACTAGATAGTGTAGAAGTCCTTAGGTATGATGAAAAAAGGAGAAAAGTGAGATATGGGAAGAGTGCGGACTGAGATAGAGCTAGAACTGGAATAAACCCAACAAGGTGCTAGTTATGAAGTCTCGGTAAGCACTGAAGGGGTTGAAGAATGAAAAAGAATTAAATGTGAAAAGGGTGAAAATAAATAGCCCTCCAATAATTCAACCTTAGGGCAGAAACCGGGGTCAATACATATGCTATTGGTTGTTACTAAGGTAACACTGGTATTGAAGACAAGACGTCATGGACCCAGTGACGCACTGCGCTAAACTTCCCAAGCTACTCAAGTTCCTCTTAAAAGGGCTTGTTTCATTCTCACGGGGAACCGACATTATCTATCGACTTTCTCTTAGAGATTGTTGATATTGAAGAAGGAGACCCTCTCCCTAGTCTCCGGCATAGGAACCAAAAATGCACAATTGAGTCTAGAGCCAAGAGATCATCCACAATATCTCATTATGACACTAAGTTAATGAAGACTGGCTGTTTTACACAATGTGGAAAGTAAGAATATATTAAGAGTCATACGCATTAACCTTGTGGTATTGCCAGAACATCCGAGTGATATGTTAAATATTTACGATGAAGATGGAAATCCTTCTAGAGCCAACATCAAACAAGCTCTTGGTGGGTGACATGTGAGATCTTGCAAAAGATCAAGCTTGTGACAACTGGATAGAAACAATGGGGATATTCAATCTTGAATCAACCTTGGCACAGGAAATGGATTGACGAATACTCTTGGAAAAACCGTTCGATGTGCAAATCTTCTTTTCTCTAGCACATCGAATGTGTATTCATATTTCAAACTCAAAAATTATCTCTGATTGAAAAAATACTTTTGGAAAAACCGTTCGATGTGCAAACTTCTTTCTCTAGCACATCGAATGTGTACTCTTTTCAAATACAAAAAGTATTTATGATTGAAAATTGATCTTTATCATAAAACCTTCATCGTATTGCAAAACTCTGTCTTCATCCAATACGCGATTGTTTTTCAAATCATTTTTCGTCAATCAGTGAATCTCAATTCGCTGGTTCACTCACTCCGTGTTGTCTACTTTGAGACGTTCCGGTTTGAGAACAGCTAGAACAGCTGCGAAACCCTGTCAAGGAGATTCTTTGGAATTATACCTTATCACAGGCAGTACTTGTACTGATCAACGGGGAACCGTGGGCCGTGTACCTCAATTCAACGAAAATGATCAAAGACACTTTCGTGTGTTTTATTGCTAACTGTTGTTTGCAGGTACATTTGGACGGTTGCAGCTGATCAGAATTGAGAAGTCAATCCAAAGCCGCATGCTCACAGCATCCACACTTAATTGAAGAAATCATGACTGGTGCATATCTACATAACATGGCTTTGATATTTTTATACTATGCTTCTGCTACGCTGCTACAAATATCATGAACCAGTAAAGCTTCTGCTACTCTGATGGAAAGATGTCATGATTCAAAAGTGTGAGCATGTCGGTCCAAAAGTCACAACATCACATGATGGCAACACAATAAAGGGTGATCCAGAGATTTAATGTGGCTGATGATCTCAAACAAAGCTTAAAGATCATCAAGATGTGGATCAGTTCAAAGACCTCCACTTAAAGTACAAAACTATGCGGACTTTGAAGAATCGCTACTAAAGCACAAAGATTGCAGAATTTGAAGAATTGAAGTCTACGAGCTCGAGAACTAAAGACAAAGAAAGAATGCTAGGATGAAAAATGTATTTCATGGGGTGACCTCCCTTAGGGGTAGATTGTTAGGAATTGGAAATTCCATGTTAAAGTGTCGGTCATCCCAATTATGGTCTAGCATATGTTAGCTCGTAGACTTGTCGTTATTTACGTTACTTAGTAGTTTATTAGTTAGTTTGTAGCGTAGATTAGTTTAGTGTAACACCGTGGAGGAAGGACGGGTCTTTACCCACTGTATGCCTGATCCACAGTCCGGCAGGAGGACGTATCTTGTGTAACTATAAATACCCCTTCCATCCATGGAAGGGGTGGTGGTTTCTCAATCTAACATTTGATAATTTACAAAGCAAGTCTCTAACTTGAACACCCATCTCTCTACTTTCTCTCTCAATATGGCTAACATCTATTTCCATCATCCAAGACCACCCGAATCATCAACACAATAAATATTACGATCCTTCAGACGCATTCCTTCATGAAACACTAAACCAAGAAGTTGCCAATCAACCAGAGTTACTAGGATCTTTAAAACCTATAATAGACTAGTGTTATAGTTATATTTTGTACTACTAAACTGATTAGACTCAGTTAGTAAACTCTATGAAATCCATGTAATAGCTAGCAGTAGTAAAACGTTGTGAATACTAAACTGAAAGTTTCAGTTAGTAAATTTTGAAGAAGGTTTTAAAAAGTTTTGATTTTGTAAATCAATCAACGTTATATGAATAAAACTCTTGTTTTATGCTATCATGTCTTAAGGTTTAAACCTCCAACGTTATTATTCTATCATTCCAATCGAAAATCGTGCTTATTTTACCAACCCTCTACTTACGAAATATCTTTTATATGATAGAAACATGACGTCTATAAGACAAAACTTCAACTCAAAAGCCATTGAACAAGTTTTTCGCCAAGTTGTGGGATTTATTCGACTTATAACTATCCAATATTTTTGTATCATCATGTTGTGTTAATTTTGTGTTCTTTACACAATTCTATTTCATTACCAATAGTAAACCATTTTGCTATCACCTTGTATGAACTTACAAATTTCCCTACTAATACATAAAATACAAATTCCTAAATCAACCATTCAGCATAAACCACATGCCCAATGAACTCGAAAGTTTCGATGTTATAATCAACATGGTATGGTTATCTCAACTCAAATAAGAGAATTATTTGTAGCGAGAAACAGTTGTTGACATTCCTTGTAACAATGAAACTTTGGTCATCCGTGGTGATCGAAGTGGAACTCGCTTAAACATCATCTCATGTATGAAAACCATGAAGTACATTAAGAAAGGATGTTACACATTTCTAGCCCATGTTACCGAGAAGGAATCCAAAGAAAAACGACTTGAAGACGTTCCTATCACTTGTGAATTTCCTGAAGTTTTCCCTGAAGACTTACTCGGACTCCCACCATCACGCCAAGTAGAGTTTCAAATTGATTTAGTGCTAGGAGCGGCGCCAGTGGCCCGCGCACCCTACAAACTAGCACCATCCGAGATGCAAGAACTGGCCAATCAACTACAAGAACTTTCAGACAAGGGGTTTATCCGACCCAGTTCCTCACCTTGGGGAGCTCCCGCCTGTTTGTGAAAAAGAAATATGGATCATTACGAATGTGTATTGACTATCGTGAGCTAAACAAATTAACCATAAAGAACCGATACCCTTTGCTAAGAATCGACGATCTATTCGACCAACTACAAGGTTCGACCTATTACTCGAAAATAGACCTTCGATCGGGTTACCATCAAGTTAAGGTTCGTGAGGAAGATATTCTGAAAACAGCCTTTAGAACACGATATGGTCATCATGAATTCCAAGTAATGCCATTTGGATTAACTAACGCATCGGAAGTATTCATGGATCTCATGAATCGGGTGTGTAAGCCATACTTGGACAAGTTCGTGATCGTATTCATCAATGATATTCTCATATACTCCAAAAGCGAAGAAGAACATAAAGATCACCTGAGAACAATTTTAGAATTACTCAAGGAAGAGAAATTGTATGCGAAATTTTCAAAGTGCGAATTTTGGATTCGTTCGGTACAATTCATTGGGCATGTTATCAATAGCACAAGTTTGCATGTTGATCCCGCAAAAATTGAGGCTATGAAGGATTGGCCAACACCTACCGAAATTCGTCAATTTCTGGGGTTGGCCGGTTATTATCGAAGGTTTATTGAGGGGTTTTCCTCAATAGCCAAACCTTTGACTACGCTAACTCAGAAAAACAAAAAGTACATCTGGAACGAAGATGAAGAAGAAGCTTTCCAAATCCTAAAATAAAAACTTTATAGTGCCCCTATTCTAGCATTGCAAGATAGGATTGAAGATTTTGTAGTCTATTGCGATGCTTCACACCAAGGATTAGGAGCCGTACTCATGCAACGAGAAAAGGTCATGGCTTATGCTTCACTACAACTCAAGAAACATGAAGAAAACTACAATACTCATGACTTGGAGTTAGGAGCAGTAGTCTTTGCACTTAAAATTTGGAGACACTATTTATACGGTACTAGATATACTGTGTTTACCGACCATAAAAGTCTCTAACACATTCTTGATCAAAAGCAATTAAATATGAGGCAACGACGATGATTGGAACTACTGAGTGATTATGATTTCGACATTCGCTATCATCCGGGAAAAGCCAACGTAGTAACAGATGCCCTAAGCCGGAAGGAAAGGGTTAAACCTCTACGAGTTCGAGCTTTAGTCCAAACCATCAATTCAAATTTCCCTGCTCAAATACTCAACGCTCAAGCCAAAGTGGTGAAACAACAAGACATTAAGAAGGAGAAATTGGATGGCATGATACAGAAGAAACTCGAAACCCGTTCCGACAAAGCTTTATGCTTCCAAGGACGAAGTTGGTTACCACTTTATGGTGGCCTACGAGACTAAATCATGCTTGAATCCCACAAATCCAAATATTCCGTACATCCAGGATCTTAAAAGATGTATCATGATCTATAACTACTCTACTGGTGGCCAAACATGAAAGATGACATTGCCACCTACATTAGTAAATGCCTTACTTGTTGCAAAGTGAAGGCTGAACACCAAAAACCATCCGGTCTCTTACAACAACCAGAGATTCCGATATGGAAATGGGAACGAATCACAATGGATTTTATCAGTAAACTCCCAAAGACATCCAACGGTTATGACTCCATCTGGGTTATAGTGGATCGTCTCACAAAATCCGCACACTTTATACCAATCAAAGAGACTTACAAGATGGATCAATTGACTCGAATTTACGTCTAGGAAATAGTCTCAAAACACGGTGCACCAAACTCTATCATATCTGACCGAGATGGTAGATTTACCTTAAACTTCTAGCAGTCACTCCAAGATGCCTTCGGAACAAACCTAGACATGAGTACAGCGTATCATCCTCAAACCGATGGTCAGAGTGAATGAACCATTCAAACGCTGGAAGAAATGCTTCGAGCTTGTATAATCGACTTTGGAAAAGGATGGGATAACCATTTACCATTTGTAGAATTCACCTACAATAACAGTTATCACGCGAGTATCAAGGCAGCACCCTTTGAAACACTTTACGGTCGAAAGTGTCGATCGCCTGTCTGCTGGGCCGAAGTGGGAGATGTTCAACTCACTGGTCCAGAACTCATTCGTGAAACAACAAAGAAAATCATACAAGTCAAGAGTCACTTACAAAAAGCAAGAGATAGACACAAGAGTTATGCCGATACACGACGCAAACCTTTGGAATTCCAAGTTGGAGACAAGGTTATGCTGAAAGTCTCACCTTGGAAAGGTATCATACGATTCAGTAAACCTGGAAAACTAAACCCAAGATACATAGGTCCATTCAAAATCCTAGCTGAAGAAATGTTTATCAGATGAATCACTTGTTATTCCACTCGATGAAATCAAACTCAGTAACGATATGCACTTCATTGAACAACCTATGGAGATCATGGAATGATAGGTCAAACAACTAAAAAAGAGTCGAACACCAATTGTCAAAGTTCGCTGGAACTCCCGACGTAGTCCAGAATATACATGGGAGCGAGAAGACCAAATGCGTCGGAAGTACCCTCACCTTTTCGTAGGAGCATCACCATCAAATAACAATTAAATCACGAGGACGTGATTTCTCCAACGGGGGAAGCCTGTAACCACCCGCATTTTCAGGTTACTTTTCATTTTTGAAAAAATTACTATTCACTTTTACTATTCACTTTCACTATTCATCCCTTAATTTTTTTCTTATTTTACTATCATGACAAGATAAATAAAACTCGACAAGTCGTCCTGACGATGCACGTTGAATCCATTCAGAACCGTTTTCACGAAACCGTGTCCGAGAACTACTTTATGGTTTAATCGTCATTCGGACATCCCGATATGTCCAGTAAACCATATAAACATTAGAAATATGTATTTCTACCATTTTATGACAATTCCATAAGTTTTGGAATTTTACGTCTTCTAGCTCTGCGTTTTACGCGAATTAATCGTTTTTGACCCGTGTTTCCAGCTTTAAGCAGCGTTTTTGCACCCAATGAGACTTATTGTGGAGTTTGTTAGACTTCATGGATCGTTTAAAGCATCTAGGGTTAAACAATAACATAGACAAACAATCATACACAGCGGAATATATAAACAACTATATTATTGACACAAGGTTTTTCCACATCTTCCCCAATTATATTTGATCAGAATATAACGTGTTACCTAACTGTAACAGGGATCAAAGACACCTTCGATCTTAGGGATAACTAAACTAGTTTTAGGCGTTTACAATAAACCACGCCCTAGAACACACACACACACACCTTTAATGACTACATTATTGAAGACTTAATTAATTAAACCTATACCCCATGTCCTCTTTATATACTAGAGGATTAGGGTTTACAAGATACTATGAAGGACTAATAAGTAAATATTCTTTTGCAAGCAAGTCCCTCCATCTTTTTGTAAGTTTCATCTTTGTCACTTTAAGTCCCTTTGTTTTATTCTTCTATTTACTTTGTCTCATCAAATCAAGAATCCCAACAATCTTCCCCTATTTGATGATGACAAAATAAACAAAGTCGTGTACGAACTTCCCTAGACGAAGTAGCAGAAGTTAAGATGTAAACATCACCTTGAATGAAACAAATGTTGTCTTCCTTGTCTTCCCCTTAATCCATGGCATGCCACTCCAACATCTCTTCCCCTTTTTGTTATCAACAAATAGGAAATGTAAGCAGTAGAAACTTCCCCTTGAGTGGTGCATGAACATCAAACAATTCTTTAAATCTGTTAGCTCCTTGTAATGATTACTTGTGAAGAAAACCAAATATGACAAACTTGATAAAGAAGTAGAATAACCCAAACTTGTGTCTTATGTCTTACACTATAGATGACATCAAACGTATACCCAATCTTGGTGTATAGGGAAACCACAATCTCTTGACGAAAACCTTCATCTACTATTCATCAATTCGTTGTCATAATCATTGAAGCACGAACAAGTTATCTCCAAAGTGTAACACCCACTTTGAGATATGATAAGAGCACGAATCTGTGTTACTCAACTATAATATCAAATTGGTTATGATCAATCATCTTCGTAATCACATATTCAATAAATCTCCGAAACGAGCTTTTTAAATCCTTTTAAGAACAAATTAACCAAAAACCAAAAACCAAACTCCTTGTGTGTGTGAATCAATCTCATGTGTGTGTCGCTAAAAATCCATAACAATCGTTATGCTCGACTTCCCCTCAAATTAATATCCAGGTTCAGTCCAAGATAATAACCATTAAACATGCGGAACTGAAGCTAAATTCAGTGTACCATATTCACAAAACCATAACTCTATTCAGACACCAAAATCGCAAGTGAAATCGCATATACCTTCAAAGCACACAACCTGTGACTAACCAAACCTCTCGTAATAATGGAATCTAAACAGTAGCACAACCAATATCAAATATACAATTCCAAATGCCAATTTAAGCATTTAACAAGCTGTTTAGAATTTTGGATTAAGTATGCTCCTTTGCCCAACATGTCACGAGCATGTGCAGTACCCATGTGCACCAAAGTGAATCAGCCATTTGATAAGAAATTCAACAATATCATGCTTAAATCATAGACCCATGTGCAATGACCAGAAAAACAATTCATACGAGGTTATGAAGTACCCAACCAATAACATCAGTACAAGCTTCTACTAGCACCATATATACCATGCATTATACTCGATCCACTTTCACATGCAAAAGGAACATAAACCTGTAACACTATAAAAATCATGTGTTCTCCATTGCTTCTTCATATCCATGTGTCACATTATTTTATTTCCCATGATTAAATAAATGTTGTATATATGTATTACATTCTCCTCTACCATCCCATGTTACATGTAGCCGAGCAACAAAAAGTCACAGTAGCGTAAGTCGAGCAGTGGTACGAACGATACTAGTAGTGGTTACCTTTCGAGAAGCCCAACAGTGGTTACTAGTAAAGCTAGCAGTGGTTTCGTAGCAGTGGTTACAAACGTGCAGCAGTGGAAACCAATACCACTAGCAGTGGTTATGAGCGAGACAAGCAATGGATTACTTTCAGTAGCAGCAGTAGAAAGAATCATAGGATCAGATTTCATAACTAGCAGCATGTTGCGTGTTCCAGTAGCAGATTGACAAGACCAGTAATCTTCAGGAACATTGTTGCACCAGTATCCTTTCCCATCATATAAGAATAGATGACAAATCCTCCTGCTAGACACTCAAATTGCTATGGCGAGATCTGATAAACAAACTCCAAAAAGTTCATACTAATCATCAATGAGCACCAGATTCCTAATCCACAGCTTCATGTTCATGTTAGGTTCACCAATCAAAGTATCAACCTAGGGTTTCCTTTAAATGCTTTAAGAACAGACCTTATTAAATTCAAGACACCCTAATGCAATCGTACATCAAATCTTCTTTCATTCGTGAATTATAGATATCATACAACATATAAACAACTTCCATAAAGAGTATGCATGAATTCAAGAAGTTGAATAACACAAAAACCCTAAAAATACAAAAAATTTGAATATTCAAACCTCTCTCTGCAGCCAACTTCGACAGCCTTTAACTTTCACATAAAAGCTCAAATCGACGATCCCTTAGGTGGAAAGTTAGATGGCTATATAGCGAATGTCCACCTAAAATTTCGTCACAATCCAACGGTTAACGAAAAAGTTATGATCGTTTCAAAATAGTGATGCAGAAACTTTTACGAAAATTTTCAGATTCGAATTTTTTCATCTTTTCGCCATTCTTTTACCATTAAAACATTTTGAATCCCTAGGTAACGAGCTCCCTGAGCTCTGATACCAATTGTGGAGTTTGTTAGACTCCATGGATCGTTTAAAGCATCTAGGGTTAAACAATAACATAGACAAACAATCATGCACAGCAGAATATATAAACAACTATGTTATTGACACAAGGTTTTTCCACATCTTCCCCAATTATATTTGATCAGAATATAACGTGCGACCTAACTGTAACAGGGATCAAAGACACCTTCGATGGTAGGGATAACTAAACTAGTTCTAGGCTTTTACAACGAACCACGCCCTAGAACACACACACACCTTTAATGACTACATTATGGAAGACTTAATTAATTAAACCTATACCCCATGTCCTCTTTATATACTAGAGGATTAGGGTTTACAAGATACTACGAAGGACTAATAAGTAAATCTTCTTTTGCAAGCAAGTCCCTCCATCTTTTTGTAAGTTTCATCTTTGTCACTTTAAGTCCCTTTGTTTCATTCTTTTATTTACTTTGTCTAATCAAATCAAGAATCCCAACACTTATCACTCATTTTATATTTTTATATGGAGTATAATGATGAGTTTCATCATTCCTGCAAGTTTCGTATTTTTACGATACCCGGTTTTACGTTTTATGGCTTAACAACTTACGATTGGCATTTAACGGAACCAAATTATGCTCTAAACTCAAGATAATACCAAGACTTATCATCTAAGCCTACTCACCACTTTGTGACAGCCGATATGGGGTGAGTCACCTTGGTGGTGGCTTGATCCTAACCATGCTTCATTTAGATCATTACAAGTGTCTAAACTTAACCATGGTTAACATATAACCCAATATATGGTTAACCAAACCTTTCCTCCTATAAATAGCAAGTTAAAACTTCCTAAAATCCTCGTCTCCTCTCTCTTTGGTCATTCATATTATAACACAAACACCCTTTCCATAATTTGATTCATAACTCCAAGTTTATGCTAAAAAGTTTCAAGTAACAAGTTATTACATCAAATCTCTAGCAAGTTTAAGTGATCTTCTTGAGTTTAGATCTACTCAAGTCACTTAGAACTTCATCACCAATCCTTCAAGATTAAAAGGGTGCCAAGGTGTGGAAATCTTGCTCAATCCAAGGTCCTAAGTGTTCAATCAAAGTCCAATCCTTACTAAGTTACTCCTTTCGTTAGAAAGCCAAAAGTTGTAAGCAAACAAATCACCACCATCATCTCATTTTTATTACTTCTAAACTTGTCAAATACATGCTATATATAGGGTTACTATATTGATTCATGATGTACATATACTTAATCATATGTTTTAATTCACATATTGTCGTAAAAGTAACAAACTAGTAAACTAATCATATTCTACACGTTTGAGACCATTAAAAACAGTTATATATTGTTGGAGTATGCTTGTGTCATAATGAATAAATATATGGCTAGACATATGTGAGCCTATGGGGTCACACACTTATACACAGAGACACCATTTAATATACTGTATCTATCGTATTTACGTTATATTTAACCTTCGTAACTTGGGATCAATAACGGGCTACTAATAACTAAGCTAGTACTTAGTTTATTGGATTGGACCAACAAATAGGAAATCCTATTTAGGGCCCTCATGGCAAGCCTAGGTGAGAAAGAAACAAGGGAGAAAGTCAAGGGCTTAAGTGTAAGTTAAATGTTGATAACTACTCATTGATTTGGTCATTAAGGGTGGGAATTACATTTAATCAGTTACCTACTTTCTCTCCCTCTTCCACTAGCCATATACTACGAAATAACACACCCTTATATTAGGGTTTTCTGTGTTTGATCCCATCTAACCTTATTCTAGAGTAGTTAAAGGCTAGATCACGTGTTACGGGGTTTAGACTAGCATCGGGTGGTGATTGTGGATGTGTAGTGTGTTTCACACATAAGAAAAGATAAACCTTATTGATCTTTTTGTTTCATACATCTAATCGTGGTGTTGGTGTTGTTGGTGAAATGCGAATCACACTTCAAAGGTATACTAATTGTTATGTTTATTTATCGATTGATCATATGGCTATATGGATCCGTTGTTGGTGATGTTTTCCGCTGCATTTATTTGTATTAATATGTTTATTATAATTCATCATCACCTATATATATATAGACTTGGTAACTTACATATTATGGTAGACAAGATAAAAAGGGAAACATAGCAACTTGAATCACCCAAAACGGACAAAGGAGTCAAAAGTTATAGTAAAGTTAGAGAAAACCTAGAACCGCCAAAAATACTTACTACCGGGTCTGTCCAAAAAAATAAGTGATACTTTTGGTCCGAATTATCAAAAATTTAAAACACGAAAGTTGTCCGGAACAATGTTTTTACGGCTACAGAGAGGGAACTTGGCCTAAAAGGACCAAACGATATCATTTTATGCCTAAAATTTGTAAAACAGTTTTTACCGGCAAAAGTTAGATTTTCACAAGTTGAGAAACTAGAAACCATGTTAGTTTCATAGCTAGTTACATATTAAGTTAACAAAAACCTTCGGAATAGTATTTTCGCAAGTAACGGAAAAATGACCATTTTACCCTTTTCCGCCAATTTTTACCAAAACTTCATTATTGACCATGTTAATAAGTTGTGATCACTAGTAAACGACGAGAACTTGTAAAAAGTAGATATTTATGAAAAACATACTAAACTTATTAATATAACAATCTTCACTCAAAACATATGTTTTATCTACTAAGTGCTACAATAGTAGGGAGCTTCATATGAGGGGTTTCATTTGAGTAAAACGTATTGACGAGTTGTTGGATTTACGATTTAAAGTGTCCTAGCTCCTCGAACGTGTACTACATGACCTCTGAATTATAATGGCCCGAACGGTAGTACGATATCTATAAACTAAATATGTTTTCACATACTAAACGGTTACTATAAGCAACAAACTATAAATGACTACATCATGATCAACATAGAGACGTATATAGGCTGGTTTATGTTTTCCTAAACATTATTCCAAACCTAAGTTGCAACATTCCATTTTAGGTTGCACGTAGAGATTTCTCAGCTTATCCATCACATCCGTTAAAGCACTTAACATCATCAACTCTCGGTGAGTTCGTAGCCCCACTTTTACTCTTTTAATCGTTTTATAAACTCTTTGGGGGAGATACATGCTCAACTACTTGCTTTTACTTTCACAAGTACTCTAAACTTTAACATATTATTGTGAGTTCATAGCCCCATTTTCTATTACTTAATTGTTTTACAAACCCTTGGGGGAGATACATACTTTATTTTAAACTGAACACATTGCTTTCAAAATGTATGCCTATTTGATTCTTTTATTAGCACTAAGTTACCGCATTTGCCAAACTTAAGTCCCTAAATCATGAATCATTAATCACTGGAGAGAGTGGGCGCGAATATTGTGAATAGATCTATTGGGATTGACGAATCCCGTTTGTGTTGACCGGGTAGGCAAACAAACGCACTATATTTGAGTAACATTAGGTAAAATTGGCAATTTTACCTAATAGGGCTGGTACCAACAATTTCACCAATTAATTTTGGAACACGTTAACGCCTTGGTTGCATGATGCTTAGTCCAATAATAATTGTTTTGTTTTCAAACCATTGGTGTGAGTCTATAGCTCACACTACCAACATAATGTGTTCAACCATCAAACAAATTCTATGAATTTCACTCAACCTTTGTGTTGACAGTTTTAAGCATGTATTTCAGGTCCATAATGTCGGAAGCTGGCACGGAGGGGCAAGGACAAGATCAAGAAGGCTATAATTATTTTATCATTCAAGAAAGACATCAAAAGACTTTATATTGATGCATTTTGTAAACAAAAGAACCAATTGGGACCTATTTTGAAACTCTGATATATTTGAATGATAAATCTATTTTTAAAACGACTCCTTTAGAGATCGTTTTCTATTATCATGATTGTTGTGCCATCGAGTAACACCCAGTTTGAATTCCGCTGCATATCATGAAATTGAGGGTGTTACAAAAATCTTGGATGAAAGTTTAATTGCAAATGAAATAATTAATTGTTCTAGTAAAGAAAAGCTTAGGATTCTCCTTTTCAAAGTCAAATTTGAAAAGACATTTGATAGTGTGAATTTAAACTTCCTTATGGACACCATGGCTCAAATGGGTTTTGGTTTAAAATGTTGTAAATGGATATATGTGTGCCTTTCATCAGCTTCAGTCTCTATTCTTATCAATAGTTCTCCCTGGAAAGATTTTCCAATGAAGCACGGTCTAAGGCAAAGGGAACCATTTTTGCCTTTCCTTTTTCTTATTGTTGTGGAAGCTCTGTAAGTTTTGGTTACTGATGCTTGTAATAAAGGGATTTATTGGGGGCTTTCTCTCTTCAACGATGGGGCCAACATATCCCTCCTTCAGTACGCGGACGATGCCTTAGTTCTTGGTGAATGGTAACAAAATGAATGTCAATCATTTAATTCGTATTCTGGATTGTTTTCATGATGTTTCAGGGTTCAAAATAAATATCTCAAAGTGTAGGCTGTTTAGAATCAGGGTTCCCATGAGAGATGTCGAGGGTGTAGCGCGGGCCTTCAATTGTTCGCACGGGTCCCTGCCATTCTCTTACTTAGATCTGCCTATGGGAAGAAGTATGAGGAAGATTTTGGACTGGACCGAGGTGATTAACGTATTGTTAAAAAATGCTTCCTTCTTGCAAAGAAAACTGGCTTTCTATAGGAGGTAGACTTACTAATGTGAAGTAGGTTCTTGGTAGTCTCCCATTATACTTCATGTCTTTATTTAAGGCTCCTAAGGCAATTATTACTGAACTCAAGTCTATGAGAAGAAATGTTTTTTTGGAATTAAGGAAGGTGTTAAAAATATTAGCTGGGTAAGTTGGAACAAAGTCTTAGCACCCAAGATTGATGGCGGTCTCGGGGTTGGTAGTATTAAAAAATATGGAGCTCCTCGGAAATTGGAAATGGCATTTTATTAACGAGCAAGGGGCATTATGGAGAAAAGTAATTGCTAAAATTTATGGTTTAAGTGGTGGTTTTGACTTGATGGTCGAGTCTAGAAATAGTAGCACATGGTCTAATATAGTAGGATCCTATGATAGGATTGAACAATTAGGTGTTCCTCTAAATAACCTCATGGTTAGGAAAATATACCTTGCAACAAAAACTTTGTTCTGGACAGATAAATAGTTGAATAATTTGTGACCGCTAAAAATTGTTTTACTCGTCTATTCGCTTTGTAAAGATATAAAGACTGTCTTGTGGCAAGTATATGGGCTTTAGAAGAAGGTTTTTTGCAAGGTATGTAAGAGATTGGTTATCATAAACACACTAGAACAAATATAGATGGATCGAATGGTATAAAGTCTAAAGAGAGAAATAGAGAGAGTTGGGAACTTTAGAAAGAGAAAGTAAAATCGTATGATTGAAAGCTCCAACCCTCTACCTTGGAGGGTAGAGGGTATTTATTGTTCTTATAAATACGCCCTCCTTCGGGCTGTGGATCGGGTGTACAGTGGGTAAAGACACGTATGTCCTCCACGGTGTTACTTAACTAGCTAATAAAAGTTTAAGACTCATGGTGACTGAGTCTCTAACATGGATTTATTAAATCTTAACAATCTCCCCCTAAAGGACGTCACCCCATAAAATACATTTTGAATTCTAGCATTCTATTACATGTCTTTGTCCTTCTAGCTCGTAACCATTGATTCTTCAAAGTCCGCAATCTTTGTACTTCAAGTAGTGATCTTAGAATGTTCCTTGACTTGGTGATCTTTGAGCTTTCTTCGAGATCATCAGCCACAATAAATCTCTGAATCATCCGTCGTTGTATTATCTCCATGTAATGTTATGACTTTTTGATCAACATGCTCACATAATGATATTATGCATCAGAGTTCCGGAAGCATTATTGTTTGTGTTTTGGTTATCATGATTTATTTTATTGGGATTGTGTAGTGTGAGCATGCCGTTATGAATTGACGTCTCAATTTTCATCAGCTGCAACCGTCAGGTGTTCCTGTAAACAACACTTGACAATAAAACACACAAAAGTGTATTTGTTCACTTTCGTTGAATAGGGTTGCAAGAACCACGATTCCCCATTGATCAGTATAAATACTGCCTGTGATCAGGTAGAATTCTGAAGAATTTCCTTGACAGGGTTTCGCAGCTGTACTAGCCATTCTCAAACCGGAGCATCTCAAAGTAGACAAAACAGAGTGAGTGAACCAGCGAATTGAGATTCACTGATTGATACGAAATTGATTTGAAAAACAACCGTGTATTGCTGAATAAAGAGTAACTTTTGCAATACGATGAACGTATTATGAGAAAAATCAAGTTTCAATCACAAATACTTTTGATTTAAAAATTTATGCACAGTCGATGTGCTAGAAAACAATAGTTAAGCACATCAAAAGGTTTTTCCAAAAGTATACGTCAATTTGTTTACTCGAACAAGGTTGATTCAAATTCGAATCGCCCCATCGTTGTTTTCCAGTTGTTACAAGCTTGATCCATGAAGGATCTTACATGTCACCCATCAAAAGCTTGTTTGATGTTGGCTCTAGAATGATTTCCATCTTCATTGTGAATACTTTACATATCACTCGGATGTTCTGGCAATACCACAAGGATAATGCGTAGGAGTCTTAATGTATAATTTCTTACTTTTCACAATGTATGAAATAGTAAGCATATTGACAGTCTGTCTTAATGAGATTTATTGATGATCTCTTGGCTCTAGACTCAATAGTGCACTTTGGTTTTCCTATGCGGAGACTAGGGAGAGGGTCTCCTTTTTCAATATCAACCATCTCTAAGAGAAAGTCGATAGATTACATCGGTTCCCCGTGAGAATGAAACAAGTCCTTTTAAGAGAACTTAACTAGCTGGGAAGTTTAGTGTAGTGCGTCACCGGGTCCATGACATCTTGTCTTCAATACCGGCGTTAGCTTGGTAACCACCAGTAGCATATGTATTGAACCAGGTTTCTGGCCTAAGGTTGAGAACTTGGTGGGCTATTTATTTTCACCCTTTCTCTTTATATTTCTTTTTCATTCTTCAGCCCCTTAAGTGCTTACCGATACTTCGCCACTAGTACCTTGTTAGGTTTGTTCCAGTACTAGCTCCGCCTCAGTCAGCACTCTTCCTTATTCTCACTTTTCTCCTTTTTTAATCATACCTAAGGACTTCTACACTATCTAGTAGATTGTCTCTGGGTAGATCCCTCTGGCTCTAGTGGGATCGTGGGAACTAATACCTAACCTTAACATCCTTATAACTCCAATAAAGTAAATGCAAGGTCAGTCTTTGGTGTTCTTCCACAATTTCCATTGAAAAACAAATTAAAACCCCAATCAAGGTACTTGTGATGGAATATCAAAAGATTTGTACCTCAATTGTTTTTGATCTTTTATAAATGCTCCCCTTCAACATGTACATCGGTATTTGAAATCGTTTAGCACATAAAGGAAGGAGTGCTTGTTTAAGTCTTAAATAATCACCATTTTATCAGATTTAATATTTAAATCATATTCTCTCCCCCGATCAAAAATTTCAAACCTTTTGAGATTTATGATCCCAATTGATTAATAATTTATAAAATTTGGGGAAAGATGTGGTCTGGTTTTAATATTTACTGATAAGGAACACTACAGTGCTCCCCCTCAATTTATGAGGGAGATTTTGTGTGTCAGGTATGATAATTTTGAGAGATCTTTGAGTAAAAAAAAATTCATTTGGAAAGATCTTTGAGTATACGAAAGATCTTTGAGTAAACGATCTCAGGAACTCTTAGAATATGTCATTGCCACATGTCCTAAAACTGGTACCAAGCAAGATAGAGTTGTTGCACCCTCTTCAATGCCTAAGATCAAGCATGTTACCTTTGATGTACCCTTGAAAACTTCAGAACCCAGCACTTTTAGGTCAGAAATGCAAAAAGCAGTGAAATAAACTAATATTCCCATCGTTACTTCTACAGGAGTAAGTAGTGACACTAAAGCTAGTGGGTAAAAGCCTAGAGGCAATACAAATCAAGATAGGACCTCGCAAGCTAAAAGTGATCAAGTGAAGGAAGTAGAAGACCACCGTATGAATAATAATTTTAAGTAGAAAAATTGGGGAAAGATGTGGTCTGGTTTTAGTATTTACTGATAAGGAATATTACAGCGCTCCTCCTCAAAATATGAGGGAGAGTGTTTGTGTCAGGTTTGATAATTTTGAGAGATCTTTGAGTAAAATAAAATTTTCATTTTGAAAGATCTTTGAGTATACAAAAGATCATACACTGATACATAATACCTGATTGTGCAAAAGATTGCACTACCAGGCTTCGATGAGGATCAAAGTAATGAGGGGTGTATGTTTCAACCAAGACTTGCCTCTCACATGAGAATAAGAAATATGAAACACTACGTTAAGTGATTGCGCAGGGGTAGGACCCTGCAAACCACCTCCGGCGTGAGAGTAAGTATGAGTTATGGTTGTATAAGTGTGCGTAAGTAAAGGGATGAGTGTGAAAAGAGCATACCATAATCCATTGCCCGTCCAACCTATTTATAGTGAATGAAATAGGGTTGAGAGCACTTCTGCATGAATGTCGGAGATCATGGGGGCGTCCTATGATTGTGGGTAACCGCTAGGGCTTAGTGACCCACATTCTCAGACTTGACGGGGAAGCCAAGAGAGAGAGGGAGATCGTGGGTTTGACCAAGTCAGGAGGTTCCTTATCCATTGTTCCTTCGTTAGCCATACCCCGAAGGGCTTAGGGCATCGAATGGCGAATTCCCCTTAGGTAACCTTCGTGCCAACGAATGGTTTGACGCCTATGCATATTTTAGAATCCTAACTTGGGCCTTCGTATGGAAGGGCTTCGACACGTCTCAGAGGAGTGTCCTTCGAGCTAATCGGAGGGTACATCATCAAGCCCCCCAGTCGAAAGTGATGCATATGAGCGAAGAGGCATTGCATTCGACTTCATGCTTCGAAAAAATACCAGCTTGCTGCGAATTACGTTAGTAAGGGGATAATTACGTACCTAACTTAGCGCATTAAATGCTAAGTACTTATTACTGCCCACTACAGGAATCACACTTTCCCACCTTACCCGGAGACCAAAAGTCATCTTTATTCAAAATTTAAAAATTTTTAACCGGATAATACTTATCTTTGGGACACGTGTGCGATGCCTAAGAGAGAGAGAAGAGAGTATAAAAAGGGGGTAGATGAAACCCTAATTTATTTTACTCTCTTCATCTTGTTTCCACACGCAGTAAAATCTCATCGCCTTCACTTCCGAAACCAAAGGTAAACCTTATTACGTATTGAAAGCTTGTTTTTTTTTTCTTTTAAAAAATGGATTCCAAGTTTATTATAAAACAGAAAAAGTGTACATTGTCTGCAAAAGATCTTCATGATCACTTAGCCGATTATCCTATCCCACTAGAACACAAAGTGATGTTACCCAAATCTAATCAGGGCATCTTTGATGCTCCTCAAGGTTTTGTAGGGCTGTACACACTTGCATTTAGCCACTCGAACCTTAGGATTCCTTTGCACCCCCTGATATTAGAGTTTATGCAATATTACAAGGTTCACATCTCTAGGTTTAACCCCTTTGGTTTTGCCAAGCTGACCACATTCATAGTGATGTGCAAAGCATACGGCTATGAACCAACATTAACGGTTTTAAGAGGATTTTTGAACTTGTATCCTGGGGGCAATTGGCTAACTTTAGCAAAAAGGCCTGAGTCTGATGTTCCAAACCTGTTTGGGAGGGTATATACAAACATAACAGGTTGGAAAGGTAGCTTTTTCTATGTGCAAGACACCATTGTTCCCCCTAAATATTCAGAGCTGCTGAACAAGGAAAATAGGTTTGATGCAAAACGGTATAATGACCCCCTACCATACGAGGTGCGAAGGGATCCCTGTTATCAGCGTTTGGCCAAATATCCTGTGGATGTGCAAGTGTTCCCTGAAGCCATCTTATACATGGCTGGGAATCCCCAGAGCTGGGAGGGGTCTCCCAAGAAGCCTGTGATCATATACCAAGGACAAAGTATGTTTATCTACTTCTATTTAAGTAGGACCAATGTAGCACTGATGTTTATTTCTTCTTGTTTCTATTTTGTAGAGATGTAATTCAGAAACTTCATGTATCAAGATTTGGATGAAGATTTAAGCTTTATGCCTGCTGAGAAAGCTGAGGAGTCTTATGGTGTTGGCTCCCATTCAACATCTGTGAATAACAATAAGGTAGACGCTCCGAATCCGGAGCCTGTTGCATCGGCACCCCCGCAACTTGCATTGGAGGGTCCATCCCAACTTGTTGAGAATGTTGCTGACTCGGACGATCCTGCGGATGAGGATGTCCCAGTTGTAAGTTCAACAGGGATAGCTGACAGGTTGAAAAATAGAAAGGGAACAGCAGCCAAGGCTGTTAAGTCTACCAACAAGAGGAAGAATCCCCTATCTGCCTCCGGAGGCAGAGTTGTGAAGCAGAAGAATGCTGAAGGCAGAAAGTTTGTGAAGTCAGCCTTCGAATTGCCAGATGAATCAGTGGAGGTGCATGGTAAGCAGTTCCTCCTGATAAAATATGTGAAGTCATAATTGTTACAACTAACTTAGCCTTTATACATTGTATTGGTAGCAGGCCTTCCAGAGACGAAGGAGCTTCCCAATGCTTTGGCCTGTCACCGGATTGTCGATCATGTCACCCCTCCGCAATGGAAAACTATGCTAGAAAACATGTCCATTGAAAGGTTTTGTGATATGCATGACAAAGGGGTTGCGAGGCAGGCAGTGATGGATAATTATTTAAATGCCAAAACTAGAGCGTTGCTCAGAACTGTGGCCAAGCTGGAGGCTAAGTATGACGAGATTAAGGGGAATGTTGAAAAGAACCCCGTCGTCCAAGACCTTCGTGGAAAGGTAGCCCAGTAGACAGTTGAACTCGGCAATCTTAAGTTGGAAAAAGCCAAGGTCATCACTCTAACAGGTCATAAATTTGTCCTTGAGGCGAAATGTTCTAGATTGGAAAGTGAAAAAGCCAGGCTCGGAGAGGTAGAAGTGAAGTTAAGGGAGGAAATCGATGGCTTGCAGATGAGGTATAAGATGCTGCAAAAGGATCGTGCGGAGGTCATTTCGAAGGTGGTGCCTTACATAGCCATGGAACTCTACCACAACGATGAATTGGGAGCTCAGATGTGGAAGATCATCAAATCAGCCATATTTCATGGACGGTGCTTAGCGTTGGTGGAGGCTACCAAAACAGGTAAGCCCATGGATCTTTCCAAGATTGAATGCTACCGTCCTACTTCAAAGGCTGAGTATGATGAGGCAGGAAATGCGTTCGCAACCGCAGAGTACTCCGTCCTTGCTGAGGCTACCAAAGATCCTATGGCACCCCTCGAAGACCTCCTTTCCAAGAAACCTCGGAAGCTAAAGCCTGCTACTCCCACTAAGAAGACCATGTCTACCAAGCATGTCTCAGTGCAACCATCCTCCACCCCATCTCCAAAAAAGCAGGAATGAAGGCTGCCATGTGGCAGTAATTTGGTTCCAAAGGGTGGCATGTACCCTTAAGACAATTTATCTTATGTGACAATGTTTGTCTTGTTCTCCAAAAAATTTAAATGATTTTGATGTATGGCCATGGGCCAAAAACAATTTAACTAGGGCTTAGGCTCCTCGTGCAGGTACAAGGGCGTTAGCCCTTGTTTTGAATGGCATAGTGTAGGGAAATACCTCTACATACTTAGTTATTATGCATGTTTGTCTTGTTAAGTTCTCGTACGCCATTTTTCCGACGCTTAAGTTTTACAACCTAAGGTTAACCAACCTCATTGTGTGTAAATTACAACACCAAGAATATAATGACCAAATTTGATCATTGACAGAGGGTCGCGACCCACTCTATCTCAAATCCTTTAAGTAGCATGACTTTGTACATATTTTTACATGCGCCATAAACTACAAGGAGAGTTAATGTGAATGTTAAAGTTGGCTTAAATGATAAGGCATGTATTACACCTTGAGCCATTTTATTCGACATTGAAACTCATTAATGACTTGGCTGAACAAATCTTTATGTTTAAGAAACGAAGCAAGAGATTTGTGGCAAATGTCTTATTTATCATTGAATTGGTAGGGAGGATTACATCATTCTTGAAATGAAAACTAAGACAGCTACCAATAATGTTTGCTTTCCCTTGAGAAGCTTCTAATTACAAGAATAAAAAAGTAAAAGTACTTCTTAAACATAGAACTTTTGAAGGTTCGTACCATTGCATGTTCTATTGATGGGTTCTCCGATAAGATTGGCCAGTTTGTAGGTTTGAGCAGGTAGGTAGGGATTCATTCCCGGAGGGGGTAACTGATTCATTTTGGAGTATGGAGGTGGGCCTCCGACACTTGAAACGTAAGAGGGGGGTATTGGAGCCCCTGTCCCTTCTCTTCCTAAATGGGCAGCTAGGAGAAGGGGTAGGTTTACCCCTCCGTTTCCAACCGGGTTGCTTCCTCCGTTGGAGTTCTCGCTCCTCCTTTCACCATGCGTTCTTTCCCTTCTTCCCGGATTCCCTCCGGGTCCTTCTTTGAAACCTACAGTCCTTCTATTTAGCCTTCAGATGGAAGGAGAACCATTTCGCAGGGCCGAGCACCCCCTGCTAACAGGTAGAGGCCTATCCTCTATTTCAATCTCCTCGTCATACTCCTCACTGGAGTATTCCAACTCCCTCCGCATTTCAGTGTTGCGAACCTGTCTCTTATGAGCCCTTAGAAAAGAATCTAAGGCCTCAAAGTTTGCCTCAACAAAAGCGGGACTGATATCTGGAATAGGGTTAGCTGATGTTGAGGCGTGATGTACGGTAGTAGTTTCCAAACGAGATCGTGTGGTAAAGGTTGAGGCTGTTATGGGGGCGAGATTATCGGTGTTAGTTGTGTTGAGTGGGATTAGGGTAGAGAAACCTGGTGGAGGTGTATCTTCTCTTCCTGGCTCCATGCCGGAAAAGTAGTGTAGTTTGTTAGGGTATTAGGACTGGGTGATTACGGGACTAATAGTGGTGGTCCCATGGATGGCGCCACTGATTGTGCAAAAGACTGCACTACCAGGCTTCGATGAGGATCAAAGTAATGAGGGGTGTATGTTCCAGCCAAGACTTTCCTTTCACCTGAGAATAAGAAATATGAAACACTATGTTAAGTGATTGCGCAGGGGTAGGACCCTGCGAACCACCTCCAGCGTGAGAGTAAGTATGAGTTATGGTTGTATAAGTGTGTGTAAGTAAAGGGATGGGTGTGAAAAGAGCATACCATAATCCATTGCCCGTCCAACCTATTTATAGTGAATGAAATAGGGTTGAGAGCACTTCTACATGAATGTCGGAGATCATGGGGGCGTCCCATGATTGTGGGTAACCGCTAGGGCTTAGTGACCCACGTTCTCAGACTTGACGGGGAAGCCAAGAGAGAGAGGGAGATCGTGGGTTTGACCAAGTCAGGAGGTTCCTTATCTATTGTTCCTTCGTCAGCCATACCCCGAAGGGCTTAGGGCTTCGAATGACGAATTCCCCTTAGGTAACCTTCGTGCCAACGACTGGTTTGACGCCTATGGATATTTTAGAATCCTAACATGGGCCTTCGTATGGAGGGGCTTCGACACGTCTCGGAGGAGTGTCCTTCGAGCTAATCGGAGGGTACATCATCAATACCAAAACTTTATTCAACACTTATAACGTAAAAATGGACTCGTCTGATGATATATCGTTTAAAAATATGAAACTTAAAATCACTCTCCGCCTCAATCGATGACCCAAGTCATTGATTAAGTGAAAAATGGAGTCCCTTTGATTTTCAAAATTTTGAGTTCGATTTATTTTCAAACAGTATGTTACCACCATTCAAAATACAAATATTTTCTGAAGAATCATAGAATGAAAAACATTTGTATAGGAACAGCCGTCTTTTTGGCGACATGCTTTCCTCATTTTTTAAGAACAAGTGCTCGATATTTATAAAAATCGATTTTGCATAACGTTTTCCTTTCTTGAAAAAGTGGGTTGCATATCTGAAATAATATCAAACCATAGTGTAGGCATGTTTTGAAAACATTTTAAACTTCTGTTCGAAATTCATTTAAGGACCCGTGTCATTATTGAATGACATTTCTAAGACCGTAGATGTTATCGATGCCAGAAGACATGCCTTGAAAAACTATTTTTGGTATTTTCTATTTTTCTGATTTTTATGTTTTTGTAGGTTTTATATTTTTCTATTTTCTTTTTGGTTTTAACTATGTACAAGATATGTGGAGCAACTCCATTACTCCTCATTCTCTTCCTAAAGTCGTTTGAGTATTTCCGGCTGCAGACTCTTCATGCCGAGTCGTGGTAGGATAAACAAAACCAATCTTTTGGAAGAGCTTTAGTGAATATGTCTGCTAACTGGTGCTCAGTCCTTATAAAGTAGAGTTCAACCACACCATTCTCAAATTGTTCCCTAATGTAGTGATGTCGGATGTCAATGTGATTTGATCGTGAGTGTTGGACATTGTTGCAGCAGAAAGCGATGGCACTTTTGTTGTCATAGTACAGATGAATCTTGTTGAATACAAAGCCATAGTCAGATAGTTGAGATCTCATCCATAAGCTTTAAGTACAACATGCTGACATGAAAATGTACTCAGCCTCTATGGACGATATAGAAGTACTCATTTGCTTCTTTGACGACCAACTCACTAATTTATCAGCCAAAAATTGAGCACCTCTCGACGAGCTTCGACGTGTATCTTGACACCCTGCATGGTCAGCATCTGCATAGGCTGTTAGTCCCATGGTGGTTTCCTTTGGATATCAGAGTCCCATTTTAATGGTTCCTTGAAAATACTGAAAGACCCGTTTAACCGCTTCCAGGTGCTTCTTGGTAGGTTTGGAAAACTAGAAGGGGAGGGGGTTGAATAGTTTTACCAATTTAAAACTTCCTTTTAAAATATTTAGCATTCTTCACTAATGCTTTTGACACGGACGTTAAGCACTTTTCACTAATGCTTTCGTCTTGACTCTTTAGGAATCCTTCACTAATGCCTTCAACACAACACATCTACGGGGGAAGAAAGAACTATCAACAAGAGAACCTCAGTAGTCTTGATGATGACGAAGCATGGAAACTCATGGACTTGAGCTTGCTGGACTTCAAGAAGTGGGATCTCGCCTTTAAGAGGAACCTAGAGAATCACACAAAAACAAAGGACAAACTACATAGAAATATCCCTTAGGATCAGTGGTTAGAGAGTTACAATACTTGGGTAAAGTATGTGTGAGAATGGCAAGCCAAAAGGAAGAAATGGCTCACTCTTTATAGAGGAGAAATGCTTATTGTTCCCCGGATCCCACGGATCCCTCCCACAAGGGATCCGTCTAGTGCAAAGCTAGGGATTCGTGGGACGCTCCTCTTTGCCCATGGGTATTTTGGTTATGGGTCATGGGTCATGGGTTATGGGTTGATCCATGGGTCTTTTATTAGATACAATGTATCTAATGAGTGCAATGCACCTAGTCAAATGGGTATGGGTCAATACCATGGGTTACGGATATGTTCCATGGGTTGTAGTTTTTACCCATTTATAATACATACTAGTTATATATATATTTTGCCCAATATGTAAACACTAGTTGTTATACATATGTATTACTAAATCATAAAATCACTTATACTTGTTTTAGTGTTTTATGTGAAAACGTAAGTGTGTTAGAAAACTATTGGCTCAAACTATTTACGTATTTTATTTGTTTCGTTAAAATGATTTTACGTTTGTTATCGACAAAACATTAGAAGATCGTAAAATATAAATAAACGTTTTTACGGCTTATTTGTATTAACAATCTCCCCCTTTTTGTTGATGGCAAAATATAAAATTATTTTAAGGAAAAACTAAAAATTCGTAAAAGTTCGAATTGGAGTTTTTACTCTCTTCTCACCCTTTTTGTCGAAACGAAAAGAGCGTAAAAAAAAACTAACACATTTTTTTAAGAAAAACATGTAAAAAGAAAAGATGTAAAGAGAGCAAGTGACGGGAATGGTTCTCGTCTTAACTCCCCCTTGACGAGTCCATCCCTTTGTGAGGGCGTCAACTAAATATAAACTAATAAGCTAACGAATTGCAATTTTGTTTGCAATTGGTTTCGCCCTTGTGACGAAAATGCTCCCCCTTGAATATTGCAACTTTGCAATTGGGTGTCATGAAATGTAATTGAAATAAGGATTAAGTTTCAAATGGTTTTGCAATGTATGTTTTGACACAAAGGTCCCCCTAGCTTAAAGTGTCAAGTTCTTCATGTGTATTTTGAAAATCTACAAAATAAAGGTTAGAAAACAAGAGTATAGTGCATAATTTCCTGCAAATAAGACTCAAGTTAGTAGAGTTTTGTTCTTCTGTACCACGGATCCCACGGTTCCCTCCTTTGTGGGATTCGTCTAGGCAATTTCCAAGGATCCATCTGTCTGGTGACAGATTATTCAGCAAAGGTAATATACCAAGCAATGCTAAATATGAAAGTGAGATATGTGTACAAACAACGAACATATACTCAAAGAAATATGGCAAATAAGTTATCCTTCAATAAAAAAAAGAGATAATCAACAAGTCTCTAAAACTAAGAGAATGATTTAGCCATACATTTTCTACTAATATTAATAAGTTACTAAAGTCTAGAATGCAACAAGGTGCTCGAGTCTAAGGATGAGTAGACTTGTTGATTTGGTCCAATATTTCAAGAGGATGATTAAACATGAAATTCAACTCATTTCGTACTTCTTGAACAAGTCCTTGGGTGATTAGACAATTAGAGCAATTATTTTCTTGATTTGGAACCGGAGGAAAATGGATGTTTTGAGGAGGCTCTATGAATGATGGTGGGGTTTCATTAAGAGAAGTAGGGTGTGGTTCTACTAAGAATGAGGGTGGTGGTAATGGATATTCCTCCATGTGATCAATCCTTGGTGGTTCCTTGTTTCCAATGATGGACTAGTTGGTGTTGTAGGTGGTTCCCTATTTAACGAGAAAGTTGGTGAGTTGGATGTTCTTGGTGGTGAATGCTCTAATGAATAGAGATTTGGGTGAGGAAGGGGCTCGTTGGATGAGTGTAATCGATGCTCTAGGAATGAGGGCTTAGACTGTTTGCTAGAGCTAGCCATGTTTGGTTTTGAACTAGATGACCCTTTTTCTAGCCCAAAAGGTTTGATGCTAATTCTTACGGTTCTCTTCGCAATTGTTGAATGGGTTTGTTGAGGTGGAATTCTAGCATTGTTATTTCTTACGGGAGATGATTCGGTGGATGAAATCTCATGAATCATGTGACCCTTTCTTTTGGATGAGCCTTTAGTTGAAGAGTTGTTGCTAAGTGCTTTGGTCATGGTGATGGTAAGGATGCAATATAAGCTTCTAACTACTGATTTTTGAGCGCTAGGTGAGAGTGATGATTTAACCTTAAGAGTGTTTGGTTTATAAAGGATAATTTTGAATTAGGGAATTAAATTCTTGACCACTAAGGGGATTAAGTATGCACTTAGGATATTGATCAGCTCTAGGGAGATATTAATGGTAACTAAAAATGGTTAGAAAACCAAAAGATGACTTAACTTTGAAGAGAGAAGCTGATTAAAGCTTTCTGCAGACACGGATCCCACGGATCCCTCTCACCAGGGATCCATTTGGTTATAAACCAGGGATTCGTCTGTCAGACAGATTCTTGATGAAATGATTATGCTTTTTGCAATGTCTAGTACCTATGTATCTCTATGTTTTGACTTTATTTTGATGTCATGAGAGGTGGATGTCTTAAATTCGCAACCATAATAGGTGAGGGTGCTTTATGATGGTTTTGGGTAGAAAAATGGACTTTAGATAGTCTAACTAAGTGTTTGAGAAGAGTATTATTTGATTTGAGATGGAAGAGTGGTGGTAATTAGTCCTAGAAGTTAGATGAAGCCTCAAGAAAAATTTAATAAAATCTATTAAAAATAAGGAAAAATGAAAAACTAGTTTCAAGCTTATTTTTTGAGTTAATGATGACTAAAATCAATTTGCTAAAATTGATGGATATATCAAACTAAGTGTTATGAAATGTGAGAAATAAAGTGTGAGCGTTGGAGCAGAAATATGCTGAGTTTTGATGAGTTGATAAATCAAAAACACTTTGAAATATATCCTAGCTAAGCTATGGATGAGTGTGAGGCTTTCAAATGTTTGAGGAAGACTTAGTTGGTTTAATGTCTTATGTGTGACTAGTGTGAGGTGATCTAGTGAGCTATTTTTTATGTAAGGAAGTCTGTATTGCTCATCTGTAGTCACGGATCCCACGGTTCCCTTCCGGGAGGGATCCGGCTAGTTATAACGCTGGGATCCGCCTACTGTTGATCAGAAGGCTTTCAGCAAATGTGCAATTTTGCACTCTTTAGCAAATGCTCCTCCTAGTTGTTTCTATAAGGACTAAATGCAACAACACATCAAGTATAACGCATAGCAAATGTGGGAGAACTAAAAGTTCCTAAAAATGAGTGACGACGACTACTTGAATGTTTTCAAGGAGTCGTAAAATCTCATTCTACACGTTCCTAAGTTAAGATTGTTTAATGCCAAGTTATGGCAAGACCTACATACTAAATCCTATTCTACATAAGTATTGTTAAGTGTTACCACCCATTGTTTGAAATTGTTTTTCACAAATTTAGGTCCTATTACCTTACCTTACTTCTCCACCACTTCCCGTCTTCACCCCTCCTCCACTCTTTATCACACCATCTCTACTTCTTTTTCTTCAAGAAGTTGGCGAAGCACTTGAAGATTCCCTTGGTTTGTTTCCATTCGGGTGATGGACTAGGAACGTCCTTTAATTGATTGATGTAGTCCAAGGGGTCGAGATCGGTATTTCTGAGTGGGTTGCTACTACCTTCACTTTCTTTTTGCCTCTCCCTTTCATTCGAGGAATCCGTGGGTGGGTGAGGCCTTTTTCCTTCCACCATAAACCTTGTAGTTCTACCCTCGGTTAATGACACCATAACTTTGTTGCAAAAGCTATGATCATAGGATTGCGGAGAAGGATCTAATGCAAAGATGAATTTAGCAAGACGGGTTAGGAGCATTGTGTACGGGAGCACCATTTTGTACATGCTTCTTACACTCTCCATTCTCTTAATCATGTAGTAAGCAAGGTTGAAGCGAGTCTCGGTCACTAGGTAATAGATCATGAAACTTAGACATGCGTTGGGGTGATCCTTGTTTCCTACTAGGCACAACACATTCTCCCTTACCACATTTTCCCATTTCCTATACAATGCGTACATCTCGGAGAGCTCCATTTGGAAAGGATCCTTATAGATCACTTTCGAATTCCTAGTGACCCTCTATGGGGATGCTCTTGGCATGAACACGGTGTCCCTCACCATGGTTGCTTCCGAGATTAACATGTGATAGATTTCATGATGATCAACCATAGTGTATATCTCTTCCAAAGACCACTCATTAGAATACATGCAAACACCTTGATATGGAACCGCTATTATTCTTCCAAACTCCACAAGCGAAAGGATGTACTCATGCTCGTTTATGATGAAGACAATCGAGATGGACCCATCATCTTTTCTAACTATCCTCATTATCTTGTAGAACTCGAGTACGTAAACCGGGCAAATTTGTTCGTTTATGTCCAATAAACAATCAAAGCCAATGGTCCCAAAAACTTGTCTAATGTCGGTGTTAGCAAGAAATGATGGTTCTACTACTCGACCTTCGTGAAAAAGTCTCTTTTCGAGCATTTTGAAGGCTTTCCTATCTTCGGGACTAAGTCCATCTTTTCTATGATACATTGGTATGTAATGAGTGGTATCTTGATACTCTTGTTGTCGATTGCTTGGCATGATTGTTCCTAAACAACACAACCACAATGTGGTGTTAATTGTGAATAGTAACCTAGAGGGTTTAATTACAATTTTTCTCAAATCATTTTTATTGAATTCAAGAAATGAGTTTAATTTGTAGTAACAATATTAATTCTTTGATTTGGATTATCTTAGAAAACAATGTGGTAACAAATTATGATAAACCCATTTGAACCCAACTTGTAAAAATGAAGAAACTGTAATCCCAGAAATCAAGGAATTAAATTAACAATGTAGTGAAGATTATACTTACACAAGTGGTTGTCATGCTTGAGAGAAATGATCAAATTGCTCCTTTGAATAGTAATTGTGTTTTTGTTCGTGAGTCTTTGAAGGGAAAATGATTATGGAACATCCAAAGTGATCATTACTAACTTATGCTGTCTTCTGTTGCACGGATCCCTCTCATTTGGGATCCGGCTAGTTCAAGCTCAGGGATCCGGCTTGACAGCAAAAACCAGTTTAAGCATTCCTTGAGTACTTTGGTTTGGGAGTTCTAAAACGCCTAGAGTTTGATGGTTAAGCTCTATAACTTGTGATTTGAGGTTTTGACGGTTTAATACTAATCCTATTTGACGTGGTTCCCTTTTTAAGAATTAGTCACAATTCTTGGGAGATTTATCAAAGATTATGATAAAATCCCATTTTATCATAATATAAGAAGTTTCACATGGATATTCATTGACATAGATGAAGTGTCAGTAATTCCATTGTGATGAATAATGATTGAGGCTATCGAATAACCAAGATATCATTATTAAAAGTTATTAGTGTAGTCTATACAAATTAATTGAAGAATACTATTCTTGATGATGACTTTAATATAGATAACTACTTAATTAATTACTAATAGAGAATAATTATGCAACTAATATTTTAATAATAATAAAAACAAATGTAAATTATTAACTATCATACCTTTGCTAAATATTCTTCTTAAGGAAAGAAATATTTAGAGGAAATGCTTTGTGATCTTCTTGAAATCTCCAGATCCATGTTTGAGAAGAACAATGTTAAACATTATTTTCACGAAAATAAATATTTAGATAATTTCTTCATGATCTTCTTGGTATGCGCAAATCCAAGTATGGAGAATACTTATCATTGTCCAACAATAAACACTATAATGATTTTCTTTTAAAAACATGACTTGAAAAATCCTTCTTTGTAGCTGTCAAACATACACGGATCGTATCAAGTTTTTAAAGTACAACATACTCTAATAAACTTGGTAACGAAGCTGTGATGCCAATTGTGGAAAACTAGAAGGGGGGGTTGAATAGTTTTACCAATTTAAAACTTTCTTTTAAAATATTTAGATCGACTTATGTCAATCTACTTAGATGTGTATGTTGGAAGTTGATAGATAGATATATAAAAGTGTAATGAAAGATAAAGAATAAGAAGCACATAACCACGACACGAGTATTTATAGTAATTCGGCTACAAGGACACCTTCCTTGCCCTACTCCACTCCCCGAGTCACCTACTCGAGAGTTCGTAATCACTACACGACACCAGCTACTTATAGCGGAGAAGCCTTCACAACATCGCCTACTCTTTTTCCGGTACTAGGCTAACCACCGGGTTCTTTCACACCAAGGTGAACCACACCTACCACAATGTCGCCTACCCTTTATCCTGTACTAGGCTAAGTACCGAGTTCCATTATAATGGAGGAACTACTACCCAACACTACACAACACCTAATCCCAAAGGAGACTAACTCCTTATTACAACACCATCAAGGATATCAACATTCTTGGAAACAAACTATCACCTATATGTATAACGATGCACCTCATCGATTATACGACCTTGGCATTCTTCACTAATGCCACTTGATTTGATTTCAAGGCATTCTTCACCAATGCCCTTGACACAACGCTTGGCACGTTTAACTAATGCCTTCGTCTTGACACTTTTAGCATTCTTCACTAATGCTTTCGACACGAACGTTAAGCACTTTTCACTAATGCTTTCGTCTTGACTCTTTAGGCATCCTTCATTAATGCCTTCAACACAACAAATCTACGCTGGAAGAAAGAACTATCAACAAGAGAACCTCAGTAGTCTTGATGATGATGAAGCATAGCAACTCATGGACTTGAGCTCGCTCGACTTCAAGAAGTGGTGATCTCGCCTTTAAGGGGAACCTAGAGAATCACACAAAAAAAAAGACAAACTACATAGAAAGATCCCTTAGGATCAGTGGTTAGAGAGTTACAATACTTGGGGAAAGTATGTGTGAGAGTGGCAAGCCAAAAGGAAGAAATGGCTCACTATTTATAGAGGAGAAATGCTTACTTTTCCCCGGATCCCAAAGATCCCTCCCACAAGGGATCCGTGGGACGCTCCTCTTTACCCATGGGTATTTTGGTTATGGGTCACGTGTCATGGGTTATGGGTTGATCCATGGGTCTTTTATTAGATACAATGTATCTAATGAGTGTAATGCACCTAGTCAAATGGGTATAGGTCAATACCATGGGTTATGGATATGTTCCATGGGTTGTAGTTTTTACCCATTTATAATACATACTAGTTATGTATATATTTTGCCCAATATGTAAACACTAGTTGTTATACATATGTATTACTAAATCATAAAATCACTTATACTTGTTTTAGTGTTTTATGTGAAAACATAAGTGTGTTAGAAAACTATTGGCTCAAACTATTTATGTATTTTATTTGTTTCATTAAAATGATTTTATGTTTGTTATCGACAAAACATTAGAAGATCGTAAAATATAAATAAACATTTTTACAGCTTATTTGTATTAACAGTAGGCTTTGCCTGATACCGAGCACACATGCATACAGCGAACAAAATATATGGTCTACTGACAGTGAGATACATCAAGGATCCAATCATACTACGGTACTTAGTTTGATCAATCAGGATCCCTGAGAGGTCCTTATCTAGTTTTGTTCTCTCCACCATGGGAGTTTCAATAGTGTCACTAGAATCAAATCAAAATTCTTTAATATTTTATTAGCATATTTAGATTGATTTATGAAAATGCCTCCAGGACTTTGAGAAATTTGTAAACCTAAGAAAAATGACATTTGTCCCATCATTGACATTTGGATTCTAGAACTCATCTCTTTAGAAAAACGGTCACATTCATTTGGGTCGATCGAGGCAAAGATAATATCATCAACCTATACTTGAACATGAATTAAATGTTTGCCTGATTTCCGAGTGAGTAGTCTTGATGATGACGAAGCATGGAAACTCATGGACTTGAGCTTGCTGGACTTCAAGAAGTGGGATCTCGCCTTTAAGAGGAACCTAGAGAATCACACAAAAACAAAAGACAAACTACATAGAAATATCCCTTAGGATCAGTGGTTAGAGAGTTACAATACTTGGGTAAAGTATGTGTGAGAATGGCAAGCCAAAAGGAAGAAATGTCTCACTATTTATAGAGGAGAAATGCTTATTGTTCCCCGGATCCCACGGATCCCTCCCACAAGGGATCCGTCTAGTGCAAAGCTAGGGATTCGTGGGACGCTCCTCTTTGCCCATGGGTATTTTGGTTATGGGTCATGGGTCATGGGTTATGGGTTGATCCATGGGTCTTTTATTAGATACAATGTATCTAATGAGTGCAATGCACCTAGTCAAATGGGTATGGGTCAATACCATGGGTTACGGATATGTTCCATGGGTTGTAGTTTTTACCCATTTATAATACATACTAGTTATATATATATTTTGCCCAATATGTAAACACTAGTTGTTATACATATGTATTACTAAATCATAAAATCACTTATACTTGTTTTAGTGTTTTATGTGAAAACGTAAGTGTGTTAGAAAACTATTGGCTCAAACTATTTACGTATTTTATTTGTTTCGTTAAAATGATTTTACGTTTGTTATCGACAAAACATTAGAAGATCGTAAAATATAAATAAACGTTTTTACGGCTTATTTGTATTAACAATCTCCCCCTTTTTGTTGATGACAAAATATAAAATTATTTTAAGGAAAAACTAAAAATTCGTAAAAGTTCGAATTGGAGTTTTTACTCTCTTCTCACCCTTTTTGTCGAAACGAAAAGAGCGTAAAAAAAAACTAACACATTTTTTTAAGAAAAACATGTAAAAAGAAAAGATGTAAAGAGAGCAAGTGACGGGAATGGTTCTCGTCTTAACTCCCCCTTGACGAGTCCATCCCTTTGTGAGGGCGTCAACTAAATATAAACTAATAAGCTAACGAATTGCAATTTTGTTTGCAATTGGTTTCGCCCTTGTGACGAAAATGCTCCCCCTTGAATATTGCAACTTTGCAATTGGGTGTCATGAAATGTAATCGAAATAAGGATTAAGTTTCAAATGGTTTTGCAATGTATGTTTTGACACAAAGGTCCCCCTAGCTTAAAGTGTCAAGTTCTTCATGTGTATTTTGAAAATCTACAAAATAAAGGTTAGAAAACAAGAGTATAGTGCATAATTTCCTGCAAATAAGACTCAAGTTAGTAGAGTTTTGTTCTTCTGTACCACGGATCCCACGGTTCCCTCCTTTGTGGGATTCGTCTAGGCAATTTCCAAGGATCCATCTGTCTGGTGACAGATTATTCAGCAAAGGTAATATACCAAGCAATGCTAAATATGAAAGTGAGATATGTGTACAAACAACGAACATATACTCAAAGAAATATGGCAAATAAGTTATCCTTCAATAAAAAAAAGAGATAATCAACAAGTCTCTAAAACTAAGAGAATGATTTAGCCATACATTTTCTACTAATATTAATAAGTTACTAAAGTCTAGAATGCAACAAGGTGCTCGAGTCTAAGGATGAGTAGACTTGTTGATTTGGTCCAATATTTCAAGAGGATGATTAAACATGAAATTCAACTCATTTCGTACTTCTTGAACAAGTCCTTGGGTGATTAGACAATTAGAGCAATTATTTTCTTGATTTGGAACCGGAGGAAAATGGATGTTTTGAGGAGGCTCTATGAATGATGGTGGGGTTTCATTAAGAGAAGTAGGGTGTGGTTCTACTAAGAATGAGGGTGGTGGTAATGGATATTCCTCCATGTGATCAATCCTTGGTGGTTCCTTGTTTCCAATGATGGACTAGTTGGTGTTGTAGGTGGTTCCCTATTTAACGAGAAAGTTGGTGAGTTGGATGTTCTTGGTGGTGAATGCTCTAATGAATAGAGATTTGGGTGAGGAAGGGGCTCGTTGGATGAGTGTAATCGATGCTCTAGGAATGAGGGCTTAGACGGTTTGCTAGAGCTAGCCATGTTTGGTTTTGAACTAGATGACCCTTTTTCTAGCCCAAAAGGTTTGATGCTAATTCTTACGGTTCTCTTCGCAATTGTTGAATGGGTTTGTTGAGGTGGAATTCTAGCATTGTTATTTCTTACGGGAGATGATTCGGTGGATGAAATCTCATGAATCATGTGACCCTTTCTTTTGGATGAGCCTTTAGTTGAAGAGTTGTTGCTAAGTGCTTTGGTCATGGTGATGGTAAGGATGCAATATAAGCTTCTAACTACTGATTTTTGAGCGCTAGGTGAGAGTGATGATTTAACCTTAAGAGTGTTTGGTTTATAAAGGATAATTTTGAATTAGGGAATTAAATTCTTGACCACTAAGGGGATTAAGCATGCACTTAGGATATTGATCAGCTCTAGGGAGATATTAATGGTAACTAAAAATGGTTAGAAAACCAAAAGATGACTTAACTTTGAAGAGAGAAGCTGATTAAAGCTTTCTGCAGACACGGATCCCACGGATCCCTCTCACCAGGGATCCATTTGGTTATAAACCAGGGATTCGTCTGTCAGACAAATTCTTGATGAAATGATTATGCTTTTTGCAATGTCTAGTACCTATGTATCTCTATGTTTTGACTTTATTTTGATGTCATGAGAGGTGGATGTCTTAAATTCTCAACCATAATAGGTGAGGGTGCTTAATGATGGTTTTGGGTAGAAAAATGGACTTTAGATAGTCTAACTAAGTGTTTGAGAAGAGTATTATTTGATTTGAGATGGAAGAGTGGTGGTAATTAGTCCTAGAAGTTAGATGAAGCCTCAAGAAAAATTTAATAAAATCTATTAAAAATAAGGAAAAATGAAAAACTAGTTTCAAGCTTATTTTTTGAGTTAATGATGACTAAAATCAATTTGCTAAAATTGATGGATATATCAAACTAAGTGTTATGAAATGTGAGAAATAAAGTGTGAGCGTTGGAGCGGAAATATGCTGAGTTTTGATGAGTTGATAAATCAAAAACACTTTGAAATATATCCTAGCTAAGCTATGGATGAGTGTGAGGCTTTCAAATGTTTGAGGAAGACTTAGTTGGTTTAATGTCTTATGTGTGACTAGTGTGAGGTGATCTAGTGAGCTATTTTTTATGTGAGGAAGTCTGTATTGCTCATCTGTAGTCACGGATCCCACGGTTCCCTTCCGGGAGGGATCCGGCTAGTTATAACGCTGGGATCCGCCTACTGTTGATCAGAAGGCTTTCAGCAAATGTGCAATTTTGCACTCTTTAGCAAATGCTTCTCCTAGTTGTTTCTATAAGGACTAAATGCAACAACACATCAAGTATAACGCATAGCAAATGTGGTAGAACTAAAAGTTCCTAAAAATGAGTGACGACGACTACTTGAATGTTTTCAAGGAGTCGTAAAATCTCATTCTACACGTTCCTAAGTTAAGATTGTTTAATGCCAAGTTATGGCAAGACCTACATACTAAATCCTATTCTACATAAGTATTGTTAAGTGTTACCACCCATTGTTTGAAATTGTTTTTCACAAATTTAGGTCCTATTACCTTACCTTACTTCTCCACCACTTCCCGTCTTCACCCCTCCTCCACTCTTTATCACACCATCTCTACTTCTTTTTCTTCAAGAAGTTGGCGAAGCACTTGAAGATTCCCTTGGTTTGTTTCCATTCGGGTGATGGACTAGGAACGTCCTTTAATTGATTGATGTAGTCCAAGGGGTCGAGATCGGTATTTCTGAGTGGGTTGCTACTACCTTCACTTTCTTTTTGCCTCTCCCTTTCATTCGAGGAATCCGTGGGTGGGTGAGGCCTTTTTCCTTCCACCATAAACCTTGTAGTTCTACCCTCGGTTAATGACACCATAACTTTGTTGCAAAAGCTATGATCATAGGATTGCGGAGAAGGATCTAATGCAAAGATGAATTTAGCAAGACGGGTTAGGAGCATTGTGTACGGGAGCACCATTTTGTACATGCTTCTTACACTCTCCATTCTCTTAATCATGTAGTAAGCAAGGTTGAAGCGAGTCTCGGTCACTAGGTAATAGATCATGAAACTTAGACATGCGTTGGGGTGATCCTTGTTTCCTACTAGGCACAACACATTCTCCCTTACCACATTTTCCCATTTCCTATACAATGCGTACATCTCGGAGAGCTCCATTTGGAAAGGATCCTTATAGATCACTTTCGAATTCCTAGTGACCCTCTATGGGGATGCTCTTGGCATGAACACGGTGTCCCTCACCATGGTTGCTTCCGAGATTAACATGTGATAGATTTCATGATGATCAACCATAGTGTATATCTCTTCCAAAGACCACTCATTAGAATACATGCAAACACCTTGATATGGAACCGCTATTATTCTTCCAAACTCCACAAGCGAAAGGATGTACTCATGCTCGTTTATGATGAAGACAATCGAGATGGACCCATCATCTTTTCTAACTATCCTCATTATCTTGTAGAACTCGAGTACGTAAACCGGGCAAATTTGTTCGTTTATGTCCAATAAACAATCAAAGCCAATGGTCCCAAAAACTTGTCTAATGTCGGTGTTAGCAAGAAATGATGGTTCTACTACTCGACCTTCGTGAAAAAGTCTCTTTTCGAGCATTTTGAAGGCTTTCCTATCTTCGGGACTAAGTCCATCTTTTCTATGATACATTGGTATGTAATGAGCGGTATCTTGATACTCTTGTTGTCGATTGCTTGGCATGATTGTTCCTAAACAACACAACCACAATGTGGTGTTAATTGTGAATAGTAACCTAGAGGGTTTAATTACAATTTTTCTCAAATCATTTTTATTGAATTCAAGAAATGAGTTTAATTTGTAGTAACAATATTAATTCTTTGATTTGGATTATCTTAGAAAACAATGTGGTAACAAATTATGATAAACCCATTTGAACCCAACTTGTAAAAATGAAGAAACTGTAATCCCAGAAATCAAGGAATTAAATTAACAATGTAGTGAAGATTATACTTACACAAGTGGTTGTCATGCTTGAGAGAAATGATCAAATTGCTCCTTTGAATAGTAACTGTGTTTTTGTTCGTGAGTCTTTGAAGGGAAAATGATTATGGAACATCCAAAGTGATCATTACTAACTTATACTGTCTTCTGTTGCACGGATCCCTCTCATTTGGGATCCGGCTAGTTCAAGCTCAGGGATCCGGCTTGACAGCAAAAACCAGTTTAAGCATTCCTTGAGTACTTTGGTTTGGGAGTTCTAAAACGCCTAGAGTTTGATGGTTAAGCTCTATAACTTGTGATTTGAGGTTTTGACGGTTTAATACTAATCCTATTTGACGTGGTTCCCTTTTTAAGAATTAGTCACAATTCTTGGGAGATTTATCAAAGATTATGATAAAATCCCATTTTATCATAATATAAGAAGTTTCACATGGATATTCATTGACATAGATGAAGTGTCAGTAATTCCATTGTGATGAATAATGATTGAGGCTATCGAATAACCAAGATATCATTATTACAAGTTAGTAGTGTAGTCTATACAAATTAATTGAAGAATACTATTCTTGATGATGACTTTAATATAGATAACTACTTAATTAATTACTAATAGAGAATAATTATGCAACTAATATTTTAATAATAATAAAAACAAATGTAAATTATTAACTATCATACCTTTGCTAAATATTCTTCTTAAGGAAAGAAATATTTAGAGGAAATGCTTTGTGATCTTCTTGAAATCTCCAGATCCATGTTTGAGAAGAACAATGTTAAACATTATTTTCACGAAAATAAATATTTAGATAATTTCTTCATGATCTTCTTGGTATGCGCAAATCCAAGTATGGAGAATACTTATCATTGTCCAACAATAAACACTATAATGATTTTCTTTTAAAAACATGACTTGAAAAATCCTTCTTTGTAGCTGTCAAACATACACGGATCGTATCAAGTTTTTAAAGTACAACATACTCTAATAAACTTGGTAACGAAGCTGTGATGCCAATTCTGGAAAACTAGAAGGGGGGGTTGAATAGTTTTACCAATTTAAAACTTCCTTTTAAAATATTTAGATCGACTTATGTCAATCTACTTAGATGTGTATGTTGGAAGTTGATAGATAGATATATAAAAGTGTAATGAAAGATAAAGAATAAGAAGCACATAACCACGACACGAGTATTTATAGTAATTCGGCTACAAGGACACCTTCCTTGCCCTACTCCACTCCCCGAGTCACCTACTCGAGAGTTCGTAATCACTACACGACACCAGCTACTTATAGCGGAGAAGCCTTCACAACGTCGCCTACTCTTTTTCCGGTACTAGGCTAACCACCGGGTTCTTTCACACCAAGGTGAACCACACCTACCACAATGTCGCCTACCCTTTATCCTGTACTAGGCTAAGTACCGAATTCCATTATAATGGAGGAACTACTACCCAACACTACACAACACCTAATCCCAAAGGAGACTAACTCCTTATTACAACACCATCAAGGATATCAACATTCTTGGAAACAAACTATCACCTATATGTATAACGATGCACCTCATCGATTATACGACCTTGGCATTCTTCACTAATGCCACTTGATTTGATTTCAAGGCATTCTTCACCAATGCCCTTGACACAACGCTTGGCACGTTTAACTAATGCCTTCGTCTTGACACTTTTAGCATTCTTCACTAATGCTTTCGACACGGACGTTAAGCACTTTTCACTAATGCTTTCGTCTTGACTCTTTAGGCATCCTTCATTAATGCCTTCAACACAACAAATCTACGCTGGAAGAAAGAACTATCAACAAGAGAACCTCAGTAGTCTTGATGATGATGAAGCATAGCAACTCATGGACTTGAGCTCGCTCGACTTCATGAAGTGGTGATCTCGCCTTTAAGTGGAACCTAGAGAATCACACAAAAAAAAAGACAAACTACATAGAAAGATCCCTTAGGATCAGTGGTTAGAGAGTTACAATACTTGGGGAAAGTATGTGTGAGAGTGGCAAGCCAAAAGGAAGAAATGGCTCACTATTTATAGAGTAGAAATGCTTACTTTTCCCCGGATCCCACAGATCCCTCCCACAAGGGATCCGTGGGACGCTCCTCTTTACCCATGGGTATTTTGGTTATGGGTCACGTGTCATGGGTTATGGGTTGATCCATGGGTCTTTTATTAGATACAATGTATCTAATGAGTGTAATGCACCTAGTCAAATGGGTATAGGTCAATACCATGGGTTGTAGTTTTTACCCATTTATAATACATACTAGTTATGTATATATTTTGCCCAATATGTAAACACTAGTTGTTATACATATGTATTACTAAATCATAAAATCACTTATACTTGTTTTAGTGTTTTATGTGAAAACATAAGTGTGTTAGAAAACTATTGGCTCAAACTATTTATGTATTTTATTTTTTTCATTAAAATGATTTTATGTTTGTTATCGACAAAACATTAGAAGATCGTAAAATATAAATAAACATTTTTACAGCTTATTTGTATTAACAGTAGGCTTTGCCTGATACCGAGCACACATGCATACAGCGAACAGAATATATGGTCTACTGACAGTGAGATACATCAAGGATCCAATCATACTACGGTACTTAGTTTGATCAATCAGGATCCCTGAGAGGTCCTTATCTAGTTTTGTTCTCTCCACCATGGGAGTTTCAATAGTGTCACTAGAATCAAATCAAAATTCTTTAATATTTCATTAGCATATTTAGATTGATTTATGAAAATGGCTCCAGGACTTTGAGAAATTTGTAAACCTAAGAAAAATGACATTTGTCCCATCATTGACATTTGGATTCTAGAACTCATCTCTTTAGAAAAACGGTCACATTCATTTGGGTCGATCGAGGCAAAGATAATATCATCAACCTATACTTGAACATGAATTAAATGTTTGCCTGATTTCCGAGTGAATAGTGTAGGATCAACAGCGCCTTTGTAGAATCCGTTTGCCAAAAGGAACTTTGAAAAAGTATTGTACCATGCCCTTGGCGCCTGCTTCAAGCCGTAGAGAACCTTTTTCTGACGGTAGACATGAGTAGGATGCTCGGGATTCACAAATCCTTCAGGTTGACTGACATAGACCACTTCTTTGAGATCGCTGTTAAGAAAAGCAGTCTTTACATCCATTTGGTAGACTATCATATTCTTGCTGGTAGCATTAGCAAGAAAGATTCCGATAGCCTCTATGCATACAACCGGAGCGAATGATTCCTAAAAGTCAATACCCTCCTCTTGTCAATATCCGTTAGCAACAAGTCTTGCCTTATTCTTTAGAACGTCACAGTTCTCATCAAGTTTCACCTTGAAGATCCACTTGAGAGCGATAATCATTGCACAATCTGGAGGTGGTACTAATTCCAATACGTCAAGTCGATCGAACTCTTGAGTTTCATCTTGCATAGAATTAAACCAGTTGTCCTTAGACATTGCAGTCTTGACATCATTCGGTTCAACTTTGGATAGTACATAATTAAAGAAGCACCAAAAGGCATCTAGGCAAGTGCTTTCGTGTGGATACTGGACGTGAAGGGTTCCCAATGATGTTATCCAATGGATGACCATTTGTCCATTTTCTGAGATGTTCATGTGGTTAAGGATAAGGCACTGATGTAGCAAGGTTAGGATCCCCTGAAGAAGAAGCTTCTAGAGTAGGTTCAGGGGAAAATACGTTCTCGAATAGAGCATCTTTAGGAGTATTAAAGGGGCTAACTTCAAAAGAATTATCAACTCCAGTGCCTTGATGTACTGAAGAAGATTGAGGATTCGATGATGATGGTGAATGGTATGCAGAAGGAGCTGCTTGACTTATGGAAATAGAAACCGATGGACCATTTGGGTTGTTTGGAGTAGGTGCAACAACGGCTGGTGGTGCAGGAGTATCATCTGTTGTTGGGTCAAAGTATTCATCAAACATCGGATCAAACAAAGTCTTCAAGTCTTCTTCTGAAGTAGGTACACAAGGAGTTGCAGGCGTGGGATTCTGTAAAAGACCTAAACTAATTGGTCCAGGTGACAAAAGTTAAGGTGAGGGTCTAGAGCTGGTGTATCCAGGAGCCAGTTGCTCAGTCAGCTCATCAAACATTACGTGAATAGTTTCCATGATATCTCGGGTTCTTTTTTGTAGATTTGGTAAGCCTTACGATCTGGTGGATAGGCAATGAAAAATCCAATATCAGCTTTAGCTTTCAACTTCCCAGATCTTGACCGTCATTGGTTGGATAGCATAAAGCCCCAAACACACGTAGAAATGAGAGATCCGGTTTTCTGTAATGCACTAATTCATATGGAGTTTTGTCGTGAAGAGTATGTATTAGAGATCAGTTTTCAGTGTAACAAGCTGTAGCAATAGCTTCCACCCAAAGAAACATCGGAGCTTTAGAGAAAATCGGCATGGTACGAGCAGCTTCCACAAGAGTACGGTTTCGCCTTTCAACAACCCCGTTCTGCTAAGGAATGTGTGGTACACTTTTCTGGTGAATTATGCTGATATTTTCATAAAACTGTATGAGCTGTTTGTTAACAAACTCGCTTCTGTTATCTGTCTGGATGATTCTGGCGGTTTTGTTAAGTCTGACTTGCAGTTGTTTGATAAGCTTATTGATAACCTCTGGAGTTTCATCCTTGGTTCTCTAAAACTTCACCCAAGTGAATTGAGAATAGTCGTCAACAACAACTAGAACATACTTCTTCCCATTTATTCTCTTTACTCTCATTGGTCCACATATATCCATGTAAAGGGTGTGAAGAACTTCCATGATGGTGTTGACAGGCTTGGTTTTATGGGCATACTTTTTGCTTTTGCCTAGTTGGCAAGCAGAGCAAAGATGATCTTTTTCAAATTTTAACCGGGGTAAACCTCTTACGAGGTCCTTTCTAGCAAGATCATTTATGGTACCAAAGTTCAGGTGATTAATTCAACGGTGCCATAACCATGATTTGTTCTTTGAGGCCTTTGATAACAAGCAAATAGGAGAATACCTCGTCATGTATTCAATAAAGATGGTGTATAGATTGGTTCTACGAGATCCCTTAAGAAGATCAACACCATCCAATTCTTTAACGAAACATGTGTGTTTTTTGAAGGCCACTTAGAGATCGGAATCACAAAATTGACCGACAGAGAACAGATTGTGGCCAAGTCCTTCCACATAGTATACCCGGGAGATAAAACTTTCCCCTAAAACATAGTCTCCATAACACATAATTGCCCCAAAATGATCGTTCCCAAATCTAACAGTCTCGATAAACTTATTCACGAAGTTCTTGAGCTGTGAGCAATCTCCAGTCATATGTTTTGAGCAGCCTGAATCCAAATAGCAAAGGATGATTTGTACGTCCTTCATTTGAAAACAGACGAGAATTGATAACTGGAAGTAGTGATTCCTACTTGAAAATGGGGTCCGATTATTTAGCACAAACAATATGAAGACCTACAGCATCCCTAGATACCATGACATTATTAGTGGGGGCACCACTAGTAGAAGCAATGGACTCAGTCAATGTGCACTGTGTTCCTAAAGGAATAATTCTACCAGTGGGTCTCCATATCTTAACAGGCACTGTTCTACGTAATTCTGTTAGGATTTAGTAAATCCAAGTATTAAAGAGTCGATCACCTCAAGTATATGTAATCGTTAGAAAGCTCGTAGTCGTAGTTATTTAAAGTTAAGTAGTATTTAGTTAAGTAACACCATGGAGGACGGACGGGTCTTTACCCACTGTATGCCTGATCCATAGCCCGTAGGTGGCGATTTGTGTAAGACTATAAATGTATGATCGTAATATTATTGTGTTATGATGATTCGGGTGGTCTTGGATGATGGAAATACATGTTAGACATTTTAGAGAGAGAAAGTAGAGAGATGGTGTTCTTGGTAGAGAGTTGGTTCAATAAAAATGAAATGTTAGATTTCAAGCCACACCCCTTCCAAGGATGGAAGGGGTATTTATAGTTACAAGACTACACGACCTCCTGACGGCCTGTGGATCAGGTATACAGTGGGTAAAGACCCGTCCTTCCTCCACGGTGTTACTCTAAACTATTCTAAGCTACTGACTAACTAATTAACTACATAATAACGTAAATAACTACAAGTCTACGAGCTAACATATGCTAGACCATAATTGGGGTGACCGACACTTTAATATGGAATTTCCAATTCATAACAATCTCCCCCTAAGGGAGGTCACCCCATGATTTACATTTTAAATCCTAGCATTCTATTCTTGACTTTGTTCTTGAGCTCGTAGACTTCAATTCTTCAATTTCGCAATCTTTGTGCTTTAGTAGTAATTCTTCAAAGTCTGCATTGATTCGTACTTTTAGTGGAGGCCTTTAACTGATCCACATCTTTGATGATCTTCGAGCTTTCTTTGAGATCATCAGCCACAGTAAATCTTCGGATCACCCTTTATTGTGTTGCCATCATGTGAAGTTGTGACTTTTGGACCGACATGCTCACACTTTTGAATCATGACATCTTTCCATCAGAGTAGAGGAAGCTTTACTGGCTCTTGATATTTGCAGCAGCGTAGCAGAAGCATAGTATAAAAATATCAGAGCCAGGTTATGTAGATATGGACCAGTCATGATTTCTTCAATTAAGTGTGGATGCTATAAGCATGCGGCTTTGGATTGACTTTTCAATTCTGATCAGCTGCAACCGTCCAAATGTACCTGCAGAAAACAGTTAGCAATAAAACACACGAAAGTGTCTTTGATCACTTTCGTTGAATTGAGGTACACGGCCCACGGTTCCCCGTTGATCAGTACAAGTATTGCTTGTGATCAGGTATAATTCCGAAGAATCTCCTTGACAGGGTTTCGCAGTTGTTCTAGCTGTTCTCAAACTGGAACGTCTCAAAGAAGACAACACGGAGTGAGTGAACCAGCGAATTGAGATTCACTGATTGATGAAAGATTGATTTGAAAAAAATCGCGTATTGCTTAGAAGAAAGAGTTTTTGCAATACGACGAAGGTTTTATGAGAAAGATCAATTTCCAATCAAAAATACCTTTTGTATTTGAAAAGAGTACACATTCGACGTGCTAGAGAAAAGAAGAGATTCGCACATCGAACGGTTTTTCCAAAAGTATTTTGTAATCAGATTTACGTTTTGAATTTGAAAACGAATACACATTCGATGCGCTAGAGAAAAGAAGATTTGCACATCGAACGGTTTTTCCAAAAGTATTCGTCAATTCCAATCCTGGACCAAGGTTGATTCAAGAATGAATCGCCCCATTGTTTCTATCAAGTTGTCACAAGCTTGATCTTTTGAAAAGATCTCACATGTTACCCACCAAGAGCTTGTTTGATGTTGGCTCTAGAAGGATTTCCATCTTCATCGTGAATATTTTCATATCACTCGGATGTTCTGGCAATACCACAAGGATAATGCGTAGGACTCTTAATATATTCTTACTTTCCACATTGTGTGAAACAGCAAGTCTTCAAGAATAGTGTCCTAATGAGATATTGTGGATGATCTCTTGGCTCTAGACTCAATAGTGCACATTTGGTTTCCTATGCCGGAGACTAGGGAGAGGGTCTCCTTCTTCAATATCAACAGTCTCTAAGAGAAAGTCGATAGATTATGTAGGTTCCCCGTGAGAATGAAACAAGTCCTTTTAAGAGGAACTTGACTAGCTTGGGAAGTTTAGCGCAGTGCATCACTGGGTCCATGATGTCTTGTCTTTAATACCAGTGTTACCTTAGTAAACACCAGTAGCATATGTATTAAACCCGGTTTCTGCCCTAAGGTTGAATTATTGGAGGGCTATTTCTTTTCACCCTTTTAACATTTCAATTCTTTTTCATTCTTCAACCCCTTCAGTGCTTACCGAGACTTCATAACTAGAACCTTGTTGGGTTTATTCCAGTACTTGCCTTGTCTCAGTTCGCACTTTTCCCATATTCTCATTTTTCTCCTTTTTTCAACATTCTTAAGGACTCTACACTATCTAGTAGATTGTCCCTGGGAAGATCCCTCCGGTTCTGGCGGATCGTGGGAACTAATACCTAACCTCACCATCCTTATAACTCCATACATAAAGTAAAATGGTCGGTCTTTTGGTACAGTTCATTCTTCCTTGAAACCAATTGAAAAATCATTTGGAAAACCAATCAAGGTACTTGTGATACGAGATCAAAGCAATTTGTACCTTAATAGTTTTGATCATTTAGAAAACCTCCCCCTCAACATGTGCATATGATTTAGAAATAGTTTAGCACATGGAGACAAGAGGACTTTGAAATATTTTCTTTGATCACAATTTTCATAGAAAAAGCCATTTGATTTTCTTGGTAAATTCTCCCCCCTCAATATGTGCGTTGGTTGTTTGAAATGTTTTGACACATAGAGGCAAAAGTTCTTTGAAGTACTTTCACGATCACAGAAGCCATTAAGAAACCATTCGGTCCCCCTCAATATGTGCATCGATAAACGAAAGAGTTTAGCACATATTAGAGAGAACTAGCACTTTTGAATCAAATCGATCATCCATTATCAAATTTCATTATTAAATCACAAATTCTCCCCCGATCAAAAATATCAAACCCTTTGAGATTTTGGATCCCAAGTGATTTAACAAGCTTTAGAAAACATGGGAGAAAATGTGCATGATTTAAAAGCTCTTCTGGTTTTTGGATAAATGCTCCCCCTCAACATGTGCATTTTATATTTGAAATCGTTTGGCACATGGAGGCAGGAGTGCCTTTAAAGGACTAAAAACAATTCCATCAAAACATACAAGAGATTTAAATCACGATCTCTCCCCCGATCAAAAATTTCAAACCAATTGAGATTTGTGATCCCAGTTGATTTAAATTATTTAGAAAATTTTAGGGAAAGACGTGGCAAGATTTGATTTTGAAAAATGACAGATAAGGACCAAATTTAGACATTAAAGATTGTTAGTGTCAGGTATGATTGTTTTAAGAGACCTTTAAGTAAAATAAAACAATTTTACAATCAAACAAGAACAGAAAAAATTTCATTTTGAAAGATCTTGATTCAAAAGAAAAATCATACCATGACATAACATGAAATCTTTAGATCACCACATTATAACGTACAAAACAGAACTTTTGTGAAGAAATATCGTTTGAAAATATTTTATTTTAAATCACTCTCCCCCTCAATCCATGACAGTAGTCGATGATTGAGTGACTTAAGTTTTGATAAAATGAAGTCCGGTGATTTTCAAATTTTAGTCCAATTTATTTTCAAAAACAATATTTTTCCATTTTCAAAGCAATTTTAATCAAATTTTTCAAAATTGTATAAAATGGTATCCTGCACAAAGATACGTTAGGTGGTTGAGAAGCTTCTGTTGATGCTGTAGGGCAGGAAGAAAACCGTCTGCAGATGCAGTGAAACTTCTTACGTTGCATTTTAATGCCAACTGAGGTCAAATTAAACTCCGTTTCTTCAATCACTTAGAAGAAAACCATCCGTTGATGCAGTGAGACCTCTTACGTCGCATTTTTCATGCCAACACTCCATAGAAGTCCAATTAAGCTCCGTTTCTTCATTTGTCAACCCAAGATATAGTTACCCCTTTCCTTTCGGCATCCAATCATCTTCAAATGTGGGATCCGGATCGGGAACATTCTTATATACCAATATACCTGCATACGTTAGTGAACACACATACAAATATATGGTGGTTGACAACACCCAAACAACAATCTACTAATACAAGTTAATCCAACATATCAATCACTTCATATAGGGCATGGGATTTATGTGTTCATCAAAATCTAATCATCTAATCCTAACAATCATATCCTAGGCACCTAGTCCTTCAACATAGGTTAACATGATTTTTAATTAAGCATATAGGATAATTAGATAATCTCGTTAGATGATATAAATTTGAAAACATTCTCCCCCTCAATCAATGACTTATTTTCTTGAAAAGTTTAGAAGCGCTGAAGTCATTGATTGAGTTTTCAATTTTTACGAAAACTCTGAATCTGATTGATTTACAAGCAACTCAATTACCACCATTTTTTAAAAAACAACAAATATTTTCCTGAAGAATTTTAGATGGAAAAACATTTGTGTGGGAACAGCAGTTCTTCGACATACTTTCCTCATTTTGATTTAGGATAAGTGCACAAAAATTTTGAAAATTTGTTTAAGCGTAGCACTTTCCTTCTTTGAAAAACGAGTTGCTATCGAAAATAATAGCAAGCCATAGTTTAAGCACGGGTTACAGTCAGAAGTAACTGCAAGCCATATTTTTAGACATGTTTTGGAAAATAATATTTACACATCCTGCTCGAACTTCATCTATGGTCCCGTGCCATTATTGAATGACATTTCTAAGACCGCATATGTTATCGATACCAGAAGACATGTCTTAGAAAACATATTTTTGGTCTTTTTCAAAATTTCTGATTTTTATGGGTTTTTTGTTGATTTTATATTTTTCTATTTTGTTTTTGTTGGTTTTATATTTTTGTATTTTGCTTTTTGAAAAATATATACAAAGATAGAGAAGATGATATAGTTAAAGAAGATCATGATACGAGTACCGAGATAAGGATATTGAGCAGCACGTCGTAGAAGATAGAAGTCATCAACTCTTAAACATTCACCACCAAAGCTTCGAGGGATCTTGAATCGAAGAAAGAAATTGAATCATCTAAAAGTGAGACTTTGGCAGCTTCCCCCCAAACTGAAAATCCTTTAGCTGAGCAGATTCGAAGCTCTATTACAAGCTTGCCTTAGCCAGGTGCACATAGAAGCACACCATTATCATTGATCATGCTGCTCCTTTTAAGAATAGTCACTGTGATTCTTCGTTCGAGGTTATATCATCCAATAGAAGAACAACAACGTTTCATCCCACACTTTAAATTTCTTCTCATATTTCATTACCACTGAAGTCTGAAGCTATGCATCCCCAACGAGTTGTCAAGAGACCATTTCCCGCAAGTAGATGAATTGATGCAGTCAGTCTCTTAGACTAGAGCTCACGAACCCGAATACACATACCCGAAGACAAAGAAACTTATACCATCGAAGTAGCAGATTAAGTCCAATAGCCAAAGAATAACCCCGATGTATACTTTTCTCTCCCCCTAAAGAAAGTGTATGAAGCTCAAGAACCCGAAGTACCCGAATGCCCAAAGAGAGAATAACCGATAACATTGAAGAAGCATGCCGAATCACTGATTATCTCTGCGGAGGACTATCTCTGCGGATTTCAACTCCGGAATAAGTGATTATATCTCTGAATCACTGATTAAGCACTCAAGTGAAACAGCTGAGCGTCCCTAATGTACACAATCTCTCTCCCCTGATGAATGCGATAGTATCATCACACACTTGTGCACCACTTTTATCATCAGAAACTAGCTCTTCCATCTCTTCCCCCACATAGTTGGAATAAGAACACTAAACGCCATGAGTCAAACCTTGAGTGTCTCTGCGGTAATGACATTCGTCTTCCCGGGATATCTTCAATCACTTAGAAGTATTAAGTTAATCAAGTTTACTCGCGTTTAGATGCTTGTCTCCTTCCCCCTTGCTGGTTTTGACACTTCAGAATCAGCAACATATTATAAGCCCAAATACTTGAAATATTTTGAGAAGAACATCATTAGCTCAGATATATCTGTGAGAATCAACTTGCTGAAGAATGTGAGCAAGTCTAATTGGGGATTAAATTCGACATTTCACTCTCCCCCAATTAGTGCTCTCCCCTAAACAGACAATCTGTTTGATAAATGCCCAGATTAAGAAGAAGTCTTTAAATAATCAAATGCAACTCGTCTTTAGTCTTCTAACATGTATCAGAGAATGTAGAACCGACTGTAGACTCGACCTTCTTCAAGATTGTCCAATTGGGGAATAGAAAGTCAACATCTTCAACTCACCAAATGCATTCCCGTTAACTTACAAATAGCAAATCCCCTTAAATCAAATCCCTCCCAATCAAACAAGAACAGAAAGATGTTTATCAAGGAAATCAACCCCGCAACTGGAAGCAGTTTTTCATTTAATCATATCATCCCGTGTGAAGATGTTAACCAACTACTCTTAGTAAACAACTCCATGTGAAGATGACCCGATAGGAAGAAGCTCGGTTCTTACATGAGTTTGGAGCCGTTTGACCATTTATTCTCAGAAATCAATCAACCATGCTGTAAATTCACACTTCTTCTCCCCCTCAAGAATTGCATACGAAGTTGCCATTCTTGATTGAATAAGTGAATATCTTCAACAAATGTATTCTATTCACACTTCTCCCCAGCAAAATTAGCACATGATGTCGCCATCGTCATTATAGTTAAGCAAGTGGAATTAGAAAAACAATGAACGGTAGTTTGGTTCACTTGATGACTGAAGCGCATGGAAAAAGCATGAAGCATGTTGATGAGAATGGTCATAAATAAGAAGATTTCTCTTCTTCCGAAGATAATGCGCACTGAAGCGTACACATTTCTTTTCTTTAGAGTATGAGGCATGAACTTATGTGTTCATATGTCATAATCTCTCTCTTTTCATCATCTCTTGGAAAAACGTGTAATCACCCCATTATCATTCAGTAGGCTCTTTGTTGTGACAGCTGATGGAGAAAACCCAATATGATGAATTTGACCCTGAAGTAAACTATCCCGAACTCGTGATTTAAACTTGCACATATGTAACAAAGAGCGGTGCCGAGACTTCATCCTTCATTGAATCTCTAAGTACTCTATACTCTTCATCCAACCAACCATCAAGTATAAGACGTACTTCACCTCTTGAAACTCAACAATTGAATGTGACACTGAGCACTACAACATAACTCCTTGAAGTGATATTTATTTTGAGGTGATAATAGCCCAATTACCCCAAATGGTAAAAGAAAAGGTAAAAGTCACTCAACAATAACTAGATTTCCATGTCTTCGTTTTTGATAATAAGCTCGAACAAGGATCATGAAGAATCTTCATCCATCCATCCCCGATACCTTCAGATACTAAGTACACTCGCCCGTGATAATTTACTTCAACCTCAAATAAATAATGGTGAATTATCTCCGTTGTCACATCTTCTGGTTAAAAGCTCAAATCTAGCCTCCTTTGACGTTTTAAGTGAACTATGATAATGGTTTTCATCCCGACCATGGTTAGAAGCACATAACCCCGTAAAACCTTGTAATAACCAAATTTCCATGAAGAATATCCAAACACACATCCAATTCATGAAGTACACCCTTTACCTCTTCTTCGAAGTAGAAACCGTAGCACCACCATCAAATAAGATCCCGAAATACACTTTCCTCTCTCCAGGATGGTTCCATCATCGCGGGATTTTACAATTCTATGGTCTAAACCGAGAAATAGTTTCTTTTGCTGGATTTTACAAAACCAAGAATAAACCGTAAGATAGATCCAGAAATGCACTTTACTATTACCAGGAAGTTTCCATTGTCCCGGGATTTTACAAGTCTATGAGTTAAACCGAGAAATAGATTCTTTCGCGAGATTTTACAAAATCAAGACAAAACCGTAAACAATGTCAGCTTGAATGTGTTACGACAAATTTGGTTTAAGTGAATATCTGTTTTAGGAGACCATGCAGCGGTTCATCAACGGTTCATTCTCCAACATCAACAATGTCATCAACCATCCAATAAACACTTTGGTAAACACATCATTCACGCATTCTGTCAGCTAATGTTGTGACCACCTGGTTAAGTACACCCGATATACCAAACTTGATCATGAAGTAGAATTCCCCATATTTGCTACTTAAGCTTGCACTAATCCTTGTGAAGAAGAAATGGTGTACCCAATGTACAAAACCTCTTGACGTATTCTCAACTGCGTGAGACACCGAAGTGATAGTTACGTTGTGGGTTAAGCGAGAAAGAATCACAAACATAACTAAATAGCCAAGTCTTTATCACACTCAATGTTAGGAATTGGAAATTCCATGAGAAAGTGTCGGTCACCCCAATTATAGTCTAGCATATGTTAGCTCGTAGACTTGTTGTTATTTACGTTATTTAGTAGTTTATTAGTTAGTTTGTAGCGTAGTTTAGTTTAGTGCAACACCGTGGAGGAAGGAATGGTCTTTACCCACTATATCCCTGATCCACAGTCCGTTAGGAGGACGGCTTCTTTGTAACTATAAATACCCCTTCCATCCATGGAAGGGGTGTGGCTTCTTTGAATCTAACATTTCTTTTGTAAAGCAACTCTCTTCAAGGAACCTCCTCTCAACTCTCTTCATCTATCTAAAATGGCTTTCTTGTTTAATCATTGTCCTAGACCTCCCTAATCATCAAAGAACATATTATTCACGATCCTACAATTGGTACCAGAGCCAAGGTTACGTTGTTTTGATGATTCTGATGGTTTCTTATATGCGGTTGTTAGTGATATGATGCGGTTTGATAAAGGTTGTTCGTGTTGATTGATTATTATGGTGTTGAATCATGTTCTTAAGCTGTTTTAATCATTTTCATGGTGAAAAATTTTGTTTTCATATTATTTTGGGAATCCAGTTTTGAACATGCTTGATGAGTTTCCTTTTGGTTCAAAAGTCTTGTGATATATGTGTAAAAACTGTTTTGTGTCGATATTTTGTCCAAGTCAATTTTTGTTCATCTTTTAATGACTTCTTGTTACTGCATCGGTTTATACGTTTTCTGGTCATGTCCTTGTGGTCATTAACTGGTCAAAAGAAGGTTTTCTTAATGCAGTTTCTGGGTCAAGATACTTGGTGCATTCTTAGGTGCGAGTTGTGCAACACAAGTCCAGATTCATTGTATCTCATTAGCGAGTTGTTATTTTTCTGGGTCAAAAAGTGTACCAGTTCCTGTTTTCTAGGAATAACATTACATGATGCAAGTTGTTACCTTTTTTAGCATGCGATTTGACTAGAAAAATGTAACCTGATGCGAGTTGAGTGCTTGCATTTCTGAATGCGAGTTGGTCACAAATGATGCGAGTTGCAAAATCTGTCCAGATTCTATGTCTGGCAAGCGAGTTGTGTCAGAGTCTTTAACTCGCATTTTTGAATGCGAGTTGCTTACTTGCATTATTGAATGCGAGTTGCTTAAATGAAGACATACTAAGCGAGTTGTCAAAATGTCCATATTCAGTGAACCTGGAAGCGAGTTGGTATGATATGAGTGGGGTATGATGCGAGTTGGGTATGTTGCGAGTTGGGTATAATGAGTGTTGGAGATTATGTGAGTTGATACTAAAGTATGATAAAGAAGACGAAAAGCTCAAGGACTATTGACCATATCAGATTACCACAAACTATCAAAACATCCCAAATAATAACATCACAAAACTGCTATAACATGCTTCATCACTACTGAATTTATATCTAAATCATCAACATCAAGACTCTTTATACAACACAAACTGGAAAGTTAAAGCATATCTATGGCTACATCAAGTTGAATCTCAGAAAGCTCGTGTTATTTGATGATACAAAAAAATCTCAAGGGTCACTTTATACATGATATATCCATCATTGATCCAAATCAACTACTTAAATGCCTATAATATTCGAATCTTATCAAGGAATGATGTATAACAAGTATGTTATAATCATTCCCCATGTTTGTTTAAATGAAGTAAACCGTGTCTCACCAGTACTTTTGACCTCTGATTCCTTGTCTCGAGCCTTAATAATTTTGACTTACCTCTTCTGATTCAGTCAAGCTTAAAAGAAATTCATCATTGATCAAAGAGTCTTTTTGAAAATTTCCGAATATAAAGGGATGATTGCAACAAGACTGTTGAACCCCCTCCTTGATTCGTTATGAGATAAAGAATCAAAACCAACCTTGGTGATATTATATGAAGTCAAGAAATGAGAAGAACAAGGATGCAAATTAATTTTTCTTGACTCACTTAATGCTCAAAAGTCAAAAAGGATTCGAAATACCTACCCGTGTTTTGTTTTTAATTTGTCCTCTAAGGCTGTTTCAAGTTACTAATAGCCATCCCTGTGACGAGCCTAACTTGTTTAAAGGATGCATCGATATTGGTTTGAAAGTTGGGTTTGTGATGTGTGAGATGTAAGATGAATTGGGAGGCGTTTAATTTTATGGAAGAGAAATTAGGGTAAATTTGTGTGAATGTTTAGGGGATGAGTGAGATAAGTGTGCCTTTATACCGGATATTTAGGGTTGCTATAATGTGGATCCGGTTTGTGCTATCGTGGGCTTTCAATAGGCTATGGACTTAATATGGGCCTCGTGGTTATGGTGTGAGTTTAGTGGGCTTTTGGTGATTGTTATGGGCAAGGTATATACCCACTTTATGCTTGGACTTTAATTGATGTACGAGGTTAGAGTAAATAAAATGTTATCCGAATGTTTTTTTTAAAAAGAACATTTTGGATACAACTCTTCAGCATTTCGTGTGAGGGCCGGATATAAATTATCTTCTGATGTGTGGATCGGGTATTAGCATTTCGTGGGCTCGAGATAATTGGATGATTTGATGTTAGGCTTGATGTTATAAATTTTAACCGGGTCATTTGGTTATAAGTGTTTTTGTGGTTTTATGTGATTAATGGACCAAGTCGTTAAAATCTGGGATCGGATTTGTGAGAATTGATCATGTGACATTGACTCAAGATGATAATGGACTGGAAAATGGATTTTAAATCAGATGATTATTGGTGATATGAGAGTTGATGATGAGTTTTGATGAAGTGATTTGTGAATATGATACTTGATTGTGAGATGTGCTGATAAGATTAATTCTTTGGTATATACATTTTCACAAAGAATATTTTTGTTAAGGCTTGAATTGGTTATTGAACAAAGTTGACTACGGGGTTGTTTGGACGGTATTTCTTATTTGAATTTGCAGTGAAATTTTCCAGGCGTGTTTGCTTATTTAGTCTTCTTTCTTTCTACCATTCCGCAAAGATGACTTGTTTGGGCGTTTACAGAGGGTGATAAAGGCTTGACTATTTAGTTACATGTGTGATTCTTTCTCGCTTAACCCACAACGTAGCTATCACTTCGGTGTCTCACGCAGTTGAGAATATGTCAAGAGGTTTTGTACATTGAGTACACCGTTTCTTTTTCACGAGGATTAGTACAAGTTTAAGTAAAAAATCTAGGGAATTCTACTTCATGATCAAGTTTGGTATATCGGGTTTACTTCACCAAGTGGTCACATCAACAGCCGACAGAATGCGTGAATGATGTGTTTACCAAAGTGTTTATTGGATGGTTGATGTTGTTGTTGATGTTGGATAATGAAACGCAGATGAACCACTGCATGTTCCCATAAAAACAGACATTCACTGAAACCAAAGTTGCCATAACATATTCAAGCTAACATTGTTTACGGTTTTGTCTTGATTTTGTAAAATCCCACGAAAGAATCTATTTCTCGGTTTAAATCAGACTTGTAAAATCCCGTGAAAATGGAAACATCCTGGTAATTGTAAAGTGCGTTTCCGGATCTATCTTACGGTTTATTCTTGGTTTTATAAAATCCCGCGAAAGAAACTATTTTTGGTTTAAACCATAGAATTGTAAAATCCCGTGATGATGGAACCATCCTGGAGAACGGAAAGTGTATTTCGAGGTCTTATCTAATGCTGGTGCTACAGTTTCTACTTCGAAGAAAGGATAAAAGGGTGTACTTCATGAATTGGATGTGTGTTTGGATATTCGTCATGATAGTTTGGGTATTACAAAGTTTTCCGGGGTTATGCTCATTAAACCATGGTCGGGAAGAAAACCATTATCATAGTTCACTTTAAACGTCAAAGGAGGCTATATTTGAGCTTTTAATCAGAAGATGTAACAAAGGGGTTAATTCACTATTATTTATTTGAGGTTGAAGTGAAATATCACGGGCAAGTGTACTTAGTATCTGAAGGTATCGGGGATGGTTGGATGAAGATTCTTCATGATCCTTGTTCGAGCTTATTATAAAAAACGAATACTTGGAAATCTAGTTATTGTTGGGTGACTTTTACCTTTTGTTTTACCACTTGGGGGAATTGGGCTCTTATCACCTCAAAATAACTATCACTTTAAGGAGTTACGTTTTAGTGCTCAGTGTCACATTCAATTGTGGATTTTCAAGAGGTGATGTACGTCTAATACTTGATGATTGGTTGGATGAAGAGTATAGAGTACTTAGAGAGTCAATGGAGGATGAAGTATCGACACCGCTCTTTGTTAAATATGTGCAAGTTTAAGTCACGAGTTCGGGTTAGTTTACTTCGGGGACAAATTCATCATATTGGGTTTCCTCCATCAGTTGTCTCGACAAAGAGCCTACCGAATGATAATGAGGTGATTACTAGTTTTGCCAAGAGATGATGAAAAAAGAGAGATAATGACTTTTGAACACAACAGTTCAAGCCTCGTTCTCTAAAGAAAAGAAAAGTGTACTTTTCAGTGCGCTTTGTCTTCGAAAGAAGAGAAATCTTCTTATGACGTTTGAACACAACAGTTCAAGCCTCGTTCTCTAAAGAAAATAAAAGTGTACGTTTCAGTGCGCTTTATCTTCGAAAGAAGAGAAATCTTCTTATGACGTTTGAACACAACAGTTCAAGCCTCGTTCTCTAAAGAAAAGAAATGTGTACACTTCAGTGCGCATTATCTTCAGAATAAGAGAAATATTCTTATTTATGACCATTCTCGTCAACATGCTTCATGCTTTTTCCATGCACTTTCAATTATCAAGTGAACCGGGCTACTGTTGATTGTTTTCTTATTCCACTTGCTCAACTATAATGACGATGGCGACATCATGTGCTAAATTTTACGGGGGAGAAGTGTGAATAGAATACTTTTGGATGATATTCACTTACTTAATCAAGAATGGCATCTCCGTAAGCAATTCTTGAGGGGGAGAAGAAGTGTGAATTTTTTGCATGGTTGATTGATATTAGAGAATAAATGGTCAAACGGCTCCTAACTCATGTAAGAACCGAGCTTCTTCTTATCGGGTCATCGTTACATGGAGTTTCTTCTAAGAGCCGTTGGTTGACATCTTCACACGGGCTGATGAGTTTAAAGACAAGTGCTTCCGGTTAATGCTTCACGTGCACATCAACATGATGATTCCGAACAACCTTTTATTCTTGTTTGATGTGATTGTTTGCTTGGTGTTACCATGTTAGGTCACCATATTAGTAACACAAGAATCAATATGAAGAAGTAGAGAAGAAATCGGATGAACAACACACACAAACACACGTATGATAATATGAGAATAGTTATGCGTAGGAGTGAAAGTGTAAATTGAACAACCAACCCTCAAGTGAGGGTATTACAAAGGTATTTATAGGAGAGGGAGCTAGGGCAACATTCCTAGTCCCTTCCTTTCCTTATTGGACTTGGGCCAAGGCTTATGGGCCTTCTACATAAGCCTTAGCTTAATAACAAACATAAAGGCCTAATTAAGCTAACTATTACATATTAATTACTAACACTTGAATTCTAGTTTAGGAGTGATTCCAACAATCTGCCCCTAAGTGTTAGTGATTGATAATGTGAACGGTGAAGGTGTTGATGTAATAGTAGCTTTGACATCTTCTGACATTCTTCTTTCTTGTGAGAAGAATTGCCTTGATTCGAACAATCTCCCCAGTGTAGAAAAATTGTTTCCTTTGAAAAGTTCTGCTTTGATGTCATCATTTTCTTTGTTCTTAGATCTTTGTGATGGTAGTGATAGTATATTGTTGTAGTCTGCTTCAGGTCTGCTTCGTTGCTCCAGTGTCTCCACGTCTTTCTTCAACATGCTCACACGCTCATTTAACGTTGGACTTCAGATGTAGTTCTCTTAGTCTTTAAACTTTGTAGATTCTTTGACTTGACGAAGAATCATTCTGACTTTTGTGTTGCCTTTTGAGAGAACTTGCATTAGTGATGATGTTGGTATGAGCATGTTAAGAATCAGCACGATCATTCCGCTCCAGAGCTTCCATAAAAGGAAAACATACACACGGTTAGTAATAAGCGGATTCCGGCACTTACAAGTTTGAATTTCGAGGGTGTTAACAACATAGTGTGAAAACACATCTCTAATTCTCACAAAGGCCGTTCATGAACTGGAGTCCCACAAGTGAGATAACACGATGTACCGAAGTACACCTACATTTCAGATGAGTCGCTGAGGTACACCGAAGCATCACCTCACGACTGTAGACCGTTTGAGACACACTAAGCGTAATCTACGGGGAGTTACCGAAGTGACCTGCTGTCAGGGCTGTTTGATGTTGACCCTGGCAGGAGTTTCCATTCAATCACTGAGGATCACTGTAGGATCGATAATATTATTGTGTTGATGATTCGGGTGGTCTTGGATGATCAAAATACATGTTAGCCATTGGAGAGAAAAGTAGAGAGTTGGGTGTTTTCTTGCTAGAGACTTGGTATACAAAAGTATGGAATGTTAGATTGAAAAGCACCACCCCTTCCATGGATGGAAGGGGGTATTTATAGTTATAGACACAACGACCTCCTATCGGCCTGTGGATCAGGTATACACTGGGTAAAGACCCGTCCTTCCTCCACGGTGTTACTCTAAACTATTCTACGCTACTGACTAACTAAATAACTATTAAATAACGTAAACAACGACAAATCTACGAGCTAACATATGCTAGACCATTATTGGGGTGACCGACACTTTAACATGGAATTTCCAATTCCTAACAATCTCCCCCTAAGGGAGGTCACCCCATGAAATACATTTTGCTTCCTAGCATCCTATCTTAGACTTCGTTCTTGAGCTCGTAGACTTGAATTCTTCATTTCCGCAATCTTTGTGCTTAAGTAGCGATTCTTTAAAGTCCGCGTTGATTAGTACTTTAAGTGGAGGCCATAAAACTGATCCACATCTTTGATGATCTTCGAGCTTTCATTGAGATCATCAGCCACAGTAAATCTCTCTGGATCATCCATAGTTGTGTTGCCATCATGTGATGTTGTGACTTTTGGACTGACATGCTTACACTTTTGAATCATGACATCTTTCCATCAGAGTAGCGGAAGCTTTACTGGTACATGATATTTGTAGCAGCGTAGCAGAAGCATAGTATAAAAATATCAGAACCAGGTTATGCAGATATGCACCAGTCATGATTTCTTCAATTAAGTGTGGATGCTGTGAGCATGCGGCTTTGGATTGACTCCTCAATTCTGATCAGCTGCAACCGTCCAAATGTACCTGCAAACAACAGTTAGCAATAAAACACACAAAAATGTCTTTGATCACTTTCGTTGAATTGAGGTACACGGCCCACGGTTCCCCGTTGATCAGTACAAGTACTGCCTGTGATCAGGTAGGATTCCTAAGAATCTCCTTGACATGGTTTCGCAGCTGCTATAGCCGTTCTCAAACCGGAACGTCTCAAAGAAGACAACACGGAGTGAGTGAACTAGCGAATTGAGATTCACTGATTGATGAAAAATGATTTAAAAACAATCGCGTATTGCTTAGAAGAAAGAGTTTGCAATACGACGAAGGTTTTATAAGAAAGATCAATTTTCAATCAAAATACTTTTTGTATTAGAGAATGAGTACACATTCGACGTGCTAGCGAAAAGAAGAGATTCACACATCGAACGGTTTTTCTAAAAGTATTTTTCAATCAGAGATACTTTTTTAATTTGAAACGAATACACATTCGACGTGCTAGAGAAAAGAAGATTTGCACATCGAACGGTTTTTCCAAAAGTATTCGTCAATTCCATTCCTGGACCAAGGTTGATTCACGAATGAATCGCCCCATTGTTTCTATCCAGTTGTCACAAGCTTGATCTTTTGCAAGATCTCACATGTCACCCACCAAGAGCTTGTTTGATGTTGGCTCTAGAAGGATTTCCATATTCATCGTGAATATTTTTACATATCACTCGGATGTTCTGGAAAAAACACAAGGATAATGCCTAGGACTCTTAATATATACTTACTTTCCACATTGTGTGTGTTGGGTCTATTATAGATTTGATGATATAAAACAAGAAGAATGAAACATGAAGGACTAAAAGTGACAAGAAGGGAAACTACAAAAAGATGGAGGATTTGGAAGATTCTAGAAGATATGCTTAAAAGAATATTTAGTTTCCTAAATGTTTTATGATTTCTCTTGTAAACCCTAGATGTCTCTAGTATATAAAGAGACATAGGGTCATTAGTTTTATAGTACGTACAAGATGTAGACGTCTAAAGGTGTGTCTGTGTGGGAACCTAGGCGTAGGGAAAACGCCTAGGGTTTAGTTAGTTAGTGTTAGATCAAGTCTTTGATCTTTATTATAGTTAGTTAGTTAGTTTATGATAATAAAAAACCTTGTTCATAATGATGTTGATTCTATGTTTGAATATTCCGCTTTCATTATTATGTTTTCCTAGATATAATATTAGACCTCGTCTAAGAGCTTTCAACGATCTTCACATGTGGTATTAGAGCCTGGGGCTCGTGATATCTAGGGATCTACAAGGTTTTCTTGAAGAAGAAGGAAGAAAAATTCGAAGCTGTAAAAAATTCGTAATACTTCTGCAGCACTGTTTTCCAGAAGGCATAACTTTTTATTGAACCGTTGGATCAAGCTAAAATTTGAACTGGAGCTTCTTGGTATATCTATCTTTAATCTCACAGAAGGGATTGTTAATCGGAGCTCTCAATCAAAAGTTATAAGCAGTCGAAGTCTGCTGCAGAAAAATCTGTAAGGTTACAACAGCACTGTTTTGAAACGATCATAAGTTTTTCGTTAACCGTTGGATCGTAACGAAATTTTTGGTGGACGTTCTCTATATATTAATCTAACTTTCCACTAAAGGGATTTTCCATCTGAGCTTTTATGTGAAAGTACTGCTGTGTATTTTCAAAGTACTGTTGTGCGTTATTGGTCCCCTACAAGCAAAGTACTGCTTGGACACGAAAGTACTGCTTGGAATTCGAAAGTATTGCTCTTGGACATGAAAGTACTGCTCATTAGGATGAAAGTACTGCTCTTGAATTGAAGTACTGCTCATTGGATGCAAAGTACTGCTTGGAGTTTTTAAAGTACTGCTGTTTGATGAAAATATTGCTGTTTGATGAAAGTACTGGTGAATTGGTTATTGATTGAAGGTACTGATATTTATATGAACCAGTAAGGTTATTTTGTTCAAAGTACTGTTTATGTTCAAAGTACTGCTTCTTTTTAAAGTACTGCTTAAGGTACTGATTCTTCTCAAAGTACTGCTCAAGGTTTTTGCATGGCAAAACTTATTTGGATTGGCAGTCTAATGGTTTATTACGAGGAGATTTGGAGTTAAGGGGAAGTCAAGCATGATGATTGTTATGATTTTTGGACGACACACACACAGGTTATTGTTCACACACACAAGGAGTTTGGTTATTTGTTCTTAAAAGGATTTAAAAGGCTCGTTTTGGAGATTTATTGAAGAATTGATTACGAAGAGGATTATTTATCACTTATTTGAAGGTGAAGTGGAATTACTTGGTTTGTTTTCTTATCATATAGCTTGATGAATCTAGCAATGTGTGATTTTTCTTATGATCCTCTATGCACACATTGCCTATCACTTGAAGGAGTTACATTGTAGTGCTCAGTGTCTCATACTAGTTGAGGATTATTGTCAAGGGATTGCGGTCTACTTATATTTGGTAGGTATAAGTATGGAGTTTCGTGGATTGTAAAAGATTTAAGACACAAGTTTGGGAAATTTTACTTCTTCATCAAGTTCGTTATATTTGGTTTTCTTCACAAGTAATCATTAAATAAAGCCTACAGATTTTGAAAAATCATTGATATACATGCATCACTCAAGGGGAAGTGTTTGATTTTTACTATTGTTGATCATTATTACTACTGCTAGTTGAAGTTTTCTATTGTTTTGGATCCATTTTTCCTATGGTGCGTAATGGTGGGCGATTTGAATCATTGGAAGTCTTAGATTGGAAGTATGATATTGGTTCGTGGTGGTCAAGATCATTATTTGCATACGTTCCTTATTTAGATAATAACAAAAAGGGGAAGAGATGTTTGAGTGACATGTTCAAGTCAAGGGGAAGCATGGAAAATAAAAGTGTTTCATTCACGGTGAGATTTAATGATCTCAACTTCTGCTACTTCGTCTAGGGAAGTTCGTACAAGAATCATGTTTGTTTTGTCATCATCAAATAGGGGAAGATTGTTGGGTCTATTATAGATTTGATGATATAAAACAAGAAGAATGAAACATGAAGGACTAAAAGTGACAAGAAGGGAAACTACAAAAAGATGGAGGATTAGGAAGATTCTAGAAGATATGCTTAAAAGAATATTTAGTTTCCTAATTGTATTATGATTCCTCTTGTAAACCCTAGATGTCACTAGTATATAAAGAGACATAGGGTCATTAGTTTTATAGTACGTACAAGATGTAGACGTCTAAAGGTGTGTGTGTGTGGGAACCTAGGCGTAGGGAAAACGCCTAGGGTTTAGTTAGTTAGTGTTAGATCAAGTCTTTGATCTTTATTATAGTTAGTTAGTTAGTTTATGATAATAAAAAACCTTGTTCATAATGATGTTGATTCTATGTTTGAATATTCCGCTTTCATTATTATGTTTTCCTAGATATTAGACCTCGTCTAAGAGCTTTCAACGATCTTCACTGTGTGAAACAGCAAGTCTCCATTAATTTAGTGTCCTAATGAGATATTGTGGACAATCTCTTGGCTCTAGAATCAAAAGTGTTGATTCGCTCCCGAACAGTCAAGTTTTCTCACACAAGCTGGCCACTTGTGAATGGCCAACCGTAAGTAACTTAAAACAGTCCGGAAACAAATGCAATGAAGATCAGGAGAGTATAGTGTTTCCCCGGGTCGTTATGTCCCAGCGAGCTATGCGAAGAATCACCAAACGAATAGTAATCGAGATGATTTGAATGGAAAAGAGTATTATGAACAATTATAACTACATAAATAGTCTATAAATTACAGGGGCTTAAATGCAAATTAAAGAAAATTAAAAAGATAAATTATATTAAATAAACGCTATCACTATTTTTAAAAATGATGTTTTTGATTTTACTTTTACAAATTTAAATTAAAAAAAACTACGTGACGTATACAAGAAAATGTGAACTGAAGCAATATTAATCCTAAAAATATGAAAATGATATTTTTACAAACCTAATGATAAAAGAAAATTTATAGAAAAAGAAAATTATTTTTATAACTAATTATCTAATTATTATTAATTAAAAACTAATTTCACTTATTTAATTATACCCTAAAATACAAGAAAATATGAAATAAATCTAGAAAAATGAAATTATGACTTAGAAAAATCTAAAATAACTAAATAGAATTTTCAAAACTAATTTTATATTTTTCTGATTATTTTTCTATTTTCTATGAATTAAAAACTATTTAAAACTACTTAAATTGCTTAAAAATACAAATTTAACTAAGAAAAATCTGGAAAAATATTTTTTTGACTTTTTATATTTATCTAAACCTAGGAAAAATGAAAACTTATTTTTTGGAAACTTTTCTGAATTAATTGTATTAAAAGCTAATTAAAATGGCCTAAAAACTGTTTTAGATTAAGAAAAATAGCAAACTGACCTAGAAAAATGTGAAAAATTCAGGAAAAGTCTAATTTAATATGCTGAATTTAAGAAAAATAGAAAAACAGTGGCCTATGTGGTAGAATAAGAAACTGCCATGCAAGTGCTTATGTAATAAGCACTTTGAATAAGCACAAGGTTCAAACTGGGCACCTGTCACACCCCCAAATTACCTGTTTTGCAGCGGAATGGAATTCCTGGGGGCTTGACTGTCATAGCACCACAATCACAGTTACATTGAACGACCTAAAGTGTCATTTGGAAAATACATCGTTTGATTTAATAAAACAATCAGAGTTTACAAAGTAGGTCCCAAATGTAAATCAACTTGTGCGGAAATAAGTTTGTTACAATTCAAACGATGTTTTAAAGTACATAAAACCCAAGTGAGACGCGTCGTCATCGCGACTCCATGATGTGTCCAAATGCATGCCATGAAGTGAATACCTTAGATACCTGAGATAAAAACATGCTAAAAGTGTCAACACAAAGGTTGAGTGAGTTCATAGAGTTTGTTTTGAAATGTAAAGCCTTTCAAAATCGTTTATGCAGCAAAGGCATTGTAAATCCACTCAGTTCCAAGTTCCGCCCATACAAAACTTGCAACCTGTGTGTTCACAACCCATTGCCAGAATGTGATATAGTTTATGTTCAAACATATGATTTCAAATGAATTCACAATAGTACCTAACTCGACGTAGAACAATAGCACTTAATCAATAGGACTAGACTTAATGTATCAGTAGTCAACTGATTTAGAACGTTATACGACGTAGAACCATAGCACATAAGCAATAGCACCTAACTCAATGTATATCAGTAGTCAACTGATTTAGAACGTTATACGACGTAGAACCATAGCACGCAAACAAGGACAATTGATATAGTATAACCTTTGATTTAGAAACAATGGTAATCATGGTAGCATTTAGCCTTAAAAATCTAAAGTACTTGTGAAAAATAGTTAAGCATGTATCTCCCCCAAAACAGTTATGTAAACAAGTAAAAGCAGGGGCTACGAAACTCACTTGGTAAACAGGTGATGACAAGAGTGAGTACACTGAGGTATAATGTAATGCGTCAACCGGGACCTATTACGAATGATATGATATGTCATGTGTTGCAATGTAATGTTATGCATGCACTTCGTATGTTATTTATACCATTTACGGGTTTTGAAAATATTACTCGTCGTCGAAAAATACTCTTTTGACGTCTTGACCCTTCAAAAATGACTTTACATGTTTTTACGTCAAAATGTCATCCTACAATGGTTTTATAATGATTTTTGGTGAAATTACCACTTTTCGTCGCAAAACAATGTCGTCGGAAAAATCATGAAATTAACAAAAATGGCTCCGGAAAAGTAGTCGTAAAACGGTGTACGTCGATCGTTAGAGAACGAACTCGACGGTTTTGGAAAGTTTGTATCGATATCTAGAAGTTTCAGTTCAGGAGTTTTCGTCCAAAAGGTCTCGATCATAAAGATATCAAGGGTTAAAGATGGTGGTTTTTGCTAATTGTGTGCAGAAAAATGAGTTTCGGCCAAGTTTGAACGTCCGTAATTAATTTAATATAACTCCGCTTTGTAAACAGCTTTTTGTTTTGAAAAATATGGCCGATGAACTTGATTTTACTAGAAGACATTTCGTTCTAAAAAGTTTTACATCATGGTTAAAAACTGCCGCAAACATGGTCGTTACAGCTACTAAAATACTTGTATCGTAAGAATAATATAGTTTTTCAGAAAATAATAGTTACGGCAACTTTATGAAAACGTGCATATCTTTGTCGTTTTAAATCCGTTTTCTACGTATAACATGTCCTTAGCTTCGTATCGAAGTAAACTAATATATTTTTGATAAGTCGAAATAATTTGTGAAGCTTAAGGCTCGTTTTTGACCCGAACAAACTAAAAACTGCATGCTGAAATTTCAGAAAACTATACGTTTCGTCGTCAAACTTTAAAAATCCATAACTTCTTCGTTATAAGTCCGTTTTTATCCGTTCAAAAGGCCACGGATTCGTTTTAAAGTATATTTTCTAAATATCAAGGCCAAAGTTTCGTACCAACAGTAGGTTTTTCCAGAAATTCGAAATAAGGACAGAACATAAATATATAGTTACCGAAAATAGTTTTTCTCGGACAAAACCTATTCTAATCCCTTCAAATCAACTCCAAAGCTAATCTAATCCTACCATACACCTTCTTAGGGTGTCATGGGTTCCTAATCACCATCAAGACCAAAGAATACCATGGGAATATTTATAGGATGACCAATATGTATATATAACTCAAAAATCATGAAGAAAAATGGTATAAATCACATATCATGCATACTTGCTCCAAAAATGAAAGGAAACATATGAAAATGAAAAGGAAACATGAAAATAATAAAAACAAGCTTACTAGTGAAAATGATGAGGTGAAAGTAACAAGGATAAAACTTAAATACCCTTGGTTTTTATTTCAAAACCATATATAGAGTATAACTAGGTTGTAAATACACTTGATCTTGCAAAACTTTTGATCCCTTAGCACCTTGATGTAGTGACCGGTTTTGAAGAAGCCAAAAGGAAGAGAGAAATAATTTTTCTTAACTATGTGAATTTTTGATGAAGAAATGAGTGAAGTGATAATGTATAAGACTTTTTGTAGTGCACATTAATTACAATCAAAGCAACCATGCACATTTTAATGCACCCCTTCCCCCTTGGTCGGCCAAGGGGGGGGGGGGAATGAGATATTTTATATATATATTTTTTTTTAAACATTTACTTGTATATATATTTGTAAGACTTTTGACAAAAGTGTAAGAAATATATAAGTATTAATCATTTGTAAGGTAAATGGTAATTTTTGGTGCAAGTAAGTTTTTATTAGGTCAAAATAGAATGTATTGAGATAATAAAAATTGTAAAAATACTTTCCTTGTGAAATTTGGGTGATAAAATAATTATCGTATGATTTTTAAGAAAAAGACGTAACAATTTAACTTTAACGATTTAAGTACTAAATAAATTTGAAACACCAGGAAAACTAAAAATATAGTTTTTATGAACTAATTGTAAGTTTAAAAATACCTCGGGATCATTTTTGAAAGTAACGGATTAAATATACAAAATAATAACTCACGCGATAAAAATTATTAAATATAAAAATTACGCGTTGAAGGTGAAATGAAATGTCGTGAATGAACTAATGAGATGCACATGATGTCAATGAAATGTAGACTAATCATAGTCCATATGAAATGTACGTGATGTCATGATCATGAATTCGCCGCTAAACCTCCAAGGTTACGCGAATTTGAAACAAGTAAACCAAGTTTACTATAAATGTTAAAATAATGAGACATGAAATGTGTCGAGAAATGACCTGAAAGTTCGGGTTGTCACATTCGCCCATCCAAAAAGGAATTCAGTCCCTGAATTCAGTTCGCGTTAGTCTATCGGGTTTAGGGTTTGATGAGGCAAGCCTTCCCATTCTCGAGCAAAACCCTCAAAAGACTTTTTGGTAACCGATTTTTACTTAATCTCACAACTCATCAAACAAGAACTGTCATGAGATTAGGCTAAATCGGTTTAGGTAACAACTTGTTTCTAGCTTGATCTTTGCAACTCATCAAACAAGAACTGTCACGCGGATCAAACTGGAAACAAGTGGTTTGAAGAAAATCTTTTGAAAATTTGGCTTGATTACGGAATTGCTTACTCATATGAGACTACTACTCCCTTCATTGCATGATTCTTCCTGAATTAGACATAGGTGATCAGGCTATGTATAATTTAGGAGTAACTATGCAATGCTTGAACTAATCGACTCATATGATGCTTGGTGTTGAGTCAACTGGTGTTAAAATTGTGATGAACATCGAGGAGAGAAGACATGGAGAAGTGTCGTTAAAATGATCGATAAAGTAAAAAAAGAATTAAAATCCTCGTAAATGATAACAAATCGGAAAGAAAATAAAGTACGATAGATGAGAATATTTTACAACGAGTGGTTTAGCAAAAGTAGTACATCTTAGGTTATAAAGATTCGGATACGATGGAAAACATAAACTTAGTACGACATAGTACATAAGGAGAAATAAGACTGTTAGTTTCCGAACTTCTTCAGTCTTCCGCGTCGTTGATACCTTGACGAGCTCCTCCTCCTCCTTCTAACATATATACATTCCCATGAGCACCTTCGACTTGTTGACCTTGGTTTTGAGGACATTGGTTCCGATAGTGTCCTTGTTCCCCACATCCGAAGCATGTAACTATGGTCTTGCCCTTACAGTCCTTAGCAAGGTGTCCTACTTTGTGACAGCTAAAACATATACCACATGGACCATTATGATGTAGCGTGCATTGGTGGCATCGCGGTAAGTTTCCTGCATAAGCTCTTCCCTTTGTTGGTGCAGCAACATAGACCCTGGCGACTTCTTGTCTTCTATTCTGTTGTCGATGATGGTTAGTGTTACGGTTTTGGTTGTTTTTGTAACCTCCTTGTTCATTTTCCCATTTCCTTTTGTTGTTGTTGAGTTGGTTATCGTCGTTGTTGTTGTTGTTTTGATCATTGTTGTAGTTGGTGCGGTTGTTGGGGTTGTTGTTGTTTTGGTTGGTGTTGGTGTACTTACCTTTCTTCACTACCTGGGCCATGAGCTTTTGAGTCACCCTAATAGCTTCCTCGATTGTTTGTGGATCAAACGAAGTCACATCTCCTTGAATCACCTCGGGAAGTCCCCCAATGAAAGCCTCTAGCAACTTCTCATTATCAGAAACCATGGACGGGCATAACGCGGCCAATTCTTGGAATCTCCGAATGTAAGTGTCAATATCGTACCCAATAGTTACTAGTTCATAGAACTCGGTCTCCAACTTTTTGACTTCCGTACGAGGACAAAACTTCTTAGTCACCAAACCCTTAAATTGCTCCCAAGTAAGCTTGAAAGCATTCTCCATTCCAATCGGTTGAGCATATGAATTCCACCACGACAATGCTCCATCGAGTAGTGTACTTGTAGCAAATTTGACCTTACTATCATCCGGGCAATTACAAAGCAAAAACACGGATTCCAACTTTTCAAACCATCGTACCATGGCCGTGGCTCTTTCAGTCCCCCTAAACTTATTGGGCTCACCACTTTTGAAATCCTTGTACGAACATCTTTTAACCCCGGACCCTCCTGCATTTACTGCAGCAGCAGCAGCAAGTTTTGCGGCTTCAGCAGCAGCCGCGGCCTCGGCAGCAGCAGCAGTCACCGTTTCCCTTTCAATCCTTAATGCCTCTGCTACACTATCCCTTACCAACTTTTGAATTGCCGCTTGAGTCATTCCAGGTGTAGCTTTCTTCGGTGCCATATCTTCTTCAAAACAAGAGGAAATGTGAGACGTAGCAAAATCCGATGTTAATAATAAGCGCTTCAAAGAAATGTGATAAGAAACGATAAGTTTGAAGTTATTTTTCGAAATGATCGACGGGTTCCGAAAAGATGGGTTATTAGGTGTTGTAAGTGCTTCAATGTATGGTGGTTTAGTGACTTAATGTGTTAGTAACGTGTAACTCGACATGTTAGTGATGAAACAAAGGAGTGAGAGTGACTTTGCCCTACTCAAGGGTTTATCTCGGCATTCGACGTTATCGGTGATGAGTCAATTGATGTAAAGATTGTGATAGGGAATAACAAGGAATTCTCCACATTAGAGTATGAGAAAAGGATAATGGGATGGGTATTTAAGGCATCCATGTAACAATCGTTTTGAAATGAATTTAAATAACTCGAAAAATGTACGTATAAACCGCATGTAAAGTGAACGTGCACTTATAATGAAATGATGAGATGCTATGATGATGTAGTTATAGTCTAGGGTCAATGATGCAACCTAGTTCTCTATAACTGAAGCTCTGATGCCAATCTGTCACACCCCCAAATTACCTGTTTTGCAGCGGAATGGAATTCCTGGGGGCTTGACTGTCATAGCATCACAATCACAGTTACATTGAACGACCTAAAGTGTCGTTTGGAAAATACATCGTTTGATTTAATAAAACAATCAGAGTTTACAAAGTAGGTCCCAAATGTAAATCAACTTGTGCGGAAATAAGTTTGTTACAATTCAAACGATGTTTTAAAGTACATAAAACCCAAGTGAGACGCGTCGTCATCGCGACTCCATGATGTGTCAAAATGCATGCCATGAAGTGAATACCTTAGATACCTGAGATAAAAACATGCTAAAAGTGTCAACACAAAGGTTGAGTGAGTTCATAGAGTTTGTTTTGAAATGTAAAGCCTTTCAAAATCGTTTATGCAGCAAAGGCATTGTAAATCCACTCAGTTCCAAGTTCCGCCCATACAAAACTTGCAACCTGTGTGTTCACAACCCATTGCCAGAATGTGATATAGTTTATGTTCAAACATATGATTTCAAATGAATTCACAATAGTACCTAACTCGACGTAGAGCAATAGCACTTAATCAATAGGACTATACTTAATGTATCAGTAGTCAACTGATTTAGAACGTTATACGACGTAGAACCATAGCACATAAGCAATAGCACCTAACTCAATGTATATCAGTAGTCAACTGATTTAGAACGTTATACGACGTAGAACCATAGCACGCAAACAAGGACAATTGATATAGTATAACCTTTGATTTAGAAACAATGGTAATCATGGTAGCATTTAGCCTTAAAAATCTAAAGTACTTAGTGAAAAATAGTTAAGCATGTATCTCCCCCAAAACAGTTATGTAAACAAGTAAAAGCATGGGCTACGAAACTCACTTGGTAAACAGGTGATGACAAGAGTGAGTACACTGAGGTATAATGTAATGCGTCAACCGGGACCTATTACGAATGATATGATATGTCATGTGTTGCAATGTAATGTTATGCATGCACTTCGTATGTTATTTATACCATTTACGGGTTTTGAAAATATTACTCGTCGTCGAAAAATACTCTTTTGACGTCTTGACCCTTCAAAAATGACTTTACATGTTTTTACGTCAAAATGTCATCCTACAATGGTTTTATAATGATTTTTGGTGAAATTACCACTTTTCGTCGCAAAACAATGTCGTCGGAAAAATCATGAAATTAACAAAAATGGCTCCGGAAAAGTAGTCGTAAAACGGTGTACGTCGATCGTTAGAGAACGAACTCGACGGTTTTGGAAAGTTTGTATCGATATCTAGAAGTTTCAGTTCAGGAGTTTTCGTCCAAAAGGTCTCGATCATAAAGATATCAAGGGTTAAAGATGGTGGTTTTTGCTAATTGTGTGAAGAAAAATGAGTTTCGGCCAAGTTTGAACGTCCGTAATTAATTTAATATAACTCCGCTTTGCAAACGGCTTTTTGTTTTGAAAAATATGGCCGATGAACTTGATTTTACTAGAAGACATTTCGTTCTAAAAAGTTTTACATCATGGTTAAAAACTGCCGCAAACATGGTCGTTACAGCTACTAAAATACTTGTATCGTAAGAATAATATAGTTTTTCAGAAAATAATAGTTACGGCAACTTTATGAAAACGTGCATATCTTTGTCGTTTTAAATCCGTTTTCTACGTATAATATGTCCTTAGCTTCGTATCGAAGTAAACTAATATATTTTTGATAAGTCGAAATAATTTGTGAAGCTTAAGGCTCGTTTTTGACCCGAACAAACTAAAAATTGCATGCTGAAATTTCAGAAAACTATACGTTTCGTCGTCAAACTTTAAAAATCCATAACTTCTTCGTTATAAGTCCGTTTTTATCCGTTCAAAAGGCCACGGATTCGTTTTAAAGTATATTTTCTAAATATCAAGGCCAAAGTTTCGTACCAACAGTAGGTTTTTCCAGAAATTCGAAATAAGGACAGAACATAAATATATAGTTACCGAAAATAGTTTTTCTCGGACAAAACCTATTCTAATCCCTTCAAATCAACTCCAAAGCTAATCTAATCCTACCATACACCTTCTTAGGGTGTCATGGGTTCCTAATCACCATCAAGACCAAAGAATACCATGGGAATATTTATAGGATGACCAATATGTATATATAACTCAAAAATCATGAAGAAAAATGGTATAAATCACATATCATGCATACTCGCTCCAAAAATGAAAGGAAACATATGAAAATGAAAAGGAAACATGAAAATGATAAAAACAAGCTTACTAGTGAAAATGATGAGGTGAAAGTAACAAGGATAAAACTTAAATACCCTTGGTTTTTATTTCAAAACCATATATAGAGTATAACTAGGTTGTAAATACACTTGATCTTGCAAAACTTTTGATCCCTTAGCACCGTGATGTAGTGACCGGTTTTGAAGAAGCCAAAAGGAAGAGAGAAATAATTTTTCTTAACTATGTGAATTTTTGATGAAGAAATGAGTGAAGTGATAATGTATAAGACTTTTTGTAGTGCACATTAATTACAATCAAAGCAACCATGCACATTTTAATGCACCCCTTCCCCCTTGGTCGGCCAAGGGGGGGGGGGGGGAATGAGATATTTTATATATATATTTTTTTTTAAACATTTACTTGTATATATATTTGTAAGACTTTTGACAAAAGTGTAAGAAATATATAAGTATTAATCATTTGTAAGGTAAATGGTAATTTTTGGTGCAAGTAAGTTTTTATTAGGTCAAAATAGAATGTATTGAGATAATAAAAATTGTAAAAATACTTTCCTTGTGAAATTTGGGTGATAAAATAATTATCGTATGATTTTTAAGAAAAAGACGTAACAATTTAACTTTAACGATTTAAGTACTAAATAAATTTGAAACACCAGGAAAACTAAAAATATAGTTTTTATGAACTAATTGTAAGTTTAAAAATACATCGGGATCATTTTTGAAAGTAACGGATTAAATATACAAAATAATAACTCACGCGATAAAAATTATTAAATATAAAAATTACGCGTTGAAGGTGAAATGATGTCAATGAACTAATGAGATGCACATGATGTCAATGAAATGTAGACTAATCATAGTCCATATGAAATGTACGTGATGTCATGATCATGAATTCGCCGCTAAACCTCCAAGGTTACGCGAATTTGAAACAAGTAAACCAAGTTTACTATAAATGTTAAAATAATGAGACATGAACTGTGTCGAGAAATGACCTGAAAGTTCGGGTTGTCACAGCACCAAACCTTCACAGAAGCTCTAATAAACTAAAAGTACTTAAAATGAACTAAAAACAACTATCCTAAACCTCTGAGATCCAAACTGTTGAGATTTGATGATTTGGCTAAATGAACAAAAACAGATTTTGAGGCCTACTTTATAGCTTAAGAATAAGCTACACAATAAGCTGAGACTGAAAAACAGAAGTTGGAATCTAAAGATGACCTGGCCAAGAACTTGTAAACTAAAAACTAGACCAAGAGAAGCTCTGTTGAGCTCTGGACAAGCTCTGCAAGAGCTTGAGAAAACTCAGTGTTCACTGAGTTTTGTGAACAGGGCATATAAGCCTTTTTGACAAGCTCTTTTGAGGCTTATAGAAAATTTCTAAAAATCTACAAAAATGACAATAAGAAAATAGACCAGTTGAACTTTTAAAAACCAAAAGTCTTACTTGATTTGACCCAGAAATGAAACTGAGAATTGCAAGTTTTGACTTTTGATAATTATGAAAGGTTTGACTTTTATGAACTTTGCAACTGATTTAAGGACTGATTATGATGAGTTATGGTGAAATGAAACTAATGCAACCTATTTCTATGATATCTAAGCACAAAACTGACTTTTGATTTTATAAAATTCCAACAGTAAAGAGATTAGGACTGTTAAATGGTAATTTTGACTTCTGAGATATGCAGGTGCAATATTAAGACCAAAAGGATTCAAATGGTCTTAGTTGAAACTGATTAGACATATTTCAAACACACACAAGAGCTCAAGCTCCAAATAACCACTAATCCAAACACACTTTTAGAAACTGTTTTGCAAATTTTAAACTAAACGAGTTACTGATTTAACTCATTTAACCATTTAAACTAACTCTAGTACCCTAATTACCAATACTTAAACATGTCTAAACTATTTAATGACCACAAATTTAAATATGAGCATAATATGAAAACTGCATAAAAAATGAAAATGAGATAACAAGCTCACAAGTGTCCAGCAGTGATGTAGCTTATACAGAACCCATAACTACACTATCCTAAGCTAATTCCAACCCAAATCCAAGCTCTGCAACACCATAAACCATTTCCATGCCCATCTTGCTTTACAGTTGACTTTTGTTGACCATATGACTATTTTGCTTGAAACTGAGTTTCAAGCTTACAAAAAGCTATAGTAAGCTTAAGTAAGCTTTTCTGAACTTAAAAATAAGCTGTTGGAAGCTTGAATTTAAGAACTTGAATCTAAAATTTGAAACAGTAAACTGCAAACTTGAAATATAAATGACCCCTTGAATTAAGACTTGAAACTGAGTTACAATGATCAAACCACTTAGTTTTAGTACAATAGAGCTTAAAGTTACAAAATCATAAACTAATTAAGACAGTTTAATAAAAACGACATACATTAAATTTTAAAAACTAACTACCGCTTTGTCTTTGCTTCTCCTTCCTCTTTTATACACCAATACTGTTCCTCTCTCTCCTCTGAGTGAATCCCAGCTTTAATCTCAACCATTGGGTGCTTTGAGTGGATTTTGGCCGTTTGATCATTTTGGCGGGAAAGCCTAATTTGACCTGTGGGCTCTGATTTTTGCAAGTAGGGGGGGTGGCATTTATTGTGGTGGGAAAGGTGGGTAGAGGTGATGATGAGGGGGAAGGGAAAGGTTTGAGGTGACTGGAGAGGGTGCAGGCAAGTGGGGAAGAGGATAAGCCATGGTGGGAGGGAAAGCTGATGTTTGACCGATGGTTTGACTTGGGGATCCAAAACAGGAAGGGGTCATAGGATGGGCAGGGGTCAAATGGCAAATGGCAGGGTCAAAGGCTTTTGGCAGGGGTCACAATGCTTAGTTTAGTATTACAAGGGCTTGTTTTGCACTTTTTTGAAAGATGAGGGACCAAACCTCCCATTTTCTCAAAATTCACACAAGGGTCACTTTTGACAAGTTTCAATAGTGCAAGGACTATTTTTGACATTTTCAAATTTTCAAAGGACCATTTGTGACAATTTTCAAAGTTTAGGGACCTAAATTGTAATTTTGCAATTTTAAATCTCAAGGACCAATTTTGACAACTTAAGAATCCTTAGGGACTTAAAATGATATTTTTCTTTATTTAGATTTACCAGGGACTGTTTTTGACAACTTTTGAAACTTGGGGGACTAAAACTGCCAATTATGCAAACTTGATACGTTTTTTACCATATTTTGATATTTTTGCATTTAAAACACATAAAACACTTATTTGTGATATTTTTATCATTTTGATGCATTTCTGAGTGTTTTCAGATGTTTTTGCAGTTTAAATGGTACAAAAATGATGAGTATTTAGACACTCATCAATCCCCCACACTAAGATATTGCTAGTCACTAGCAATGTTTTGAGAAAAATTAATGGATTTCATCTCTTTACCAAAAGCCATTACTTCTGGAGTAGCCAAATGTTTCAGTTCAAGTAAGAACCTTGGTACACTGATAACCAAATGATTTTGAGCAAATCACCAGCTTTCAACAGATTTGATTTGTCTTTACCAGAAGCCGTTTGCTTCTGGACTAGCCAACTCTTAGATAAATTATCAATATTATCTTTGGTGAGTCGATTACCAATTATGGTTTTTCAACTGCCTTTACCACAAGCCATAAACTTGCGGGCTAGCCAACTCTTCACTTTTAAGGATATGGTGAGCTGAATACCATACAATTTTGGGCAAATTGCAAGCCGTCAACGGATTTGAGATATCTTTACCAAGAGCCGTTTGCTCCTGGATTAGCCAATCCTTTTGTTTATTAGACAAGGCGGACTGATAACCATAAGTTGAGTAAGTGCAAAACACTTACTCCAAAAAAAAAAATTTGGCCAAAAATGGGGGAATTAGGCGGTATAATTACATGATAAAATTCGTGAGAATTCCCCCCCACACTAGAAATGAATATTGCCCTCAATATTTAAAGTACCGGCGGTTATGCCGAAACATAGAACGTAAAAGGGAAATACTACGGCCATTATTTAGCAAGATTTTATTTTATTTTATTTTATTTATTTTTTTTTTCATGAAACTGTATATATATACACAACATGTGGGGCAACTCCCCCACACTAGGGTGGTACACACGGGTGAAAACCCATGTTTAGCTACTGTTTTTGATTACCGAGTCGCTAGCTTGACTCGATCCCCGCATTCATTTGTTCGTGGGGAAATTAACGTGGAAAACCAATCTCAATCGGACTTTCGTTCACAGTGTTAACAAACATATGAACATCAGAAAGTTCCACACCGACGAGACACAACCGCGGTATTGTTAATAGTAGAAACTATAAGGGATGATACCGGGGTCAAAGATGGTGTCCTCATTCCCGAAAGAGAAAAGGGAAAGGGCAACCACACCATCTGTGAAGAATGAAACAAAGATATGCATGAGAATGCAAGTCCATTCCTCATCAGAAAGAAGCAAATCACCATTTTTGACACTTTTAAGCTTAAACTTGAAGCTTATATGGTGATTGTCAATAAGATGTCCGGGAGGGAGGGTGGGAAACGGTTCTTCAATCAACAGATTTTCTAGAAAAAGGATGTCCCCCCTCCGAATCAAAGTAAGTATTATCAATTCCTGTTGGAATTGACTCATCACTAAGAAAGGCATCGACTTCATTCCAAAAGTTGTCATCTTCCTCATCAGGAGTGAGAAAAGGGATGGAAGAGTCGGGAATAATAAGACTAGGAGATGATGGATCATTTTTGAGCAATTCTTCAATGGGAAGAATGTTTCCCATTGGATCACAAACATCATCATCCAATTCAGATGAAACTGAAGAGAGTTTGGTTTCATCCACAGAGTTAACAAACTCGATACGATAAACTGATTCCGGAGGTGGGACAAGTGGTGTGCTCTTAGAGCTAGCAATTTCCACCACTTCCGATGAAGTCTCTGGTTCTAGATCATCATCATCAAGAACACTCTTGACTTTCCTGGTACAACTTTCAAACCATTTGTTTGAACCAGGGTTGATTTTCAAAGCTTTTAACTCAGCACGTTTTTGGTGACTCCTCTTAACCTTGAAATTTGAGAGTGTTGCATTGAATCTTTCAGATTTTTGATCAATTGTGGCAACACTTTGTTTGGATAGAGGCGTGGAGTTTTGGTTGATATTCAACGTGAGTTCTTCGTTGTCAACTCTTCAGCAAACACATCAATCAGAGCACGACTCGTTCTCAAGAAAGCTCTCCCTAAGATGAGGGGAACTCTAGGATCTGCATCAAAGTCTACTACAACAAAGTCAGTAGGAAAGTGAAACTTTCCTACTTTCATCACAACATCCTCGGTTATCCCAAGTGGATGCGTTATGGAACGGTCCGCTAGCTCGAGTGTCATATAAGTGGATGAAAGTTTAGGAAGAGACAGTTTCTTCCATACTGAGAGTGGCATGAGGTTAATGCTAGCGCCAAGATCGGCCAAGGCGGAGCATTGAACCATCCCTAAGAAATCACACGGGATTAAAAATCTGCCGGGGTCTTCTAGCTTTTTGGGAAGCTTCTTGAGAAGGACCGCTGAGCATTGCTCATTTAGAGGGGTTTTAGCCATCTCAGATAGCTTATCTTTGTTGTTCAGTAAGCCTTTAAGCGTGGATGCAAATTTAGGCATTAGAACGAGAGCATCAACGAAGCTTATATCAAAGTGTAGCTCATTGAAGATTTGGAAAAAATTTTCCATTTGCTCTTTTTTTTGTCTTTGAGCTTCTCATCATTCATTCTTGATGGGTAAGGAAGCTGGCTAGACTTTTGAGCCGGGACGGAAGTCATTTCGGGCTCAGAATTTGTCTTCGGAACTTCGGGTTCCGGACTTAAATCTTGGACTACCGAAGGTGGGACGTGTGCGGTACTTCGTGGGCTTGAGAAATGCACCTTGTCCGTTGTATCCTTGGTAACTTGACTCATTGCTCCTGGTGGAGGAGGCATTGGAGTCGAAGGTCCATTGTGCGTCTTACCACTACGAGTGGTGACGGCTTTCAATTCGGCATTGGGATTAGGAATTGTATTGCTTGGGAGTCCTCCAGAAAATGATGAAGCTTGGTTCATATTCATGTTCATGAAACTGGTAATCATATTCTTCAACTCATTTGTCTGTCGAGACATTGTGGTATCAATTTCCTTTTTTAGCTCAACCCTCATGTTATTGATCTGAGTTTGCATTGAACGTATGCTTGACTCAGTAATTTTCATGAAGTCATTTGGTGGGGGAGCATGAGAAGGTTGTTGATAACTTTGCTGATTTGGAGCTTGATATGGTTGGTTGAAATTGTTCCGGTTTTGATTGAAATTTTGAGAGTTATTGAAGTTTTGTCCTTGATTCGGAACAAAGCGATTTTGATTGCCATGGTTTTGCACAGGAGGAAAACCAGGTGGTGTCATACCGCTAGGTGCACGGTAGTTAGGATCAGCTTGTGGTCGGTATTGATTGTGGTTTACAGAAGCTACGGGAGCTTGGTAAAAGGAAGCATCGGTTGCTTGACAATCATAATACGCATGTGGACCACTACAAGTTTCACACACCTTGTTTACGGCTTTGATTGGTTCCGGCTTATGAATTTCGCTTTTGATTTCCTTTACATCTTTCATCATACAACGAATGACATCCGTTAGAGCGGCTATCGGAGCGGCTAACTCAGAAGAGTTACTGGATGAAGAAGCAGGAGTGTTTGGAGTATTGACTTTGTTGCGAGAAATAGGAACTTTTGATTTTTGCTCGCAAATCTCAATCACATCTTTAGGCTTACGATTCAAGATATTGCCACCGGCGGCTGCATTCAAAGAATCTTGATCGTTACCGTTCAACCCATTATAAAAGATATTAACTTGTTGAAGCTCCGTGAATTCGTGATGGGGGCATTTCCTGAGGAGATCTTTGAATCTCTCCCATGCCTCTCCAAAGTTTTCATCGAAATTTTGACGAAATCCAGAAATTTCATTTTTAAGATTAGTCGTCTTTGATGGAGGAAAGAAATGATTGACAAACTTTTGAACAAGTTCCTCCCAAGTTTCGATGGATCGAGGGGGTTCTTTTTCCAGCCAAATCCGGGCTGTCCCCTCAAGTGAGAATGGAAATAGCATCAACTTGATGACTTTTTGTGGCACATCCTTGAAATTGATAGTTGAAGTCAACTTGTTAAACCAACGGATGTGTGCATACGGGTCTTCTCGATCAAACCCGTGGAATTGATTTGTAGACACAAGTTGGATCAAATGTGTCTTCAATTCAAAGTGATCAGAATTGATTACTGGTAAAATGATGGCATCTCCATAACCCTCGGTGGGTGCTTGGAGCATTTCCGCCATAGTTCGTTCATCTGCCATATTGTTGTTTGAAATAGTACGAATCTCGGGTTCGACTATTTAGGCAGCACGTCTACGAGAACGTCGTCTAGGAATTTCTGCTAGATCACGAAAATGACTCAATGATCTAGAAGAACGAGTGCGCATGCACTAGAGTTAACTCTAAGGACTCTCAGAGTTAAGGAAGAGAATTATGAAATTGGTGAAAATGGGGTAAGAAGAATCTTTTTGGGTTTTCTGGTTCTGACAAGTAGATATAACAACAAATCCAATTAAAACAAGATCGAGGCAAAACAACAGTGAACTTAAACCAATAATCACAAGATGAATGGCTTCTTTGAAAAAGGTACACCACTCACAAAGACACAAAGGCAAGTTTTAATCTTTGGTTCGGGAACTTATTATGGTCATACCCCCAGTTAGGTAGTACACTGCCTTGGTTTGCGGTGGTAATCTTTTATGTTGTTATTATCAAAGAAAACGACAAATCTTTTTGTATTTTTATCTTTGATATATATATAGAAAGAAAAGGAAAATATTTTTGTGTATTATACGTTTTTGGCTGTTTTTGGGTTTTTTGGATTTTTTATAAGAAAAAATATATATATAGATAGATGGTATGAACAAGGAGTGATTATTCAAATCACTAATCTGTTAAGCGTAAGACAATTAGCACAGCTCCCCGGCAGCGGCGCCAAAATTTGATTCGCTCCCGAACAGTCAAGTTTTCTCACACAAGCTGGCCACTTGTGAATGGCCAACCGTAAGTAACTTAAAACAGTCCGGAAACAAATGCAATGAAGATCAGGAGAGTATAGTGTTTCCCCGGGTCGTTATGTCCCAGCGAGCTATGCGAAGAATCACCAAACGAATAGTGATCGAGATGATTTGAATGGAAAAGAGTATTATGAACAATTATAACTACAGAAATAGTCTATAAATTACAGGGGCTTAAATGCAAATTAAAGAAAATTAAAAAGATAAATTATATTAAATAAACGCTATCACTATTTTTAAAAATGATGTTTTTGATTTTACTTTTACAAATTTAAATTAAAAAAAACTACGTGACGTATACAAGAAAATGTGAACTGAAGCAATATTAATCCTAAAAATATGAAAATGATATTTTTACAAACCTAATGATATAAGAAAATTTATAGAAAAAGAAAATTATTTTTATAACTAATTATCTAATTATTATTAATTAAAAACTAATTTCACTTATTTAATTATACCCTAAAATACAAGAAAATATGAAATAAATCTAGAAAAATGAAATTATGACTTAGAAAAATCTAAAATAACTAAATAGAATTTTCAAAACTAATTTTATATTTTTCTGATTATTTTTCTATTTTCTATGAATTAAAAACTATTTAAAACTACTTAAATTGCTTAAAAATACAAATTTAACTAAGAAAAATCTGGAAAAATATTTTTTTGACTTTTTATATTTATCTAAACCTAGGAAAAATGAAAACTTATTTTTTGGAAACTTTTCTGAATTAATTGTATTAAAAGCTAATTAAAATGGCCTAAAAACTGTTTTAAATTAAGAAAAATAGCAAACTGACCTAGAAAAATGTGAAAAATTCAGGAAAAGTCTAATTTAATATGCTGAATTTAAGAAAAATAGAAAAATAGTGGCCTATGTGGTAGAATATGAAACTGCCATGCAAGTGCTTATGTAATAAGCACTTTGAATAAGCACAAGGTTCAAACTGGGCACCAAACCTTCACAGAAGCTCTAATAAGCTAAAAGTACTTAAAATGAACTAAAAACAACTATCCTAAACCTCTGAGATCCAAACTGTTGAGATTTGATGATTTGGCTAAATGAGCAAAAACAGATTTTGAGGCCTACTTTATAGCTTAAGAATAAGCTTACACAATAAGCTGAGACTGAAAAACAGAAGTTGGAATCTAAAGATGACCTGGCCAAGAACTTGTAAACTAAAAACTAGACCAAGAGAAGCTCTGTTGAGCTCTGGACAAGCTCTGCAAGAGCTTGAGAAAACTCAGTGTTCACTGAGTTTTGTGAACAGGGCATATAAGCCTTTTTGACAAGCTCTTTTGAGGCTTATAGAAAATTTCTAAAAATCTACAAAAATGACAATAAGAAAATAGACCAGTTGAACTTTTAAAAACCAAAAGTCTTACTTGATTTGACCCAAAAATGAACCTGTGAAAAATCTCTCTAGTTGAGTGCAAACTGAGAATTGCAAGTTTTGACTTTTGATAATTATGAAAGGTTTGACTTTTATGAACTTTGCAACTGATTTAAGGACTGATTATGATGAGTTATGGTGAAATGAAACTAATGCAACCTATTTCTATGATATCTAAGCACAAAACTGACTTTTGATTTTATAAAATTCCAACAGTAAAGAGATTAGGACTGTTAAATGGTAATTTTGACTTCTGAGATATGCAGGTGCAATATTAAGACCAAAAGGATTCAAATGGTCTTAGTTGAAACTGATTAGACAGATTTCAAACACACACAAGAGCTCAAGCTCCAAATAACCACTAATCCAAACACACTTTTAGAAACTGTTTTGCAAATTTTAAACTAAACCAGTTACTGATTTAACTCATTTAACCATTTAAACTAACTCTAGTACCCTAATTACCAATACTTAAACATGTCTAAACTATTTAATGACCACGGATTTTAATATGAGCATAATATGAAAACTGCATAAAAAATGAAAATGAGATAACAAGCTCACAAGTGTCCAGCAGTGATGTAGCTTATACAGAACCCATAACTACACTATCCTAAGCTAATTCCAACCCAAATCCAAGCTCTGCAACACCATAAACCATTTCCATGCCCATCTTGCTTTACAGTTGACTTTTGTTGACCATATGACTATTTTGCTTGAAACTGAGTTTCAAGCTTACAAAAAGCTATAGTAAGCTTAAGTAAGCTTTTCTGAACTTAAAAATAAGCTGTTGGAAGCTTGAATTTAAGAACTTGAATCTAAAATTTGAAACAGTAAACTGCAAACTTGAAATATAAATGAACCCTTGAATTAAGACTTGAAACTGAGTTACAATGATCAAACCACTTAGTTTTAGTACAATAGAGCTTAAAGTTACAAAATCATAAACTAATTAAGACAGTTTAATAAAAACGACATACATTAAATTTTAAAAACTAACTACCGCTTTGTCTTTGCTTCTCCTTCCTCTTTTATACACCAATACTGTTCCTCTCTCTCCTCTGAGTGAATCCCATCTTTAATCTCAACCATTGGGTGCTTTGAGTGGATTTTGGCCGTTTGATCATTTTGGCGGGAAAGCCTAATTTGACCTGTGGGCTCTGATTTTTGCAAGTAGGGGGGGTGGCATTTATTGTGGTGGGAAAGGTGGGTAGAGGTGATGATGAGGGGGAAGGGAAAGGTTTGAGGTGACTGGAGAGGGTGCAGGCAAGTGGGGAAGAGGATAAGCCATGGTGGGAGGGAAAGCTGATGTTTGACCGATGGTTTGACTTGGGGGTCCAAAACAGGAAGGGGTCACAGGATGGGCAGGGGTCAAATGGCAAATGGCAGGGTCAAAGGCTTTTGGCAGGGGTCACAATGCTTAGTTTAGTATTACAAGGGCTTGTTTTGCACTTTTCTGAAAGATGAGGTACCAAACCTGCCATTTTCTCAAAATTCACACAAGGGTCACTTTTGACAAGTTTCAATAGTGCAAGGACTATTTTTGACATTTTCAAATTTTCAAAGGACCATTTGTGACAATTTTCAAAGTTTAGGGACCTAAATTGTAATTTTGCAATTTTAAATCTCAAGGACCAATTTTGACAACTTAAGAATCCCTAGGGACTTAAAATGATATTTTTCTTTATTTAGATTTACCAGGGACTGTTTTTGACAACTTTTGAAACTTGGGGGACTAAAACTGCCAATTATGCAAACTTGATACGTTTTTTACCAGATTTTGATATTTTTGCATTTAAAACACATAAAACACTTATTTGTGATATTTTTATCATTTTGATGCATTTCTAAGTGTTTTCAGATGTTTTTGCAGTTTAAATGGTACAAAAATGATGAGTATTTAGACACTCATCAAGTGCACATTTGGTTCCTATGCCGGAGACTAGGGAGAGGGTCTCCTTCTTCAATATCAACAATCTCTAAGAGAAAGTCGATAAATAATGTCGGTTCCCCGTGAGAATGAAACAAGCCCTTTTAAGAGGAAATTGAGTAGCTTGGGAAGTTTAGTGCAGTGCGTCACTGGGTCCATGACGTCTTGTCTTCAATACCGGCGTTACCTTGGTAACCACCAGTAGCATATGTATTGAACCCGGTTACTGCCCTAAGGTTGAATTATTGGAGGGCTATTTCTTTTCACCCTCTTTCACATTCAATTCTTTTTCATTCTTCAACCCCTTCAGTGCTTACTGAGACTTCATTACTAGAACCTTGTTGGGTTGATTCCAGTACTAGCTCAGTCTCAGTCCGCACTCTTCCCATTTCTCACTTTTCTCCTTTTTTCATCATACCTAAGAACTCTACACTATCTAGTGGATTGTCCCTTGGTAGATCCCTCCGGTTCTGGCGGATCGTGGGAACGAATACCTAACCTAACCATCCTTATAACACCATGCATAAAGTAAATTGGTCGGTTTTTTGGTATTGCTCTTTCCTTCTCGAAACCAATTGAAAAATCATTTGGAAAAACAATCAAGGTACTTGTGATACGAGATCAAAGCATTTTGTACCTTAATAGTTTTGATCATTTAGAAAATGCTCCCCCTCAACATGTGCATATGATATTGAAATTGTTTGGCACATGAAGGCAAGAGTTATTTGAAATAATTTCTTGATCACAATTTCCTTTGGAAAAGCCTTTTGATTTTCTTTGGTAAATTCTCTCCCCCAATATGTGCATAGGATATTTGAAATCATTTTATCACATAGAGGCTAGAGTTCTTTTGAAGTACATCCACGATTACAAAAGCCAATATAAACCATTCGCTCCCCCTCAATATGTGCATCGTTATACGAAAGAGTTTGGCACATATTAGAGAGAACTTGCACTTTTGAGTCAAAACGATCACCTTTTATCAAATTTCATTATTAAATCACAAATTCTCCCCCGATCAAAAGTATCAAACCCTTTGAGATTTTGGATCTCAAGTGATTTAATAAGGTTTAGAAAACATGGGAGAATATGTGGCCAGGTTTAAATACTCATCTTGTTTTTGGATAAATCCTCCTTCTCAACATGTGCATTGTATATTTGAGGTCATTTGGCACATGGAGGCAGGAGTGCCTTTAAAGGAGTAAAACCAATTCCCTTTAAACATATTTGAGATTTAAATCACAATCTCTCCCCTGATCAAAAATATCAAACCATTTGAGATTTGTGATCCCGAATGATTTAAATCATTTAGAAAATTTTTAGACGAAAGACGTGGCAAGATTTAATTTTTGAAATTGACTGAGATGGACCAACTCAAGACATTAAAGATTGTTAGTGTCAGGTATGATAGTTTTTAAATGACCTTTAAGTAAAATAAAACGAATTCACAATCAAACAAGAACAGAAAACATTTCATTTCGTAAGATCTTTGAGTTTTAAAGAGAACCATACCATGACATAACATTAAATCTTTAGATCACCACTTTGATTCGTACAAACGGACTTTTGTGAAGCAATATTGTTTGAAAATAATTTATTTTAAATCACTCTCCCCCTCAATCGATGACCGTAGTCGTTGATTGAGTGACTTAGCTTTTGATAAAAATGAAGTCCGGTAATTTTCAAAGTTAAGTCCAATTAATTTTCAAAACAATATTTTCCATTTTCAAAACAATTTAATCAAATTTTTTCAAAATTGTTTAAAAATGGTATCTTGCACAAAGATAAGTTAGGTGGTTGAGAAGCTTCCGTTGTTGTTGTAGGGCTTGGAAGAAAAACCGTCTGCAGATGCAGTGAGACTTCTTTACGTTGCATTTTAATGCCAACTGAGGTCAAATTAAGATCCGTTTCTTCAATCACTTAGAAGAAAACCATTTGCTGAAGTAGTGACACCTCTTACGTTGCATTTATGCCAACTCTCCATTGAAGTCTAATTAAGCTTCGTTTCTTCATTTGTCAACCAAAGATATAGTTACCCTTTCCTTACGGCATCCAATCATCATCATTTCTGGGATCCGGATCGGGAACATTCTTATAAACCATGATATCTGCATACGTTAGTGAACATACATACAGATATATGGTGGTCGACATCACCCAAACAGTAATCGACTAATAAAAGTCAATTCAACATATCAATCAGATCATAAAAGGTATGGGAATAATGTGTTCATCAAGCTATAATCATCTAATCCTAACAATCACATCCTAGAAACCTAGTCCTTCAACATAGGCAATTATATTTTACAGATAAGCACGCAGGATGATTAAGAAAGTCCGTTAGATGATGTAACTTTGAAAACATTCTCCCCCTCAATCAATGACTCATTTTTCTGAAAATTTTAAAAGCGCTGAAGTCATTGATTGAGTTTGCAAATTTAATAAAAACTCTGAAAATGATTGTTGTTAAAGCAACTCATTTTACCACCATTTTTGGAAAACAAAAAATATTTTTCTGAAGAATTTATAGACGGAAAAACATTTGTGTAGGAACAGTAGTCCTTCGACATACTTTCCTCAAATAGTTTTAGGATAAGTGCATGATAATTTTGAAATTTTGTTTTTGGTGCAACACTTTCCTTTCTTGAAGAACGGGTTGCTATCTGAAATAATAGCAACCCATAGTATAAAGCACGGGTTACAGTCTGAAATAACTGCAAGCCATAGTTTAAGCACGGGTTACAGTCTGAAATAACTGTAAGCCATATTTTGAGACATGTTTTGGAAAATGTAAGATATAACTTTTCACATACACATCAAACCATAACACAAAGTAGCATATAGATGGAATTCTAGAGAGAGAAAGTTAGAAGTTTAGGGAACTTAGTGAGAGAAAGTGAAAGATAGTATTATGAGCTCCAACTCTCTACCTTGGAAGGTAGAGAGTATTTATAGTCTTACATAACTCGCCACACTTGGGGCTGTGGATCAGGCATACAGTGGGTAAAGACCCGTCCGTCCTCCACGGTGTTACTTAACTAAATTACTACTTAACTTAAAAGAACTACGACTACGAGCTTTCTAACGATTACATATACTTGAGGTGACCGACTCTTTAATACCGGGAATTTCTAATTCCTAACAATCTCCCCCTAAGGGAGGTCACCTCAATCATGTATCAAAATTACATTGAATACAACTAGATATTACATTTAACAATTGATCTAGCATTCTTGATGTAGTCCTTTGCTCCTGAGCTCGTAGTCATTGATTCTTCACATTGCATGTTTGGTTATTCCAAGTGGAGGTCTTTTACAGATCCACGTGATGATAAGTTTGAGCCATCTTTGGAGATCATCAGCAATCAACAATCTCTGACACATCCTTTGTGGTGTTGGTATTTTGTGATGTTGTGACTTTGGGACCGACATGCTCACATTCTGGATCATGAAATCTTCTCATCAGAGTAGCGGAAGCTTTTGTTGAATCATGATATTGGCAGCAGCGTAGCAGAAGCTTGGTGTGAAATATCAGAGTCATTGATGCACTAGTCATGATTTCTTTGAGTTAAATGTGTTAAGTGAGCATGCGGCTATGGATTGACCGCTCCATTCTGATCAGCTGCAAACGTCGGGAGTACCTGCATACAACAGTTAGCAATAAAACACACGAAAGTATCTTTGATCACTTTCGTTGAATTGAGGTACACGGCCCACGGTTCCCCGTTGATCAGTACAAGTACTGCCTGTGATCAGGTAGGATTCCTAAGAATCTCCTTGACAGGGTTTCGCAGCTATTCTAGCTGTTCTCAAACCGGAACATCTCAAAGAAGACAACACGGAGTGAGTGAACCAGCGAATTTTAAGTCCACTGATTGATGAAAAGAGATTTGAAAAACAATCGTGTATTGCTCAATAGAAATTGTTTTTGCAATACAACGAAGGTTTTATTGAAAATCAATTATCAATCATAAAAAAATACCTTTTGGTTTGAAAAAAATGAGTACACGGTCGATGTGCTAAAGAAAAGAGTTTATAAGCACAAAGACCGGTTTTTCAAAGGTATCCGTCAATCCCTAACCTGAACCAGGATTGATTCAAGAAATTGAATCGCCCCATTGTTTCTGTTCAGTTGTCACATGGTTGATCCATATAATAGATCTCACATGCCACCTACCAGGAGCTTGTTTGATGTTGGCTCCAGAAGGCTTTCCATCTTCATTGTGAGTGTGTAAACACATCACTCAGATGTTCTGGCAATACCACAAGGATAATGCGTAGGACTCATGATATAATCTCTCTTTCCACATTGTGTGAAACAGAGAGTCTTCATTGAAAGTGTCCTAATGAGATTTATTGATGATCTCGTGGCTCTAGACTCAATTTGTGCATATTTGGATCCTGTGCCGGAGACTAGGGAGAGGGTCTCCTTCTTCAATATCAACCATCTCTAAGAGAAAGTCAACAGATAATGTCGGTTCCCCGTGAGAATGAAACAAGTCCTTTTAAGAGGAACTTGAGTGGTTTGGAAAGGTGAAGTGCAGTGCGTCACTGGGTCCATGACGTCTTGTCTTCAATACCGATGTTACCATCAGTAGTGTGACAACCCGTACTTTCAGGTCATTTCTAGACACAATTCATGTCTCATTATTTCAACATTTATAGTAAACTTGGTTTACTTGTTTCAAATTCGCGTAACCTTTAAGGTTTAGCGGCGAATTCATGATCATTACATCACGTACATTTCATAAGGACTAAGATTAGTCTGCATTCCATTGACATTATTTGCATCTCATTAGTTCATTCATGACATTTCATTTCACCTTCAACGCGTAATTTTTATATTTAATAATCTTTATCGCGTGAATTATTATTTTGAATATTTAACCCGTTACTTTCAAAAATGATCCCGAAGTATTTTTAAACTTACATTTAGTTCATAAAAACTATATTATTAGTTTTCCTAGTGTTTCAAATTTATTTGGTACATAAATCGTTAAATTTATATTATTACGACGTGTTTCTTAAAAATTATACGATAATTATTTTATCACGCAATTTTTACAAGGAATGTATTTTTACAATTTTTATTATCTCATTACATTCTATTTTGATCTATTAAAAACTTACTTGTACCCAAAAATCTACCATATACCTTTACAAGTTACATTTCCTACACATTACTTACACTTTCTTATACTTATACAAGTAAATATATATATACATTTTAGAGAAAAAAAAAATATATTTGGTGGACAAAGCCCCCAAAAACCGGCCACTAGGGGGGTTGGCAATTAAGACTTGGTGAAAATTTTCCTTGACAAGTTTATATTTATACTCCATTCAATCTTCCATTTATTTCATTCATGCATCTCATTTTCTTGAAGTCAAGTAAAAAGTTCTTTTCTTCTCTCTTGCTCATCCATCAAAACCGGTTCTACATTCAAGAACACAAGGGATCAAAATTTTTATCAAGTTCAAGTGTTATTACAACCTAGTTATATCCTTTATATGGTTTTGAAATAAAAACCAAGGATATTTAAGTTTAATCCTTGTTACTTTCACCTCATCATAATCACTAGTAAGCATATTTCTTCCATTTTCAAGTTTCCTTTTCATTTTCATATGTTTCTTTTCATTTTTGGAGCTTATATGCATGTTATGTGATTTATACCATTTTTCTTATGATTTTTGAGTTATATATACATATTGGTCATCCTATAATTATTCCCATGGTATTCTTTGGTCTTGATGGTGATTAGGAACCCATGACACCCTAAGAAGGTGTATGGTAGGATTAGATTAGCTTTGGAGTTGATTTGAAGGGATTAGAATAGGTTTTGTCCGAGAAAAACTATTTTCGATAACTATAAAATAGGTTCTGTCCTTAATTCGATTTTCTGGAAAAACCGACTGTTGGTACGACATTTTGGCCTTGATATTTAGAAAATATACTTTAAAACGAATCCGTGGCCTTTTGAACGGATAAAAACGGAGTTATAACGAAGAAGTTATGGATTTTTAAAGTTTGACGACGAAACGTATATTTTTCTGAAAAATCAGCTTGCTGTTTTTACATTGTTTGGGTCAAAAACGAGCCTTAAGCTTCACAAATTATTTCGACTAGTCAAAAATATATTAGTTTACTTCGATATGAAGCTAAGGACATATTATACGTAGAAAACGGATTTGAAACGACAAAGATATGCACGTTTTTATAAAGTTGCCGTAACTATTATTTTCTGAAAAACTATATTATTTTTACGATACAAGTGTTTCATTAGCTGTAACGACCATGTTTGCGGCTGTTTTTAACCATGATGTGAAACTTTTTGGAACGAAATGTCTTCTAGTAAAATCAAGTTCACCGGCCATATTTTTCAAAACAAAAAGCCGTTTGTCAAGCGGAGTTATAGTAAATTATTTACGGATGTTCAAACTTGGCCGAAACTCATTTTCTGCACACAATTCGCAAAAACCACCATCTTTAGCCTTTGATATCTCTATGATCGAGACCTTTTGAACGAAAATGCCTGAACTGAAACTTTTATATATCGATACAAACTTTCCAAAAACGTCGAGTTCGTTCTCTAACGATCGACGTACACCGTTTTACGACTACTTTTCCGGAGCCATTTTTGTTAATTTCATGATTTTTCCGACGACATTGTTTTGCGACGAAAAATGGTAATTTCACCAAAAATCATTATAAAACCATTGTAGGATGACATTTTGACGTAGAAACTTGTGAAGTGCTTTTTGAATGGTCAAGACGTCAAAAGAGTATTTTTCGACGAAAAGTATTATTTTCAAAACTCGCAAATGGTATAAATAACATACGAAATGCATGCATAACATTACATTGCAACTCATTACGTATCATATCCTTCACAATAGGTCAAGATTAACGCATCACATTACATCTCGGTGTACTCACTTTTGTCTTCGCATCATTCCACCAAGTGAGTTTTCATAGCCCCTACCTTTATACGTTTTGAATTACTTTTGGGGGAGATACATGCTCAAATTGTTTTTATGACTATCATGATTATTTGAAACTACATGCTTAACTGAATTGAATGTTTAGTCATATTCTACATCATATTACCATTGAACTGAATGTCTTGGGATTATCATTGGGCTGAATGTCGTGGGATTATCATTGGGCTGAATGTCGTGGGATTATCATTGGGCTGAATGTCGTGGGATTATCATTGGGCTGAATGTCGTGGGATTATCATTGGGCTGAATGTCTTGGGATTTTCATTGAACTGAATGTCTTGGTATAAGTATGTCAAGTAAACATTGATACATTAAGTCATGCACTATTATGTGAATTCATTTGACATCATGCGCTTGAACATAAACTATATACATTTTGGCAATGGGTTGTGAACACACAGGTTGCAAGTTTTGTATGGGCGGAACTTGGAACTGAGTGGATTTACGATGCCTTTGCTGCATAAACGATTTGGAAAGGCTTTACATTTCAAAACAAACTCTATGAACTCACTCAACCTTTGTGTTGACACTTTTAGCATGTTTTATCTCAGGTATCTAAGGCATTCACTTCATGGCATGCATTTGGACACATCATGGAGTCGCGATGACGACGCGTCTCACTTGGGTTTTACGTACTTTAAAACATCGTTTGAATTGTAACAAACTTATTTCCGCACAAGTTGATTTTCATTTGGGACCTACTTTGTAAACTCTGATTGTTTTATTAAATCAAACGATGTATTTTTCCAAACGACACTTTAGGTCGTTCAATATAACTGTGATTGTGATGCTATGACAGTCAATCCCCAGGAATTCCATTCCGCTGCAAAACAGGTAATTTGGGGGTGTGACAGATTGGTATCAGAGCTTCAGTTATAGAGAACTAGGTTGCATCATTGACCCTAGACTATAACTACATTATCATAGCATCTCATCATTTCATCATAAGTGCGGGTTCACTTCACATGCGGTCATTACGTACATTTTTCGAGTTATTCACTTTCATTTCACATCGATTGTCACATGGATGCCCTTAAATGCCCATCCCATTATCTTTTCCCCATACTCTAACGTGGAGAATTCCTTGTCATTCCCTATCACAATTTTTATATCAGCTGATTCATCATCGATAACGACGAATGCCGAGATAAACTTTTAAATAGGGCGAAGTCGCTCTCACTCCTTTGTTTCACCACTAACATGTCGAGTTACACTTTATTCACACATTAAGTCTCTAAACCATCATACATTGAAGCACTTACAACACCTCATAACCCACCTTTTCGGAACCCGTCGATCATTTCGAAAAATAACCTCAAACTTATCATCTCTTATCACATCTCTTTAGAGCGCTTATTATTAACATCGGATTTTGCTACGTCTCACCCTTTCCTCTTGTTTTGAAGAAGATATGGCACCGAAGAAAGCTACAGTTGAAATGACCCAAGCGGCTATTCAGAAGTTAGTGAATGATAGCATTGCTAATGCTCTAAGAGTTGAAAGGGAAACGGTGGCTGCTGCTGCTGCCGAGGCCGCGACTGCTGCTGTAGCCGCAAGGCTTGCTGCTGCTACTGGAAATGCAGGAGGATCCGGAGTTAAGAGCTGTTCTTACAAGGATTTCAAAAGTGGAGATCCCACCAAGTTTAAAGGGACTGAAGGAGCCACTGCCATGGTGCGATGGTTCGAGAAATTGGAGTCTGTGTTTTTGCTGTGTAACTGCCCGGATGATAGTAAGGTCAAATATGCTACAAGTACACTACTCGATGGAGCATTGTCTTGGTGGAATTCATATGCCCAACCAATGGGAATGGAGAATGCTTTCAAGCTCACTTGGGAGCAATTCGAAGGTTTGGTAACAAAGAAGTTTTGTCCGCGTACGGAGATGAAGAAGTTGGAGACCGAATTCTATGAGTTGAAAACTATTGGGTACGACATTGATACTTATATTCGAAGGTTCCAAGAATTGGCCGTGTTATGCCCATCTATGGTTTCAGATAATGAAAAGCTACTGGAGGCTTTCATTGAAGGACTTCCCGAGATCATTCAAGGCGATGTGACTTCTTCTGACCCGCAAACGATTGAGGAAGCTATTCGATTGACTCAAAAACTCATGGCCCAGGTAGTGAAGAGAGGCAAGTACACCAACACCAACCTTAACAACAATACCAACAACCGCACCAACTACCACAATAACCAAAACAACGACAACAACAACGATGACCAAATCAACAACAGCAAAAGAAAATGGGAAAATGATCAAGGAGGTTACAGTAACAACAACCAAAATCGTAACAATAACCATCATCAACAACAGAATAGAGGGCAAGAGACTGCAATGGTTTATGTTGCTGCACCAATAGAAGGCAGAGGTTATGCTGGAACCTACCCACTATGTAATCGATGTAAATATCATCACACGGGTCTTTGCCCTGTTAAGTGCTACAAGTGTCAAAAACTAGGACACCATGCCAGGAATTGTAGAGGCAAGACTATAGTTACGTGCTTCGGATGTGGGGAGCAAGGACACTATCGAAGTCAATGTCCTCAAAACCAAGGTCAACAAGTCGAAGGTGCTCATGGGAATGTATATATGTTAGAAGGAGGAGGAGGAGCTCGTCAAGGTATCAATGACGCGAAAGACTGAAGAAGTTCGGAAACTAACAGTCTTATTTCTCCTTATGTATTATGTCGTACTAAGTTTATGTTTTTCCATCGTATCCGAATCTTTATAACCTAAGATGTACTACTTTTGCTAAACTACTCGTTGTAAAAATATTCTCATCTATCGTACTTTACTTTCTTTCCGATTTGTTATCATTTACGAGGATTTTAATTCTTTTACTTTAACTATCATTTAAACGACACTTCTCCATGTCTTCTCTCCTCGATGTTCATCACAATTTTAACATCAGTTGACTCAACACCAAACAACATATGAGTCGATTAGTCCAAGCATTGCATAGTTACTCCTAAATTATACATAGCCTGATCACCTATGTCTAATTCAGGAAGAATCATGCAATGAAGGGAGTAGTAGTCTTATATGAGTAAGCAATTCCGTAATCGAGCCAAATTTTCAAAAGATTTTCTTCAAACCACTTGTTTCCAGTTTGATCCGAGTGACAGTTCTTGTTTGATGAGTTGCAAAGATCGAGCTAGAAACAAGTCGTTACCTAAACCGATTTAGCCTAATCTCATGACAGTTCTTGTTTGATGAGTTGTGAGATTAAGTAAAAATCGGTTACCAAAAAGTCTTTTGAGGGTTTTGCTCGGGAATGGGAAAGTTTGCTACATCAAACCCTAAACCCGTTAGACCTAACAACGATTGAATTCAGGGACTGAATTCCTTTTTGGATGGGTGAATGTGACAACCCGTACTTTCAGGTCATTTCTAGACACAATTCATGTCTCATTATTTCAACATTTATAGTAAACTTGGTTTACTTGTTTCAAATTCGCGTAACCTTTAAGGTTTAGCGGCGAATTCATGATCATTACATCACGTACATTTCATAAGGACTAAGATTAGTCTGCATTCCATTGACATTATTTGCATCTCATTAGTTCATTCATGACATTTCATTTCACCTTCAACGCGTAATTTTTATATTTAATAATCTTTATCGCGTGAATTATTATTTTGAATATTTAACCCGTTACTTTCAAAAATGATCCCGAAGTATTTTTAAACTTACATTTAGTTCATAAAAACTATATTATTAGTTTTCCTAGTGTTTCAAATTTATTTGGTACATAAATCGTTAAATTTATATTATTACGACGTGTTTCTTAAAAATTATACGATAATTATTTTATCACGCAATTTTTACAAGGAATGTATTTTTACAATTTTTATTATCTCATTACATTCTATTTTGATCTATTAAAAACTTACTTGTACCCAAAAATCTACCATATACCTTTACAAGTTACATTTCCTACACATTACTTACACTTTCTTATAATTATACAAGTAAATATATATATACATTTTAGAGAAAAAAAAAATATATATATTTGGTGGACAAAGCCCCCAAAAACCGGCCACTAGGGGGGTTGGCAATTAAGACTTGGTGAAAATTTTCCTTGACAAGTTTATATTTATACTCCATTCAATCTTCCATTTATTTCATTCATGCATCTCATTTTCTTGAAGTCAAGTAAAAAGTTCTTTTCTTCTCTCTTGCTCATCCATCAAAACCGGTTCTACATTCAAGAACACAAGGGATCAAAATTTTTATCAAGTTCAAGTGTTATTACAACCTAGTTATATCCTTTATATGGTTTTGAAATAAAAACCAAGGATATTTAAGTTTAATCCTTGTTACTTTCACCTCATCATAATCACTAGTAAGCATATTTCTTCCATTTTCAAGTTTCCTTTTCATTTTCATATGTTTCTTTTCATTTTTGGAGCTTATATGCATGTTATGTGATTTATACCATTTTTCTTATGATTTTTGAGTTATATATACATATTGGTCATCCTATAATTATTCCCATGGTATTCTTTGGTCTTGATGGTGATTAGGAACCCATGACACCCTAAGAAGGTGTATGGTAGGATTAGATTAGCTTTGGAGTTGATTTGAAGGGATTAGAATAGGTTTTGTCCGAGAAAAACTATTTTCGATAACTATAAAATAGGTTCTGTCCTTAATTCGATTTTCTGGAAAAACCGACTGTTGGTACGACATTTTGGCCTTGATATTTAGAAAATATACTTTAAAACGAATCCGTGGCCTTTTGAACGGATAAAAACGGAGTTATAACGAAGAAGTTATGGATTTTTAAAGTTTGACGACGAAACGTATATTTTTCTGAAAAATCAGCTTGCTGTTTTTACATTGTTTGGGTCAAAAACGAGCCTTAAGCTTCACAAATTATTTCGACTAGTCAAAAATATATTAGTTTACTTCGATATGAAGCTAAGGACATATTATACGTAGAAAACGGATTTGAAACGACAAAGATATGCACGTTTTTATAAAGTTGCCGTAACTATTATTTTCTGAAAAACTATATTATTTTTACGATACAAGTGTTTCATTAGCTGTAACGACCATGTTTGCGGCTGTTTTTAACCATGATGTGAAACTTTTTGGAACGAAATGTCTTCTAGTAAAATCAAGTTCACCGGCCATATTTTTCAAAACAAAAAGCCGTTTGTCAAGCGGAGTTATAGTAAATTATTTACGGATGTTCAAACTTGGCCGAAACTCATTTTCTGCACACAATTAGCAAAAACCACCATCTTTAGCCTTTGATATCTCTATGATCGAGACCTTTTGAACGAAAATACCTGAACTGAAACTTTTAGATATCGATACAAACTTTCCAAAAACGTCGAGTTCGTTCTCTAACGATCGACGTACACCGTTTTACGACTACTTTTCCGGAGCCATTTTTGTTAATTTCATGATTTTTCTGACGACATTGTTTTGCGACGAAAAATGGTAATTTCACCAAAAATCATTATAAAACCATTGTAGGATGACATTTTGACGTAGAAACTTGTGAAGTGCTTTTTGAATGGTCAAGACGTCAAAAGAGTATTTTTCGACGAAAAGTATTATTTTCAAAACTCGCAAATGGTATAAATAACATACGAAATGCATGCATAACATTACATTGCAACTCATTACGTATCATATCCTTCACAATAGGTCAAGATTAACGCATCACATTACATCTCGGTGTACTCACTTTTGTCTTCGCATCATTCCACCAAGTGAGTTTTCATAGCCCCTACCTTTATACGTTTTGAATTACTTTTGGGGGAGATACATGCTCAAATTGTTTTTATGACTATCATGATTATTTGAAACTACATGCTTAACTGAATTGAATGTTTAGTCATATTCTACATCATATTACCATTGAACTGAATGTCTTGGGATTATCATTGGGCTGAATGTCGTGGGATTATCATTGGGCTGAATGTCGTGGGATTATCATTGGGCTGAATGTCGTGGGATTATCATTGGGCTGAATGTCGTGGGATTATCATTGGGCTGAATGTCTTGGGATTTTCATTGAACTGAATGTCTTGGTATAAGTATGTCAAGTAAACATTGATACATTAAGTCATGCACTATTATGTGAATTCATTTGACATCATGCGCTTGAACATAAACTATATACATTTTGGCAATGGGTTGTGAACACACAGGTTGCAAGTTTTGTATGGGCGGAACTTGGAACTGAGTGGATTTACGATGCCTTTGCTGCATAAACGATTTGGAAAGGCTTTACATTTCAAAACAAACTCTATGAACTCACTCAACCTTTGTGTTGACACTTTTAGCATGTTTTATCTCAGGTATCTAAGGCATTCACTTCATGGCATGCATTTGGACACATCATGGAGTCGCGATGACGACGCGTCTCACTTGGGTTTTACGTACTTTAAAACATCGTTTGAATTGTAACAAACTTATTTCCGCACAAGTTGATTTTCATTTGGGACCTACTTTGTAAACTCTGATTGTTTTATTAAATCAAACGATGTATTTTTCCAAACGACACTTTAGGTCGTTCAATATAACTGTGATTGTGATGCTATGACAGTCAATCCCAAGGAATTCCATTCCGCTGCAAAACAGGTAATTTGGGGGTGTGACAAGTAGCATATGAAGTGAACCCGGTTTCTGCCCTAAGGTTGAATAAATGGAGGGCTATTTGTTTTCACCCTTTTCTCATTCAATTCTTTTTAATTCTTCAACCACTTCAGTGCTTACCGAGACTTCATAACTAGAACCTTGTTGGGTTTATTCCAGTACTAGCTCAGTCTTAGTCCGCACTCTTCCCTTATCTCATTTTTTCTCCTTTTGTCATCATACCTAAGGACTTCTACACTAACTAGTGGATTGTCCCTGGGTAGATCCCTCCGGTTCTGGCGGATCATGGGAACCAATACCTAACCTTATCATCCTTATATCACCGTACATAAAGTGAAGTTGGTCGGTCAATTTGGTATTGTTCGTCTGCCATTGGATCCAATTGAAAACCATTTGAAAATCAATTCAGATACTTGTGATATATTATCAAAGCATTTTGTACCTGAATTGTTTTTGATAATTTTAGAACGAGAACTCCCCCTCAACATGTGCATCAAGTATTTGAAAATGTTTTGCACACGGAGGCAAGAGAAAGAATTAACTTCTTTGATTACCATTTTTCTAAAAGATATCAACATCACTTCCCTCAACAAATCAAGTAGATATAGCATTTCCGGGAAGGATGAGGTTTCCATAAATTCGCTCCCCCTCAATATGTGCCTCGAGGTTTGAAAAGAGTTTTGCACATACTAGAGGGAACCTGCACGTTGGGATGAATGATCACGTTTCAAATCAAAGGTTTAAGATAGATGCTCCCCCTCAACATGTGCATGGAAAATTTGAAATCGTTTGTCACATGTGGGAAGGACAACATGTACACTCTTATGAAACCATTTACCGAATTATCAGTTTAAATCCAATTTAAATCACACATTCTCCCCCGATCACACTTATCAAAACATTTGAGATTTGTGATCTCGTATAGATTTAAATTGATTTTGAAAGATTTTAAGGAGAATTGTGACTCGATTGTGAAAGCGTTTGAACTGATAAGGATCGGATTTTAAGACTTTAAACTCCATTTATAAAACATGCATGTATATCTTTTGAAAACAATTTAATGCCAAATAACTTTTTAATTTAATTGAAATCATTCTCCCCCTCAATCAATGACCTAGGTTGTTGATTGAGAGATAGAGATTTTGACAAATAAGTCCTGATGATTATCAAAAATAGAGATTGAGTTATTTTTCAAAGCATTTAGTTTTCAGCAGATAAAAGTTTATAGAATCAGAGCATGGAATTTTGAAAACATGATAAAACATGGCTCTGTTCTTTCTTTGAAAACCGGGTTATTGCCTGAAAAAGACAATAAACCATTTTTTTCTCTATCTCCCAAATTTTTTTTTTTTTTTTTTTTTTTTTTTTTTAAGAATTCGAACAACATCTAAAGTCCCGTGTCATTCTTTGAATGACAGCACAAAGACCGTAGATATTATCGAATCGAGAGAAATATGACAAAATGACAATATTTTTTTTTTAAAGATTTTTTCGAATTTTTCAAATTTTTATGGATTTTGAAGGTTTTATATTTTTGTATTTTGTTTTTCGAATAGATATATACAAGAGATAGATGAAGATAGACCTTTACTCCTCGTCTTCCTCCTGAAGACGTTTGAGAGTTTCTGGTTGAAGGCTTTTCAAACCAAGACGTGGAAGAATAAACTCAAAACGTTCTCTTGGAAGAGCTTTGGTGAAGATGTCCGCTAACTGATATTCAGACCTCACAAAATATAGTTCCACCACACCTTTTTCCACTTGTTCCCTGATGAAATGATGTCGAATGTCGATATGCTTTGCTCTTGAGTGTTGGACGTTGTTGCATGAGAGAGCAATAGCACTTTTATTATCACAGTACAGAGGGATTTTGTTGAATTCAAAGCCATAGTCAGATAATTGAGATCTCATCCATAAGATTTGAGCACAACAAGATGACATGGCTATGTATTCAGCCTCTGTAGAGGAAATAGAAGTACTCATTTGCTTCTTTGAAGACCAGCTAACAAGCTTATCACCCAAAAACTGAGCACCTCCAGATGTACTTCGACGTGTATCTTGACAACCTGCATGATCAGCATCTGCATAGGCCGTTAGTGACATACCGGTGTCCTTCGGGTACCTTAGTCCCATATTGATGGTTCCTTGGAGATACCGAAAGACACGTTTAACTGCTTCAAGGTGCTTTTTAGTAGGCTTAGCCTGGTATCTAGCACACATGCACACAGAGAACAAAATGTCTGGTCTACTAGCAGTGAGATACATCAGGGATCCAATCATACTCCGATATTTTGTTTGGTCAATCATGATCCCTGAGAGGTCCTCATCTAATTTGGTTCGGTCAATCATGGGGGTGTCAACAGGGTCACATAAATCAAATCCAAATTTCTTTAAAATCTCTGTTGCATATTTAGATTGATTTATGAAAATGCCTCCGGGACTTTGTGAAATTTGTAATCCCAAGAAAAATGACATTTGTCCCATAATTGACATTTGAAACTTTGAACTCATTTCATTAGAAAAACGATCACATTCCATTGGGTCAGTCGAGGCAAAAATAATATCATCAACATAAATTTGAACATGAATCAAATGTTTGCCTGACTTCCTGGTGAACAATGTAGGATCAACTGCTCCTTTGATGAATCCGGTTGATAGAAGAAACTTTGACAGTGTATCATGCCATGCCCTTGGAGCTTGCTTTAAACCGTAAAGAGCCTTCTTCAAACGATAAACGTGAGTAGGATGCTCTTGATTCACAAATCCTTCAGGTTGGTTGACGTAGACGACTTCTTTAAGATCTCCGTTCAGAAATACCGTCTTTACATCCATCTGATATACCACCATGTTCTTACTAGCAGCATTAGCCAGAAAGATTCTGATTGCCTCGATTCGAGCAACTCGAGCAAACGATTCTTCAAAGTCTATACCCTCCTCTTGACGATATCCTTTAGCAACTAATCGAGCCTTGTTCTTCAACACATCACCATGCTCATCAAGTTTTACTTTGAAGATCCATTTTAGAGCTATAATCATAGCACAGTCTGGAGCAGGTACTAACTCCCATACATCAAGACGATCAAACTCATGAATTTCATCTTGCATAGCATTGAACCAGCTATCTTCATTCATAGCAGTTTTAACATCTTTTGGTTCGATCTTAGATAGTACGGAGTTGAAGAAGCACCATAAGGCATCGGTTGCGAGTTGCTTCCGGGTTGATACAGGACGAGAGGGATTTCCAATGATGTTGTCTAATGGATGATCGTGAGTCCATTTTCTGAGGTGTTCATGTGGCATTTGTTGAGGAACTGAGGTAGCTGAGTCGATGTCTCCTGAAGAAGATGGTTCTGATGATGATTCAGGAGTAGCAAATATGTTTTCAAATGGAGCATCTTCAGGAGTCGCAAAGGGATTAACTTCATCATTGATGCCAGAAACATTTCCATGATGTACATTTGAAGAATGATGATTTGTTGATGAGACTGAAGGATCAGCAGCAGGTGCTTCTTGACTTACAGATATTGAGACTGATGGATTGACTTCATTCACTGGAATATGAGCATCCTCTGTTGTAGGGATCAGCACCTCATTAGTAGTAGACTCATACAGTTCATCAAACATGGGATCAAACAATTTCTTTACATCATCTTCAGATGGAGGTACATATGGAGTTTCTTGAGAGGAGTTTGGAACAAGGGATGAACCAATAGGACTATTTTGAAGTGCGGGTCCTGAGCTGGAGTGTCCAGGAGCCATTTGACCGGTCAGCTCATCAAACGTAACGTGAATTGTTTCCATGATATTTTGGGTTCTTTTGTTGTAGATTCGGTATCCCTTTTTGTTTGGTGCATATCCTACAAATACTCCAATGTCAGCTTTAGCCCTAAGTTTGCCCAAGTCTTGACCCTCATTAGTTGGATAGCACAAGGCACCAAACAAACGAAGGAAAGATAGATTAGGTTTTCTGTTGTGGACAAGTTCATATGGAGTTTTTCCATGAGAGGTGTGAATCAGGGAACGATTTTGTGTGTAGCATGCAGTGGCGATTGCTTCAGACCAGAGAAACATTGGAACCTTTGAGTAGATCAGCATTGTTCTAGCAGCTTCAACAAGGGTACGATTTCGTCTTTCAACTACACCGTTCTGTTGTGGGGTTCGTGGAACACTTCTTTGATGGCTGATTCCAACGCTTTCATAGAATTCACTAAGTTGTTTGTTGACAAACTCAGTTCCATTGTCTGTTCTGATAATTCTGACAGTTTTGTTAAGTCGAACCTGCAGCTGTTTGATGAGTTTGATGATGATATCAGGAGTTTCATCCTTTGTCCTTAAGAACTTGACCCAGGTGAATCTAGAGTAATCATCAACCACAACTAACACATATTTCTTCCCAAAGATGTTCTGCACCCTCATTGGTCCACATAAATCCATATGAAGCATATGAAGAACTTCTGTGACAGAGTTAGTAGGTTTGGGTTTATGGGCATACTTCTTGCTTTTTCCCAATTGACATGCTGAACAAAGATGATCCTTTTCATACTTTAGTCTAGGTAAACCTACAACTAAGTCCTTTCTGGAAAGATCGTTGATGGTGCCGAAGTTCAAGTGATTGAGACGACGATGCCATAACCATGACTTTGTTTTTGAAGCCTTAGATAACAAGCAGATTGGAGAGGCCCTCATCATGTCATCGATAGAGATGGTGTAAAGGTTTGAGCCACGAGTTCCTTTTAACAGTTCCTTACCATTAAGATCTCTAACAAAGCAGGTATGTTTTCTGAAGGCTACTTCTAGATCAGAATCACAGAATTGACCAACAGAGAACAGATTATGACCTAAACCTTCCACATAATACACTCTAGAGATGACACTATCACCAACAACATAATCTCCATAACCCATAATAGCACCGAAATGATCATTACCAAATCTAACAGTCCCGATGAATTTGCTCACGAAGTTCATGAGCCGCGACCGGTCTCCAGTCATATGCTTGGAACAGCCTGAGTCCAGGTACCACAGAACGATTTGAACGATCTGCAGTTGAACACAGACAAGAATGGATAACTGTATAATTGGGATCCCCATGCAAGAATGGGTTCCATTTGGTTAGTAACAATGTTTGGAACACCCACATCAGAAATAGAAGAATTCATATCAGAAAGTGAGGCAATGGAATCGATGTGAATAGATGCAGTACTAGTGTCAGTATTAGCCCTGTTCACAGTGTGATCACTTCTTAAGGGAATAGTTCTACCAGTAGGCATCCATTTTCTAGTGGGCATTATCTGATTAGTCTTAAGACCAACAGGTGTCCAATAAAGGCCTATTTTACTGAATGTTCTTCCTGTGGGTTTCCACTGTTTTCTAACTTTCTTACGTTTTTGCCTTTTAGCCTTCCTAGCATGAACTTTAGCATTAACAATATTAACTGGACAATTAACATCATTAGGCAGAACATTAACACCACATTCATGATTAGAAACAGAATTCAAGCAGACATCAGTACAAGGTTTGCAAATAGTATCAGAATTCGAATTAATTACAGTACGCCTATGGCTAATACTAGAATCAACACGATTCGTTTTATTCGATTCAAACGTAAAGTTCCTAGATTGTTCTTCTACTCTTTTCCAGTGGACATTCTTAGCTTGCGAGGTCCTATCATTCCTTGTATTGTCTTGAGACTTTGACCTGCTCCCTTTAATGTCACTGATTACTCCTGTAGAGGGAATGGGAACATTAGTTTGTTTTACTACTCTTTGCACCACCTGTTTAGATGTGCTGGGATCTGACCTACAAGCAGGTGCGCTAGGGTTCACTTTCTTAACACTAGAGGTACTGAGACTAGTACTCCTAGAAGGCACATTTGAGTTCACTTTCCTAGCATTGACAGATCTAGAATCTGAGCCACTCAATGGTACACTACTCCTCACATTCAAGCCATTGGGAATCGAGTGCATATCATGTTTGGCCTTAGGCATTGAGCATGGAATCAAAGGGTTAACTCTCTCACCTAATGTCTTTGGGCATATTGTGATCAAACATTCTAAGATTTCTTGAGATCGTTTGGCATATAAGCATGCATGTCCAATTGCATTATCATGAGGTTTCTCTAGCTTATCCTCTTCAACAATCTCACGCAGGCATTCTAAGCAATCCTTAAGGGATGAAAAATATGTTTGAATGGCAAGTTTGTTGTTCCTTAGATGAGGGGGGACATATGTCACAGATAAAGCATATTTCTTACAAGAGTGAACCTTTGATACAACATTCTCCCCATTGGTCATTGGCATTTTTCCTTTTACCTGACTCTTCAGATTCTCAATTTCCTTTTGCAATGAAGCTATTTGTTCGTTGTTTTTGTTACGAGTGACTTTAATTGATTCAAATAACTCATTGAAATGACGTTTAACCTTTTCATTTTCTTCTAGGAAACTTTCGTTTTCCTTTTGTAAAGCATTTACTAGGTTTTGAAGATGAAACGTTTGAGAATTCTGAGAATCTAAAGGAGGAGGCATTTGGGAGCCTGTCATATTGTTCGTTTGACCCTTTAATTGAGAGATTTGGGCTTTCAACTTTCTGATCGTGTTACACTGAGCTTGAATCTGTTCATCTCGTTTGTTAATTTGAAAAACTGCATCAAACTCTGGAGCATCTGCAGATGTCTTGATATTTGAAGTTTTGACATTTTCGTTGAGATGTTGATATTTTAGTTGTAGATTAAAATACTCAACTTCTAGGTTAGAAAAATGTTTAACCAAATTGTCGTGATCATCCAGTTCAATTTTCTCATTTAGTTTAGAATTGGTTTTTTCAAGCTCAATGACACGATCATGGGAGACTTTCAGGGCCACAGATAGTTCATGAAATTTGGAAGCATTAATAGAGCAATTTGAAGCAGTGAAAAAGACATCTTGAGCAACACATTCAGTAATAAGATTCTCATTCAATGTATGCAGGTTCTTCCTCTCAATCTCATTATATTTTAGTGCACGCTCATAGTCACTAATTTCAACTATTATTGCATCAAATTCCTTTTCCATTCCCTTAATATCTGTTTCTATCCCCTTTTTAAGACTCTCAAAGTGATCTTTTAGAAGTTTAAAGAAAGGCATGACCTCAGTTAAATAACATTCTTTCATTTGTTCAAAACCCCTTTCTCCTTCAGTTATGCCAGTGGGTGTGATCCTTTTCTTGCAAGTTTTCTCAAAATCAACAAATAGTTGAAAAATAACGTATTGGCTAATTAAGGTCTTGCTTTTAGTGGCAATTGTTCTAGGAACAAGATGCATTGGTGTGTTAGGAGGATACACAGTTGCTCTAGGCATTTTCCAAAGGGGAGGGTTTGTTACTGCAATATTTTCAGCTTTCTGCTTATCTAAATCCATTTTCCAGAAGACTTGTTCGGGAGTCAACAATGTCTGAGTCTTAAACTTGTTCAAGGAAATCCAGTTTTCCTTCTTGTAGTCATGGGGAGTGATAATTACTTTCTTCTCTTTGCACTTAGGATCATTTAGTTTCTTATTCATCTTCTCCCTAGTTACTTCATCTAATTTCTTGTCATCCTCAGTGCACTCAAAGCAACTAGGTTTTTGTCTAGGTTTAAGAATCTCATTTCCATCATAGATAACACTTTGAGCTGCTTTTGCTATCTTTCCATACTCAGGGTTGGGTTTATCTATAATGGGAACACTATGCTTATCGCTTAGAACTCTATGCTTAGTGATCATGTGAGCAGTCTGAATGGTGTTTCCTTGCATGTACAACTTGTTTTCAAGTTTGTTTTTCAAAGTTTTCAGATTAGAAAAATCTCTCAAGAGCTTTGATTCTTTTGCATTAAATTCTTGCTTAAGCATTTTCACATTTTCTTGAAGTTCTTGTTTTTGCTTAGCTGTTTTAGAAAGTTTTTCTTGCAAAGAATTTAATTCTTGTTTCAATACTTCTTCTCTAAAATTACTTTTTCTAATTACTGTACGCACTTGGTCATCCATTTCCTGCTCACGAGTGGTCAACTCAAATTTAGCGCGTTGTTCATAAATAGCAACATGTTCTTTATAGGCATTTAGTTCAGAAATTATGGAATCATCAGGAGCACATGCAGTGTATTCATCAAAGACATAGTCATTGTTGACTGCAGAAGATGCATCACTTGGTACAACTTCACTTTCACTTTGTTTCACGTATTGATCATATGGGACAATATTGTTATTACCCATATTTTCAACGTTTGATTCAATAGTTTCAGTTGATTGTACTTTGTCATGCATCTGTTGCACATCAGCATCATCGTATAGTTTTAATACCTCTGAGATGAGTTTATCCTTGGATGGGCCAGTTTGTGGTGAAGAAGAAATCTTGGGAGAAACCATTGGAGAGATGCTAGCCATAAAGATTGTGTGTGCAGTAGGTCCATCATCTACATCCGAGTCGTATGCATCACAGTCAGCGACTTGAAAGGCGTTCTGATGATTGTGACCTATCTCCTGAATAGGCTGCTCATCCACATCTGCATCATAGGTCTTGGCATTGCCCTCAGCAAGAAACAGCAATTCCTCTTCATCCAACGCAGCGCCATTGTCCTGAGCTTGTGCCAGCAACATCTTATCTCTGAAGTAATCAGCATTCTGTGGACGCTTTGGAGATGTGCAGTTCCTTGCAATGTGTCCTTCACCACCACAGTTATAGCATTTGATTGGCTTAGGTTGACCTTGGTTACCATTTCTTCCTCGATTCTGATTTCCAACATAACCTCTCCCAGCTCCACCTCTTCCCTGATCATACTGTCTTTCCTGAACTGGTTGCACCACGATCCTTCCATCTTTAACAGTGGCTTGATTATGTGGGTTAGATGCAGTTCTGAGGTTGTTGTTGGTTTGTGGGAGAGAATTCATGTTTTGACTAATGAGAAGAGCTAGTTGATTGATGATGTTACCCACGTGTGCATCAGCATCAGCTTGTTTGAACATGGGATCAGGAATGAGTTTGTGATTACCATTCCCCAAGGGTATGACTTGTGATGCTTTGGTTGTGATTCCGATGTTTGAGTAGAAGGCTGTTGAGTCATTGGACGAGCTTGTCTCTCCCTGGTTGGTTTTGAACTGATTGAGAATCAATTTTTCAAACATGGCATGTCTCTCATTCTGAAGGAGGAAGGCATAGAGTTGCTCATAGTTTGTATTCTTCAATCCTTTAGTGAGCTTGACAGCTGTGACAAACTTGTGCCATTCGGGATTCATGTTGTTCACAAACTTTGAGCTGAGTTGAATGTTAGGCATAGTCATTCTGATGTTCCTCATGTCATTCACTAACTTATGAAATCTCACATAGTACTCATAGACACTCTCATCTGGTTTCATCTTGAAGTGCTCAAATTCGTCATAGAGTTGGGATTCTCTGTCTTCCACAGTTAGTTCTGAACCTGAGAGAAGCATCTTAACATTATCCCAAACTGCCTTTGCTTCAGTGTTATGATTGATCAGCTTGTAGATGTCTTTAGGAAGACCTTGAAGAACAATGTTTGAAGCTCTGATATCTGCATCAAATCTCTTTTTCTCCTTATCATCAAGCTCATCATACATCTTAGGTCTGTCCATTCCGTAAATAGGAGTACCATCTTCATTAGTATCAAGTATGTCTCTAGTCGTCTCAACTCGATATGGTCCTTCATCAATGGATTTGAGAATGTTGACACCATTTTCCTTTCCAAGGCAATACAATCTGATTCGTTGAGCCCAAGAGTCGTAGTCAGTTCTGTCAAGCATGGGTGGACGAGTATTTGAGCCAGCTGCTTGAACATCCTCGGCAACAGTGGAGATGACAGTAGGGACGTTGGTAGACATGTTAACAGATTATACTGGATTTTATAACTCTATGATTAAACCGGGAAATAGATTCTTTCACGGGATTTTACTAAATCAAGAGAAAACCGTAAACAATCACTCAAGTCGCTAGAAGATTATGAACTAAGTCGCTAGAAGATAATGCACTAAGTCGCTAGAAAATAATGCACTAAGTCGCTAACTCTTAATTCGCTAGACAGCTAAGTCGCTAGAATCCCAAGTCGCTAGACAGAAAGCAAGTCGCTAAGTAGTAACTCGCTACAGACCAAGTCGCTAGCCAAATTTTGGCAGCAATTCGCTACACAAGTCGCTAGATATGCAAGTCGCTAAAAAGCAACTCGCCACAGACCAAGTCGCTACCACAAGTCGCTACCCGTAGTGGAGAATCCACTACTTGTACTTTAACTCGCTAGATCTAACTCGCTACCTTCAACACTGTAAGTCGCTACAAAAATGTGAAGCAAGTCGCTACCAAGAAACTATTCCGTGAGCTAAGTCGCTAGCTTGAAAAACAATATAAACATCACTTTTCAATCCAAAAACAACCCAACCAAGATGATTCAAGCTTACCAAATGAAAACCTAAACACTTTTGATGATTCTAAACATAAAAGTACCAACAAAATTCAAACTTTAACACAAGAAATCAACCAAATGATGCAAAAACCACTAAACTTTTTCAAACTCAAAAACCACCTAAAAACCACTATAAATCCAAAGATGTGCAAGATATGATCTAACCATGGCTCTTGATACCAATTGTAAGATATAACTTTTCACATACACATCAAACCATAACACAAAGTAGCATATAGATGGAATTCTAGAGAGAGAAAGTTAGAGGTTTAGGGAACTTAGTGAGAGAAAGTGAAAGATATTATTATGAGCTCCAACTCTCTACCTTGGAAGGTAGAGAGTATTTATAGTCTTACATAACTCGCCACACTTTGGGCTGTGGATCAGGCATACAGTGGGTAAAGACCCGTCCGTCCTCCACGGTGTTACTTAACTAAATTACTACTTAACTTAAAAGAACTACGACTACGAGCTTTCTAACGATTACATATACTTGAGGTGACCGACTCTTTAATACCGGGAATTTCTAATTCCTAACAGAAAAGAATATTTACACCTCCTGTTCGAACTTCATCTATGGTCTCGTGCCATTATTGAATGACATTTCTAAGACCGTAGATGTTATCGATACCAGAAGACATGTCTTAGAAAAACATATTTTTGGTATTTTTCAAATTTTCTGATTTTTATGAGTTTTTGAGGGTTTTTTATTTTTCTATTTTCTTTTGTTGGTTTTATATTTTTGTATTTGGTTTTTAATAAATATATACAAAGATAGAGAAGATGATATAGTTAAATAAGATGATGATACGAGTACATAGATAAGGATATCGAGCAGCACGTCGTAGAAGATAGAAGTCATCAACTCTTAAACATTCACCACCAAAGCTTCCAGGGATCTTGAATCGAAGAAAGAAATTGAACCATCTGAAAGTGAGACTTTGGCAGCTTCCCCCCAAACCGGAAATCCTTTAGCTGAGCAGATTCGAAGCTCTATTTCAAGCTTGCCTTAGCCAGGTGCACAGAAAAGCACACCATTATCATAAATCCCACTGCTCCATTTATGAACGATAATCGAGGATCTCCATTCGGGGTTATATCATCCAATAGGAGAACATCAATGTTTCATCCCACATTAAAATAATCTTCTCAAATTCCTTTTCCACTGAAGTCTGAAGCAATCCATTCCAAAAAGGTGTCACGAGAACAATTCCCCCAAGTAGTTGACTTGATGCAGTCAGTCTCTTTGTATAATGCTCAAGAACTCTCCCGAATACACATCATGAGGGGAATGAAAACACCTCCCCATGTTCACATTTTTCTTCCCTGATGATCGGGTATGAAGCTCAAGAACCCGAAGTGCACCAATACCCAAGAGCTCTCCCGAATACACATCATGAGGGGAATGAAAACACCTACCCAATGTTCACATTTTTCTTCCCTGATGATCATGTATGAAGCTCAAGAACTCGAAGTACACACATTCCCAAAGAAAGAATAACCGATAACGCCACCCTCATGTTACACATTTATCTCCCCTGAATATCTCATACTTGTGTACCTCTTTTATCTTCAGAAACTGTCTCTTACATCTCTTCCACCACGTAGTTGGAATAAGAACACTAAACACCTTGATGAGTAAAACCTTTAGTTTCTCTGCGGTCATGACATTTGTTTTCCCGGGATAACTTCAATCACTTAGAAGTATTAAGTCCATCAAGTTTACTCGCCATGAGTCAAACCTTGAGTTTCTCTGCGGTAATAACATTTTTCTTCCCGGGATATCTTCAATTACTTAGAAGTATTAAGTTCATCAAGTTTACTCGCGTTTAGATACATGTCTCCTTCCCCCTTGCTGGTTTTGACACTTAAGAATCAGCAACTCTTTGTAAGCCCGTATACTAGAAATTTGTTGAGAAGAACACTTGAACTCTTGTGGGAATCAACTTGCTGAAGAATATGAGCAAGTCTAATTGGGGATTAAATTCGACATTTCACTCTTCCCCAATTAGTGCTCTCCCCTAAACCGACAATCTGTTTGATAAGTGCCCGAGATAAGAAGAAGTCTTTAGATAATCAAATGCAACTCGTCTTTAGTCTTCTAACATGTAGCAGAAAATGTAGAACAGACTGTAGACTCGACCTTTTTCAAGATTGTCCAGTTTGGGGAATAGAAAGTTAACATCTTCATCTCACCAAATGCGTTCCAATTACCTTATATGTAGCAAATCTCCTTAACTAAGATCCCTCCCAATCAAACAAGAACAGAAAGATGTTCATCAAAGAAATCAGCCCAGCAACTAGAAGCACTTTGTCATTAAACTCATCAATCCGAGTGAAGATGTCAACCAACGGCTCTTAGAAGAACAACTCCATGTGAAGATGACCCGATAAGAAGAAGCTCGGTTCTTACATGAGTTAGGAGCCGTATGACCATATATTCTCAGAAATCGATCAACCATGCAGTAATTACACACTTCTTCTCCCCCTCAAGAATTGCATAACGAGTTGCCATTCTTGATTAAACAAGTGAAACTCATCCAAATGTAGTCAATTCACACTTCTCCCCCGCAAAATTAGCACAGGATGTCGCCATCGTCATTATAGTTGAGCAAGTGGAATAAGAAAACAATCAACAGTAGCCCGGTTCGCTTGATAATTGACGCGCATGGAAAAAGCATGAAGCATGTTGATGAGAATGGTCATAATAGAGAAGATTTATGTTCTTTAGAAGATAAAGCGCACTGAGACGTACACTTTTCTTTTCTTTAGAGTACGAGGCATGAACTGTTGTGTTCATACGTCATAAGAAGATTTCTCTTCTTTCGAAGATAATGCGCACTGAAACGTACACATTTCTTGTCTTTAGAGAACGAGGCATGAACTGTTGTGTTCATACGTCATTATCTCTCTCTTTTCAATCTCTTTTGGCAAAACATGTGATCAACCCATTATCATTCAGTAGGCTCTTTGAAGTGACAGCTGATGGAGAAAACCCAGTATGATGAATTTGACCCTGAGGTAAACTACCCCGAACTCGTGACTTAAACTTGCATATATGTAACAAAGAGCGGTGTCGATTTCCATTAGCATCTCTAAGTACTCTCTATGTACTCTATAATGTTCAACCATCCAACCATCAAGTATAAGACGTACATTACCTCTTGAAAATCCACAATTGAATGTGACACTGAGCACTACAACGTAACTCCTTAAAGTGATAGTTATTTTGTGGTGGTAAGAGCCCAATTCCACCAAGTGGTAAAAGAAAAAGTAAAAGACACCCAACAATAACTAGATTTCCAAGTCTTCATTTTTGATAATAAGCTCGAACAAGGATCATGAAGAATCTTCATCCATCCATCCCCGATACCTTCAGATACTAAGTACACACGCCCGTGATATTTCACTTCAACCTCAATTAAATAATACTGAATTAACGCCGTTGTCACATCTTCTGAACTGCTCAAATCTAGCCTTCTTTGACATTTAAATGAACATTGATAATGGTTTCATCCCGACCATGGTTAAAAGCACATAACCCCGTAAAACCAAGTAATAACCAAACTGCCATGAGGACAATCCAAGCACACACCCAATTTATGAAGTACACCCTTTTATCCCTTCTTTGAAGTAGAAACCGTAGCACCAGCATCAAATAAGATCCCGAAATACACTTTCCATTTCTCCAGAATGGATCCATCAGTACGGGATTTTACAATTCTATGGTTTAAATCGAAAAATAGTTTCTTTCGCGGGATTTTACAAGACCAAGAATAAACAGTAAGATAGATCCGGAAATGCACTTTACTATTACCAGGATGTTTCCATTGTCACGGGATTTTACAAGTCTATGATTTAAACCGAGAAATAGATTCTTTCGCGGGATTTTACAAAATCAAGACTAAACCGTAAACAATGTTAGTTTGAACGTGTTATGAAAACTTTGTTTTCGGTGAATATCTGTTTTAGGGGAACATGCAGCGGTTCTTCAACAATTCTTCTCCACCATGAACAATTCTTTACTCATATGTAACACATCAAAGTACACGTTTCTCCCCCATGATGGTTTCGAACTTTCGAAACCATCATAACGTGTACGACCATTTGTATGAGAAGTTCTTGTCAAAAGCAAGCATCTAGAAAAATCATAACTGACGCTGAAGATTCTTGAAAGATTTTGCTTTGACTGTGCAAATTCATTGACATTATGTGACGTCGAATATCTCATGGGAATTACTGAAATTAAACCTCCATTGATTCAACGGCTAATAAAAATGACCACATATGGAGATAACCCGATACGGCTAATATCACGTAAGTAATACCGTACAAAATTCCGTAGTCATTTTTTCAAATTAATGCTCAAGCCGTGAATCCGTAACCTCCGTGAAATTTTATCCGACCAAAAATACCAATATTACTACACTTAACCATATATCAAAAATTGTATCAAAAATGTTGTTAAAAAAAATTCAGATGACAATTTTATAGATATATTAGCGTGTGTAAGATCGCAACTCAACCTTCATATCCACGAACCCAATGCATGTCAGCCCACAAATGATTTAATTCCAAAGCCCAACTAAATCAAGTAAACATGATCCAAATCCATGTTCAGCCCATCTGCCCATGTAATGTGAAAGTATCCGGTTATAAGAGCAGTTTAATCATATTTAGACCTAAAACTAAACACAAATACTTGAAACTCCGCCTACCATATGTTATTCTCTCACCCAACTCATTCAGCTCCACAAGACTTATCCAAATATGATCTCATCTCCGTCATCACAACAAATTATCAAAAACGAAATATTTATCTACCTAAAGTCCACCACGAGAATCTCTTCTATGGTTTCAGTTCATCCAAAGACCAGTAAATATTCTTTACGCGGTTCAAGACTATTGTTTGGCTTCAAGATCTCTGATGAGGTCACAGGTAGGCAATATTTTCATTGTAGTACATCAAAACCGAAAGAAAGATTGAATATGAGCACTTTTGTTCTTATTCTTTCTTTTGATTGACGGGATATTAACGAAGTATACACTTCACAAATAGATCTATGATGGTTAAGGTCAATTAAAAAAAATCTTTTAAAGATTAATAAAAATTGGACCATTTCTGAGATCGATTCATTTGATTTTTCATTTAATTCCGAGTCTTGAAGAGATGGGATATAGGATAGGTATGGGAGATGGTTAGAATGGATAAAATGGAGTTGTTGTTTGTTGTTTTGGATGTGGTTTACTGCTTCTTTATATTTAGGTTTCTTTACAAGTATTCCATGGACCAATGATGGTGTATCTTGAGGTCGAGTCTGATTATGGTATTGGTATTTGTTGTTGGTCTAGTGGTCGAGGTCTGCATTCTTCTTCATCCTTTCTGTTAAGTCAAGTCACTACCCTTTTTTATTCAAGTCGCTGCACCAAGTCGCCACGAAAAGTCGCCACGATAAGTAGCCACGACAAGTCGCTACGACAGCAAGTGACTCAATAGTCAACTCGCTAACATGAAAAAAAAAAAGTATTGACAAGTCGCTAACTGATATTTGACATTATCCGATGAGTTTTCCGACCATATTTTCCGACCACCTTCATAATAAGCCCAGAAAAAACATGACAAAGACTGCTTCATTTATCCAGTTTGGCTATTTAAGACCATGTGATGAGTTTTGACCACAGTTTGACTAAACAGAAATGACTAAATGACCACTTTAAGCTTTTCTGATATGGAACAAAAAGGTCACAAAATTTTGATTTTCAAGACTGTTTAAAAAAACATGAGACAAACAGGAATGAAAATATGATAAGACCATGTAACCATTTTTGACCAAAAGATACAAAAAAACCAGTTAAAAACTGTTTACCCACATAACACTGAAGCAAAAAATCCGATCATCATAAATAGTACCAAAACAGTAAAAACCAAGAGAAAAAAACCATCAAAAATCGACACAACACAACAACCTTGGCTCTGGTACCATTTGTAGGATCGATAATATTATTGTGTTGATGATTCGGGTGGTCTTGGATGATCAAAATACATGTTTGCCATTAGAGAGAGAAGTAGAGAGTTGGGTGTTTTCTTGCTAGAGACTTGGTATACAAAAGTATGGAATGTTAGATTGAAAAGCACCACCCCTTCCATGGATGGAAGGGGTATTTATAGTTACAGACACAACGACCTCCTATCGGCCTGTGGATCAGGTATACAGTGGGTAAAGACCCGTCCTTCCTCCACGGTGTTACTCTAAACTATTCTACGCTACTGACTAACTAAATAACTATTAAATAACGTAAACAACGACAAATCTATGAGCTAACATATGCTAGACCATTATTGGGGTGACCGACACTTTAACATGGAATTTCCAATTCCTAACAATCACTATAGTGAACCTCTCATAAATGTTCTCGACAGATTGTTAGGATATGTGTAGGACTCAATAACATACCACTGTTGTTCTTATTTTTGAACAACAAGTGATGAAATGTCAAGTGTACCTAAGAGATCTTTTGATGAATCTCGTGGCTCTAGACTTAATAGTGCACTTTGGTTTTCCTGAGCGGAGACAAGGGAGAGGGTCTCCTTCTTCAATACCAGCAATCTCTAAGAGAAAGCCAATAGTTTACGTAGGGTTCCCTGTGAGAATGAAACAAGCTTCTGTTGGGAGAAACTTGGGTGGCTAAGAAGGTTTAGTGCATGCGTCACTGGGTCCATAACGACTTTTAATCTTCAATACCGATGTTACTAAGTGACAACCAGTAGTATATGAATTGAACCCGGTGTCTGCCCTAAGTTGAATAATCTAGAAGGCTATTTCTTTTCACCCTTTTCTTTGCTTTTCTTTTAAATTCTTCAACTCCTTCTTTCTCGGATTTTCATTTTCTCCTTTTTATAATCATACCTAAGGACTTCTAAGTACTAACTATTTGTGATATCCTTGGGTAGATCCCTCCGGCTCTGGCGGATCATAGGACGGTTATTCCTAACCTTAGTCACCTTGTAACTCCATGACTAACCTATGTTGCCATAAGACCATTTTCTTGAAAATCTCTCAAAGTGGTTATGATTGAAAAACATTTTGTACCACTGTAAGAGTTTGATCATTTGCAGAAATACTCCCCCTTCACACGTGCTTAAGTGTTTAGACAGAAATCTGCACGGTGATAGAAGAGTGCGCACTTTTGAATTGATCGACTCAAGATAGACAATTCCCCGAGGGACACGGTTACGTTGCATAGTTAAAGTGTTACATTGTCAGCTTTTAGGTGACAACTAGCTCTAATAACTACCTTGAAGGTGTGGACAAACCTCGAAAGGTTGTCAAACCCGTCAAAGTTCATGTCTATCAAGAGCTTCTCGAATAGGTACAATTTACTTGGATAAGTCTTTGGAAGAAAAATCTTTTCAATGTATGACTGTTCAGATCCCGTCAATTCATGGGTTAAGACTTTTCACACGACGATTCAGTAGCAAATCAACATATTTCTTATCACAATAATTTTCTCCCCCTCAAAAATGGCATATAAGTGTTATTTTTTATAACGTTTTTATATTAAATATGACCATTTCGAGTTTTGTGGGAAGATTATCACAAAGAACAATTTTGTGAACAAAGATTTTAGCAAATACTCCCCCTCAACAAGTAATACTAACTTTTGAGGTTTTGAAAACGTAAGGGGAAGTACTTGTTCTTTTGAGCAAAACCTTGAAAAGTGAAAGGTTTGATAGGTTTTACTCAAAAGTAAGAAGCTTTCGCTCCTTTTATAAGGATTGTGGCACTGAAGCGTACCACAGGGTCCTTTCATTACAAGAACGGGTTGTACACTGTGATGTGTGCACAAACCATTGTCAGATAATCAAGCAAACGAAATCACAATCAAGAGAGTACCCAATGATTACAAACGATCAGCTACTATCTGAGGACGTCGGAAAGTCAGAATCGGAAAGTTTTGTCATCCTCCCACATAGCTCTCCAACCGTTGCATCTGATCTCGATGAATCAAACATTCATCAATCCCAGTGATAAATCAACGAACATCCTTGCGATCCTTTGAATTCCATCTCTTCGTCTGAATTATACCCAACTCAATGTCCTTCAATCGATATGCCAATCCATCTCGAACCATCTCCAGGGTGGCGTCATAGAACTTAGTAAATTTCATCGAAAGCCATGAAGCAAGTATGATGATTTTCACTTTGGTAGACAAACCCAAACTTTTGTTTATGATCGATTTTGTACTGAGGTTCTTGATTGATTCCGATGAAGTGTAGAATTAAGGTAAGATTTGACCCTAAGGTGGAGAACTTCAACATACTCTTTGATTTGAAGCATATGAAAACAAGGAGTGCAGTAATGTACTTGATCTAAATTTTGGTTGAGGTTCTGGTTGGGGCTCAGGTATGTCGTGATCCTCACTACCAGTGTATGTAAAGTGATCAACGGTTTTCTCCATTGGTGGTGTGGTTTCTGAATCCCTTGTTTGATCAGATGGTGGTGGCTGTGTAGCTTGTTGTGTAGTGGTGATAACCTGCTTAACCATTTGTCGAATCATTGGATAGAGTTGCCTTCTTAACAGATTTTGTTCTTGACATAGGTGTTTCTTATGTTGATGGAGGTGATGATTGAGATGATGATTTGGGTTTGGTGGAAGTGTCAAGAGGTGTTTCAGAAGACTGTTGGGTTTGTGTATTGGATTGTCAACTATGTAGTTGTTTGATTCCTTCTTAAACTTTTCCTTCTCAGCTCAAGCAGCTTCTTTTGCCTCTTTTCGAATCATTTCCTCTTCAGCCGCCAAATTATCATCATCAGGGACTCTTTCATCCTTATCATGATCATAATCTCCTTCGTCATATATTTCCACATCTTCACTATGCTTTTCTTCTTGCGGGTGTTTTAGTTGTTGTTGTGGTTGCTTCATTTCAACAATAGTAGTGACAGTGACACCCTGTTCCTTACCGGGTTGATTAACCGGATTGGATGGGGTAAGAGATGTTTGCAATGGATCTTCCATAAGTGGAGGACTACTGCTTGACCCTCCTGCCCCACCGGGTTGATTAATCGGAAAGGTTGAAGCATGGTATTCCATCCTTTTCTGCTTTAATGACTTATGAAACTGTATTTCCTCATCCATTGAATCATACTTATCATTGTGAGCATGAATTTGAGTGGATGTTGCAGATGGATGTCCACAGCAATTCTGCAAGATGATTATGAGCATATGAAGTTGTTGAAGATGACACTGAGATTGTTCTTGCCAATTGTTTTGTCGTATCCAGCTGGGTATGTGTTTGCCATCAAGAGCTCTGCTGGGGCATTGATGATTGCTTGATTTGCAGTCATTTTTTGATCTGAAAGACATTAGACAAAAAGACAAACATATGGAAACATAATGTGTTTGTTTTAGTCTGATTTATTATCTAATTCCTTGTTTGATGGTAACATGTTTATGTTAGTTACAAGTCCTAAGTCACATTATTCCGATTGATTGAAGTTGATGTGATAAGTTATGTGAACATGTTAATTTTGAAACTTCAAAGTCTAATTTTTCACTTAACACACAACATATTAACTTTTGTAAGCTTATACGAAACATCAGGTATTTGTGACTTATGCGTAACATTTAACAATTAACATATGCGTAATAGGCCAAAATGTAGTGAACAGTGGGTTATGAGTAACAAGGATCCTTATGCGTAAGAAATGAGCTTATGCGTAGGAGTAAGCTAAAGCGTAAGACCAAGCTTATGCGTAAGAGTTTCTTATGCGTAAGACAAGTTCAAACGCTTTAGGCTTACGCGTAGGAATAAGCAAGATGTTACGCGTAAAGTTTACTCGTAAGAGTAAAGCTTATGCGTAGCAAGCCTTGTTTACGAATATCTTTCCAAGATACGTGTAATCCACTATAGACCTCTTATGCGTAAGAGTTACGCGTAAGATTTCTCTTAGGCTTTACCTTTACGCATAAAAGTATTCTTTAAGCGTAACGGTTTGAACACCTGAAGATTCTGACATTACGAATAATTAACCTGTTAACTATAAACATGAAAACTTGATTGCAGTTAATTCTAAACATCTTTTAGATCACAAAACAAGCATAACAACATATCAGATACACACAGAAAGACTTAGGCGTAAAATTACTTAAACCCTAAACCCTTAATCTACGTGTAAAGGATATAGCTACACAACTTAAACAAGAATGTTTCTGGAGTGTCCTAGATGTCATATGAGTGCAATGGAACAAGATTTAACACATTACCACCCACAGAATCAAAAGATTTATGGGAGATGAACCAAAAAAAACCTAAAACTTCAATTCTTACAGTTTAGATGTTTCTGGGCCAATTTAAAGGTTCAAATTATGCATATATACTTATTCTAACACTTTCTTGACCACCTAATAACATATCACAGAATAGGAAAACCCTAGATGAGCGCAAGAACCCTAGAATTCAAATTAATGAAATTTAAGATTCTGGATGGTTTTGGACGATGGAAACAAGTTTAATAGACACTAATAAAGGTTTTAACATAACTCATTTCAATCCAAACACTTTAATGCATAAACACCCAATTCGTTCGAGTGAACAATTTTCCAAAATCAGTTTAAAGAGTTTTAACCGTTGGATTTGAAAGATTTTTGAAATCCTTGTTTAGAATCTTGATCAAAACAATTTAGAACTTACAGATTATGAACAGCTTGAACCGATTTTGAAGATTTGATTTGGGCCGTTTGATCTTGGTGATTTAGGAGTAAATGATCTTGTTAAAATTAATTAGCCAAGTTGACACATTCAGTCCCTCAATCTTAAAGGTTCCAACCAAGATCCTTTAACTTCCGTTTAGGTTAGACAAAACACATGTAAGGCAAGAAACATAACGATACTCCCCCTCGACTTTTGAAATAATGAATTTTGAAGACATTTGAGTCTGAGGAGAGTATTTGACAAGAAACGTATCCACCATTTTGAAAGAAACAACATATTATTGAAAAACATGGAAGTACAAGGTTTTATGAAACTGAAAAATATTTACTTTCTCCCCCTCAACACTTGTTCGTGAAAAATAGTGAAAGATTTGATAGAACAAAGTGTTGACTGAAGATTTGTACTTGCGATGTTTGAAAGAATTTAGATAGAAGAATATTTTTGAGATTTTCTTATTTTATAATTTTGTATTTTGTTTTTGAAAATATTTACAAAGGAGGTTTTGGTGTTTGACTGGTTTTAAGAATGTTTTAAAAGTTCATCCAGTTCCTCTGGAGTCAAACAGCTCATACCAATCCGGTGGACCAACTCATTAAACCTAGCAGGAGCTAAGGCTTTGGTGAGGAGATATGCCAGTTGGTATTCAGTACCCACAAAGTATAATTCAACAGTACCCTGTTCCACGTGGTCCTTGATGAAATGATATCGAAGATCGATGTGCTTTGATTTCGAATGTTGAACTGAGTTACACGAGATCGCAATAGCACTCCGATTGTTGCAGTACATTAGGATTCTGTCAAATACATAACCATAGTCTTTGAGTTGTGTTCTCATTCAAATGACTTGAGCACAACACGCCGACATGGCTACATATTCTGCTTCTGTTGAGGATAGCGATGTACAATCCTGCTTCTTCGATTGCCATGACACCAGTTTATCACCAAGAAATTGTAATGCTCCTGAAGTAATTTTCCGTGAATCTAAGCATCCTGCGTGATCAGCGTCTGAAAAAGCTATTAGTTTAAAACCAGAATCCTTCGGATACCAGATCCCCAAGTTAATGGTTCCCTTGATGTATCGGAGGATTCTTTTAGCCTCAAAGAGGTGGGTTTCAGTTGGTCTCGACTGATAACGGGAGCAAAGATATACAGCAAAAACAATATCAGGCCTGCTAGCTGTTAGATACATAAGAGACCTAATAATACTATGGTATTTGGTAGGGTCCACCATTTTCCCATGTAAATCAGCTTCTAGCTTCTTGGTATGAGCCATTGGTGTGGCATATGTGTCACAGTTTTGCATTCCAAATTTGTTTAACAGTTCAAGGGCATATTTGGACTCATTCAAGAAAATACCACAGGGTGATTGATGAACTTGCATTCCTAGAAAGAATGTGAGTTCACCCATCATTGACATTTCAAAATTTTTTGTCATTAATTTTGCAAACGCATTTGAGTATTTTAAATGTGTTGACCCAAAAATGATGTCATCCACATAGATTTGAACGATTAAGATGTGAGCCCCGTGATATTGTATGAAAAGTGTGGGATCGACCGAATCTTTGGTGAATTTATTGGCAATGAGGAAGGATGATAAGTTATCGTACCACGCCCGAGGAGCTTGTTTGAGACCATATAGAGCTTTGTTCAGTTTTTAGACATGGTTCGGGAACTCGGGATCAACGAATCCTTCTGGCTGGCTGACATAAACCGTTTCTTTCAGTTGTCCATTTAGAAAAGCAGTTTTGACGTCCATCTGAAAGACCGTTATATTCATATGAGCCGCGAACGCGAGAAAGATCCGAACAGCCTCAAGACGAGCAACCGGAGCGAATGATTCTTCAAAGTCAATACCCTCTTCCTGTCTATAACCCTTAGCCACTAGACGTTACTTATTTCTGATTACGTTCCCTTCAGCATCCAATTTGTTCTTCCAAATCCATTTGAGACCAGTTCCCATACTTCAAGACGTTTGAATTGGTTGAGTTCTTCTTGCATGGATTCAATCCAGTTGTCTTTTGTCACTGCGTCTTTAATATTCTTAAGAGGATGGTCTTTTGTCCAGCGATGTGTAGAGGGTTGATGTTGGTATACATTGTGCAGATTTCGAGGATTCAAATGGCTTGTAGATGATTCCGCAACATCAGGTGCAGCAGTTTCATTAGCAAACGGGTTAAAGAGCCTGTGAAAACGTAGAGGGGGGGGGGTGAATACGTTTCCATTTCAAACTTAAAACTTTTTGTATCAAATATAGTATAAACCATTGCATTTGCTAATCTTGACGCGAGGATGCATTTAACGCATTACGGCATGTAAGGCCAACCCCTTAATATCACATAAGATTCCGCAAGATTAATGGTTCATTAAAAATCAAGTTTCACCATTATTAGTCCGGTCGCTTTTTCTTGATCAAGCGTGTCATAATATGTAAAGTGTTAAATATAGTTTGTGACTATATGAAAGACCAAGTATGTGTCACAAACATAGAAATCAACCACATAGAAAATAAACAATGTAATGCAAGAATAAGAGTAAAGCGATAAGTAAAAGGATAGACAAACCAATACGAGGATTTATAGTGGTTCGGCTACAAGGACACCTTCCTTGCCCTACTCCACTCCCCGAGTCACCTACTCGAGAGTTCATAATCACTACACCAACTGCTTATGGCGGAGAAGCCTTCACAACGTCGCTTACACCTTTTTCCGATACAAAGCTAAATACCGAGTTCTTTCACACCAAGGTGAACCACACCTATCACAACGTCGCCTACCCTTTATACGGTTCTAGGCTAACCACCGGGTTCTTTCACTCCAAGGTGAACCACACCTACACAAGGTCGCCTACCCTTTATTAGGTACTACGCTAAGCACCTAGTTCCATTACTATGGAGGAACTACTACCCATCACAACACAACACCTAATCTTAAGGAGATCCACTCCTTATTACAACACCATCAAGGATATCACCATCCTTGGATCTAAACAAATACTATATGTATAACGATGCACCTCATCGATTATACGACCTAGGCATTCTTCACTAATGCCATTTACACGATCCTTCAGCACCTTTCACTAATGCCTTTAACACGGATCTTCGGCACTCTTCACTAATGCCTTTGACACATCTATGACACCCGTTATGTTTTGTGGCCCAACATAACAAACCTTGTGTTTTATGGCACAAACACATAAACCATCTAGTCTAGTCATAGATACAAGAATATGATACTAGACAATATCCAAGACAATGTGTCTAATGGATATGAACTCCTAGACTAAACATCAAGAAGCCAATGCATGATGTAGTTAGTCTTCTATGAATGAAGATGACAAGTTTCCCAAGCTTGTTGCATAAGATCTTCATGTGCTTGTATCTTGTGATGGGTGATCACTTCAATAGGTAAGGAAGCAAGATCTCTAAGCTTGCTTTGGAGGATCACTTCCGGAGTATGCTTACAACAAATGAGAGTTAGAAGCATTATGATCATATGAGATGAGGGTGGTTTACATGTTTCCTAATGATCTAAATATCCTAGATTTAGTGGAGAGAAACTATGTGTGAAGGTATGAAGAAATGGTATGAAGTGGTTCGCTATTTGTAGGCAAAAAGACCAAAACCATGTTCTGCCCCAAGGATCCCTCCTGGAGGGATCCGGCCCTTGTAATTCCAAGGGATCCATGGGTTATTTAAGGGATCCGTGCACGCTCCTCTTTACCCATAGTTTATGGGTTGAAACCATGGGTTATGGGTCATGGTTTTGAGTACCCACCAAGGTACAATGTATCTAGACATTGGGTATGGGTGTTGGGTCATGAGTCATGGGTTTTACCCAACACATTTACTTATGTTTATGTATTTTATAAAGTGTTTAACTAAACATGTTTAATGGTTTGTTAGGGGTTTGATCATAACGCAACATAACAAACATGTACGAACCTGTGTTCTAGCATACAAGGATTTGAGTCGTCGAGAGGTGTTTAGAGTATGTTGAGACAAAATATAATTACAAGTAACTTATACATTTTACGTTATGTATTACAAGTTACATGTTTGTCATCACCAAAACAAATGAGAATGTATAGATTAAATATCGTAATATTTGCACTAACAATCTCCCCCTTTTTGATGATGAAAAAATATATGTAAACGTAATAGATAGGTAAAATGTCAAAGTTACTTGTGTCCGTATTTCCTATACATTACCTTCTTCATTTACACTCTTCTCCCCCTTTTGTCGAAACAAAAAGGGTGTATCCTTTCTCCCAAGAATGGCGAGTTTGCATCATCTCTAGTGAAGTTAAAATAAAAACACCTTATTGCTCCAATTGGCACACCACGCGAATACCTTCAACACGAAAACTAATGATGAAGCTTAGCAACTCATGACCTTGAGCTTGCACGTCTTCAAAAGGTGGTGATCTCGCCTTTAAGAGAAACCTAGAGAATCACATACAAAAAAATAGAAAGATCCTTTGAATTATAACCATTATTGCCAACGGCTCAATGGATCAAATTTTTGAGGCTTAACCTACATCAAGGTTAGTGTTAAGAAGAAAAGAAAAAGGAAAAATATGTGATGAGAAATAAATCTCCCTTTTGTTGAAACATAAAGGAATTTTGAAGAATGAATGTGTGCATGCTCCCCCTTGACGGTTGCTCCCCCTTGTTAAAGGCGTCAAGTATTTTAGGAAGGCTAAGACGAAATTATTGCAAAATTTGCAATGTTTTTGCTTTGACGAAAAACTCCCCTTTATTGAGAGCATCAAGTTCTCCTAATGTGTTTTGAAAATCTACAAAACAAAAAGTTAGTGCAAAATTATATTCGTCCTTGGACGAGTAAGTCATATGATGCACTTTATAAACGCTCGACGAAAGCTCCCCCTAGCTCGAGGGCGTCAAGAAGAACCTACAAAAAAAATTAGTGTAAATTCGTCCATAAATAGACGAGAATCCCATACACATCAAAGTGTATATCTATGAACCTACAAAGAAGGATTAGTGTCAAAAAGAAAATAATCCTACTACTTGCATCATCATGTTTGGTTTAGAGGTTGTAAGGTTTGTTCAAGGTAAGAAAAAAATGTGCTTAGGGATGAGACGCATTTCATTACGAAATTCACTTGACTTTTGACAACATAGATGTTTGTGAAGGATGGTTGAGCGACCATGAATTGTAGTGGTAGTAAGACACTTGTAGGATGTGGTTGACACAAATAGGATGTGGTAGAACATGAGACATACTTCATCACGTAGTTCATGAACTAGACCTTTGGACACGGTGATAATGATAGAAATCATCATTATGACTTAGAGGTATGGAAGTTGTGGTGGAGGTGATGAAAGATATCAAGGTGAATCTTAGACTTGGTTGATGACTCAATAGAGGTGGTAGACATGATGACTTTGTAAGTAGTGATAAAGGTGGAGTAAAAATGATTAGGATGATGCAAGATTAGGAATAAAAAATGTGCGAATGAGCATAGCTTGACTTGATGATGAAATCGATCATTGTCATCCTACAAGAATCCAAAAGAGTTAGTACAAAAGGAAAACATTTATACAAACGGATAAATTGTTCACATAAAATCATGAAACGAAAAGAAATAACACGTAAAGATTCATATAAATGCAACTCATTTATAAACATGTAAGAAACTAATAATCCTAAGTGTTGAACAAGTGCTTATGTGGAAAAAGGAAATTTAAAATAATTATCGAAAGAGATAATGTACCTACTGTTCCACGGTTCCTCCGGTTCCCTCACTAGAGGGATCCGGCTAGCTTAAGCCTAGGGATCCGGCTAACAGATGAGGTGAAAAAGAGGTGATTGGGTTCTAGCAAGGTCTAGCACCTACATTTCCTAAGTTACTCAGTCTATTAAGTGTCTTATATGAAGATGTACTTAAATAATCAAGAGAGAGTGATTGATGGTAGCTAATGATTGCCTTTTATTGAAAATGGGGCTTTATGAGCACCAGTAGATGATCAAAGATGACACTAAGAAATTTGAGAGTGTCAAGTGGTGTTAAATGATCCTAGAGATCAGATGATGACTTAAGAGAGATTTGGAAAGTTCCTTAAAAATCATAAGAAATTAAAAAACTAGTTTTTGGCCTATTTTGATGTAAGGGTGACTAAAATCAATTTACTAAAATTGAGAGAAATATCAAACTAGGTGTTTTGAGATGAGAGGAACAATTTATAAACATTGGAGCAGAAATATGGTGAGTTTCGAAGTAATGCTAAATCAAAAATACTTTGAAATATGATCCTAAATCATTCATGAGTGAATGTGAGATCAACTAAGCCTAAGGAAAGTTTGAGTGATCCTAATGTAGCATGTTTAACTAGTCCAATAAGGTCTAGAATGTTGGATTGATGCAAGGAGGCTAAAAAGGAACTTCTGTCCACCCGGATCCCACGGATCCTTCACTTGAGGGATCCGTATAGTTACATCTAAGGGATCCGGTGTCAGAGACAGATTTCTTAACAGAATAGTTGCAGAATTTTGCTCTATGTTTCGAATTATGAAACTAATGATTTCTACAGCAAGTATACATGTATACATTTTAAGTAAAGCAAGGAGAGCATGTAGAGATAACATATAGGCAATCAAATGAGATCGAGCTCACAAATGACACAAGGGTTTAGCAAACTTAACAAGCACTATTCAAGAAGCCCAAAACAGATTTACGGTCTAGATTAGTAAATCATCTACACTAACAATGACATGCAAGGTATGTGTCTAGAAAGAAAAGAGCACATGATGGTGTTCAAGACAAAAGAGTTGCGAGGTGCTAGTTTAGGACAATCTAGTCATTATGGATGGTGACTAGCATACAATGAGCTTCGTCCATGAATTCATGTAGCTCTTCCCAATCAAAGCAAGATAATCGCTTGATGAGGCAAGTGGTTGTGATTAACTAAAAGAAAAATTAATTTTACAACTTGTTTGATTAGTAGTCCTAAGACAATGCAAAGTATTTCTATTGTAAACTTACTTTAGGAAACATAGGAGTATAAATTTCTCAAGTGAGAGAATGAATATGAGACTATTACTAGCGGTGCTCAATTACGGCTAAACACGACCATTTTTACGGGCGATTCCACATACCCAACTTCTCTCAAGGAAGCAATTCAACCGTTAGGTCAAATTGAGTTTCTAGTGCAACAAGTTCTCCAGTGTTCATTCTCAAGTTAGAAAAATTTATATTCCTACAATGGCCTATCGAAGATTAGCAATGATGATACTTTGCTTCGTTTATATTAATATTATACTTCAAATAACTAAGGTGACGAAGGTGTCAAAAAATTAAAAGTTGTCCATATGGTGAACAAAAAAAATGGTTGCATGAGCTAGTTCAACATATGTTGTTGGAAAGCTCGAGTTTGGACTTTCGGATATGAACAATTATATTTGCGTTGCAAAATAATTTACTTGAGTATATCGGATGAAATAATCAAGTTGTCAATCCTACTATGAAGCTTGGAGAGCGATCATGAAAAGGAAAACGGGATATTACATCATCAACACAAGTGTAGGTTATGATCCGATGTACATTCTTGTTGTTTTTTAGAAAACGATACAAGAAAATATTAACTCGTGAAATCATATAGGCACATAAAACATTTATGTTGCACACATGACAAACTCAATCAAAAATCCATTTTAGTGTGTTATATGTTTTAAACATTTTTCAACTTATAAAACTAACATTTTCGATACAACTAGATGTTATCCCAAACACTCCTTCAAGTAGCACATTGATTAGTAGAAAATTACTAAATCGACAAGCAAGAGAATGAATAGCAAGGTAAGGAAACCACATATGTTAATCAATCAACCAAGCACAAAAGTTATTTGAGATAAGCAAATAATCAAGTAATGGAAGGGAAACAATTTATCATTTAGCATAGCATACGAAAGTTCTTTTCATCGCTTTGTGTTAAACATGTATACCAAGCTTGATTAGTTTCCTTTATAAATATGATCAAAACCTTAATTTCAAAAGAGGACACATTGTTATTCAAAGATGAAAACATCCGTCTCCAATTAGATCAAAAGTTTGTGCAAAAATTATGACCGAAAAATGACTTTCTATTATAAATCAATGATTCTGTAAATTTTTGTTTTGTATCAGTTTATGAAATCATTTTTAAATGAAAGTAGACTCAAATACCTTTAAAACGATAGGTGGCACGACTTCTAACGACTTACGGTTAATTAGTTATGGATTTTTGAAATTCGGACAAAAACTGTCTTCTGTACCACGGATCCCACGGATCCCTTGCTTGAGGGATCCGTCCAATGTAACCTGAGGGATCCGCGGATCTGACACAGAATTACAAAAATGTACGTTTTGACCCGACGAAAAGGTTTAACCTTTGTAGACTTTTTAGTGAAGTTATATTAACCATTTTTACCTTTATTCAAGCTTGATTAACAATATATCTAACAACAAAACTTCAAAGAAAAAAAATCAACAAAACACTTTTAATATTATGCTTGACTTCACCAAAAATTTGATACGAGGACCTTACTCGTTTTGAAAACCATTTGTTTTAAAAACTAGAGCCAACCCGCTCTGATACCAATTGTGAAAACGTAGAGGGGGGGTGAATACGTTTCTGTTTCAAACTTAAAACTTTTTGTATCAAATATAGTATAAACCAATGCATTTGCTAATCTCGACGCGAGGATGCATTTAACGCATTACGACATGTAAGGCCAACCCCTTAATATCACATAAGATTCGGCAAGATTAATGGTTCATTAAAAATCAAGTTTCACCATTGTTAGTCCGGTTGCTTTTTCTTCATCAAGCGTGTCATAATATGTAAAGTGTTAAATATAGTTTGTGACTATATGAAAGACCAAGTATGTGTCACAAACATAGACATCAACCACATAGAAAATAAACAATGTAATGCAAGAATAAGAGTAAAGCGATAAGTAAAAGGATAGACAAACCAACACGAGGATTTATAGTGGTTCGGCTACAAGGACACCTTCCTTGCCCTACTCCACTCCCCGAGTCACCTACTCGAGAGTTCGTAATCACTACACCAACTCCTTATGGCGGAGAAGCCTTCACAACGTCGCTTACACCTTTTTTCGGTACAAAGCTAAATACCGAGTTCTTTCACACCAAGGCGAACCACACCTATCACAACGTCGCCTACCCTTTATACGGTGCTAGGCTAACCACCGGGTTCTTTCACTCCAAGGTGAACCACACCTACACAACGTCGCCTACCCTTTATTAGGTACTAGGCTAAGCACCTAGTTCCATTACTATGGAGGAACTACTACCCATCACAACACAACACCTAATCTTAAGGAGATCCACTCCTTATTACAACACCATCAAGGATATCACCATCCTTGGATCTAAACAAATACTATATGTATAACGATGCACCTCGTTGATTATACGACCTAGGCATTCTTCACTAATGCCATTTACACGATCCTTCAGCACCTTTCACTAATGCCTTTAACACGGATCTTCGGCACTCTTCACTAATGCCTTTGACACATCTATGACACCCGTTATGTTTTGTGGCCCAACATAACAAACCTTGTGTTTTATGGCACAAACACATAAACCATCTAGTCTAGTCATAGATACAAGAATATGATACTAGACAATATCCAAGACAATGTGTTTAATGGATATGAACTCCTAGACTAAACATCAAGAACCCAATGCACGATGTAGTTAGTCTTCTATGAATGAAGATGACAAGTTTCCCAAGCTTGTTGTATAAGATCTTCATGTGCTTGTATCTTATGATGGGTGATTACTTCAGTAGGTAAGGAACCAAGATCTCTAAGCTTGCTTTGGAGGATCACTTCTGGAGTATGCTTACAACAAATGAGAGTTAGAAGCATTATGATCATATGAGATGAGGGTGGTTTACATGTTTCCTAATGATCTAAATATCCTAGATTTGGTGGAGAGAAACTATGTGTGAAGGTATGAAGAAATGGTAAGAAGTTGTTTGCTATTTATAGGCAAAAAGACCAAAACCATGTTTTGCCCCAAGGATCCCTCCTGGAGGGATTCGGCCCTTGTAATTCCAAGGGATCCGTGGGTTATTTAAGGGATCCGTGCACGCTCCTCTTTACCCATAGTTTATGGGTTGAAACCATGGGTTATGGGTCATGGTTTTGAGTACCCACCAAGGTACAATGTATCTAGACATTGGGTATGGGTCTTGGGTCATGGGTCATGGGTTTTACCCAACACATTTACTTATGTTTATGTATTTTATAAAGTGTTTAACTAAACATGTTTAATGGTTTGTTAGGGGTTTGATCATAACGCAACATAACAAACATGTACGAACCTGTGTTGTAGCATACAAGGACTTGAGTCGTCGAGAGGTGTTGAGAGTATGTTGAGACAAAATATAATTACACCTAACTTATACATTTTACATTATGTATTACAAGTTACATGTTTGTCATCAACAAAACAAATGAGAATGTATAGATTAAATATCGTAATATTTGCACTAACAGAACGCATTTGGATCAAAATCTGCATGTGGGTACTTCATTAAGAACATCAGCAGCTGGTTCAGCGTCGTTGGAAGCAGTTTGTTCAACTGTTGTTGTAGAGTCAACTGGTGGTGCTTCCTCAATAGTAGTTGTTGTAGCGGGTGTATCAGGTATAAGAGTATGATCAGGTTGAGCAGCGGAAACAGTTGATACACCTGGGGCACGTTCATCAATGTCATCACTAAACAGCGGAGCAAAGAGCTTTTCCATTTATTGACGAGTAAGATGGGGGTTGGTTCAGCTGATGATGGGGTTTGGGGGAAATTTAAACGGTTGTGACCGGGTTCTAAGCTGTTATGCTCAGAAGCCATCTCTGTAAGTTCATCAAAATTAGCATGAATCGTTTCCATAACCTGCTTTGTACGACGATTCCAGATCCGGAAACCCTTAGAATTTTCACAATATCCTATAAATACTCCAATGTCAGCTTTGGCTTTGAGTTTACCAAAGTCATCACGATCATTATTCGGATAGCAAAGAGATCCAAATACATGAAAGTGTTTGAGATTCGGTTTATGGTTATGGATAAGCTCAAAAGGTGTTTTGTTGTGGCGTTTAGTAATCATTGAACGATTTTGAGTATAGCATGCATTTGATACAGCTTCTGCCCACAAGTAATCTGGAAGTTTAGCATTGATTAACATTGTTCTTGCAGCTTCCACTAACGTTTGGTTTCGTCTTTCAACAACCCCGTTTTGTTCTGGTGTACGTGCAATAGATGTGTGATGCTCAATTCCCACTTTCTCATAAAATTCTCGAAGAGTTTGGTTCACAAATCCAGTTCCATTGTCTGTTCTGATTTGGCGGACAGTGTTCCGGAGCTGAACTTGAATTTTTGTGAGAAAGGTGATGATCATCTGTGGAGCTTGATCTTTACTTCGAAGAAAGTAGACCCAAGTCCATCGTGAGTAGTCATCGACAATTACCAAGATGTAGTGTTTGCCATTAATCGTTTGCACGCGCATCGGGCCACCCAAATCTATGTGAAGAAGATGAAGCACATGTTGAGAGCTGTGTTCCACCTTTGAAGGAAAATGAACAAGTTTGTGTCGAGCAAGGTTGGTGATGGTTTGAAAGTTTAAATGTGAGAGACGACGGTGCCATAGCCAGGATTTTGTTGGTGTTGCCTTTGAAAGAAGATAGATGGGAGATGAAGCAACCATGTCTTGCATTGAGATTATGTATAGACTTGAATTGCGAGAGCCAGACATTAGATCGTTTCCTTGTAGATCACGAATGAAACAAGTTTTCTCCCGAAAAGCAACTTCCAAATCTCCATCACAGAATTGACCGACTGAAAATAGATTGTGACCGAGGCCTTCCACATAATAAACCCTGCTAATTTCGATATTGCCATTGATATAATCTCCGTAGCCCATGATAGCTGCGAAGTGATCATTCCCGAATCTGACAGTGCCAATGAACTTTGCAACAAAGTTTGATAATAGTTTAAGGTTGTCTGTCATGTGTCAGGAACATCCGCTATCAATAATCCAAAGGATGATCTGTATCACCTGCATTACACACAGACGACACAGATGGAATAGAAGTAGATGTGGAACCCGCAGTGTTAGAGGGTTTCGAAGCAGTTATAGTAGAAATACATACATAAATGACTTTAGGCATCCATTTAAATCCTAGTGTATTATGTATCCATTTTTGCCATCTCCAACTAGTCTTAGCTTTAGTCTTAGTGAATGCACTAAGTGGTACTATATTCCTTGGAGGTGATACTGAAACTACAGGGACATCAATGCGTTTCTTAGAATCTAAGGAGGGTGGTTTACCAAGCACATACTTAGAAGCATTAGTGGGCCTAGAGGTATTCCGATTCTTAGTATTCCTTAAACGAGACAAGATAGCTTTAGCAACACATTTGTCATGACAATCGGAAAGCATACTTTTACGACAAATAACACAAGAAGCATCAGACTGAATATCAAAAGTACTTAAAGGTTTAGCATTCGTTACAACACTTTTTCCATTACATTTGTCAGACGCAATATCTAAAGTGGGTGCAACTTGAGTCTTATTCAAAGTCCTAGGGTGTTCTTCTACTTCAACATTCTTTATTGATCTTTTCTTATGTCGCAACTTCCTATTCTTCCTTGTATTGCTCGTAGGCTGTGAAGTGCGGATGTTTGGAAAAAAGGCAACTATTCCTGTTTCAGTAGAGGGAAGCACATTAGTATCTTGTGTTCTGTCAGTAGGCAATCTGGGTTCACGTTTGCTAAGTGTTACAGGTGTAATTTTCTTAATGATGCTAGGCTGAACTGGTTCATACTTTCCTAACATTTCCCTTAGCTTAATAATAGTGTGCACCGAATCTTCATTTTCAGAACGAAGATTTCCAGAAAAATTCATGACTTCTTTAGTGTGTGCAAGATAATGATCAAGTTCGTTTGATGCTGCATTTCGAGTCTGTTTGAGTAAATCAAATATGACACCATATTCATGTTTAACTTTTGCAAGTTATTGTTCATATGTTGAGATTTGACATTTCAAAGACACGTTAAGATCATCCAGTTGCTCAATTTTAGGATTAAACATTTTTGATTTCAACTGGTGGATTTTTTTTTGCAAAGCGAGTTCACGATTTTGACAATCTTTTTGACACCATTGAAGACGACGTTTTGAATTTGAAAGTTCATTTATCAATCGTTCATTTTCAACTTTTAAAGATTCGATCTGATGCACATTATCAATATTCTCAACAATATCAACAGAATCAACATAATCAGCAAATATATGATCAGATGCATATGCAACAGATTGTAATAAAACAAGATTATTGATATCAGCACATATAACAACTTCCAAGAGTCGATCAACATCTTTTCTCACCAATTTCTTTTTACGTTTAGTATTTGAAATCGATGTTTCTGTTTTCTCGAAAACTGTTTTCATGAGACCGAGTTCCTTGTGAAAATCCCTTTCCCAATATAGTGAAGAAGTTTTTAAATTTTTGACATGGAGTAAAAGTCATTTCTGAAGAATATCTCTTTGTTCTCGCGCCATTGGCGATTGAAAATGTTCAACTTTTATTTCAGAATGAAATTCAATCTCACGTTCTAAAATTTTGAGGTCAGATAAGAAAGTGTCAACGTACTTTATAACGCGACAACTTTCGGCTTTTGTTTTAACTTCACTAAGTGAAGGTAAAGGACCATTAATTTGTGCACCATTGTGTTTGGGACTAACTTCAGAAACTGGTGTGATAACAAAAGGTTTGTTAGAAGTATCTTGTTGTTTGACAAAAGTAACGGCTTTTGAATAGTTAAATGGTTTGTTATAAACTACATTTTCCATTTTTGACCGACTCTCGTCATCTACATCTAATTCCTCCATACGATTATATTCAGCAACAGTCATAATTGAATCATCAATTCTATGTTATGCACTGTAAACTTCAGGATTTGGTTTGAATGCTCTGTTTGAAAAGTTAGGTTTGTAATCAGCAAGAATTGGTCCATATCCATTTGGATTTGGTTTAAAAGTAAACTTTTGAATAGTTGTGATTGACTCACCATGTTTATAAACAACATTTCGAAACTATTTGATTTTGTGTTGTAAGTCGACAATTTATTCAAGATAGTTATCTATTCGTTTCGTAGAATGCTGTTTGTACTCAGAGAACTGTTTTTGACAAGTTAACAACTCAGCCTTGGCTTTTTGAGTTTCTAAAGTAAGAGCGTTAAGTTGTTGTTTATGTTCATGTTTCAGTTGTTCTATTTGAGACAACAAAGCATACTTGGAAACGGCTAGATCACGTATCTGTCGTTCTAATGATTTTTCGTTTTGATGAGATTTAGCAAAAGCGACTTCAAAACCTTCTTCACGTTTTCTTGAGTTTTGAAAAAGTTGATTTGTCGAATTAAGCATTCATTATCCCTAATTAACAGTGCATTTTTCTCTTTTAATTTCGTGCAAATTTCCAAATGAGATTGTTGGTCTTTAATTAAGGTCAGAAGCTCAATTTCTCTATTAGACAGAAGCTCATTTTGTTCAACGGGAGTCTCAACATGATCATTATTTAGATCCTCAAATATAATCACGGAGTCAACTTGATTATCAATATTAACCAAAAGGTTATCTTGATCGTCAAATATAACTACGGGATCTATTTGATAATCATCGGAATGAGATGTGGATGGCTCATGTTGAACACTCTGATCCTTGTCGGATGGAGAAATTGGCGGAGATATCAGATCAGAGATGAGTATATTTTGTTCCGGTACCTGAGACAAGCCATCAGTGTCATACACTGGGCATGTGTCACTCATGGGTAGAGCTTGCATTTGTGCCATCAACATTACTGCTGCATTAGCCTGCAAGTCCTCCATATCATCATCAGAATCTGCATCTGCTATAAAGCTCTGTTCCTTGTTGGTAAGAGTTTCACCAGCTTCATCCTTAAGAGCCAAGAGCAACGTGTCTTTGTGATAAGCACTGCCTCTTGTCCTCGGCTTAGGACATGCATTAGCCAGGTGACCCTTCTCATTGCAGTTATAACAACGAAGACCATTAACCCCATTCTGAGCATTCCCCTGTTCAACCACTTGACTCCTTTGTTGTTGCGGAGCACCCATGTTATTCCTTCCAATAGCATTAAACCCTTGACCACCTCCCATCTAACGACCATAACCACGGTTCTAAACTTCAACGCGTCCATTGTTCACAACAGCTTGATTCCTTGTATTAGATGAGGAACGAATGCGATTGTTGGATTTGTTTTATACCGACCGAAGGCTTTAGAAATCATAAAAAATCCTTGTTGCAATTCATCGAAAGCAGCAGAGTCCTCATCAGCTTCACTTTAAAGTGCTTGAGCATTGTTGTTGTTGTATGGAACCAATTGCGTTTGTTGAGGTTGTTGCTGTGACTGATCATATGGTGTAATGGTTGCAGTTGGCTGAGGAGCTGGTTGCTGAGCTGTTTGAGGAGGAAGATTAGTTTGAGCCCACAAAGCATGTTGTTGATTATCAGGAATTGACTGTGAAGTCGGGAGTCCACGGATAGTCCTTTCTTTGTCAACTTCTTTTTGGTGAGGCTTCAAATAGTCGTACAACAATCCGTATGTAGCATGATGAAGGTTCTTAGCTTGACGGAGAAAAATGACATACTTCTCCCATTCCGGACCAAGACTACTTAGGAACTTAGTGTTGACAGCAATTCGAGGCATGATGATGTTGTGTTTGTCCAAATCATTAATGATGTCTAAAAAACGATGATGATATGAATCTAATGTCTCTCCTGGTTCAATCATGAAGTGTTCATAAGACATGTAGATTTTGGATTTCATGTCTTCCTGATTGAGTGTTGTGCCTTCCATTAGAAGATGAATATGTTCCCACATTGCTTTAGCTGTCTTTTGAGCATCAACACTTCGAAGGATCGGATTGGGTAGTCCCAAAAGGATGTATTGCATTGCTAGTTCATCGGCTTCAAAGTGTAGAAGTTCATCACCAGTGAGGTCGGAGATAGTTGCAATGTTGGTGACAGCATCTCTTGGTGGATTGGCATCTGGATCTGCGGGTGTGATAACAGTAGGCATCTGAAATGGACCTTCCATAATGACCTTCTTTAAAAACTTTCCATGTGGCTTCTTTAGATCACAAAACCTAAAGAACCTTATCACCCATTGATCATAATTTCCGGGAGTGAGCATTGGAGGTCTATCAAGTGAGCCAGCTTCATGAATTGATTGTTGGCTACTGAAGGCTTCACACATCTTGCCAAACCATGTCGGTTCCTTCATAGTATTCCTGGATGGATGTTGATTGTAGAAGTTTGTGTAAGGTTGTACTTGAAGACTAGGTGGTGGTTGAACCATTTGTGGTGGTGGAATTGCTCCAAGTTGTGGAGTATGTTGTTGATTAAATTGTTGTTGATAAATTTGTTGTTGATGATTAAATTGTTGATGTTGTGGACTTAATTGTTGTTGTTGTTGATGATAAGTGTAAGGAAAATAGTTAGAGTATGGTGGTTGAGACATGTTGAAAACTTGTGTTGATAAATGGATCTTTGTAGTCGAATGAAACGTTGTTGATGAAGTATCCTTAGGCGTAGAAACCACGTAACGGCAAAGTAACACTTATGCGTAAAAACACCAAAGATACGCGTAACAGCAATAGTTACGCGTAGGATTAGCTTACGCGTAAGGAAGGAGAAAACACTAAAGTTAAGCGTAAACTAAAGGTTAAGCGTAGAAAACTTAGGCGTAGGATTAGCTTATGCGTAAGACAAGGCTTAGGCGTAAGAATAATCTTATGCGTAAAGAGATCTACGCGTAAGCTTTTAGCTTATGCGTAAAAATAGGGTTTTTCCCAATCGATCCTTTACACTATCACAGTGTAAGGGATATCCAAAGTCGAAGTGTTTTCAGGCTTATCCAAGCAAGAAAACACCGAGTAAACCACGAAAACTGAAGATCAAACCAAGGATGAGTTACGGTAAGTTAGGGTTTTTTTACGCGTAGAAATGAGCCAAAACTGATTTCTGCCAACTGATGTTTCCAAACCAGATTTTTGTGATGAAATAGCTTCAATATTACCAAAATAACACAAAAGTGTGAAACTTGATGATCCAAAGCTTATAAAACCGTTACGCGTAGAACAATACCCACGTAAAAAACTAGCTTAAAAACAATGATCCACATGTAAAGTTTGAAACTTTTTGCCAAAAACAGTTATTTTAACACCTTAAAACGTCGAAAGTACAAGAATCTTGGATTGAAAAGTGTAAAAAATAAGTTTTTAAGCGAACCAAATTTTGTACCGTGTTGTTACGCGTAAGACCGAAACTCACTTTAACAACAAAAATGATTCACCCAACTATATGGCGAATGATACCACTGTTAGGTCACCATATTAGTAACACAAGCATCAGTATGAAGAAGTAGAGAAGAAATCGGATGAACAATACACACAAACACACGTATGATAATATGAGAATAGTTATGCGTAGGAGTGAAAGTGTAAATTGAACAACCAACCCTCAAGTGAGGGTATTACAAAGGTATTTATAGGAGAGGGAGCTAGGGCAACATTCCTAGTCCCTTCCTTTCCTTATTGGACTTGGGTCAAGGCTTATGGGCCTTCTACATAAGCCTTAGCTTAATAACAAACATAAAGGCCTAATTAAGCTAACTATTACATATTAATTACTAACACTTGAATTCTAGTTTAGGAGTGATTCCAACATACCATTTCGTGTGTTCGTTGCGGGCTGATTGCTGATTTCCTTGATGAAAAACTTTCTGTTCTTGTTTGATTAGGAGGGATTTTAAGTTAAGGGGATTTGCAAGATGTAATTTAATTGGGATGCTTTTTGGTGTGATGAAGATGTTAACTATCTATTCCCCAATTGGACAATCTTGAAGAAGGTCGAGTCTACAGTCAGTTCTACATTTTCTGCTACATGTTAGAAGACTAAAGACGAGTTGAATTTGATTATTTAAAGACTTCTTCTTAATCTGGGTATTTATCAAACAGATTGTCGGTTTAGGGGAGAGCACTAATTGGGGGAGAGTAATATGTCAAATTTAATCCCCAATTAGACTTGCTCACATTATTCAGCATGTTGATTCTCACAAAGACTTCAAGCGATCTTTTCAACAGATTTTAAGTATTTGGGCTTATAATGATTTGCTGATTCTGAAGTGTCAAAACCAGCAAGGGGGGAGGAGACAAGCACCTAAACGCAAGTAAACTTGATGAACTTAATACTTCTAAGTAATTGAAGATATACCGAGAAGACAAATATTATTACCGCAGAGAAACTCAAGGTTTGACTCATGGCGAGTAAACTTGATGAACTTAATTCTTCTAAGTGATTGAAGATATCTCGGGAAGACATATGTCATGGCCGCAGAGATACTCAAGGTTTTACTCATCAAGGCTTTTAGTGTTATTATTCCAACGACGTGGGGGAAGTGATGTAAAAGAAAGTTTCTGAAGATAAAAGAGGTACACAAGTGCGTGATGATCTCGATGTTATCACAATCATCAGGGGAGAGAGAATTGTGTACATTGGGGGCGCTCAGCTGTTTCACTTGAGGGCTTAATCAGTGATTCGGAGATATAATCACTTATTCCAGAGTTGATATCCGCAGAGATTGTCATCCGCAGAGATAATCAGTGACTTGGCCTGCTTATTCAATATTATCAGTTATTCCTTCCTTGGGTATTGGTATACTTCAGATACTTGAGCTTCATACATGATCATCAGGGAAGAAAAATGTGAACATGGGGAGGTGTTTTCATTCCCCTCATGATGTGTATTCGGGAGAGCTCTTGGGTATTGGTGTACTTCGGGTTCTTGAGCTTCATACACGATCATCCGGGAAGAAAAATGTGAACATGGGAAGGTGTTTTCATTCCCCTCATGATGTGTGTTCGGGAGAGTTCTTGAGCATTATACAAAGAGGCTGACTGCATCAATTCAACTACTTGGGGGAATTGTTCTCTTGACACCTTTTGGGGATGCATCGCTTCAGACTTCAGTGGTAATGAAATATGAGAAGAAATTTAAAGAGTTGGATGATACGTTGCTGTTCTTCTTCTTGATGATATAACCCCGGACGGAGAATCTCGATTATCGTTCTTAAAAGGAGCAGCGGGATTTATGATAATGGTGTGCTTCTTCGTGCACCTGGCTAAGGAAAGCTTGAAATAGAGCTTCGAATCTGCTCATCTAATGGATTTTCGGTTTGGGGGGAAGCTGCCAAAGTCTCTCTTTCTCAAAGGCTCGGGTTCTCTCTTCTATTCTGGAGCCTCGGAAGCTTTGGTGGTGGAAGTTTAAGAGATGACGAATTTTTATCTTCTACGACGTGCTGTTCGATATCCTTATCTCGGTACTCGTATCATCATCTTCTTAAATTATATCATCTACTCTATCTTTGTAAATATTTATCAAAAAGCAAAATACAAAATTATAAATCCAGCAAAACAAAATAGAAAAATATAAAACCTTTAAAAAACCCATAAAAATTAGAAAACTTGAAAAATATGTTTTTCTAAGACATGTCTTCTGGTATCGATAACATCTACGGTCTTAGAAATGTCATTCAATAATGGCACGGGACCATAGATGAAGTTCGAGCAGGAGGTGTAAATATTCTTTTCAAAACATGTCTCAAATTATGGCTTACAGTTACTTCAGACTGTGACCCGCGCTTAAACCATGGCTTGCTATTATTTCAGATAGCAACCCGTTCTTCAAGAAAGGAAAGTGCTGCGCTAAATCAAATTTTCAAAAACTTTCGTGCACTTATCTTAAAACAAAATGAGGAAAGTATGTCGAAGGACTGCTGTTCCTACACAAATGTTTTTCCGTCTAAAATTCTTCAGAAAAATATTTGTTGTTTTCAAAATGGTGGTAAATGAGTTGTTTGAAAATCAATCAGTTTCAGAGTTTTTCGTAAAAATTGAAAACTCAATCAATGACTTATGCGCTTTTAAAATTTTTAGAAAATGAGTCATTGATTGAGGGGGAGAATGTTTTCAAATCTATATCATCTAACGAGATTATCTAATTATCCTATATGCTTAATTGAAAATGATGTTAACCTACGTTGAAGGACTAGGTGCCTAGGATATGATTGTTAGGATTAGATGATTAGATTTTGATAAACAAATTATTCCCATGCCATATATGAATTGATTGACATGTTGGATTGACTTTTATTAGTCGATTGTTGTTTGGGTGATGTCGACCACCATATATCTGTATGTGTGTTCACTAACGTATGCAGGTATATTGGTATATAAGAAGGTTCCCGATCCGCATCCCATAATTGAAGAAGATTGGATGCCGAAAGGAAAGGGTAACTATATCTTGGGTTGACAAATGAAGAAACGGAGCTTAATTGGACTTCTATAGAGAGTTGGCTTGAAAAAATGCAACATAAGAGGTCTCATTGCATCAGCAGATGGTTTTCTTCATAAGCAAATGAAGAAACGGAGCTTAATTTGACCTCAGTTGGCATTAAAATGCAACGTAAGAAGTCTCACTGCATCAGCAGACGGTTTTTCTTCCAGCCCTACAGCAACAACAGAAGCTTCTCAACCACCTAACGTATCTTTGTGCAGGATACCATTTTTTAAATTGTTTTGAAAATGGAAAAATATTGTTTTGAAAATAAATTGGATTCAAAGTTTTGAAATCAACCGGACTTTATTTTGTCAAATCTTCAGTGATTTTAAATTAAATATTTTCAAACGATATTTCATCTATCAAGTCCGTTTATACAAAATAAGTGGTGATCTAAAGATTTAATGTTATGTCATGGTATGATTTTCTTTAAAACTCAAAGATCTTGCAAAATTAATTTTTTTTCTGTTCTTGTTTGATTGTGAAATTGTTTTATTTTAATTAAAGATCTCTTAAAAACTATCATACCTGACACTAACAATCTTTAATGTCTTAATTTGATCCTTATCAGTCATTTTTCAAAATTAAATTTTGCCACGTCTTTCCCTAAAATTTTCTAAATGATTTAAATCAATCGGGATCCAAAATCTCAATTTGTTTGAAATTTTTTATCGGGGGAAAGATCGTGTTTTTAAATCTCAAATCTGTTTTAATGGAATTGGTTTTAGTCCTTCAAAGGCACTCCTGCCTCCATGTGCCAAACGATTTCAATATACATAATGCATATGTTGAGGGGGAGCATTTTTAAAAATCAGGCACATTTTCTCCCATGTTTTCTAAACCGTATTAAATCTTTTGGGATCCAAAATCTCAAAGGGTTTAATATTTTTGATCGGGGGAGAATTTGTGATTTAATAATGAAATTTGATAAAAGGTGATCGTTTTGATTCAATTGTGCAGGAAACTCTTCTATATGTGCTAAACGCTTTCGAATCACGAAGCACATATTGAGGGGGGCATTTCAAAAGAAAATAAACTATCGAGGTACAAAAGCTTTTATGTTTTAACATAAAGTACCTTGATTGAGTTTTCAAATGGTTTCTTAATGGCTTTTGTGACCGTGGATGTACTTCAAATGAACTCTTTCCTCTATGTGATAAAATGATTTCAAATATCCTACGCACATATTGAGGGGGAGAATTTACCAAAAATTCAAATGGCTTTTTCAATGAAATTGTGATCAAGAATTTATTTCAAAAGAACTCTTACCTCCATGTGCTAAACAATTTCAAATCATATGCACATATTGAGGGGGAGCATTTCTAAATGATCAAAAACAATTAAGGTACAAAATGTTTTTATTTTATATCACAAGTACCTTGATTGGATTTTCCAAATGATTTTTCAATTGGTTTTGAGAAGGAAAGAACAATACCAAAAGACCAACCAATTTACTTTATGCATGTGTTATAAGGATGGTTAGGTTAGGTATTTGTTCCCACGATCCCGCCAGAGCCGGAGGGATCTACCCAGGGACAATCCACTAGATAGTGTAGAAGTCCTTAGGTATGATGAAAAAAGGAGAAAAATGAGAATATGGGAAGAGTGCGGACTGAGACATAGCTAGTACTGGAATAAACCCAACATTGTTCTAGTTATGAAGTCTCGGTAAGCACTGAAGGGGTTGAAGAATGAAAAAGAATTGAATGAGAAAAGGGTGAAAAGAAATAGCCCTCCAGTAATTCAATCTTAGGGCAGAAACCAGGTTCAATACATATGCTACTGGTGTCTACTAAGGTAACACTGGTATTGAAGACAAGACGTCATGGACCCAGTGACGCACTGCACCTAACTTCCCAAGCTACTCAAGTTCCTCTTAAAAGGGCTTGTGTCATTTTCACGGGGAACTAACATAATCTATCGACTTTCTCTTAGAGATTGTTGATATTGAAGAAGGAGACCCTCTCCCTAGTCTCCGGCATAGGAACCATATGTGCACAATTGAGTCTAGAGCCAAGAGATCATCCACAATATCTCGTTAGGACACTATATTAACGAAGACTTGTTGTTTCACACAACGTGGAAAGTAAGTACATATTAAGAGTCCTACGCATTATCATTGTGGTATTGCCAGAACATCCGAGTGATATGAAAAAGTATTCACGATGAAGATGGAAATCCTTCTAGAGCCAACATCAAACAAGCTCTTGGTGGGTGACATGTGAGATCTTGTAAAAGATCAAGCTTGTGAAAACTGGATAGAAACAATGGGGCGATTCATTCTTGAATCAACCTTGGTCCAGGAATGGAATTGACGAATACTTTTGGAAAAACCGTTCGATGTGCAAATCTTCTTTTCTCTAGCATATCGAATGTGTATTTATGTTTTCAAATAGAAAAAGTATCTCTGATTGAAAAAAAATACTTTTGGAAAAACCGTTCGATGTGCGAATCTCTTTTTTTATCTAGCACATCGAATGTGTATTCTCTTTCAAATACAAAAGGTATTTTTGGTTGAAAATTGATCATTCTCATAAAACCTTCGTCGTATTGCAAAACTCTTTCTTCTAAGCAATACGCGATTGTTTTCAAATCAATTTGTCATCAATCAGTGAATCTCAATTCGCTGGTTCACTCACTCCGTGTTGTCTTCTTTGAGACGTTCCGGTTTGAGAACAGCTAGAACAACTGCGAAACCCTGTCAAGGAGATTCTTCGGAATTATACCTGATCACAGGCAGTACTTGTACTGATCAACGGGGAACCGTGGGCCGTGTACCTCAATTCAACGAAAGTGATCAAAGACACTTGCGTGTGATTTATTGCTAACTGTAGTTTGCGGGTATATTTGGATGGTTGCAGCTGATCAGAATTGAGAAGTCAATCCAAAGCCGCATGCTCACAACATCCACACTTAATTGAAGAAATCATGTTTGGTTCATATCTACATAACCTGGTTTGATATTTTTATACTATGCTTCTGCTACGCTGCTGCAAATATCATGAACCAGTAAAGCTTCCGCTACTCTGATGGAAAGATGTCATGATTAAAAAGTGTGAGCATGTCAGTCCGAAAGTCACAATTTCACATGAGGGCAACACAATAAAGGGTGATCCAGAGATTTACTGTGGCTGATGATCTCAGTGAAATCTCGAAGATCATCAATGATGTGGATCAGTTCAAAGACCTCCACTGAAAGTACAAAATAATCAGACAATGAAGAGTCACTACAAAAGCACAAAGAATGTGTACATTGAAGAATTGAAATCTACGAGCTCAGAACAGAATACAAATTAGAATGCCAGGATTCGAAATGTAAAACATGGGGTGACCTCCCTTAGTGGGAGATTGTTAGGAATTGGAAATTCCATGAGAAAGTGTCGGTCACCCCAATTATAGTCTAGCATATGTTAGCCCGTAGACTTGTTGTTATTTACGTTATTTAGTATTTTATTAGTTAGTTTGTAGCGTAGTTTAGTTTAGTGCAACATCGTGGAGGAAGGACAAGTCTTTACCCACTGTATCCCTGATCCACAGTCTGTTAGGAGGACGGTTTCTTTGTAACTATAAATACCCCTTTGATAACACTCAGATTGTGCATGTTTTTAGTAGCATTGTTTGTACTTTTATATCTGTTATTTGGTTATATTTGTGTGATTTTAGCACTTAATCGTATCTAGAGATGTTTGTCTAGTATTTATAACCAAGTGCAGGGAAATGGAGGAAAATGTGGAAATATGCAGTTAATCGAAGATTCCCGTCTCAGTAAAGCTAAATCCCAAGTACCTTTGAAGACCTTAGTGATTGAAGAACCAAGTTCTACAAGTCAGAGTGAAGATTGAAGATCAAGTTTCATGTCTCAGAAGATCCAACCGGATCCGGTTACACCTTCAGCCGGATCGGTTGGCATTTGGTCGGAATACATGTTTTTGCAATGACCGACCGATCGGTCGCAACCCGCAACCGGATCGGTCGATGTGTTATTATTGAAGACCAACCGGATCGGTTGGTCATATGACCGATCCGGTTGGAGAAGCTGCAGTTGTCAAATCTTCATCACTAAGCTTCCCCTTTGCATCCAAACGATTCTAGGTCCTTCTTTTGGTGTATTCTAGTCCCTTCCTTACTCCTTGGAGGCCAAGCCAAGCATTTAACACCCTAGGCCTTGGAATTAGTATAAATAGAGGTTAATTGTGAGCATAATAGACACACTTCAATTACAAAGCTCTCTACTCATCAAACCAAGCCTTAACCTCCTGAAATTCGTCCTTAGAAATCCAGAGAAGTTTGGAGTTCCATAAGTTCCACCGTTGGAAGCCAAAACACTAAGAAGTCCACCACGATCCTTTGGGAATCATTACTTCATCATTTGTAATCTTATTCCAAGCATTGTAAGACTTTTAATCATGTTTTCTAATGATCAAAGTTATGAGTTTATGTTCATGTTTGCTATGAGTGGCTAGTTTCTTTATACACTTGCTTAAATGATGTTGATTATTATATGATTAGTTAGTGATTGTATTAACATGTTTTAATTCAATTTCAAGTTGATTCTAAGATCCAATTGTGCTAAAGTTTCATAGTGACATTTGTTAATCAAGTTTGGCTAATTGGTAACTATCGTTGGGGTCGAAAGAACTTCGTATTATTCAACTAGTCATAATCATTTTGTCTATGGATGATTGTTTTTACCCATTATTCTTGATTATACAAAGGAACTAAAGGTGTGGTTGTAATAGAAACGCTTTTTGATTATCAAATTGGATTGGTTGGAAACATCTAAATGGTCGTAAGATTAGTTGTTGAAAATTAATTGTAGCCTTTTGTCTATGATCGGGTACCTTTTGTATTGACCATTTCTTAAGCAATTTGATGAACAAGTGGATGTTTTTGTGTTTAAGTTTATGAAAGTAGACTTATGAAACTTGAATTGATCTTGAATTGATTGGTTAAACTTAAAGCTTGTTTTTATGAACTAAAATCTTGACGAAGGTTTAACTTGTAAGAACAATAGATTAGTTTTCAACTAATTATCACAACCAACATGTTAAGTAGTTCATACAATCACATTAATCTATGATATGATACTAGTTTGAGCAAGTGTAGTTTTTAATCATCTGAATTTCATTATATCTATTTGCTTTGTTATATGTTTTTGATAGACTCCGTTAATTCAAACTTGTGCTCTGATTCACTCAAATCCCTGCGAACGATCCCGACTTACCTTCATAATCTTGCTATAACGGACGAGTATACTTGCTCGTATGTGTTATTGGTAATATTGGTAATTCACCTTTTATAAATTTAAAACTTGCACCTACCGGGCACATCAAGTTTTTGGCGCCGCTGCCGGGGATTTGATTGTGTTTCAACAAGTTCTTGAATTTCCTTCAGCCGATTTTTTTTAAAAAAAAAAAAAATTTCACAGAAACCTTAACCGGATCCGGTTGCCCCTCAACCGAATCGGTTACGAGTTTACCCATCATTCAACAGGTCTGACCGATCGGTCGCATCCCGCAACCGATCCGGTTACTTTCCTCTGTTCCATATAAACCGTTTTCGTTGTTTGTCCGTGTGTTTAGATATTGCCTGGATCCTCTAGGGCATTGTATGAACACTCGAGCAACGGGAATAGAACCAATTACACCTCTTACCAACCCAGAACGATTGATTCGAAGAAGAAGAAGAACACGTTTCATACCATTGGAAAACCGTGTACCAAGAGTACCAAACCCACCATTTGATAACCTCATTGAAGCCAAAGTTGTTTACAATCCTTTCACCAATTTACCTTTTCCCATGGCGGACGATCAACCTATGTGGGGAACCAACCGAACCGTAGCACCAACACCCGAAAGTGCTATTGTTGCTATTAACCTTGGTGACAACTTCACCGTAAAGGGACATCACCTTTCTATGATCAAAGACCGACAATTCGATGGCCGTGCGCGGGCCGATCCGCATAAGCACATTGCCGAATTCATCGAAATTTGCGGCATGTTCCGTTATGGCGACACCGATCAAGCCAACCAAGGGGTGTATCCAACTAGCAGGCGGTACCCTTTTCCATTTAACCACTTTCCTAACATTTGTTGAAACCGAAGTTACTCCAATAGTTTACCACCCAAACCATGAGAACCATGTGCCAAAAGGTTACCATACTTTGCACAAGAAGAAGAAGAAGCTTAGTTAGCAAGACCCAACCATTCTCCACATTAACCAAGATAAGGGCAACGAGCTCACAAGTATGTTACGGGATCTCCTAGGTCCGTTATAGATTTGTGTGCCTGTTTGTTGCTTTTGCCAAATATACCTTGTCTCCTTTCATTGGCCTAGCCAACGCCCTACGCTGGCTAGCCAGTCTGGACAACTTACTACCCATTTGAGCATTGGCTAAGCCAACTCCCCGTTGGCCTAGGCCAATTCCAAAGACACTTTAAAAAAAAAAAAA
>BPTQ01000003.1:72742647-72775769 GCA_019973895.1 Chrysanthemum seticuspe | reverse complement strand
ATTTGGTTATATTTGTGTGATTTTAGCACTTAATCGTATCTAGAGATGTTTGTCTAGTATTTATAACCAAGTGCAGGGAAATGGAGGAAAATGTGGAAATATGCAGTTAATCGAAGATTCCCGTCTCAGTAAAGCTAAATCCCAAGTACCTTTGAAGACCTTAGTGATTGAAGAACCAAGTTCTACAAGTCAGAGTGAAGATTGAAGATCAAGTTTCATGTCTCAGAAGATCCAACCGGATCCGGTTACACCTTCAGCCGGATCGGTTGGCATTTGGTCGGAATACATGTTTTTGCCATGACCGACCGATCGGTCGCAACCCGCAACCGGATCGGTCGATGTGTTATTATTGAAGACCAACCGGATCGGTTGGTCGTATGACCGATCCGGTTGGAGAAGCTGCAGTTGTCAAATCTTCATCACTAAGCTTCCCCTTTGCATCCAAACGATTCTAGGTCCTTCTTTTGGTGTATTCTAGTCCCTTCCTTACTCCTTGGAGGCCAAGCCAAGCATTTAACACCCTAGGCCTTGGAATTAGTATAAATAGAGGTTAATTGTGAGCATAATAGACACACTTCAATTACAAAGCTCTCTACTCATCAAACCAAGCCTTAACCTCCTGAAATTCGTCCTTAGAAATCCAGAGAAGTTTGGAGTTCCATAAGTTCCACCGTTGGAAGCCAAAACACTAAGAAGTCCACCACGATCCTTTGGGAATCATTACTTCATCATTTGTAATCTTATTCCAAGCATTGTAAGACTTTTAATCATGTTTTCTAATGATCAAAGTTATGAGTTTATGTTCATGTTTGCTATGAGTGGCTAGTTTCTTTATACACTTGCTTAAATGATGTTGATTATTATATGATTAGTTAGTGATTGTATTAACATGTTTTAATTCAATTTCAAGTTGATTCTAAGATCCAATTGTGCTAAAGTTTCATAGTGACATTTGTTAATCAAGTTTGGCTAATTGGTAACTATCGTTGGGGTCGAAAGAACTTCGTATTATTCAACTAGTCATAATCATTTTGTCTATGGATGATTGTTTTTACCCATTATTCTTGATTATACAAAGGAACTAAAGGTGTGGTTGTAATAGAAACGCTTTTTGATTATCAAATTGGATTGGTTGGAAACATCTAAATGGTCGTAAGATTAGTTGTTGAAAATTAATTGTAGCCTTTTGTCTATGATCGGGTACCTTTTGTATTGACCATTTCTTAAGCAATTTGATGAACAAGTGGATGTTTTTGTGTTTAAGTTTATGAAAGTAGACTTATGAAACTTGAATTGATCTTGAATTGATTGGTTAAACTTAAAGCTTTTTTTTATGAACTAAAATCTTGACGAAGGTTTAACTTGTAAGAACAATAGATTAGTTTTCAACTAATTATCACAACCAACATGTTAAGTAGTTAATACAATCACATTAATCTATGATATGATACTAGTTTGAGCAAGTGTAGTTTTTAATCATCTGAATTTCATTATATCTATTTGCTTTGTTATATGTTTTTGATAGACTCCGTTAATTCAAACTTGTGCTCTGATTCACTCAAATCCCTGCGAACGATCCCGACTTACCTTCATAATCTTGCTATAACGGACGAGTATACTTTCTCGTATGTGTTATTGGTAATATTGGTAATTCACCTTTTATAAATTTAAAACTTGCACCTACCGGGCACATCACCCTTCCATCCATGGAAGGGGTGTGGCTTCTTTGAATCTAACCTTTCTTTTGTAACACAATTCTCTTCAAGGAACCTCCTCCCAACTCTCTTCATCTATCTAAAATGGCTTTCTTGTTTAATCATTGTCCTAGACCACCCGAATCATCAAACAACATATTATTCACGATCCTACACTCAATAAACGCCTAAACAAGTCATCTTCGCGGAATGGTAGAAAGAAAGAAGACGAAATAAATAAACACACCCGGAAAAACCTCACTGCAAGCTCAAATAATAAATACCGTACAAAACCTTGTAGTCAACTTTTATCAATCTTCAGTTCAAGCCGTATCATAATAATCTTCATGAAAGTGTATAAACCAAAATATCAAATCTTATAACAACAAGTCTCATCATTTCGTCAGCTCGCATCAAACCTCATCGTTAAATGTCATTGTCAAATCTCCCAATCTCATCTCATATTATCCAATGTCTCATAAGATTTCAATATCGAGAAGCCCATCAATTTAGTATCCCAATACATGGCCTAGCACTAACATCACTTAGTCTCATATCACAAAACCATTTCGGAAGCATCCATATCCTTACAAATATTAGATAAATCACATGATTAAAAAAAACATCAAATCCATTTCAATTAAAATCCACAACCGAAAATTAACCATCCAATCCCAGCACTCAATCCAATTAAGAACACAGTTAAGGCCCACAGTCCATGAGATATAATAATTCGGCCCAAGTGTAAGTAGTGTGCGTGGCCCATCAATAAAGAAACACACCCGATCCATTAAACCATACAGCCCTAATTACTCGGGGTATTAAACACATCACATACTCCCATTTACCCTAATTCATCTCACAATTACACGCCTCTTTTTCCTCTCAACCAACTTGCCAACCAAACACAGATAGCAAACCCTAATAAAACTTCTTCAACAAAAACTCAGCCACCACACAAAACCGATCAAAAACAAAATAGTACGCATCTCCTTAAACAAAAGTTAAACGCATCTCAAGTCATCAACCTCCAAACAGATTCTAATCTCAACACTCAACACGCAGCTTTAATAGTAACACGCCCATATAGACGCGTCCTTCAAAACAAGTTAGGCTCGCCACAGGGATCGCACGAGTCGTGCATAAATGCCACAGGGATGGCTTGATACTATGAAGCGGCTACGAGATCAAACCATACGAACACCTCTTCAGGCTGTGTTGATGAGTGACCGGTAGGTATTATTTCCCTTTTCGTAATGATTTGCAATACACCGAATGGAAGATTAGACGAAACCGTATGGTTTTGTACAATATTTTAAGATTCGAACATTAAAAGGGAAGTACAAGCTTCTCACATAGATCTATGATGATCCTATTCACGTATAGAACGGCCTTAAGAGTCTTCTTGTTTCTTTGAAAAGAGTATGGTGAATGAATCTGAGATCTTGTTTTACTCTTTTAAGTTCTTGATCTATGATGACTTGATTTCTCGTGTATATACCTAAATGATATGATGTATCCTTGAATTGAAAGTGAATGAAATACACGAAAGAGAAACAACAAGCTGATATCTTTTGTTTTTTATAAGAGTCTTTGTACATGAACCAATGATGTATTATTGAAACTGAGGTCTTGAGTCCATTAAGCTTTGATTCGGGTCTGAGATTCGGTTTTTGTAGCAACTGTTGTGATATAGAATATGGTTTGTGGTCAAGTGGTCACTCTTCTTCTTCCATTATTACTTTCAAGTCGCTAGTGTAATTTGGAGTCAAGTCGCTAGATCTTATGTAGCAACAAGTCGCTATAACTTTCTTTACAAATCGCTGTCAAAACATCATCTCTAAAAAATGATAAGTCGCTAGCATTTATTTTTTCATTACAAATCGCTAACCTGTTAAACAACAAGTCGCTAGACAGCCTTATGACAAGTCGCCTCATTTTAGTAAACAAGTCGCTACATGACCTGAGTTGACTCAAAAATCAACTCGCCACCCATATGACTTTAACAAATCGCTACCAGTTTGACTCAAAAGTCAAACCGCCACTTTTTTCATGACAAGTCGCTATGTAGAACCATTTTAGACATTTAGACAAAAAGCTCAATAGCATTTTAACACAAGTCGCTAGACACATTTAGACCAACTCGCCTTTGACCATTTGACCATACAATGAATCTGGACAGTTTTTGACAAGTCTCTATGAAGAACATTAACACCAGCAGCAGATTTGACCATAAACAAGATATGCTGAGAAACTGTTAAAACTGATAAAACCATTTGCAAGACCATTAATCAGTTTTGAAACATGAGATTGGTAACCATAAAAAATAAACCAGTAAAGACATGACATAAAAACAGTTTTGAATATGACAAATGAACACCAATAACCAACTTAAACCATCATATGAACCAGTATCAAACATCAAACCCAAAACCCATACGAACCAAGCAAAAACAAAACCAAGACAACCACATAAAGACCATAAGAATCATCAAAAACAACACAACCTAGGCTTTGGTACCATTTTTAGGATCGTAATATTATTGTGTTATGATGATTCGGGTGGTCTTGGATGATGGAAATACATGTTAGACATTTTAGAGTGAGAAAGTAGAGAGATGTTGTTCTTGGTAGAGAGTTGGTTCAATAAAAATGAAAGGTTAGATTTCAAGCCACACCCCTTCCAAGGATGGAAGGGGTATTTATAGTTACAAGAATACACGACCTCCTGACGGCCAGTGGATCAGGTATACAGTGAGTAAAGACCCGTCCTTCCTCCACGGTGTTATTCTAAACTATTCTAAGCTACTGACTAACTAATTAACTACATAATAACGTAAATAACTACAAATCTACGAGCTAACATATGCTAGACCATAATTGGGGTGACCGACACTTTAATATGGAATTTCCAATTCCTAACAATAAATACTCTCTACCTCCCAAGGTAGAGAGTTGGAGCTCATAATAATACTTTAATTTTCTCTCACTAAGTTCCCAAACCTCTAACTCTTTCTCTCTCTAAAACGTTAAGTTATACGCCTACTTGTGATCATGTTTTGATGTGTATGTGAAATCCAATATGTTACAAATGGTATCAAGAGCCATGGTTTGATCATCTCTCTTACTTATCCTTGGATTTCTAGTGGTTTTATATGGTTTTTGAGTTTGAAAAAGTTTAGAGGTTTTTGCATCATTTGGATCAATTCTTGTGTTAAAGTTTGAATTTTGAGTGTAGTTTTGTGTTTAGAATCATTGTAAGTGCTTGGGTTTGGATTTGGAAAGCTTGAATCACTGTGGTTGAGCTTGTTTTGGATTGAAAAGTGTGTTTTTGAAGTTTTTCAAGGTAGCGACTTGAGTCTCGTTGTGAATTTCTTCGTAGCGACTTGCTTCAGTAATTTCTAGCGAGTTGTAGTGTTAGTCGTAGCGACTTGAGCTTAGCGACTTGTCTATTTAGACAAGCCGACAAACAGTACAAGTTAGTGGATTCTCCACTACGGCTAGCGACTTGGTGGGGTTAGCGACTTGCTTTCATTATTTCTAGCGACTTGTACTTATTGTTCTCAGCGACTTGATCTTAGCGACTTGGATACTTAGCGAGCTGCTCTTTAGCGACTTGTATGCTTAGCGATTTGGTTCGTTAGCGACTTGTGTTCAGCGACTTGGGTTTTAGCGACTTGTGCTTAGCGACTTGATTCACAGCGACTTGAGGTTTAGCGAGTTGCTACTTAGCGACTTGGTGCTTAGCGACTTGGTTCAAGGATTATAGCGACTTGGTTAATACTTGTTTCTAATACGGTTTTCTCTTGATTTAGTAAAATCCCGCGAAAGAATCTATTTCCCGGTTTAATCATAGAGTTATAAAATCCCGTGAAATCTGTAAACATGTTTACCAACGTGCCTACAATCATTTCTACTGTAGCTGAGGACGTTCAAGCAGCTGGTTCAGATACTCGTCCACCCATGCTTGACAGAACTGACTACGACTCTTGGGCTCAACGAATCTGATTGTACTGTCTTGGAAAGGAAAATGGGGTCAACATTCTCAAATCCATTGATGAAGGACCTTATCAGATTGAGACTACAAGAGACATAATTGATACAGTTGCAGATGGAACCATGATCTTTGGATTGGACAGACCAAAGACGTATGATGAGCTCAGTGATAAGGAGAAAAAGAGATTCGATGATGATATCAGGGCTTCAAACATTATACTTCAAGGTCTTCCAAAAGATATCTACAAGCTTATCAATCACAACACTGAAGCCAAGGCTGTTTGGGATAATGTCAAGATGCTTCTCTCGGGTTCTGAATTAACTAAGGAAGACAGAGAATCACAGCTGTATGATGAATTTGAGCACTTCAAGATGAAACCAGAAGAGAGTATCTATGAATATTATGTGAGATTTCACAAACTTGTGAATGATATGAGGAATATCAAAATGACTATGCCAAATATTCAGCTGAACTCAAAGTTTGTGAACAACATGAATCCCGAATGGCACAAGTTTGTCACCTCTGTGAAGCTTACCAAAGGATTGAAGAACACCAACTATGAGCAACTGTATGCCTTTCTTCTTCAGAATGAGAGACATGCTATGTTTGATCGAAGGATTCTTGAACAGTTCAAATCTATGCAGGGAGAAACTAGTTCGTCAAATGACTCTACAGCTTTTTACACCAATGTTTGAATTACCACCAAAGATTCTCAAGTCATACCCATGGGTAATGGTAATTACAAGCTCATCCCTGATCCAGCATATAAGCCTCCTGACCCAAACACATTCATGGAAAACTTCATCAATCAACTGTCTCTCATGGTTAGTCAAAACATGAACTCTCTCCCACACACCAACAATAACCTCAGAACAACATCCAATCCACACAATCAAGCTACTGTCAGAGATGGGAAGGTTATGGTGCAACCAATTCAAGAAAGGCAGTATGAACAGGGAAGAGGTGGAGTTGATAGAGGATATGTGGCAAATCAGAATCGTGGAAGGAATCCAAATCAAGGACAAGCAAAGCTAATCAAATGCTACAACTGTGGTGGTGAGGGACATATTGCGAGAAACTGCACATCTCCAAAACGTCCACAGAATAAATAATACTTCAGAGACAAGATGCTGCTTGTGCAAGCTCAGGATAATGGAGCAGTTTTGGATGAAGAGGAGTTGTTTCTTGCTGAGGGAAATGCCAAAACCTATGATGCTGATGTTGATGAATAGCCAACTCAGGAAATAGGTCACAATCATCAAAATGCCTTTCAAGTAGCTGACTGTGATGCATTTGACTCTGATGTCGATGATGAACCTACTGCTCAAACAATCTTCATGGCTAGCATCTCACCTATGGTCTCTCCAAAGGTCTCTTCACCACAACAGGCTGGTCCATCCAAAGATTCAATCATTTTAGAGGTATTAAAACTATATGATGAATTTGATGAGCAAAAGATGCATAATAAAGTACAATCTCTTGAAACTTATGAATCAGATATTGATGATGAGGGTAATACCAATATTGTCCCATATGAACAATATGTGAAGCAAAGTGAAAGTGAGAGTGTACCAAGTAATGCATCTTCCGCAGTCAATGATGACTATGTTTTTGATGAATACACTGCTTGTGCCCCTGATGATTCTGTTATCTCTGAACTGAATGCCTATAAAGAACAAGTTGCTATTTATAAACAACGTGCTAAGTTTGAGTTAACTACCCGTGAGCAGGAAATGGATGACCAAATGCGTACAATTATTAGAAAAAGTAATTTTACAGAAGAAGTGTTAAAACAAGAGTTAAACTCCTTACAAGAAAATATTTCTAAAACTGTTAAGCAAAAGCAAGAGCTGCAAGATAATGTTAAAGTGCTTAAACAAGAATTCAGTGCTAAGGAATCAAAACTTTTGAATGATTTTTCTAATCTAAAAACTTTGAAAAACAAGCTTGAAAATAAGTTATACGTACAAGGGAATACCATTCAGACTGCTCACATGATCACTAAGCATAGATTTCTCAGCGATAAGCATAGTATTCCCATTGTAGAGAAACCTAATCCTGAGTATGGTAAGATAGCAAAAGCTGCTCAAAATGTGATCTATGATGGTAATGAAATCCTTAAGCCTAGGCAGAAACCTAGTTGCGCTGAGTGCAAGGAAGAGGATAGAAAACTAGATGATGCATCTAGGGAGAAAATGGATAAGAAGCTTAACGATCCTGCGTGTAAAAAGAATAACATAACTATCAAACCCCACGATTACACTAAGGAAAATTGGATCTCCCTAAACATGTTTAAGCCTCAAACTCAATTAACCCCAGAACAGATCTTTTGGAAGAAAGATATGGATAAGCTAAAAGTTAATATACTTGTTGAAACAAACACTCCCCTTAGGAAAATGCCTGCAGCTACTGTGTATCCTCCAAATACACCAATGCATCTAGTTCCTAGATCGATTGCCACTAATAGCAAAACCTTAATCAGCCTGTATGTTGTTTATCAACTATTCGTTGATTTTGAGAAGACATGTAAGAAGAGAATCACACCTACAGGGATAACTGAGGGGGAAAGGGGTTTTGAGCAAACAAAAGAAAGTTATTTAACTGAGGTCATGCCTTTCTTTAAACAATTAAAAGGTCAATTTGAGAATCTTTAAAAAGGAATAAATTCAGATATTAAAGAAATGGAAAAGGAATTTGATGCAATGATAGTTGAGGTCAATGATTATGAACAGGAACTCAAATATAATGAAGTTGAAAGGAAGAACTTGCATATCTTAAATGAGAATTTGATTTCTTGTTGTGTTGCTCAAGATGTGTTTTATACTATTACTAAGCACTCTATTACTGCTTCTCGATTTCATGAATTATCTATTGCATTGAAAGTTTCCCATGATCGTGTCATTGAGCTTGAAAACAAAAACTCAGAACTAAATGAGAAAATTGATCAGGATGATCACGATAATTTGGTAAAACATCTTTCTAAACTAGAAGTTGAACATTTTGATTTGCAACTAAAATATCAACATCTTAAAGAAAATGTCAAAACCTTAAATATCAAGACATCCTCAGATGTTCCAGAGTTTGATGCAGTTTTTCAGATAAACAAATGTGACGAACATATTCAAGTTCATTGTAACACGATCAGAAAATTGAAAGCCCAAATTTCACAATTAAAGGGTGAAAAGAACAATGTGACTGGCTCCCAAATGCCTCCTCCTTTAGATTCTCAGTATTCTTAGACTTTTCATCTTCAAAACTTGGTTAATGTTTTACAAAAGGAAAACGAGGGTTTTCTTGATGAAAATGAAAAAGTTAAACGACACTTTAAAGAGTTATATGATTCAATTAAAGTCACTCATGACAAGAACAACGAAAAAATAACGTCTTTACAAAAGGAAATTGAGAATCTAAGGAGACAGGAAAAAGGGAAACTGCCACTTGTCTTTAATGAGAATGTTGCATCAAAATCATCCTCAAAATGCAAATATACTGTGACTGTTAAATACATTCCTCCTCATCTTAGGAATAATGAACATGTGTTTCATAACTATTTTGCTCACCTTAAGAATAGCCTAGAATGTCTCCGTGAGATTCTGGAAGAGGATTTCATAAATAAGCCTCTTGATAGAGAAATTAGGTTTGCTTGCATTCAAGCCAAACGATCTCAAGAGCTGCTAGAATGTTTAATAGCAACATGTCCTAAATCCTTAGGTGCGAAAGGTAAAGCCGTGATGCCTTGTTTTATGCCTAGTACCAAGCATACAAACCATTCTATGCCCAGTATTAAGAAAGTGAACTTTAATGTGCCTTCAAGTAGTTCAGATCCCTGCACGTCTAGTTCAGGAATGCAAAAAGTAGATCAACCAACTAATGTTCCCATAATTCCCTCTACAGGAGTAATCAGTGACATAAAATCAAGCGGGTCAAAGCCTCCAGGCAATACCAAGCAAGATAGGACCTCGCAAGCTAAGAATGTGCATTGGAAGAGAGTAGAAGATCACTCTAGGAATATTAAGTTTGAGTTGAATAAAACGAATCGTGTTGATTCTTGTATTAGCTATAAGCGTACTGTAATTAATTCGAATTCTGCTACTATCCGCAAACCATGTAATGATGACTGCTTGATTTCTGTTACTAATCATGAATGTGGTGTGAATGATTTGTCTAATGCTGTCAAATGCCCAGTTAAAACTGTTAATGTTAAAAATAAGCTAAGAAGGCTAAAAGGCAAAGGCGAAAGAAAGTTAGAAAATAGTGGAAACCCACAGGAAGGAAATTTAGTAATATAGGTTATCAATGGATACCTACTGGCCGTAAGATTAATGAGTTGTGCCCTAAATTTGCTAAGTCAATGCCCACTAGAAAATGGATGCCTACTGGTAGAACTATTCCCTTAAGAAGTGAACATACTTTGAATAGGTCAAATACGGACACTAGCACTGCATCTATTTCTGATGATTCCATTGTTCCTACTTTTGATGTGGGTGTTCCAATCACTGTTACTAACCAAATGGAACCCATTCTTACATGGGGATCCCAATTATCCAGTTATCCATTCTTGTCTGTGTTCAACTGCAGATCATTCAAATCGTTCTGTGGTACCTGGACTCAGGCTGTTCCAAGCATATGACTGGAGACCGGTCATGGCTCATGAACTTTGTGAGTAAATTCATCGGGACTGTTAGATTTGGGAATGATCATTTTGGTGCAATTATAGGTTATGGAGACTATGTTTTAGGAGATAGTGTGATTTCCAGGGTATATTATGTTGAAGGTCTTGGACATAATCTATTTTCTGTTGGACAATTTTGTGACTCTGACTTAGAAGTGGCAGATGAGTGTGTAAATACTCATCATTTTTTGTTAAATCTAAACTGCAAAACACTTAAAAATGCTCAGAAATGCATCAAAATACTGAAAATATCTCAAAATTGCATTTTATGTGTTTCAGATGCAAAATGCTTAAAATCAGATGAAAAATGAGCCAAGTTTGCATAATTGGCAGTTTTAGTCCCCCAAGTTTCAAAAGTTGTCAGAAATAGTCCCTGAGCACTTATTTCAAAAGAAAAGTCACCAAAGGTCCTTTTAAAATCATAAGTTGTCAAAATTAGTCCTTTGATGAAAAATGTCAAAAGTTTTGAGAAATTACAAGTTTGGTCCTTCAAGTTTCAAAATTGTCAAAAATGGTCCTTGGAAGTTTGAAAATGTCAAGTTTGGTCCTTGTACTATTGGAGCTTGTCACTTTTGGTCCTTTGGAACAACTTTGGGAAATTGGCAGAAATGGTCCTTGTATTTTCAGAAATTACATAAAGGTCCTTGTATTAATAACATAGCCTTTGAACCTTTAAACCCTTTTGGCATTGTCAAAACCAATTGGACCCCTGCCAATCCCTTGTGACCCCCCTGCCACTTTTGACCTCCTTCCCTTTTAATATACCCAGTCAAACCCAGTTTGACTCCCCCCTTTTCCCTCCAAGTCACGGGTTCCCTTCTCCATCATCACACCTGCCTGCATACTCCAACCCACTTTCCATCATCATCACCCTACTCCTACCCTCCAAACACCCCAAGCCAAGAAACATTTAATGCTTCTTCACCCTTGCACTCAACCTCTCCAACTGGCAAAACCATTTTGGCGCCAAAAATAGATCAAACGGCCAATAATGGTTCAAGCCATCCAATGGTCCAGAATTATGATGGGATTTGCTCAGAGAGGTGAGAGAAGACACATGGTGTATAAAAGGAAGAAGAAGAAGCAAGAAAGAGAGTAGAATTTAGTTTTAAGTTTTCATACATGTCGTTTTAATATAAATGTCTTTAGTTTAAGTTGAAAATTGTAATCTTTTGTTTTGTTGTACTAAACTCAAGTTATTTTATCAGTGTAACTTACTTTCTAATATCAATTCAAGGTTTTAATATAGTTTCAAGTTTTTGTGCTACTGTTGAAAAATTCAGTTTCAATTTCTTAGAATCCATGCTCCTAGTAGCTCTATCTTACTTCAAATAAGCTTATCTAAGCTTATTATAGCTTTGAGTAAGCTTGTAAATCAATTTTAAGCAACTTTGGATCTTGGTCAACGAAAGTCAAACTGGGCTCATTTGGTCTTGGAAATGGATAATGGTGATGCAGAGCATGGATTTGGGTTGATATTGAGTTGTTTTATGGTTTAGAATAGGTTAGTGGATCCTGTGTTCTTTGGCAAGCCACTGTGGCTAGGACCAAATGTAAGTCCATTTTCATGTTCACTGCATAATTTGTATCTGTGGTTAGAAATAGTTTAGACTTGTTTATTTAGTGGTAGTTAGGTTAATTAAACTCAGTTTGATCAATTATACAAGCTAGTTCAGTAGTTGGTTTCTTTTAAATTGCAAAATAGTTGTATAAAGTAGTGTTTGGATTAAATAGCAAATCTGTGTTTAAGGTTTGTTCAAAGGTTGTTACTTGTTGTTTTAGGCTTATTGAGCTCATTGGTACTCATTTTAGTCATAAAATTGTGTCTGCACACTCTATAGTCAAATCTCCATATAATCTGTCTTAACTTCTTAACTGTTAGGATTTTTAAAAATCAAGCATCTGTTTTGTGTTTAGAATTCTTAGACATAGCTTGCAGTAGTTCCATTTCATCATAATCATCATAATCAGTCCACAAATTGAGTTCAAATCTCAAATAAGTCAACATATCATTTCTGTTAAAAGTCAAAATAGTTGAAAAATCCAGTTTTGACCCAAGCTTGGGTGATTTTTCATGGACTCATTTCTGGGTTAAAACAAGTGAAACTTTGGGTTTTATAACTTAAGTTGATCTATTTTCTTAATATGATTTTTTCATAATTTTTATAATTTTTTACAAGCTCCAAATGGCTTGTCAAAAAGGGCTTAAAGTGCCCTGTGCACTGACTCAGTATTCACTGAGTCTGCACAGGGTCTTGCAAGGCTTGTCAAAAGCTCAATAGAGCTTATCTAGGTCTCATTTTTGGTTTACAAGTTCTTGGCCAGGTCTCCTTTAGGTTCCTATATCTGGTTTTCATTTTCAGCTTATTGGGTAGCTTATTCTTAAGCTGGAAAGTAGTAGTTGATAACTGTTTTTAGCACTTGAGTTCAAAACATCAAATCTTTGTATTTTGCAATTCAGTGGTATAGAGCAGTTGTATTTAGTTCATTTTGAGTACTTTTAACATACTATAGCTTCTGTATCAGTTTGGTTCTCATTTGTAGCATTTTGGCTTATTTCAAGTGCTTATTTATAAGCACTTGCATTGCAGTTTCAATTTCCTTCACACAAGCTACTGTTTTCCTATTTTTCCTAGATTCATAATATTAATTTAGACTTTTCCTGATATTTTCATAATTTTTCATCACTGTTTGCTATTTTTCTTCATTTAAAACAGTTTTTAAGTCTTTTTAATTAGCATTTAATACAAATAAATCAGAAAAACTTCAAAAAAATAAGTTTTCATTTTTCCTAGGTTAAGATAAATATAAAAAGTCAAAAAAATATTTTTCCAGATTTTTCTTAGTTAAATTTGTATTTTTAAGCAATTTAATTAGTTTTAAATAGTATTTAATTCATAGAAAATAGAAAAATAATCAGAAAAATACAAAAATAGTTTTGAAAATTCTCTTTAGTTATTTTAGATTTTTCTAAGTCATAATATCATTTTTCTAGCTTTATTTCATATTTTCTTGTAATTTAGGGTATTATTAAATAGTTAAAAATAGTTTTTAATTAATAATAATTAGATAAATAGTTTTAAAAATAATTTTCTTTTTCTAAAAATTTTCTTTTATCATTAGGATTGTAAAAATGTCATTTTCATATTTTTAGGATTAATATTGTTTAAGTTTCACATTTTCTTTTGTACGTCACGTAGTTTTTATTTAAGTTTTATAAAAGAAAAATCAAAAACATCATTTTGCAAATAGTGATAGCATTTATTTAATATATTTTATCTTTTTAATTTTCTTTAATTTGCATTTTAGCCCCTGTAATTTATTTACTTTTTCTTTAGTTATAATCAATCAATCCCTTTTTCCGTTCAAATCCTCTCGATCACTATTCGTTTGGTAATTCATCGCACAGCTCGTTGGGACATAACGACCTGGGGAAACACTAAACTCTCCTGATCTTCATTGCATTTGTGTTTGAACTGTTTTAAGTTTCTTACGGTTAGCCATTCACAAGTGGCTAGCTTGTGTGAGAAAACTTGACGGTTTGGCACCGATCAAAATTTTGGCGCCGCTGCCGGGGAGTGTGCTAATTATCTTCCGTTTAGCAGATTAGTGATTTGAATATTCACTCCTTGTTTATACCATCTTTATGTATTTACATTTTCTTATAAAAATCATAAACCCAAAAAGATTTTCATTCTTTGTTTTTACATCATGTTTTTCAAAAATACCAAAAATATTCCTCTTAACCCTCTTACCCTTTTTGATTCTTTATCCCTTTACCCTCTATCCATTTGATTCTAACTTCTTCTATTTCTCATGGAATCTCTCGACTACGACGAATTCTGGGACGAATTTGAAAAACTTCATACTTCATCGCAATTGTCAAGAATTCGTGTTGTTCGTGATGATCCATTAATTCTGCGTAGGGAAATGGAACGAGAAACCGGGGTGACAAAGGACCAGGTACTTCCCTCTGATAATGGAAGTGCTAAATACGTCCAACCTACGGTTATCCAAAGATCTAACCCCTCAATTGCTCCTAAGCCGTCTAAAATTGATCCTAAACTTTCACGATTCACGGTTAAAAGCAAACATGCAGAATTTAGACCGGTGACTAGCAAGAATGACTTGCCTAATCTTCACGTTTCTCAAGAACCAGAACCAGAGACCATAACGGAAGTGGTGGAAATTGCTAGCTCTCAGAGCACACCACTTGTCCCACCTCCGGATTTTTCAAAATGTTCTTCGAGACTTGATAGTCATTCGGATCACCATCTTGGTTTTGTATCATTTATTCCTTGTGTCGGTTGTGGTGAGCCTCTTTTTGGTTCACCATGTCGCTGGTGTACGTGTGTACAATGTGGTAATGATATTCATAACGGGAGTTGTTTGTTTTGTGGTTCGAGGAATTCATTTGATTATGATCCTAATCCGAACTCATTTAACGACCCCTCAAATTTTTCCAACTACCCACCACAGCCCGACTTATCTTCATATAATCAACATAACTGCTGTGAATTTTTTGGAAGTCCTCACCAAGGATTTGATTGTCAATCCGGAAACACATTTGTCTATGAACAGTTTTCCGGTGATGCTCAGAACTTTGGTTATGACCAATATCCATATAATTCACCAGACCAGACTCAACAGTTTTACTGTTGTGAGAACTGTGGAGGTCCCCACTTCAGCTCTGATTGTCAAATAGGGAATCCATTTCCTTATAACAATCATGACTCTCATAGGTTTGACAATTTCCAACCTCCACAGCACCATACGGTTCAAACTCCACCTGAGCCGTTGTCTCAAGAAATCTACCAAAATTTTGAAACCGCAATGAAAACACTTGATGATATGATTAGTAACTTTAAGAATCAAGTGAGTGGTGAAAAGACCATGGGAGAATTGCTAGCCGAAGAACGAGAGGCCCGCTAATCTAGGGAAGAATTATTAGTCCTAGAGCAAGCAGCTCTAAGGCGTTCCCAATTTCTTAAGGCAGCTCTATATGATGATGACGAGGAGAGTTTTTATCCTTTTAAGAATATTATTTCTCAAATCCCTCAGTCAGTTGATATCCCAGCAGTTGAGATTCCATCTCAAACAACTGCTATCACACCCGAAATTCCTACTCACTCTCTGAACATGGGGGACGAGCATCTTGACACTATTCCTGAAAAGGAATCGGACGAATTCATAAAGTCTAGTGTTGAGAACCTTGTCCCAATCCCGAGAGAGTCACAGGGAACTTCTGATCATATGTGTGATTCTCTTTCCCCTCTTGAGTGTTCAAAAGATCATTTTGAAACTTTCTCCAATTGTAGCGAAGATTGTGCTTCCTATGGAAACATCGAGTATGTTGAGACATCACTCCCACAGTCTGATCCTCTTCTTGAGGAGTTCACCGATGAACTCACTTACATCAATCCACTTTCATCAGAAAGTGACGATGGTCTCTTTGATTTCGAAGCCGATCTGGGAGAGATTGAAAGTCTCCCTTATAATGATCATTCACTCACTTCTTATCCCAACAGTCCAATAGAGAATACTAATCACTTTAATTTCTGAGAATCCACTCTTTGATACTCAGACCGAGGATAGTGATGAGCCCACAATGGAACAAGAGTTCACAATTTCACTTCATGTGAATGATTCTCTTCATGAAGAGTTCTCCGGTGAACTCTCTCATGACATATCTCCTCCGGAACATGATCATTTCTATTTTGATCTTGAGGATGATATTGGCTCGGAGGAAGGTGTACTCTATCATACGAGTTTGCTTATTAATGATACTACCCTCACCCTTCCTCCCGATATGTCTACATTTGAGGATGAAGAATGGATCTTGATTGTTATCAAAATCTTTCTTCCTTTCCTCAAATATCTTGTGATTTCTCTTCATCTTCACTCCTTCGGGAATGAAGACACTATCTTTGACCCCGGCATTTTCATTTTTCATTTTTGAGCCGGTTCTATGTATATCTCATCGGTGTGGAACTTTCAAGTGCTTCAAATGTTTGTCCAAACATCTTGAATGAAAGTCCGATGGAGATTGTTTCCTCCACTTACTTCCCCATGAACCAATGAATTCGGGGTCGAGTCAAGCTAGCGACTCGGTAATCAAAAACAGTAGTTAAACATGGGTTTTCACCCGTGTGTACCACCCTAGTGTGGGGGAGTTTCCCCCCGCTGTTGTATATTAGTTTTCTAAAAAAAAAAAAAAAAAAAGAATCTTTCAAATAATGGCCGTAGTATTTCCCTTTTACGTTCTATGTTTCGGCATAACCGCCGGTACTTTGAATATTGAGGGCAATATTCATTTCTAAGTGTGGGGGGGAATTCTCACGAATTTTATCATATGTATTACCACCCAATTCCCCCATTTTTGGCCAAAATTTTTTTTGGAGTAAGTGTTTTGCACTTACTCAGCTTACGGTTATCAGTCCGCCATGTCTAACAAACAAAAGGATTGGCTAATCCAGGAGCAAACGGCTCTTGGTAAAGATATCTCAAATCCGTTGACGGCTTGCAATTTGCCCAAAATTGTATGGTATTCAGCTCACCATATCTTTAATTAGTGAAGAGTTGGCTAGCCCGCAAGTTTATGGCTTGTGGTAAAGGCAGTTGGAAATCCATAATTGGTAATCAGCTCACCGAAGATAATATTGATAATTTATCTAAGAGTTGGCTAGTCCAGAAGTAAACGGCTTCTGGTAAAGACAAATCAAATCCGTTGGAAGCTGGTGGTTTGCTCAAAATCATATGGTTATCGGTGCACCATAGTTCTTACTTGAACTGAAACATTTGGCTACTCCAGAAGTAATGGCTTTTGGTAAAGAGATTCAAATCCATTAAGTTTTTCTCAAAAGATTGCTAGGGACTAGCAATAGTTTAGTGTGGGGGATTGATGAGTGTGTAAATACTCATCATTTTTGGTTAAATCTGAACTGCAAAACACTTAAAATGCTCAGAAATGCATCAAAATACTGAAAATATCTCAAAATTGCATTTTATGTGTTTCAGATGCAAAATGCTTAAAATCAGATGAAAAATGAGCCAAGTTTGCATAATTGGCAGTTTCAGTCCCCCAAGTTTCAAAAGTTGTCAGAAATAGTCCCTGAGCACTTATTTCAAAAGAAAAGTCACCAAAGGTCCTTTTAAAATCATAAGTTGTCAAAATTAGTCCTTTGGTGAAAAATGTCAAAAGTTTTGAGAAATTACAAGTTTGGTCCTTCAAGTTTCAAAATTGTCAAAAATGGTCCTTGGAAGTTTGAAAATGTCAATTTTGGTCCTTGTACTATTGGAGCTTGTCACTTTTGGTCCTTTGGAACAACTTTGGGAAATTGGCAAAATGGTCCTTGTATTTTCAGAAATTACATAAAGGTCCTTGTATTAATAACATAGCCTTTGAACCTTTAAACCCTTTTGGCCTTGTCAAAACCAATTGGACCCCTGCCAATCCCTTGTGACCCCCCTGCCACTTTTGACCTCCTTCCCTTTTAATATACCCAGTCAAACCCAATTTGACTCCCCCCTTTTCCCTCCAAGTCACGGGTTCCCTTCTCCATCATCACACCTGCCTGCATACTCCAACCCACTTTCCATCATCATCACCCTACTCCTACCCTCCAAACACCCCAAGCCAAGAAACATTTAATGCTTCTTCACCCTTGCACTCAACCTCTCCAACTGGCAAAACCATTTTGGCGCCAAAAATAGATCAAACGGCCAATAATGGTTCAAGCCATCCAATGGTCCAGAATTATGATGGGATTTGCTCAGAGAGGTGAGAGAAGACACATGGTGTATAAAAGGAAGAAGAAGAAGCAAGAAAGAGAGTAGAATTTAGTTTTAAGTTTTCATACATGTCGTTTTAATATAAATGTCTTTAGTTTAAGTTGAAAATTGTAATCTTTTGTTTTGTTGTACTAAACTCAAGTTATTTTATCAGTGTAACTTACTTTCTAATATCAATTCAAGGTTTTAATATAGTTTCAAGTTTTTGTGCTACTGTTGAAAAATTCAGTTTCAATTTCTTAGAATCCATGCTCCTAGTAGCTCTATCTTACTTCAAATAAGCTTATCTAAGCTTATTATAGCTTTGAGTAAGCTTGTAAATCAATTTTAAGCAACTTTGGATCTTGGTCAACGAAAGTCAAACTGGGCTCATTTGGTCTTGGAAATGGATAATGGTGATGCAGAGCATGGATTTGGGTTGATATTGAGTTATTTTATGGTTTAGAATAGGTTAGTGGATCCTGTGTTCTTTGGCAAGCCACTGTGGCTAGGACCAAATGTAAGTCCATTTTCATGTTCACTGCATAATTTGTATATGTGGTTAGAAATAGTTTAGACTTGTTTATTTAGTGGTAGTTAGGTTAATTAAACTCAGTTTGATCAATTATACAAGCTAGTTCAGTAGTTGGTTTCTTTTAAATTGCAAAATAGTTGTATAAAGTAGTGTTTGGATTAAATAGCAAATCTGTGTTTAAGGTTTGTTCAAAGGTTGTTACTTGTTGTTTTAGGCTTATTGAGCTCATTGGTACTCATTTTAGTCATAAAATTGTGCCTGCACACTTTATAGTCAAATCTCCATATAATCTGTCTTAACTTCTTAACTGTTAGGATTTTTAAAAATCAAACATTTGTTTTGTGTTTAGAATTCTTAGACATAGCTTGCAGTAGTTCCATTTCATCATAATCATCATAATCAGTCCACAAATTGAGTTCAAATCTCAAATAAGTCAACATATCATTTCTGTTAAAAGTCAAAATAGTTGAAAAATCCAGTTTTGACCCAAGCTTGGGTGATTTTTCATGGACTCATTTCTGGGTTAAAACAAGTGAAACTTTGGGTTTTATAACTTAAGTTGATCTATTTTCTTAATATGATTTTTTCATAATTTTTATAATTTTTTACAAGCTCCAAATGGCTTGTCAAAAAGGGCTTAAAGTGCCCTGTGCACTGACTCAGTATTCACTGAGTCTGCACAGGGTCTTGCAAGGCTTGTCAAAAGCTCAATAGAGCTTATCTAGGTCTCATTTTTGGTTTACAAGTTCTTGGCCAGGTCTCCTTTAGGTTCCTATATCTGGTTTTCATTTTCAGCTTATTGGGTAGCTTATTCTTAAGCTGGAAAGTAGTAGTTGATAACTGTTTTTAGCACTTGAGTTCAAAACATCAAATCTTTGTATTTTGCAATTCAGTGGTATAGAGCAGTTGTATTTAGTTCATTTTGAGTACTTTTAACATACTATAGCTTCTGTATCAGTTTGGTTCTCATTTGTAGCATTTTGGCTTATTTCAAGTGCTTATTTATAAGCACTTGCATTGCAGTTTCAATTTCCTTCACACAAGCTACTGTTTTCCTATTTTTCCTAGATTCATAATATTAATTTAGACTTTTCCTGAAATTTTCATAATTTTTCATCACTGTTTGCTATTTTTCTTCATTTAAAACAGTTTTTAAGTCTTTTTAATTAGCATTTAATACAAATAAATCAAAAAAACTTCAAAAAAATAAGTTTTCATTTTTCCTAGGTTAAGATAAATATAAAAAGTCAAAAAAATATTTTTCCAGATTTTTCTTAGTTAAATTTGTATTTTTAAGCAATTTAATTAGTTTTAAATAGTATTTAATTCATTGAAAGTAGAAAAATAATCAGAAAAATACAAAAATAGTTTTGAAAATTCTCTTTAGTTATTTTAGATTTTTCTAAGTCATAATTTCATTTTTCTAGCTTTATTTCGTATTTTCTTGTAATTTAGGGTATTATTAAATAGTTAAAAATAGTTTTTAATTAATAATAATTAGATAAATAGTTTTAAAAATAATTTTCTTTTTCTAAAAATTTTATTTTATCATTAGGATTGTAAAAATGTCATTTTCATATTTTTAGGATTAATATTGTTTAAGTTTCACATTTTCTTTTGTACGTCACGTAGTTTTTATTTAAGTTTTATAAAAGAAAAATCAAAAACATCATTTTGCAAATAGTGATAGCATTTATTTAATATATTTTATCTTTTTAATTTTCTTTAATTTGCATTTTTGCCCCTGTAATTTATTTACTTTTTCTTTAGTCATAATCAATCAATCCCTTTTTCCGTTCAAATCCTCTCGATCACTATTCGTTTGGTAATTCATCGCACAGCTCGTTGGGACATAACGACCTGGGGAAACACTTAACTCTCCTGATCTTCATTGCATTTGTGTCTGAACTGTTTTAAGTTTCTTACGGTTAGCCATTCACAAGTGGCTAGCTTGTGTCAGAAAACTTGACGGTTTGGCACCGATCAGTGGCCTTCAGAAAACATACTGGCATTGTTAGAGAACTTGATGGTGTGGAACTTCTTAGAGGAACTCGTGGTTCAAACCTATACACCATTTCTATCGAAGACATGAAGAAATCTTCACCCATCTGCCTGCTGTCAAAGGCTTCTAAAACTAAGTCATGGCTATGGCACCGTCGTCTAAATCACTTGAACTTTGGTACCATAAACAATCTTTCCAGTAAGGACTTAGTAAGAGGACTACCTAGACTTAAGTATGAAAAGGATCATCTTTGTTCAGCATATCAATTGGGAAAAAGCAAGAAATATGCCCATAAACCTAAACCTACAAATTCAGTTATGGTTGTTCTACATACTATTCACATGGATTTATGTGGACCCATGAGAATGCAAACTATTAATGGGAAGAGATATGTGTTAGTTGTGGTTGATGACTACTCCTGATTCACTTGGGTTAAGTTTTTGAGAACAAAGGATGAAACTCCAGATGTCATCATTAAACTTATTAAACAACTGCAGGTCTGACTTAACAAAACGGTTAGAATCATCCGAACTGACAATGGAACTGAGTTTGTTAATAAAGAACTCAATGAATTTTATGAAAGTGTTGGAATCAGTCCTCAAAGAAGTGTTCCACGAACTCCTCAACAGAACGGTGTAGTTGAAAGACAAAATCAAACTCTTGTGGAAGCCGCAAGAACAATGCTGATTTACTCAAAGGTTCCAATGTTTCTATGGGCTGAAGCTATTGCCACTGCATGCTACACTCAAAATCGATCCCTAATTCACACATCTCATGGAAAGACTCCATATGAACTTGTCCACAATCGAAAACCTGATCTATCATACCTTCGTGTGTTTGGTGCTTTATGTTACCCAACTAATGAAGGTCAATATTTAGGTAAACTAAAAGCTAAAGCGGACATTGGAGTATTTGTAGGATATGCACCAAACAGAAAAGGATACCGAATCTACAACAAGAGAACCCGAAATATCATGGAAACAATTCACGTTACGTTTGATGAGCTGACCGGTCAAATGGCTCCAGGACAATCCAGTTTTGGACCCGCATCTCAAACTTCATCAAGTAGTCCTATCAGTTCTACCCTTGTTTCTAATCCCTTACCAGCAACTCCTTATGTACCTCCTTCAGAAGATGATTTGAAGAAATTATTTGATCCAATGTTTGATGAACACTATGAGCCAAGTGCTAATGATATGTCAATTCCATCAACAGAGGCTGCTTTCTATCCCTATCAATGAAGTTAACCCTTCAGTTTCAATGTCATTAAGTCAAGAAGCGCCTGCTGCTGATCACTCTGTCTCATCAACAAATCATCAATCATCAAGTGTACATCATGGAACTGTTTTTGGCACCCATGATGAAGTTAATCCCTTTGCTACTCCCGAAGATGCCCCCTTTGAAAACATATTTGCTCCTAAATCTTCATCAGAACCATCTTCATCAGGAGATATCGACTCTGCTACTTCAGTTCCTCAACAACAACCACATAAACACCTTAGAAAATGGACACATGATCATCCATTGGACAAAATCATTGGAAACCCTTCTCGTCCAGTATCCACACGGAAACAACTTGCATCTGATGCCTTATGGTTCTTCTTCAACTTCGTACTCTCTAAGGTCGAACCAAAAGATGTTAAAACCGCCATGAATGAAGACAGCTGGTTCAATGCCATGCTAGAAGAAATTAATGAGTTTGATCGACTAGATGTATGGGAATTAGTACCTGCTCCATATTGTGCTATGATCATTGCTCTAAAGTGGATCTTCAAAGTAAAACTTGATGAGCATGGTGATGTTTTAAAGAACAAGGCTCGATTGGTTGCAAAAGGATACCATCAAGAGGAGGGTATTGACTTTGAAGAATCATTTGCTCCAGTTGCTCGTATCAAGGCAATCAGAATCTTCTTGGCTAATGCTGCAAGTAAGAACATGGTAGTCTATCAGATGGATGTAAAGACGGCTTTTCTTAACGGAGATCTTAAAGAAGTCGTATACGTCAGCCAACCTGAAGGCTTTGTGAATCCAGAGCATCCTACTCATGTCTATCGTTTGAAGAAGGCTCTTTACAGTTTAAAGCAAGCTCCAAGGGCATGGTATGATACGCTATCAAAGTTTCTTCTATCAACTGGATTCAGCAAAGGAGCAGTTGATTCGACATTGTTCACCAGAAAGTCAGGCAAAAATTTAATTCACGTTCAAATATATGTTGATGATATTATTTTTGCCTCGACTGACCCCAATGAATGTGACCGTTTTTCAAATGAAATAGGTTCCAAATTTCAAATGTCAATGATGGGACAAATGTCATTTTTCTTGGGATTACAAATTTCACAAAGTCCCGGAGGCATTTTTATAAATCAATCTAAATATGCAAATGAGATTTTAAAGAAATTTGGATTTCATTCTTGTGACCCTGTTGACACTCCCATGATAGAGCGTACAAAACTGGATGAGGACCACTCAGGGATCATGGTAGACCAAACGAAATATCGTAGTATGATTGGATCCCTGATGTACCTCACAGCCAATAGACCAGACATTTTGTTCGTTGTTTGCATGTATGCTAGATATCAGGCTAAGCCTACCAAAAAGCACCTTGAAGCGGTTAAACGAGTCTTTCGGTATCTCCAAGGAACCATCAATATGGGACTTTGGTACCCGAAGGACACAGGTATGTCACTAACAGCCTATGCAGATGCTGATCATGCAGGATGTCAAGATACACGTCGAAGTACGTCTGGAGGTGCTCAGTTTTTGGGTGATAAGCTTGTGAGCTGGTCTTCAAAGAAACAAATGAGTACTTCTATTTCCTCTACAGAGGCTGAATACATAGCCATGTCATCTTGTTGTGCTCAAATCCTATGGATGAGATCCCAATTATTTGACTATGACTTTGAATTCAACAAAATTCCTCGGTACTGTGATAATAAAAGTGCTATTGCTCTCTCATGCAACAACGTTCAACACTCAAGAGCAAAGCACATCGACATTCGAAATCATTTCATCAGGGAACAAGTAGAAAACGGTGTGGTGGAACTCTATTTTGTGAGGACTGAATACCAATTAGCATACATCTTCACCAAAGCTCTTCCTAGAGAACGTTTTGAGTTTATCCTCCCACGACTTGGTCTAAAGAGTCTTCAACCGGAAACACTTAAACGTCTTCAAGAGGAAGACGAGGAGTAAAGGTCTTTCTTCATTCATCTCTTGTAAATATTTATTCGAAAAGCAAAATACAAAATTTCAAAATCTACAAAAAGCAAATAGAAAAATATAAAACTTTCAAAAATCCATAAAAATTAGAAAATTTTGAAAAATCCAAAATATATATATATATATATATATATATATATATATATATATATATATATATATATATATATATATTGTAAGTTTGTCATGTTTTTTTTCTTTTTTTCCTTGTTCGATATCCTCTACGGATTTTGTGTTGTCATTCAAAGAATGACACGGGTATTTAGATGTTGTTCGAATGTTTAAAAAATAAATAAAAAATAAAAATTTGGGAGAAAGTGAAACTAAGGTTTATAGTCATTTCAGTCTATAACCCGTTTTTAATGAAAGAACATAGCCATGCTTTAACGTATGTTTCAAATCTCATGATCTGATTCTAAAAACAAATGTTTGTCACCAAAAGGACAAATGTTTCTTTCACAAATATTTTTCCTTCTATAAATTCTTCTGAAAAATATTTACTATCTAATGAAAACAATGTTAAACAAAATAACTCGGACTAAATTTTTGAAATTCACTTGGACTTGTCATCGGTCAAAATCTCGATCTCTCAATCAACAACTTATGTCATTGATTGAGGTGGAGAATAATTTCAATTAAATCAAAAGGTTATTTGTCATGTTTTCAAAAGATATTCATGCATGTTATTGGAGTTTAAAGTCTCATAAGTGATCCTTATCGGTTAAATGTTTTCATAAGCAAGTCATAATTCTCCTTAAAAGCTTTCAAAAACAATTTAAATCTATAGAGATCACAAATCTCAAATGATTTGAAAATTGTGATCGGGGGAGAATTTGTGATTTAAATTGGATTTAAACTGATGATTCGATAAATGGTTTCACAAGTGTTTAGCAAGCTTTCCTCCCCACATGTGCCAAACGATTTCAAATTTTCCATGAACATGTTGAGGGGGAGCATCCTTTTAAAACCACAAAGAATTGAAACGTGATTGATTTGTCTCTAAGTGCAGGATCCTTCTAATATGTGCAAAACTCTTTCAAACCTCGAGGCACATATTGAGGGGGAGCAAACTTATGAAAACCTCATCCTTCCCTAATATGCTTTATCTACTTGATTTGATCAGGGAAGTGATGTTGATATCTTTTAGAAAATGGTAATCAAAGAAGTTAATTCTTCCTCTTGCCTCCGTGTGCCAAAACTTGTTCAACTGGTGATTTCAAATACACGATTCACATGTTGAGGGGGAGCTCTCTTTTTCTAAAAATATCAAAAACATTTCAGGTACAAAATGCTTTGATAATATACCACAAGTATCTGGATTGATTTTTTCAAATGGTTTTCAATTCGTTTCAACGGCAGATGAAAATACCAAATAGACCGACCAAATTTACTTTATGTATGGTGATATAAGGATGGTTAGGTTAGGTATTCGTTCCCACGATCCGCCAGAACCGGAGGGATCTACCCAGGGATAATCCACTAGATAGTGTAAAAGTCCGTCGGTATGATGAAAAAAGGAGAAAAATGAGAAATGGGAAGAGTGCGGACTGAGATAGAGCTAGAACTGGAATAAACCCAACAAGGTTCTAATAATGAAGTCTCGGTAAGCACTGAAGGGGTTGAAGAATGCAAAAGAAATGAATGAGAAAAAGGGTGAAAAGAAATAGCCCTCCAATAATTCAACCTTAGGGCAGTAACCGGGTTCAATACATATGCTACTGGTGTTTACTAAGGTAACACTGGTATTGAAGACAAGACATCATGGACCCAGTGATGCACTGCACTAAACTTCCCAAGCTACTCAAGTTCCTCTTAAAAGGGCTTGTTTCACTCTCACGGGGAACCTACATAATCTATCGACTTTCTCCTAGAGATTGTTGATATTGAAGAAGGAGACCCTCTCCCTAGTCTCCAGCATAGGAACCAAATGTGCACTATTGAGTCTAGAGCCACGAGATCATCATAATTAATCTCTTTAGGACACTATCAATGAAGACTCTTTGTTTCACACAATGTGGAAAGAGAGATTTTATATTAAGAGTCCTACGCATTATCCTTGTGGTATTGCCAGAACATCTGAGTGATATGAAAACATATTCACAATGAAGATGGAAAGCCTTCTGGAGCCAACATCAAACAAGCTCCTGGTGGGTGGCATGTGAGATCTATCCAATAGATCAACCATGTGACAACTGAACAGAAACAATGGGGCGATTCATAATTATGAATCAATCCTGGTTCAGGTTATGGATTGACGGATACCTTTGAAAGACCGGTCGTTGTGCTTAAAAACTCTTTTCCTTAGCACATCGACTGTGTATTATTGTTTCAAAATTTAAAAGGTGTTCATGATTGACAATTGATTTCCCTTAAAACCTTCGTTGTATTGCAAAAACACTTTATTGAGCAGTACACGATTGTTTTTCAAATCATTTTCATCAATCAGTGAATCTCAATTCGCTGGTTCACTCACTCCGTGTTGTCTTCTTTGAGACGTTTCGGTTTGAGTACAGCTAGAGTAGCTGCGAAACCCTGTCAAGGAAATTCTTCAGAATTATACCTGATCACAGGCAGTACTTGTACTTATCAACGGGGAACCGTGGGCTGTGTACCTCAATTCAACAAAAGTGATCAAAGACACTTTTGTGCACTCTATTGCTAACTGTTGTATGCAGGTACGCCCGACGTTTGCAGCTGGTCAGAATGAAGAAGTCAATCCATAGCCGCATGCTCACACTACACATTCATCTCTAAAGAAATCATGATAAGTGCATCAACGACTCTGATATTTTCACTCCATGCTTCTGCTACGTTTCTGGCAATATCATGAATCAACGAAAGCTTCCGCTACTCTGATGAGAATATATCATGATCCAGAATGTGAGCATGTCGGTCCAAATGTCACAACATCACATAATACCAACACCACAATGGAAGAGTCAGAGATTTATGTTAGCTGATGATCTCAATGCTGGCTCAAAACTCATCATCACGTGGATCAGTTAAAGACCTCCACTTAGATTATCCAAACATGCAATAATGAAGAATCAATGACTACGAGCTACTGGGCAAAGAACAGGAACAAGAATCCAAGAACAATCTTAATGTAATATGTGTTTTGTTAGGAATTAGAAATTCCAGGTATTAAAGAGTCAGTCACCTCAAGTATATGTAATCGTTAGAAAGCTCGTAGTCGTAGTTAGTTTAAGTTAAGTAGCATTTAGTTAAGTAACACCGTGGAGGACGGACGGGTCTTTACCCACTGTATGCCTGATCCACAGCCCGATGTGTGGCGATTTATGTAAGACTATAAATACTCTCTACCTTCCAAGGTAGAGAGTTGGAGCTCATAATAATATCTTTCACTTTCTCTCACTAAGTTCCCTAAACCTCTAACTTTCTCTCTCTAGAGTTCCATTTATACGCCACTTTGTGTTATGGTTTGATGTGTATGTGAAATCTCATATCTAACAATTGGTATCAAGAGCCATGGTTTGATCATATCTTGCACATCTTTGGATTTCTAGTGGTTTTTAGGTGGTTTTTTAGTTTGAAAAAGTTTAGTGGTTTTTGCATCATTTGGTTGATTTCTTGTGTTAAAGTTTGGATTTTGTTAGTACTTTTATGTTTAGAATCATCACAAGTGTGTAGGTTTTCATTTGGTAAGCTTAAATCATCTTGGTTGGGTTGTTTTTGGATTGAAAAGTGATGTTTATGTGGTTTTTTCTTGCTAGCGACTTAACTCACGGATTACTTTCTTCGTAGCGACTTGCTTTACAAATTTCTAGCGAGTTACTGTTTTAGACCTAGCGACTTAGATCTAGCGATTTACAGTACAAGTAGTGGACTCTCCACTACGGGTAGCGACTTGGTGGTAGCGACTTGGTCTGTAGCGAGTTGCTCTTTAGCGACTTGTATCTTTAGCGACTTGAGTAGCGAATTGCTGCCAAAATTTTGCTAGCGACTTGAGGCTTAGCGAGTTACTACTTAGCGACTTGCATTTGTCTAGCGACTTGGGACTCTTGCGACTTAGTGGTGTAGCGAATTAAGTGTTAGCGACTTGGTGCATTATCTTCTAGCGACTTGGGTGATTGTTTACGGTTTTCTCTTGATTTAGTAAAATCCCGTGAAAGAATCTATTTCTCGGTTTAATCATAGAGTTATAAAATCCCGTATTATCTGTTAACATGTCTACCAACGTTCCTACTATCATCTCCACTGTTGCAGAGGATGTTCAAGCAGCTGGGTCAGATACTCGTCCACCCATGCTTGACAGAACTGACTACGATTCTTGGGCTCAACGAATCAGATTGTACTGCCTTGGAAAGGAAAATGGTGTCAACATTCTCAAATCCATTGATGAAGGACCATATCGAGTTGAGATGACTAGAGACATACTTGATACTAATGAAGATGGTACTCCTGTTTACGGAATGGACAGACCTAAGATGTATGATGAGCTTGATGATAAGGAGAAAAAGAGATTCGATGCAGATATCAGGGCTTCAAACATTGTTCTTCAAGGTCTTCCTAAAGACATCTACAAGCTGATCAATCTTAACACTGATGCAAAGGCAGTTTGGGATAATGTTAAGATGCTTCTCTCAGGTTCAGAATTAACTATGGAAGACAGAGAATCCCAACTCTATGACGAATTTGAACACTTCAAGATGAAACCAGATGAGAATGTCTATAAGTACTATGTGAGATTTCATAAGTTAGTGAATGACATGAGGAACATCAGAATGACTATGCCTAACATTCAGCTGAACTCAAAATTTGTGAACAACATGAATCCCGAATGGCACAAGTTTGTCACCGCTGTGAAGCTCACTTAAGGATTGAAGAATACAAACTATGAGCAACTCTATGCCTTCCTCCTTCAGAATGAGAGACATGCTATGTTTGAAAAATTGATTCTCAATCAGTTCAAAACCAACCAGGGAGAGACAAGCTCGTCCAATGACTCAACTGCCTTCTACTCAAACATCGGAATCACAACCAAAGCATTACAAGTCATACCCTTGGGTAATGGTAATCACAAACTCATTCCTGATCCTATGTTCAAACAAGCTGATGCTGATGCACACATGGGTAACTTCATTAATCAACTAGCTCTTCTGATTAGTCAAAACATGAATTCTCTCCCACAAACCAACAACAACCTCAGAACAGCATCTAACCCACACAATCAAGCCACTGTTAAAGATGGAAGGATCGTGGTGCAACCAGTTCAGGAAAGACAGTATGATCAGGGAAGAGGTGGAGCTGGTAGAGGTTATGTTGGCAACCAGAATCGAGGAAGGAATGGTAACCAAGGTCAAGCTAAGCCAATCAAATGTTATAACTGTGGTGGTGAGGGACACATTGCAAGGAACTGCACATCTCCAAAGCGTCCACAGAATGCTGATACTTCAGAGATAAGATGCTGCTGGTACAAGCTCAGGACAATGGTGCTGCTTTGGATGAAGAGGAATTGCTATTTCTAGCTGAGGGCAATGCCAAGACCTATGATGCAGATGTGGATGAGCAGCCTATTCAGGAGATAGGTCACAATCATCAGAATGCCTTTCAAGTCGCTGATTGTGATGCATACGACTCTGATGTGGATGATGGACCTACGGCACACACAATTTTTATGGCTAGCATTTCTCCAATGGTTTCTCCCAAGGTCTCTTCTTCACCACTAGCTGGCCCATCCCAAGACAAACTCATCTCAGAGGTATTAAAACTATACGATAATGCTGATGTGCAACAGATGCATGACAAAGTACAATCAACTGAAACTATTGAATCAAATGTTGAAAATATGGGTAATATCGATATTATCCCATATGATCAATACGTGAAACAAAGTGAAAGTGAAGGTGTACCAAGTGATGCATCTTCTGCAGTCAACAATAACTATGTTTTTGGTGAATACACAGCATGTGCCCCTGATGATTCTGTAATTTCTGAACTAAATGCCTATAAAGAACGTGTTGCTATTTATGAACAACGTGCTAAATTTGAGTTGACCACTCGTGAGCAGGAAATGGATGACCAAGTGCGTACAGTCATTAGAAAAAGTAATTTTAGAGAAGAAGTATTGAAACAAGAATTAAATTCCTTGCAAGAAAAACTTTCTAAAATAGCTAAGCAAAAACAAGAACTTCAAGAAAATGTGAAAATGCTTAAGCAAGAATTTAATGCAAAGGAATCAAAACTCTTGAGAGACTTTTCTAATCTGAAAACTTTGAAAAACAAGCTTGAAAACAAGTTGTACATACAAGGAAACACCATTCAGACTGCTCACATGGTCACTAAACATAGAGTTCTAAGCGATAAGCATAGTGTTCCCATTATAGATAAACCCAACCCTGAGTACGGAAAGATAGCAAAAGTAGCTCAAAGTGTGATCTATGATGGCAATGAGATTCTTAAACCTAGACAGAAACCTAGTTGCGTTGAGTGCACTGAGGAAGATAAGAAATCAGATGAAGTCACTAGGGAAAGGATGAACAAAAAATTAGATGATCCTAAATGCAAAGAAAAAAAAATAATTATCACTCCCCATGACTACAAAAAGGAAAACTGGATTTCCTTGAACATGTTTAAGCCTCAGACATTGTTGACTCCCGAACAAGTTTTCTGGAAAAAGGATTTAGATAAGCAGAAAGCTGAAAATATTGTTGAAACAAACCCTCCCCTATGGAGAATGCCTAGAGCGACTGTGTATCCTCCTAATACACCAATGCATCTTGTTCCTAGAACAATTGCCACTAAAAGCAAGACCTTAATTAGCCAATATGTTATATTTCAACTATTTGTTGATTTTGAGAAAACTTGTGTGACAATCCGTACTTTCAGGTCATTTCTCGACACAGTTCATGTCTCATTATTTCAACATTTTTAGTAAACTTGGTTTACTTGTTTCAAATTCGCGTAACCTTAAAGGTTTAGCGGCGAATTCATGATCATAACATCACGTACATTTCATATGGACTAAGATTAGTCTACATTTCATTGACATCATTTACATCTCATTAGTTCATTCATGACATTTCATTTCATATTTTACGCGTAATTTTTATGTTTAATAATCTTTATCGCGTGAGTTATTATTTTGTATATTTAATCTGTTACTTTCAAAAATGATCCCGAAGTATTTTTAAACTTATATTTAGTTCATAAAAACTATATTTTTAGTTTTCCTAGTGTTTCAAATTTATTTGGTATATTAATCGTTAAAGTTAAATTATTACGACGTTTTCTTAAAAATTATACGATAATTATTTTTATCACTCAAATTTCACAAGAAAAGTATTTTTACAATTTGTATTATATCATTACATTCTATTTTGACCTAATAAAAACTTACTTGTACTAAAAAATATACCATTTACCTTTTACTTATAACACTTTACTTACACATTTCTTAAAAATTATACAAGTAAATCTATACATATAAAAAAAAAAAAAAAAAAACACAAAATATCTAAGTCCCTCCCCCTTGGCCGAACCTAGGGGGAAGTGACCATTTATGTGGCTTGACAAAGTTGATTATACTAATTTTACTACATAAAAAGTCTTACTTATCACATTTTTATCTCATTATCTTCTATCATCCAAGTGTTAGTAAAAATAAAACTTTTCTTTCTTTGTTTCTTCCTTCTCCAACCGGCCACAATCAAGAAGAACACAAGGGATCAAAAATTTTTCTTCAAGCAAGTGTTTAACAATCTAGTGTATACTCTTTCTTGGATTTTGAAATAAAAATCTAGAGTATTTAGGTATATCCTTGTTACTAGCACCTCTTCATTTTCACTAGTAAGCTTTTTCTTTCATTTTTATGTTTCCTCTTCATTTCCATAAGTTTCTTTTCATTTTTGGAGCTCATATGCATGTATTGTGATTTATACCATTTATTTCATGATTTTAAAGTTATATATACATATTTGGTCATCCTATAATTATTCCCATTGTAATCTTTGGTCTTGATGGTGATTAGGAACCCATGGCACCCTAAGAAGGTGTATGGTAGGATTAGACTAGCTTTGGAGTTGATTTGAAGGGATTAGAATAGGTTTTGTCCGAGAAAAACTATTTTCGATAACTATATATTTGGTTCTGTCCTTAAAACGAATTTCTGGAAAAACCCACTGATGGTACGACCTTTTGGCCTTGATAATTAGAAAATATACTTTAAAACGAATCCGTGGCCTTTTGAACGGATAAAAACGGAGTTATAACGAAGCCGTGGTGAATTTTTGAAGTTTGACGACGAAACATATTTTTTTCTGAAAAACAGCAAACAGTTTTTACATATTTCGGGTCAAAAACGAGCCTTAAGCTTCACAAATTATTCCGACTTATCAAGAATATATTAGTTTACTTCGATACGAAGCTAAGGACATATTTTACGTAGAAAACGGATTTGAAACGACAAATATATGCACGTTTTCATCAAGTTGCCGTAAATATTAATTTCTGAAAAACTATATTATTTTTGACGTAACAAGTATTTCATTAGCTGTAAGGGCTATGTTTGCGGCAGTTTTTAACCATGATGTGAAACTTTTTATAACAAAATGTCTTCTAGTAAAATCAAGTTCATCGGCCATATTTTCCAAAACAAAAAGCCGTTTGTCAAGCGGAATCATAGTAAATTATTTACGGATGTTCAAACTTGGCCGAAACTCATTTTCTGCACACAATTAGCAAAAACCACCAACTTTAACCCTTAATATCTTTATGATCGAGACCTTTTGGACGAAAACTCCTGAACTGAAACTTTTAGATATCGATACAAACTTTCCAAAACCGTCGGGTTCGTTCTCTAACGATCGACGTACACCATTTTACGACTAGTTTTCCGGAGCCATTTTTGTTAATTTCAATAAAATTTCGACGACATTGTTTTGCGACGAAAAGTAGTAATTTCACCGATAATGCTTACTATACTATACATTACTCAACGTTACATTACAATACTATACGTACGTGATGCATACAGTAAATATGGTAAACGCTCAAAACTTTTATAATGAATAGCAGCTTTTTATGAGAAAACTGCAGAACTGGGAAGTTTTTAGTGAAAAGTTCAAAAATGCAGTTTTACAGTAGGATGTTACCAAAATATTACTAAAAACCACTTTAATGATGAAAAGCAGCGTTTTGTTACAGCAGCTTTAAAATAACTTTAATTGTTTTTACCGAGGCCTTTTGATCAGCATTTTACCACATGCAGCTAG
>BPTQ01000003.1:72451715-72740361 GCA_019973895.1 Chrysanthemum seticuspe | reverse complement strand
TTTGGAAGCGAGGATGAGTGGATAGATCTATCGAGGGTGACTCCTCCATCCGGGTTGGTGAATCCCAACTAGTCATACGGATGCATTTCATTTTATAACATTACGGAGTTGTCTGGCAAACACTCTGCAGGGGCATACATTATAAATTGTCTAGTTTCGGTGTCATGGACTTAGAGCAATTGTAACATTATTTTTACGTGACTTGATTGTCATGCCTGATCCATACTTGTGTAGTCGTATAAAACATTTACATAAACCTATGATTTCTCACCAACATTATTGTTGACCTTTTTAGCAATGTATTTTCAGGTAACTGAGGCATTCGCATCATGACACGGTTTAGGGACCTATATTTTGAGTCGCGGCGTCGACTTACATTACGTACATTATGGTACTTTATTTCAAAAACATCGTTCGGATTTGTAATAATTTTGTATTTCCGCAAACTTTGTAAACCTTTTGGGACCGAATGTTGTACTTTGAATGTTTTTATGAAATATCCAACGATGTAATTTTAAAACGACACTTTAGGTCGTTCAATATAACTGTGATGTGGTGCTATGACAGTCAATCCCCAGGAATTCCATTCCGCTGCAAAACAGGTAAATTGGGGGTGTGACAACTTGCAAGAAAAGGATCACACCCACTGGTATAACGGAAGGAGAAAGGGGTTTTGAGCAAATGAAAGAATGTTATTTAACTAAGGTCATGCCTTTCTTTAAACTTCTGAAAGATCACTTTGAGAGTCTTAAAAAGGGGATAGAAACTGATATCAAGGGAATGGAAAAGGAATTTGATGCAATGGTAGTTGAAGTTAGTGATTATGAGCGTGCACTAAAATATAATGAGATTGAGAGGAAGAACTTGCATACCTTAAATGAGACTCTTATTACTGAATGTGTTGCTCAAGATATTTTTTTTACTGCTTCAAATTGCTCTATTAATGCTTCTAAATTTCATGAACTATCTGTGGCCCTGAAAGTCTCCCATGATCGTGTCATTGAGCTTGAAAAAACTAATTCTAAACTAAACGAGAAAATTGAACTGGATGATCACGACAATTTGGTTAAACATTTTTCTAAACTAGAAGTTGAGCATTTTAATTTTCAACTCAAATATCAACATCTCAAAGAAAATGTCAAAACCTCAAATATCAAGACATCTTCTGATGCTCCAGAGTTTGATGCAGTTTTTCAAATTAACAAACGTGATGAACAGATTCAATCTCAGTGCAACACGATCAGAAAGTTGAAAGCCTAAATCTTTCAATTAAAGGGTCAAACGAACAATATGACAGGCTCCCAAATGCCTCCTCCTTTAGATTCTCAGAATTCTCAAACGTTTCATCTTCAAAACCTAGTAAATGCTTTACAAAAGGAAAATGAAAGTTTTCTAGAAGAAAATGAAAAGGTTAAACGTCATTTCAATGAGTTATTTGAATCAATTAAAGTCACTCGTAACAAAAATAACGAACAAATAGCTTCATTGCACAAGGAAATTGAGAATCTGAAGAGTCAGGTAAAAGGGAAAATGCCAATGACCAATGGGGAGAATGTTGTATCAAAGGTTCACTCTTGTAATAAATATGCTTTATCTGTGACATATGTCCCTCCTCATCTAAGGAACAACAAACTTGCTATTCAAACATACTTCTCATCCCTTAAGGTTTGCCTAGAATGTCTGCGTGAGATTGTTGAAGAGGATAAGCTAGAGAAACCTCATGATAATGCAATTGGACATGCATGCTTATATGCCAAACGATCTCAAGAAATCTTAGAATGCTTGATCACAATATGCCCAAAGTCATTAGGTGAGAGAGTTAATCCTTTGATTCCATGCTCGATGCCTAATGCCAAGTATGATATGCATTCGATTCCCAATGTTTTGAATGTGAACCGTAGTGTGCCTTTAAGTAGTTCAGACTCCAAATCTGTCAATGCTAAGAAAGAGAACTCAAGTGTGCCTTCTAGGAGTACTAATCTCAGTACCTCTAGTTTTAAGAAAGTGAACCTTAGCGCACCTGCATGTAGTTCAGACCCCAGTACATCTAAACAGGTGATGCAAAGAGTAGTTAAACCAACTAATGTTCCCCTTCCCTCTACAGGAGTAATCAGTGACATTAAACGGAGCAGGTCAAAGTCTCACGACAATACAAGGAATGATAGGACCTCTCAAGCTAAGAATGTGCACTGGAAGAGAGTAGAAGAACAATCTAGGAACTTTAAGCTTGAATTGAATAAAACGAATCGTGTTGATTCTAGTATTAGCCATAGGCGTACTGTAATTAATTCGAATTCCGATACTATTTACAAACCTTGTACTGATGTCTGCTTGAATTCTGTTTCTAATCATGAATGTGGTGTTAATGTTCTGCCTAATGAAGTTAATTGTCCAGTTAATATTGTTAATGCAAAAATTCATGCTAAGAAGGCTAAAAGGCAAAAACGAAAGAAAGTTAGAAAACAGTGGAAACCCACAGGAAGAACATTCAGTAAAATAGGCTTTTATTGGATACCTGTTGGTCTTAAGACTAATCAGATAATGCCCACTAGAAAATGGATGCCTACTGGTAAAACTATTCCCTTAAGAAGTGATCACACTGTGAACAGGGCTAATACTGACACTAGTACTGCATCTATTCACAATGATTCCATTGCCTCACTTTCTGACATGAATGCCTCTATTTCTGATGTGGGTGTTCCAAACATTGTTACTAACCAAATGGAACCCATTCTTGCATGGGGATCCCAAATATCCAGTTATCCATTCTTGTCTGTGTTCAACTGCAGATCGTTCAAATCGTTCTGTGGTACCTGGACTCAGGCTGTTCCAAGCATATGACTGGAGACCGGTCGCGGCTCATGAACTTCGTGAGCAAATTCATCGGGACTGTTAGATTTGGTAATGATCACTTCGGTGCTATTATGGGTTATGGAGATTACGTTGTTGGTGATAGTGTCATCTCTAGAGTTTACTATGTGGAAGGTTTGGGTCATAATCTATTCTCTGTTGGTCAATTCTGTGATTCTGATCTAGAAGTAGCCTTCAGAAAACATACCTGCTTTGTTAGAGATCTTAATGGTAAGGAACTGTTAAAAGGAACTCGAGGCTCAAATCTCTACACCATCTCTATCGATGACATGATGAGGGCTTCTCCAATCTGCTTGTTATCAAAGGCTTCAAAAACAAAGTCATGGTTATGGCATCGTCGTCTCAATCACTTGAACTTCGGCACCATCAACGATCTTTCCAGAAAGGACTTAGTTGTAGGTTTACCTAGACTAAACTATGAAAAGGATCATCTTTGTTCAGCATGCCAATTGGGTAAAAGCAAAAAGTTTGCCCACAAACCCAAACCTACTAATTCTGTCACAGAAGTTCTTCATATGATTCTTATGGATTTATGTGGACCAATCAGGGTGCAGAATGTCTTTGGGAAGAAATATGTGTTAGTTGTGGTTGATGATTACTCTAGATTCACCTGGGTCAAGTTCTTAAGGACAAAGGATGAAACTCCCGATATCATCATCAAACTCATCAAACAGCTGCAGGTTCGACTTAACAAAACCGTCAGAATTATCAGAACAGACAATGGAACTGAGTTTGTCAACAAACAACTTAGTGAATTCTATGAAAGAGTTGGAATCAGCCATCAAAGAAGTGTACCACGAACTCCTCAACAGAACGGTGTAGTTGAAAGACGAAATCGAACTCTTGTTGAAGCCGCTAGAACAATGCTAATTTACTCAAAGGTTCCAATGTTTCTCTGGGCTGAAGCATTTGCCACTGCATGCTACACACAAAATCGTTCCCTGATTCACACTGTACATGGAAAAACTCCATATGAACTTGTCCACAACAGAAAACCTAATCTCTCTTTCCTTCGTGTGTTTGGTGCATTGTGTTATCCAACTAATGAGGGTCAAGACTTAGGGAAACTTAGGGCTAAAGCTGACATTGGAGTATTTGTAGGAGATGCACCAAACAAAAAGGGATACCGAATCTACAACAAAAGAACCCGAAATATCATGGAAACCATTCACGTTACGTTTGATGAGCTGACCGGTCAAATGGCTCCTGGACACTCTAGCTCAGGACCCGCACTTCAAAACAGTCCCATTGGTTCATCTCTTGTTCCAAACTCTTCTCAAGAAACTCCATATGTACCTCCATCTGAAGATGATTTAAAGAAATTGTTTGATCCTATGTTTGATGAACTGTATGATTTAATTACTAATGAGGTGTTGATCCCTACAACAGAGGATGCTCATATTCATGTGAATGAAGTCAATACTTCAGTCTCAATATCTTTAAGTCAAGAAGCACCTGCTGCTGATCCTTCAGTCTCATCAACAAATCATCATCCTTCAAATGTACATCATGGAAATGTTTCTGGCATCAATGATGAAGTTAATCCCTTTGCTACTACTGAAGATGCTCCATTTGAAAACATATTTGCTCCTGAATCATCATCAGAACCATCTTCTTCTGGAGACATCGACTCAGCTACCTCAGTCCCTCAACAACTGCCACATGAACACCTCAGAAAATGGACTCACGATCATCCATTAGACAACATCATTGGTAATCCCTCTCGTCCTGTATCAACCCGGAAACAACTTGCAACCGATTCTTTATTGTGCTTCTTCAACTCCGTACTATCTAAGATCGAACCAAAAGATGTTAAAACTGCCATGAATGAAGATAGCTGGTTCAATGCCATGCAAGATGAAATTCATGAGTTTGATCGACTTGATGTATGGGAGTTAGTACCTGCTCCAGACTGTGCTATGATTACAGCTCTTAAATTTATCTTCAAAGTGAAACTAGATGAGCATGGTGATGTGTTGAAGAACAAGGCTCGATTAGTTGCTAAAGGATACCGTCAAGAGCAGGGTATTGATTTTGAAGAATCTTTTTCTCCTGTTGCTCGAATCGAGGCAATCAGAATCTTTCTGGCTAATGCTGCTAGTAAAAACATGGTAGTCTATCAGATGGATGTGAAAACGGCATTTCTGAACGGAGATCTTAAAGAAGTCGTCTACGTCAGCCAACCTGAAGGATTTGTGAATCAAGAGCATCCTACTCACGTTTATCGTCTGAAGAAGGCTCTTTACGGTTTAAAGCAAGCTCCAAGGGCATGGTATGATACACTGTCAAAGTTTCTTCTATCAACCGGATTCAGCAAAGGAGCAGTTGATCCTACATTATTCACCAGGAAGTCAGGCAAACATTTAACTCATGTTCAAATTTATGTTGATGATATTATTTTTGCCTCGACAGACCCAATGGAATGTGATCGTTTTTCAAATGAAATGAGTTCAAAGTTTCAAATGTCAATGATGGGACAAATGTCATTTTTCTTGGGATTACAAATTTCACAAAGTCCCGGAGGCATTTTCATAAATCAATCTAAATATGCAACAGAGATTTTAAAGAAATTTGGATTTGGTTCAAGTGACCCTGTTAACACCCCCATGATTGACCGAACCAAATTAGATGAGGACCACTCAGGGATCATGATTGACCAAACGAAATATCGTAGTATGATTGGGTCCCTGATGTACCTCACTGCTAGTAGACCAGACATCTTGTTCGCTGTTTGCATGTGTGCTAGATACCAGGCTAAGCCTACTAAAAAGCACCTTGAAGCAGTTAAACGGGTCTTTCGGTATCTCCAAGGAACCATCAATATGGGTCTTTGGTACCCGAAGGACACTGGTATGTCACTAACGGCCTATGCAGATGCTGATCATGCTGGCTGTCAAGATACTCGTCGAAGTACATCTAGAGGCGCTCAGTTTTTGGGTGATAAGCTTGTGAGCTGGTCTTCAAAGAAGCAAATGAGTACTTCTATTTCCTCTACAGAGGCTAAATACATAGCCATGTCATCCTGTTGTGCTCAAATCTTATGGATGAGATCTCAATTATCTGACTATGGCTTCGTATTCAACAAAATCCCTCTGTACTGTGATAATAAAAGTGCTATTGCTCTCTCATGCAACAATGTTCAACACTCAAGAGCAAAGCATATCGACATTCGACATCATTTCATCAGGGAACAAGTAGAAAAAGGTCTGGTGGAACTCTATTTTGTGAGGTCTGAATATCAGTTAGCTGACATCTTCACCAAAGCTCTTCCAAGAGAACGTTTTGAGTTTATTCTTCCACGACTTGGCTTGAAAAGCCTTCAACCAGAAACACTCAAACGTCTTCAGGAGGAAGACGAGGAGTAAAAGGTTTCCTCCATCTATCTCTTGTAAATATTTATTTGAAAAACAAAATACAAAATTATAAAACCTTCAAAAATCAAATAGAAAATTATAAAACTTTCAAAATCCATAAAAAATTTGAAAAATTCGAAAAATCTTCAAAAAAATATTGTCATTTTGTCATGTTTCTCTCGATTCGATAATATCTACGGTCTTGATGTTGTCATTCAAAGAATGACACGGGACTTTAGATGTTGTTCAAATTTTTATACTTAAAAAAAACAAAAAAAAAAAAAAAAAAAAAAAAAAAATTAATTAAAAAATCAAAAAATCAAAAATATTTTTGGGAGAAAGAGAAACAATGGTTTATTGTCTTTTTCAGGCAATAACCCGGTTTTAAAAGAAAGAACAGAGCCATGTTACCATGTTTTCAAATTCCATGCTCTGAGTCTATAAACATTTTTCTGCTGAAAACTAAATGCTTTGAAAAATAACTCGGTCTCTATTTTGATAATCATCAGGACTTATTTGTCAAAATCTCTATCTCTCAATCAACAACCTATGTCATTGATTGAGGGGGAGAATGATTTCAATTAAATTAAAAAGTTATTTGGCATTAAATTGTTTTCAAAAGATGCACATGCATGTTTTATCAATGGAGTTTAAAGTCTTAAAATCCAATCCGTATCAGTTAAAACGCTTTCATAACAAAGTCACAATTCTCCTTAAAAGCTTTCAAAATCAATTTAAAACTATAAGAGATCACAAATCTCAAATGATTTGATAATTGTGATCGGGGGAGAATGTGTGATTTAAATTGGATTTAAACTGATTATTCGGTAAATGGTTTTATAAGGACGTACATGATGTCCTTCCCACAAGTGACAAACGATTTCAAATTTTCAATGCACATGTTGAGGGGGAGCATTTATCTTAAACCTATGATTTGAAACGTGAACATTTATCTCAATGTGCCGGTTCCCTCTAGTATGTGCAAAACTCTTTTCAAACCTCGAGGCACATATTGAGGGGGAGCAAATTTATGGAAACCTCATCCTTCCTGGAAATGCTTTATCTACTTGATTTGATCAAGGAAGTGATGGTGATATCTTTTAGAAAATGGTAATCAAAGAAGTTATTTCTTCCTCTTGCCTCCGTGTGCAAAACGATTTCAAACATTTGATGCACATGTTGAGGGGGAGCACTTATTCTAAAAATATCAAAAACAATTCAGGTACAAAATGTTTTGATGATATATCACAAGTATCTGGATTGATTTTCAAATGGTTTTCAATTGGTTCCAATGGCAGAAGAACAATACCAAATAGACCGACCAACTTTACTTTATGTACGGTGATATAAGGCTGATAAGGTTAGGTATTGGTTCCCATGATCCGCCAGAACCAGAGGGATCTACCCAGGGACAATCCACTAGCTAGTATAGAAGTCCTTAGGTATGATGATAAAAGGAGAAAAGTGAGAAAGGGGAAGAGTGCAGACTGAGACTGAGCTAGTACTGGAATAAACCCAACAAGGTTCTAGTTATGAAGTCTCGGTAAGCACTGAAGGGGTTGAAGAATTAAAAAGAATTGAATGAGAAAAGGGTGAAAATAAATAGCCCTCCATTTATTCAACCTTAGGGCAGAAACCGGGTTCAATTCATATGCTACTGATGGTAACATCGGTATTGAAGACAAGACGTCATGGACCCAGTGACGCACTGCACTTCAACCTTCCAAACCACTCAAGTTCCTCTTAAAAGGACTTGTTTCATTCTCACGGGGAACCGACATTATCTATCGACTTTCTCTTAGAGATTGTTGATATTGAAGAAGGAGACCCTCTCCCTAGTCTCCGGCACAGGATCCAAACATGCACAAATTGAGTCTAGAGCCACGAGATCATCAATAAATCTCATTAGGACACTTTCAATGAAGACTCTCTGTATCACCCAATGTGGAAAGAGAGATTATATATTGAGTCCTACGCATTATCCTTGTGGTATTGCCAGAACATCTGAGTGATGTGTTTACATATTCACAATGAAGATGGAAAGCCTTCTGGAGCCAACATCAAACAAGCTCCTGGTAGGTGGCATGTGAGATCTATTATATGGATCAACCATGTGACAACTGAACAGAAACAATGGGGCGATTCAATTTCTTGAATCAATCCTGGTTCAGGTTAGGGATTGACGGATACCTTTGAAAAACCGATCATTGTGCTTAACAACCTTTTTCTTTAGCACATCGACCGTGTACTCATTTTTCAAACCAAAAGGTGTTTTTATGATTGATAATTGATTTTCAATAAAACCTTCGTTGTATTGCAAAAACAATTTCTATTGAGCAATACACGATTGTTTTTCAAATCTCTTTTCATCAATCAGTGGACTTAAAATTCGCTGGTTCACTCACTCCGTGTTGTCCTCTTTGAGACGTTCCGGTTTGAGAACAGCTAGAGCAGCTGCGAAAACCTGTCAAGGAAATTCTTCGGAATTATACCTGATCACAGGCAGTACTTGTACTGATCAATGGGGAACCGTGGGCCGTGTACCTCAATTCAACGAAAGTGATCAAAGACACTTTCGTACGATTTATTGTTAACTGTTGTATGCAGGTACGCCCGACGTTTGCAGCTGATCAGAATGAAGCGGTCAATCCATAGCCGCATGCTCACTTAACACATTCACCTCAAAAGAAATCATGATTAGTGCATCAATGACTCTGATATTTTCACTCCATGCTTCTGCTACGCTGTTGCCAATATCATGAATCAACTAAAGCTTCCGCTACTCTGATGAGAAGATATCATGATCCAGAATGTGAGCATGTCGGTCCGTATGTCACAACATCACATAATACCAACACCACAATGGATGTCTCAGAGATTTTTTATTGCTGATGATCTCAAAAGCTGGTTCAATATTATTATCACGTGGATCAGTAAAAGACCTCCACTTGAAGTAACCAAACATGCAATGTGAAGAATCAATGACTACGAGTTTAGGAACAAAGGACTACATCAAGAATGCAAGAACAATTATTTTAATGTAATATCTATTTGTATTCATTGTAATTTTGGTACATGATTGAGGTGACCTCCCTTAGGGGGAGATTGTTAGGAATTAGAAATTCCAGGTATTAAAGAGTCAGTCACCTCAAGTATATGTAATCGTTAGAAAGCTCGTAGTCGTAGTTAGTTTAAGTTAAGTAGCATTTAGTTAAGTAACACCGTGGAGGACGGACGGGTCTTTACCCACTGTATGCCTGATCCACAGCCCGATGTGTGGCGATTTATGTAAGACTATAAATACTCTCTACCTTCCAAGGTAGAGAGTTGGAGCTCATAATAATATCTTTCACTTTCTCTCACTAAGTTCCCTAAACCTCTAACTTTCTCTCTCTAGAATTCCATTTATTCAATGTAATATCTTATATCTAACATGTTTGTATTCAATGTAATTTGAGGTGACCTCCCTTAGGGGGAGATTGTTAGGATTTAGTAAATCCAAGTATTAAAAAGTCGGTCACCTCAAGTATATGTAATCGTTAGAAAGCTCGTAGTCGTAGTTATTTAAATTTAAGTAGTATTTAGTTAAGTAACACCGTGGAGGACGGACAGGTCTTTACCCACTGTATGCCTGATCCACAGCCCGTAGGTGGGGATTTGTGTAAGACTATAAATACTCTCTACCTCCCAAGGTAGAGAGTTGGAGCTCATAATAATACTTTCATTTTCTCTCACTAAGTTCCCAAACCTCTAACTCTTTCTCTCTCTAAAACCTTAAGTTATACGCCTACTTGTGATCATGTTTTGATGTGTATGTGAAATCCAATATGTTACAAATGCAGTTCTAGTTGAAGGACAATGTTCACCAATTTCGATTTTACGACCTGTGTGTTTCCACTGATAACCCATATTAGTGAACTTTTTTCCTGTAGGTTTCTAAGATTTTTAAATCTGTTTTGCTCTCCATACTTTATATACTGGGGAATTATCAGAAGGCCTCAAATATGACATAACACATTCATCATGATTACCAAAAATTAAACATTCATTACATGTTTTGCAGACAGCAGTAGAATTCGAATTAATTACAGTACGCTTATAGCTAATACTATAATCAACACGATTCAAATGGTTCAACTTAAACTTATTATTCCTATGGTGGTCTTCAACTTCCTTCACTTGATCACTTTTAGCTTGCGAGGTCCTATATTGCTTTGTATTAACTATAGGATTTGACCCGCTAGCTTTAGTATCACTGCTTACTCCTGTAGAAGTAACGACGGGAATATTAGTTTCCTTCATTGCTTTTTGCATTTCTGACCTAGAAATGATGGGTTTTGAGGTTTTCAGGGGTACATTAAACGTAACATTCTTTATCTTAGGAATTGAAGAGGGTGCAACAACTCTATCTTGTTTGGCACCAGTTCTAGGACATGTGCCAATGACATATTCTAAGAGTTCATGAGATCGTTTAGCATACATACAAGCATATGAAACAACATTATCAAGTGATTTCTCTATTCTATCATCTTCAACGATCTCACGAAGACTCTCTAGGTTATCCTTAAGGTACATGAGATATGATTGATATGCAAGCTTATTATTCCTAAGAGGAGGGGGAATATACATCACGTTAATGGCATAATTATTACAAGCAGAACCTTTGGAACAACATATTTACAAGTGGGAATTGACATTTTCCCTTTCACCTGACTCTTTAGATTCTCAATCTCGTTAAGAAAAGAAGTTATCTTTTCAACATTTTTGTCATGAGTGACCTTAACTGAATCATATAACTCTTTGTATTGCGATTTAACCTTTGAATTTTAAACTTGAAAGTGTTTGTTTTCTTGTTGCAATTTATTGATGACGTTTTGATATTGAAAATTCTGAGAATCTAAAGGTGGTGGTATATGGGAGCCTGCCACTTCACTCCTATTTCCCTTCAATTGAGAAATTTGAGCTTTCAATTTTCGGATGTGTTACAGTGAGCTTGAATTTGTTCATCTCGTGTGCTTATTTCAAAATATGCATCAAGTTCAGGAGCATCTAAATATGTCTTGGTATTTGAGGGTTTGATTCTTTCTTCTAGATGTTGATATTTTAATTGCAAATCACGATAATCAACCTCTAATTTAGAAAAATGCCTGACCATGTTATCATGATCATCGTTTTGGATTTTCTCCTACAATTTTAAATTCTCGGTTTCAAGCTCATTGACACGAACCTGGGCAACTTTGAATAAAGTGAAAATCATGAAATTGAGAAGAAGTTAAAGCAGAATCAATGGCAGTATAATACACATGGGCAATACATCTAGGAATTAAGTTCTCATTGATGATGTGAATATTCTTTCTCTCAATCTCATAGCTTTTAAGCTCATTTTCATTATTTCTTGCCTCGTTTTCCATTTCATTAAACATCTTTTTCATTTCTTTAACTTCAGTATCTAGGGCCTTTTGAATACCCTCAAAGTGTTCTTTCACTTGTTTAAAGAATGGAATAACCTCAGTAAGATAACATTGTTTTGTTTGCTCAAAACCCCTTTCCGCTTCAATAATACCCGTTAGTGTGATTCTCTTCTTACATGTTTTTATCAGAATCAGTAAATAGTTGGTAAACTACATATATGCTAATTAAAGTTTTACACTGTGTAGGAAGAGATCTAGGCACTAAATGCATCGGTGTATTGGGAGGGTACACCGTAGCCACGGGTAATTTCCTAAGGGTTGGATTCTTTTTAACAAGTACTTGGGCCTTTTTTTTATCAATGTCTAATCTCCAAAATACTTGTTCAGCGGTCAATCTATTCTGAGGTTTGAAATTGGCTAAGAAGTTCTCTTTCGAATAATTAGGAGGTTTAATATTGATGTTATTTTTCACCCAAAAGGCACTATTCATTTTCTCAGCCATTTTCTCTCTAGATATATTTTCTAACTCTTTATCCTCTTCTGTTATATCTATACATGTTGGCTCTTGTCTAGGCTTAAGAATCTCACTACCATCATAAATCACTTCTTGGGCCTTTTTAACTTTCTTAAGATACACAGGATTTGGGTCTTATACAAGCTTTTCACTGTGTTTATCACTTAAGATTATGTGATTTGTAACCATGTGAGAAGTTTGTAAGGTGTTGCCTTATACGTACAAATTTGTTTCGAGTTTATTCTTAAAGTTTTGAGGTTGGAAAAATCATTCGGGAGTTTTGTTTCTTTTTCTTTGAATTCTTGTTTAAGCATTTTTACGTTTTCTTGTATTTCTTGTTTTTGCTTAAGAGTTTGTTAAAGTTTCTCTTGTAAGGAATTTAGCTCCTGTTTCAATGTTTCTTCCCTTAACTTACATTTAGTGATCAGTGTACACATTTGACTATCCATTTCCTGCTTATGTGTAGTTAGCTCAAATTTAGCACGCTGTTCATAAAATAGCAACTTGATCCTTATATATATTTAGCTTAGTGGTCAGGGAGTCATCAGGTATATATTCAGTGTACTCATTCAACAAATATTCATCATTAATGGCAGAAAATTCACCACTTGGTACAATGGGACTTTCGTCATGCTTCACATATTGCTCATATAGGATAACATTGCTATTTTCCATATTTACAATATCTGACTCAACAATTTTTGTCAGTTGTAATTTGTTGGGAATCTTTTGCTCATCAACCACATCATACAGTTTTAGTAACTTTGATATGATTGAAGCACTGGAGGGACCAACTTGTTGAGGTGATGAAACCATAGGAGAAATGTTTGCCATGAATATGGTCTGGGTCGTTGGTTCATCATCAGCATCAGAGTCAGCAACCAGAAGATGTTGGGATCATTATGTGCCAAGTCATACACTGGTTGATCATCCACGTCAGCATCAAACGTGTTGGCACTCCCTTCAGCAAGAAAAAACAATTCCTCCTCATCCAACACTGCTCCACTCTCTTGTGCCTACATCAGCAACATCTTATCCTTGAAGTAGTCAGCATTTTGTTGATGCTTTAGTATGGTGTAGTTTCTCGCAATGTGTCCCACACCACCACAGTTGTAACACATAATTTGTTTTCCTTGACCTTGAACCGTTATCCCTCCTCTATTTTGCACCATTTCCCCGTGCAACATTCCTTTGGTTCACATTTTGTCGACCTTGCACATTCTGTACCACGACCCTTCCAACCACCACTGTAGCTTGATTGTGTGGGTTAGATGAAGTTCTAAGTTGGTTGTTGGTTTGAGGAGCTGTGGTTCTGAATTGTTGAACCAATAGTGCAACTTGGTTCGACAGGTTTTCAATAAACTTGTCTGTTGGGGTATATTATGAGTCTGGTTGAATGACCTGATTCTGGGAAGATGAGGAGTACTGATAGCCTTGAGCCTGTGATGATTGAGTGAGTGGCTAAACGTTAAAAACAAATGCAAGTGAATAATTTGTTGTTGTAGTTATCGTTGTTGGATTGGGTTTCTCCATGATCAGGCGGTCATGTGCAGCATGTTTCTCATGTTGTAGTAAATAAGCATACAACTGCTTATAGTTTGTTTGTCTCAATCCTTTGTTCAGCTTCATCATGGTACAAACCTGTTCCACTCAGGTGTCAGATTGTTTACAAACATGGAATTGAGTTGGATATTAGGCATAGTCATCTTGATATTTCTCATATCATTCACAAGTTTGTGAAACCTCACATAGTATTCTGTAATACTCTCCCCTGAGTTCATCTTAAAATTCTCTAACTCCTCGTACAGCTGTAACTCTTGATCTTCTTTAGTCAGGTCTGAGCTAGCAAGAAGCATTTTGACATTGTCCCAAACTACTTTGGGTTGGGTGTTGTAATTGATCAACTTGTAGATATATTTGGGTAATCCTTGAAAAATGATGTTGGAAGCTCTGATGTCAGTATTATATCTCTTCTTCTCAGTATCATTGAGATTATTTGAAGTCCTTGGTCTATCCATTCCTAGAGTGACACCTCCATCTTCACCAGTTGCTAGTTCATATCTAGTGGTGCCCATCTGGAATGGTCCTTCATCAATTGATTGAATAATGTTAAGACCATTCTCTTTACCCAAGCAATACAATCGGATTCTTTGTGCCCAAGAGTCATAATATGTTCTATCAAGCATAAGAGGGTGGGTATCAGACCCAGCAGCTTGAACATCATCGAAAATAGTAGACATAACGTTCAAATACATGGTATTTTACAAATCTTTGATTTAAACCGATAAATCGAATCTTTCGCAGGATTTTACAAAATCAAGAAGGAACCGTGGAACACAATTTCGGCAGCACGACATTAAGAATGTCTTGAAAATTGGTCTTTGGATGATAAACCGCAACCTCAAATCTCAATGTCAAATCACAGACCTTGAGTCAAACCGCAAGTCTCCAAAGCATAGGGTCTTAAATCGCAACTTGAATAAACCTCAAAGACTTCAAGTCGAAATACTCAAATCTTAGTGTCAAATTGCAAGACTTGAGTCAAACCGCAAGTCTTCAAAACAAAGAGTCTCAAATCACAACTTAAACAAAACTCAATATTCCTCAAAACGCAGGAGTCACAAATCACAGGAAGATCAAATCGCAAAGTCTTCAAATCGCAACTTGAACAAAACGCAGAGACCTCAAATCATAATTCTTCAAACCGCAACACCCAAAACGCAAGATAACAAACCGCAGTTTCTTCAAATTGCAAGTGTCAAATCACAGAGACTTCAAACCGCAACAACTCAAACCGCAGACTGGACAAAACGCAAGACCAAACCGCAAGGCAAAATAACAAACCGCATGTCACTTTCGTGAAGTAAAAATGCCACTATCGTCTAGTTTTGTCTTTTGGCTAAAGTTAAACTACAATTTTTGTCTTATTCTCAAACCGCAACGAATTAATCTAAAAATAATCAAACCGCAGCATAGATTCTGTCAACTTGCAACCAGGAACTATCAAACCGCAACCATAAAACAGTCAAAACGCAACTAAGAACTCAATATCCAACTCACGGATACAATAAAAAAACATCCACAAACAAGATGAAACAAACTTTCCAAACACAAAACTAAGCTAATATGATAAACCTAAACAAAAAAGTACAAAGAAATAACAACTTTAACCACTAAACAAGCTCAATCTAGTGAATAAAGTCTATAACTATTTGAACCAACCAAGAACAACAATAACCAATCTAAAATTCGAGCACACACAACGTAGATGATCAAACCATGGCTCTTATACCAATTGTAAGAGATTGGTTATCATAAACACACTAGAACAAATATAGATGGATCGCGTGGTATAGAGTCTAGAGATAGAAATAGAGAGAGTTGGGAACTTTAGAAAGAGAAAATAAAATCATATGATTGAAAGCTCCAACCCTCTACCTTGGACGGTAGAGGGTATTTATAGTTCTTACAAATATGCCCTCCTTCGGGCTGTGGATCGAGTGTACAATGGGTAAAGACTCGTCCGTCCTCTACGGTGTTACTTAACTAGCTAATAAACGTTTAAGACTACGAACTTTCTAATGCTAACAAATACTCGGCGTGACCGAGTCTTTAACATGGATTTACTAAATCCTAACAAGGTAAGTGGGCTTGGACTAGGCAACCTATTGGGCGAGCTGGTGGAGATCCTACAAAGCTAGTAAGTGACTTAAATGGTCTTACTCTTGATGAAGCTCAAGATGATAGATGAGAGTGGGACTTGACCTCTTCTCTCAAGTTTCCAGACGCCTCTTTATGTCATGCTATTCTTTTAACAGTGAACTTAAATGATATTTATGCTCCTCTTTTATCTTGGAACTCATGGGTACTTCGTAAGGTAAATGTTTGTGCTTGGCGGTTGCTCTGGATCGACTCCCAACCAGGTTAAACTTATGCAAGCGTGGTGTCAATCTTCCAACGTCTGTATATTTATTTTGTGGGTTATTTGATGAATCTCGGGATCATTGTTTCTTCTTATGTCCTAAAGTAAAAGTAGTGTGGTTGAATTTTTGGAGCTGGTGGAAGGTCCCTTCTCGGTTCTCTTTGAGTGACATCCTTAAAGGAAACTTTGATTTCATCAATGATAAGTGGACCATGAAGCTATTTCGCACTGTCTACTTGTCTTTTATTTGGTGTGTGTGGAAATGGAGGAATATAATTTTGCATGCTTCGTCAGATGAAGATATCTCTTCGGCTCAACACGAGGAAATATTCTCGGCGTTCTAAAGGTTATCTCTATTGTGGACTTCAAATTGTGCCTCTAAATGTCGCTTTTCTTGGTGCCATTGGATTAGAGTTCCTGGAGAAGTGGATAACTTATAATGTGTAGCCGCAGCTTAGCTTGGTGTTGGTGTTTAGGTATTTCATCTTAGTGTAATTGTTGTGCTTGGTTGCATTTTTCATTCCTTCTGGCTCTTTCTTAGAGCTATTTTTGTTTGTTAATTTGGCGTTTGCCTTTTTATAATATCTTTGGCTATTTCCAAAAAATTACTAGGTTCACATATTGATGTCACAGTAGTCTTCTTTTGCATAGGAAGCTTTGAGTTACAAGGTTTTAGCGGCTTCCTATCACCAGTAATGGCACAAGCTTCCTATAAAGCATAACTTTCTAGTTCATTAATCCTTGTAGCCAAAGATGTAGTACTTGGACTACCAAATGTCAAAGCTTTATGACCATCTCTTTCCTCCACATCTACATAGAGCTTAATACGTCAAACGAGTTCGAAGTGGAAGGAACTGTAGTATCATTTTTATCATTAGTTACCTTCGGTTTCAGTGGCGCCTTACGTTGATAAGCAAACTTAGTCTTCAAACCAATCTGAACCTCATATATAGCTTGCTTTGGCGCTTTCATGTTCTTAATAACATCTGTGACAAGTTTCTTAAGAGATTCATTAAGAACATGACCAAATACCTTACAACTTGAGCATATTGGAGGTGTCCACTCGCATTCAATACAAATAGTGTGCATAATATAACCCACACACTCAAATTTTAGTATCGGCACCACGAAGGAGTGTTTCAATTCCGAATAAGCTCTCAACTCAATCATGGCATGTGCATAACTCAAACTACCCCACGACTCCATGCACATAGTCGATGTGTAAAAATCAAGCATTAACAGGGTGCCTAGTTTGGTTCCAATAGCACTCAAACCATCTTCCATGAATGTAGTAATAAAAATATCAGAAAACTTAACCAAAACGGGAATACTGCACATATCCTCCTCCATAAGATTTGCATCCAGTGACCATTTTTTTAGGATAATGGCACGTTGAAAATTAACCTCAGACCATTTTTAGGCATCACATCTATCCCATCATTATAACAGAGTTTAAAGAAAAATAAACCTTTAGAGTTCATCATCGATTTGACAAGGCCAAACTTACTCTAGGTATTCTTGACATAGTTCTCAACAACGGGATACGCCACACGTTTGTCCAAAAAGAAACCATACACTGTATAAAAAATCATTTCATGAACAACTCAAACCAATTCTATTCAGACAGCTATGTGGAAAACTAGAAGGGGGGTTGAATAGTTTTTTTGATTAAAACTTTGTTGGGATTCTTGATTTGATGAGACAAAGTAAATAGAAGAATGAAACAAAGGGACTTAAAGTGACAAAGATGAAACTTACAAAAAGATGGAAGGACTTGCTTGCAAATGAAGATTTATTATTTAGTCCTTCGTAGAGATTTGTAAACCCTAATCCTCTAGTATATAAAGAGGACATGGGGTGTAGGTTTTATATATATGTCTTCCATAATGTAGTCAAAGGTGTGTGTGTGTGTAACCTAGGGCGTGTAGGTTATTGTAAACGCCTAGGTTAGTAGTTAACCTCTAAGATCTGAGGTGTCTTAGATCCCTGTTACAGTTAGGTAACACGTATTATTCTGATCAAATAGTATTTGGAGGTGATTGTGATGAAAGAAAAACATTTGGTCAATAACATAGTTGTTTGTTTAATTCCGTTGTGCATGTTCTCAATCTATGTTATTGTCAAACGCTAAAGGCTCAAAACGATCTCAAGGAGTCCTAAAAAACTCCACAATTGGTATCAGAGCACGGGGAGCTCGTTACCTAGGGATTCGCAAGGTTTTATTGGTCGAAGAATGGCGAAAAGAAGACAAAATTCGAATCTGGAATTTTTCGTCTAAGTTTCTGCAGCACTGTTTTGAAACAATCATAACTTTTTCGTTAACCGTTGGATCGTGACGAAATTTTTTGTGGACGTTCTCTATATACCCATCTAACTTTTCACTGGAGGGATTGTCGATCTGAGATTTTATGCAAAAGTTAAAGACTCTTGAATATGGCTGCAGACAAAGATTTTCAAAAACGAATTTTAGGGTTTTCATGCATATTCAACTTCTTGAATTTATTTTACTTGTTCTAATTCTTTATGGAAGTTGTTTATACATATGTGTGGTGTCTATTATTCGTGGAAAGAAGCTGCTATGAAGTGGTTTTAAGCTCGGTTTTCAGGGTTATAACATATCGATGTTTAGGGTTTTATGGATTCAAGTTGAAATCTTTTGCTGCTGCTGATCACAAGAAGCTATGAAGAGGGTGTTTATGTTACTGGAAACTGCTGGGATTCGAAGAGAATGATGATTACTGGAACAAGGAGTTACGTGAGATGTAATATTGGTAAAAGATTTGCATATCTGAGTTGAATGTTTATGAGGTAAACGTTGCAAAGCAAATTCTAACTGATATGTATTACTACTACTCGTACTTCGTGTTCCCACTGCTAGTATCTCAATTCCACTGCTAGTGTTTCTTGGTAACCACTGCTACGTTTCTCGAAACCACTGCTAGTTTATTTCGTTTCCACTACTAGTTACTTTCTAACTACTTCCAAGCTTCTCGGTTTCCACTGCTATTTATCTCAGTTACCACTGTACGTTTACACCTACTGCTATGAGGTTGATGATTAAGATCGTGGGTCAATCGATCAGGTCAATGATTATATTATTAACATGATGCTACTACACGAGTCTTGGATATTATAAATTTGATTGAGATTCTTGGCTAAATAATATTATTGGATCTCAACTTGTGATGGACGGTGTGAGCCTGATGTTTTTGACCATGCCTCAGTAATGTTTGACCTTTTTTATACTCATTGGGCTAATACTTCTCATGTGAACGTTTACATATGGTTACTGATTATGGATTTTGAATTAACTTGTGTACATGCATCTATGATTTATGCATAGGTTTCGTATACAATTTTGGTTTAAACTGCTGCTGGAACTCGTTTATAATTTGGATGTTCATGCTGCTACTTGGAAGTATCTTGATCTCATTGGTATTTGTTTGATCATGAACAAGAGAATTTAATAACCGACTTTGTTTTGATCAAATAAAAATTGGTCATTAAAAATTTGTCATGATGGTTTGTACTGCTACGCTTGTCCAATACATTTATTTTTCTACTGCTAGTGTTGTCCGATATAGATTGTTTCTACTGCTTATATTACTCGATATCGGATAATACATATTTTTGGTTCTCGTATGGTTTGGAAGATGTTGGACGACACACACATGATTGGTTATTTGGTTTACACACACAATATGGTTAACACATTTCAGGAGAAGCATATTATGATGTGTTTGAAATTCATGCTAACATCCCTATTTGTTGTTAACAAAAAGGGGAAGAGATGAGAAGAGATAGCATGGATTAAGGGGAAGACAAAGGAAGACAAGATTTGTTTCATTCACTGAGATGTTTACATCTCAACTTCTGCTACTTCGTCTAGGGAAGTTCGTACACGACTTTGTTTATTTTGTCATCATCAAATAGGGGAAGATTGTTGGGATTCTTGATTTGATGAGACAAAGTAAATAGAAGAATGAAACAAAGGGACTTAAAGTGTCAAAGATGAAACTTACAAAAAGATGAAAGGACTTGCTTGCAAATGAAGATTTATTATTTAGTCCTTCGTAGAGATTTGTAAACCCTAATCCTCTAGTATATAAAGAGGACATGGGGTGTAGGTTTTATATAATGTAGTCAAAGGGGTGTGTGTGTGTAACCTAGGGCGTGTAGGTTATTGTAAACGCCTAGGTTAGTAGTTAACCTCCAAAATATATGGTGTTTTAGATCCCTGTTACAGTTAGGAAACACGTATTATTCTGCTCAAATAATATTTGGAGGTGATTGTGATGAAAGAAAAACCTTGTGTCAATAACATAGTTGTTTGTTTAATTCCGTTGTGCATGTTCTCAATCTATGTTATTGTCAAACCCTAAAGGCTCAAAACGATCTCAAGGAGTCCTAACAAACTCCACAAACTTTGTTTTAAAGTATATAGATCGACTTATGTCAATCCATTTAGATCGTGTGTTGTATATTAATAGATGGACATATAAATAAGTAATGCAAGCAATAAGGATTAAAGGAACACAAAACCACAACAAGAGTATTTATAGTGGTTCGGCTACAAGGACACCTTCCTTGCCCTACTCCACTCCCCAAGTACCCAACTCGAGAGTTTCTAAGCACTACACAACACAAGCTCCTTAATGTAGCGGAAAAGCCTTCAATGCCTTCAACACGACACTCTATGAAGGGAGGAAAGAACTACCAACAAGATGCACTTCAGTGGTCTTGATGATGACGAAGTTTAGCAACTCATGACCTTGAGCTTACACGTCTTCAAGAGGTGGTGATTTCCCCTTTAAGAGGAACCTAGAGAATCACACAAAGATAAAACTAAATAGAATGATCCTTTGGATCTGTGGTTAGAGATGTTAGAACATAGAGAGAAAGTATGTCTAAAATGGGTAGTGAGCAAGAGAGAAATGGATCACTATTTATAGGCAAAACAAGCCTACAGTCCCACGGATCTGGCTGTTGGGTCAGCTTAGTCCGGATTTTGGGTTGCAAACAGGGTTATGGGTTATGGACCATGGGTCATGGACTTTGGATCATGGATACCCAACAAGATACAATGTACCTAGTCAATGGGTTATGGATCTTGGGTCATGGGTCATGGAATTTGGGTCATGGATCACGGATAATATCCAACATGACTTCATGCATATTGTTATGCAATGGGTCATGGGTTATGGATCATGCTCCATTGGGTATGGGTTATGGACTTTTGTTCTTACCCACCAAGATTCATTGTACCTAGTAAATGGATCATAGGGCATGGGTCATGGGTTATGGACTTTGGTTTTTAAACATTATTTACCCATTACAACATATACAAAGTACATATACATTTTTATAAAATGTAAGTAAACAATATTACTTGTAAGTGTTTTATAAAAATATCTTTGGTTTTATATAACTTATTTAACTAAACGTGTTTTGACGGTTTTGATATGTTTTGTAAGAGTATGTTAGTAAACTATTGTCTCAAAGTTTTTACGTATTTTAGTTATTTCATTAAAATGGTTTTACGTTTGTTATCGAAAAAATATTAGAAGATCGTAAAATATAAATAAACGTTTTTATGGTTTATCTGTATTAACAATCTCCCCCTTTTTATTGATGACAAAACATAAGATTATTTTAAGAAGAAAATAAAATTCGTAAAAATTTGAATTGGATTTTTTACTCTCTTCTCCCTCTTTTTGTCGAAACAAAAGAAGTGTCGAAAAGAAACTAACACATAGTGGAAAACGTTTTGAGAAAAACTTGTCAAAAGTAAAAAAATGAGAAAGAGTTAGAGGAAAAAATGTTAAGAGAAGTAGTAAGGTAAGAAGGAGGTTCTCGTCTTAGCTCCCCTTGACGGATGCTTCCCTTTGTTGAGGGCGTCAAGTAATTAGAAAGACTAAATGAGTGTATTGTAAGTATTTTGCAATGTTTTTAACTTTGACGAAAAAAGCTCCCCCTTGACGAGTGCTCCCTTTTGATGAGGGCATCAAGTAGTTAGGAAGCCTAAGTGAATGTTGTGCAAGTGTTTTGCAATGCTTTGCTTTGATGAAAAGCTCCCCATTGTTGAGGGCGTCAAAGTCTTCATGTGTATTTTTAAAATCTACAAAACAAAGGTTAGAAAACAAGTATATGGTGCATTGTTTCCTGCAAATGAGCTTCAAGTTAGCTCAAAAAATTGTAATCTTTCCACCAGTTCTGCCGGATTCTTCATGTTAGGGATCCGTCCATGCAAAAACTTGGGAACCGTGTACCTACATCTTAGTGGCAGCAATGTAGATATAAATAGTGACGTACACGTCCAAATGAGTTATGTATTGTTGCACTAAACACATTCACATAGCTATATAGCAAACAAACATGTAGTTTCATTTAATAAAACAAGAGAAATAATACACATATCTCTAAAACTAAGAAAATGATACAAACATGTATTAGAGAAAATTTTCTAAAAATATAAGTTGCGCCTAAGACTAGAGGAAACACCACTGGTTCTTGCATTCCTATGTTTAGGGATGATTAGATTTGTTGACTTCATCAAAACGTTCAAGAAGATGATAGAACATGAAACGTAATTCCTCACATACTTCATGAACTAACCCTTGGACATGTTGAGTGATGCAGGTATTCCGACCAAGATCTAATATTTATTATTCTCGTCTACCTAAGGTCTACCTAATGCACCAACGAGCAGTGAACCCGATTGTGCGAAGTATAGAGAGTGGTAAAGCCGAGGTCGTTCCCAAGAGCTATGTAGATGAGGAGCCTATTAAGTCTAAATGTCACTTGTTTTAAACTGGTTTTAAGGTTGAATTTATTAATTAATTAAAGACAAGAAAGGAAATGCAAAATAAATAAAGGTTGTGAACAATGGAGTGAAAGTGTGCTAACCTAACTAATCATTCTATCATGCAAAGTCTATGTTTTCTAAATTACTTCCAATTGATTCAAGTGGGGGTTTAAGTCGCTAGGACAACATTTGGTCAATTCGTCCTAACCAACAAAGGCTCCTACCCAAGGTCAAAGGCCAATCCTTTGGGGAGTCAAGGGTCTTAAGTCACCTAAGCCAAGTCATTAAGTACCCTACATGAAAGAAAGATTCTAAATAATAAGTGCCCTGGCGCTAGCATATTAGACACTCATCCCTAACTTCTTAAGTTCGTCTATACGAACGGTAATCATTTGGTCAGTTTGCACATGAGGGAAAGGTCGTCAGTTGGTCAATTCTTACCAATTCCTTCTCTACCTGCTTACTTAGGGTCAGTTAGTCAATTCTCCTAAGAAACTAGATACGACCGCATTTCAAAACTACTGAAGCTAGGGTAACTACCATCGAACTATGCATGCATACACTAGAAACAATTTAATGGAAGCATTAAAACACAAACAATATAATCAAGGAATCATAACTAGGCTAGCACCAAAGGTGCTTAGCCGATCATATTAAAAGATACGATAAATTCAATGTTTAGCATAATGAAAGACATGAATTAAAGTAAAATATAGAAATGATCGCTAAAGCTTATCAATATGGTGTGATTTCACCCTTGGAGATGGCTCCCTATGCTCCGTGTGATCTGCCTTTGGAATCCTCTTCACGTTCTCTGCCTTTGAGTTGTGAGTTAATGATGTGAAATGCAGATTTCAGGGCTTGTATTTATAGGCCCGATCATAGTTACGGCGTAACTTAAGTTGCGAGTTACGCCGTAACTTATTATCTTCACAAAATATGCCTCGTTAAAGTGACTACGGCGTAACATAAGGAATGGTTTACGCCATTGTTAGCAGCTCTGCTGTAGAGTAGATGTGAGTTATGCCGTAAACTCTTAACAGAAGGTTGTTACGTCGTAGTGTTTGTGAGGATATTACGGCGTAGTTGCTGGAGGCGCGAAATGCTTCATGACCTAGATGATTACGGAGTAACCTTAGCTGAGAGTTACGCCGTAACTGCAGTTGAGTTGGTCTTCAGTGGTAAAACACAAGCTACGGCGTAATTGAGAACACGAGTTACGCCGTAGCTTCTTCATAAATAGCATACTATTATAAAACTGTTAGAAAAATCTTCGAATCCGTGTATCTATGCTCCAATGCTCATAACTTACCTGAAAGTGAAATATAAAGGAATACAAGCGTAAATCCATATAAATGACATAAAATATGAGCATAACCGGGGGAACTTAACACTAAAAAGTCAGGACTATTTGATGTTATCAAATATCCCTCCACTTGAACTCTACTTGCCTTAAAGCAGACCTTATTAGAAAATTTTCTAAAAAGATATCCCCCAAAACCTGGAAAATATGAGTTTAAAAATTCCTTATGCTAGAATAAATCAAAGACGATCACCTCGCGAAATGGGAACAAACACTCATATTCTCTCATCTAGTCTAAGTGTCAATGTCGGGGTGATCACTCAAAGCACAGACACAGCATGTATTCTATCATAAGCTTGGCGGTTACACAAATCTCCACCACTAGAGTTAAGGTCTAAACAATATTTGAAGGCAATATAGGTGGATACAAAATGAGGTTAAGGGTGAAATTTCATTACTAACGTGTCATGGTAAAGTGGACAAAATCAGTGATACATGACCAAATCCATGGCCAGGACACCAAAGATTGCTCGCTTCATCACCTAGGCACGCTTCATGACTAAAAGGTAGGATAAGACATGGGAAATAATTGGTGTAAAATAAAAATAACAAAACAAATAGTCTTAACCTATAACCAAGTTGTCATCGCCCACCTTCCATCCAAAGTTCAAGCTTTACAGTGAAGAAACCGGATCATGAAATATCAAGTAGATGTGCCATTAGCGGACGTCATGATGGGCACATTACCTGTTCTTCAAACAGTTGGTGTAATATTATCACCAACTCAATTCTTCAAATGTGTCCGAGGTGGCCTCATCGATGCTTAATATCCGATGAGCTCATAGTGCTTATGAAATTGCACTAAACAATAAACAATAAACAATTTTATTTTATTTTATTTTGAATAATAACTAAATAAACATCCCCCACTTGAGATGAACATATAATGAGAATATGGGGGTCTTCGATGATCTTCAAATGTAAGTCTTTGAAAAAAGCGTGATTTCGCAACCTCTCTACTTGAACCTTGAACTTGGGCAAATAGTGACTTCCAGATCACAAATTAATACTACACGGTAGACTAAGGTGAGGGTGTAACGAAACAAAAATAAAGGGTTTGAAATGAAAGGAAAGGCTCTGAAGGGTGTATCTAGGGGTATCTTGCACTAAAGGTGAGTGCAAGAAAAAGGTTTAACATGGGGGTCGAAGAGTCGAGGTGACTAATCGATAGACACACAAAAATAGGCTATTTGGGTGATAATCCTAAAAATATTGCCTTCTCAAACTGATTATTCCATATATATCAAGCTAACTTAACATACCTCATTTCTGGTCTCGAAATGATGCAAAGGCCAAGTTCTAAAGTTTACAAGCTACCGGCACACTCATAATTTGGTGGACTTGGGTAAATAAGTGGAAACGGATAAGGCTAATCTTACCATGAAATATCAAAGGTTATAATGTGCTCGGCTAAGGTCTAAACTAGTTAGGTTAAATAAAACATGTCAAAATGTTAAAAATGGCATAATTTTTCAAAATAAACTATAAAAACGAGGGTAATTAAGTTCAAGTAATAATTCTACTCCCTTCCCCCCACTTGAGATGTACAAAGTCCCTTTTGTACTAAACGTCAAATAAAGGTGAAGTGAAAGTAGAAATAGAGCGAGAACTTCCCTGAAATTCGCTCCTAAAAAGAAAGAAGACAAACGAAAAAAATTGTGCCTTCATTAAGCATCTTGAGCAAACTTCGATCCGTAAAATCACAACTAACCAAGAAGCATAATTCTAAGAAGAAAAACAAAAACAAAACAAAACTAAGTCACTTTCGTAGCAATCGCGGTTGCATTTAGCATGTGCAACAAGCCTTTTAAACCACTTGGTGTCCCAAGTGGACGAGTGTAGTATCGTGAGGGCTTACATGAAATATACCCACAAAGTTCATTGAAAACTAATACAAGGTTATCGTGCTAATATTGAAAAAAAAAATTAAGACTGCAGGATTGGTTAGACCTGGAATTTTTCTACAAAAGACTGTTACGGCATAATAATGGATGGAGATTACACCGTAATGGTTGAAAACCTGCAGAGAATCAGCTACCGGAGAGCTGTTACGGCGTAACCATAGCGAGACTTACGCCGTAACCTCATAACAGGACATAATCAAGCCCCCATTTTAATCGTCATGATTTCATCTCCAATTCCTGCAAAAATGTTAAAAGCACAAAACACAACAAATAAAAATGAAAAGAAACAGGAATGAAAAGGATAATTTGGGTTGTCTCTCGAAAGAGCACTTTTCTTTATTACCGAGTCTTTAGGTTAGACTCAAAGCCATGGGGTTTTGTATCAACCACCACCAGAAGTGGTGCTCAATAAATTTTCTGCGTTATTCTCAAAATCTCCTATTTTCTGGCGGCAATCAATCATCCATTCGGTAAAACCTTTTTTCCTGACTGTATTGCCGACACCGGAGGTACCAAAATTATGCAAAAGCCATTCGTTGAGTGAGAAACATGACTTTCCGTATACGTCGTCTTCAGCCATCATACCTTGAGAATAATTGTTACAATAGACATCATTCTTGGTTGCCCCTTTATCAATGAACTTCTTATCCTGAAGACGATATTCGTCGTAATCGAGCTTGAGCCTTTTGATCAGACCTGTATTGACATTAGAGTCCCCAAATATAATTTTGTAACAATCTTGGAAATATAGATTTCCAAACTTGATATCATGTCTTTCAATCTCATAAGGGCATGTCCATTCAAAATCTTCTACTTTTTCATTATAACCCCCATTGCAATAGTCATGAAATGGGTTACATGTGGGCCATGCTTGCATAGATCCATCTTGCTCGGCTAATATAGGAATGCAGTAATGCTTGTTAAGATCTGGAGCTTCTTTGATATCCTTGATCTGATTAGCTTCAGCATGTTCCTATTTACAACTATCAACATCTTTTTCATAATTGTTAGACCTGACCTCATCGCATAAAGGTGGATCAATTAAGGGCATATTGACCAGGTTACTTTATTTTGAAAATTCTGAATGAGGGTTCAATCGCTCATTCATATCAAAAGTAACTCATTCCCCCTCTATTCTTAAAGAAATTTTCCTTTCAAAAACTTTTATATGAGCACGATAAGTAGCTAAAAAGGGTCTCCCAACAATTAAGTTGCAATGCTCCTGTTCACCCATGTCAATAACCACAAAATCAGTGGAAAAAAGGAATTTACCAATTTTTAGTAAAACGTCATCAACAACCCCCCCTGAGGTACAACCTTAGAAGAAATAGCTATTTCAATCATCATTGTTGTTTTTTTTAGATTGGTTAGTTTCAAAATATCAATCAATGAAGTGGAAATAAGATTAACTCCAGCTCCTAAATCAGCTAAAGCGGGAATCTTAAGGTTACCGATGGTGCAAGGCAATATAAAGCTTCCTTGATAAGGCTCCTTTTCAAGAAGCTGGCATGGAAAACTTTCGTCATTTTCATATCCGTCATCTTCTGTCAGGTAATTAATCCCACAAAGGTCGTCTTTGATAGCCGGAGTATACTGCTCTTCTTCCTGATCATCTTGTGCAAATACGACTTTGCATGTAATAACTTCATCTTTCCAAGTTCTGAAATTTTTAGCAAGCTGCCCAATTTGAGTTTCTAACTTCTTGATCGCGACATCTTGGTTTCTTAATTTCATATCTATGTCTTCTTTCACTTTGATCATCCATTACCAACTAGTGTTTACATATGGTTTCTTGAGTTTCTAACTTCTTGATCGCGGCATCTTGTTTACATAAAAAACTAAACAAGTAAAAGTGATTTTATGATTTAGTAATACATATGGACACCAAATAGTGTTTACATATTGGAAAAATATATACATAACTAATATGTATTATAGTGGGTAAATATAAATGGGTAGAAGTTTAAAGTATTTGACCCATTGACCGAATACATTGAATGTAGTTGGGTAAAACCCAAAGTCCATGACCCATACCCATGGAGCATAACACATTGCATGACATCATGCATAAGTCATAAATGGATATTATCCATCACCCATGGTTTTAACCCATGACCCATGGTTTTAACCCATGACCCATGGACTAGATGCATTGCATCTTGTAGATACATTGTATCTACTTTATACCCATGGTCCAAATTCTAGGACCCATGACCCATAACCCATGACCCATGACCCAAAATCCATGGGCAAAGAGGAGCGTCCCACGGATCCCCAGGAAGACACTGGAATCCGTGGAACAGTAGCACTTTTTCCTCTATAAATAGTGAGCCATTTCTTCATTGTAACTTACCCCTCTCACATATATTTTCTCTTTGAGTTGTAAACTCTCTAACCACAGATCCAAGTGATCTTTGTATGTAGTTTTGTGTTTTTGTGATTCTCTAGGTTTCTCTTAAAGGCGAGATCACCACTTCTTGAAGTCGAGCAAGCTCAAGTCCATGAGTTGCCATGCTTCGTCATCATCAAGACTATTGAGGTTCTCTTGTTGATACTTATTTCTTCCTCCATAGAAGTGTTGTGTCAAAGGCATTAGTGAAGGATGCTGAAAGAGTCAAGACGAAAGAATTAGTGAAAGGTGCTTAAACGTCCGTGTCAAAGGCATTAGTGAAGGATGCCGAAAGAGTCAAGATGTAGGCATTAGTGAAAGGTGCTTAACGTCTGTGTCAAAGGCATTAGTGAAGAATGTCAAAAGATTCAAGACGAAGACATTAGTGAAAGGTGTCGAACGTTCGTATCAAAGGCATTAGTGAAGAATGCCTAGGGTGTACAATCGATAAGGTGCATCGAAGTACAAATAGAGATAGGGTGTATCCAAGGATATTGATATCCTTCTTGATGTTGTCATAAGGAGTGGATCTCCTTAGGGATAGGATTTGTGTAGTACTGGGTAGTAGTTCCTCCTTTGTAATGGAACTCGGTATCTAGCGTTGTACCGGATAAAGGGTAGGCGACGTTGTGATAGGTTTGGTTCTACCTCATGGAAGATCCCAGTATCTAGCCTTGTACCAGATAAAGGGTAGGTGACGTTGTGATAGGTTTGGTTCTACCTCGTGGAAGAACCCGGTATCTAGCCTTGTACCGGATAAAGAGTAGGCAATGTTGTGAAGGCTTCTCCGCCACAAGGAGTTGGTGTTGTGTAGTGATTACGAACTCTCAAGTAGGTAAATCAAGGAGTGGAGTAGGGCAAGGAAGGTGTCCTTGTAGCCAAACCACTATAAATACTCGCGTTGTGGTTTTGTGCCTCTTACTCTTTATCTTAGTTTATATTTATCTATATGCTTGTCTATTTACATCCAACATAGACGTTCAAATAGATTGACATAATTCGATCTAAATATTTTGAAACATAGTTTTAATCGGTAAAACTATTCAACCCCCTTCTAGTTTTCCACACTCTTGACTTCTTCTTTAAGCGGGCATTCTTTGGCAAGGTGAGCGCCATTGCAAGTATTGCAACCAAATTGTTTAGAGTGCACATTTTACTTCAGCTTTTTCATGTCCCTACCAAGACTCTCGAGTTTATTATTTATGGATGCAATGCCATCCATATTTCCACTTATGCTTCTATTGCTTCCTCCGTTATGCCATTTATGAGAGTGGGCAACCATCTTTTGAATAGCATCCAAATCTCTTGTAGGAGTTATCCCAGGGATTGGCCCTTGCGAATCGAGCATCTATCTCGTGGAGATGTTTATACCCTTGTAGAAGACATTTACCTTTTGCTGGCTATTAAGGTCATGAGTTGGGCATTTGTAAAGGAGATCATTATATATTTCCCATGCTTGGTACATGTTAGGAATTAGAAATTCCCGGTATTAAAGAGTCGGTCACCTCAAGTATATGTAATCATTAGAAAGCTCGTAGTCGTAGTTCTTTTAAGTTAAGTAGTATTTAGTTAAGTAACACCGTGGAGGACGGACGGGTCTTTACCCACTGTATGCCTGATCCACAGCCCGATGTGTGGCGATTTATGTAAGACTATAAATACTCTCTACCTTCCAAGGTAGAGAGTTGGAGCTCATAATAATATCTTTCACTTTCTCTCACTAAGTTCCCTAAACCTCTAACTTTCTCTCTCTAGAATTCCACTTATACGCCACCTTGTTGTTATGGTTTGATGTGTATGTGAAAACTAATAACCTACAATTGGTATCAAGAGCCATGGTTAGATCATATCTTGCACATCTTTGGATTTCTAGTGGTTTTTAGGTGGTTTTTGAGTTTGAAAAAGTTTAGTGGTTTTTGCATCATTTGGTTGATTTCTTGTGTTAAAGCTTGGATTTTGTTCGTACTTTTATGTTTAGAATCATCACAAGTGTTTAGGTTTTCATTTTGTAAGCTTGAATCATCTTGGTTGGGTTGTTTTTGGATTAAATAGTGATGTTTATGTGGTTTCTCTTGCTAGCGACTTGATATACGGACTTATTTCTTCGTAGCGACTTGCTTCACAATTTTGTAGCGAGTTACAGTTTTGGAGCTAGCGACTTAGACCTAGCGATTAACAGTACAAGTAGTGGACTCTCCACTACGGGTAGCGACTTGGTGGTAGCGACTTGGTCTGTAGCGAGTTGCTCTTTAGCGACTTGTATCTCTAGCGACTTGAGTAGCGAATTGCTGCCAAAATTTTGCTAGCGACTTGAGGCTTAGCGAGTTACTACTTAGCGACTTGCTTTTGTCTAGCGACTTGGGACTCTAGCGACTTAGTGGTGTAGCGAATTAAGTGTTAGCGACTTAGTGCATTATCTTCTAGCGACTTAGTGCATTATCTTCTAGCGACTTGAGTGATTGTTTACGGTTTTCTCTTGATTTAGTAAAATCCCGTGAAAGAATCTATTTCCCGGTTTAATCATAGAGTTATAAAATCCCGTATAATCTGTTAACATGACTACCAACGTCCCTACTATCATCTCCACTGTTGCCGAGGATGTACAAGCAGCTGGCTCAGATACTCGTCCACCCATGCTTGACAGAACTGACTACGATTCTTGGGCTCAACGAATCAGACTGTATTGCCTTGGAAAGGAAAATGGTGTCAACATTCTCAAATCCATTGATGAAGGACCATATCGAGTTGAGACGACTAGAGACATACTTGATACTAATGAAGATGGTACTCATGTTTACGGAATGGACAGACCTAAGATGTATGATGAGCTTGATGATAAGGATAAAAAGAGATTCGATGCAGATATCAGGGCTTCAAACATTGTTCTTCAAGGTCTTCCTAAAGACATCTACAAGCTGATCAATCATAACACTAATGCAAAGGCAGTTTGGGATAATGTTAAGATGCTTCTCTCAGGTTCAGAATTAACTATGGAAGACAGAGAATCCCAACTCTCTGACGAATTTGAGCACTTCAAGATGAAACCAGATGAGAATGTCTATGAGTACTATGTGAGATTTCATAAGTTAGTGAATGACATGAGGAACATCAGAATGACTATGCCTAACATTCAGTTGAACTCAAAATTTGTGAACAACATGAATCCCGAATGGCACAAGTTTGTCACCGCTGTGAAGCTCACTAAAGGATTGAAGAATACAAACTATGAGCAACTCTATGCCTTCCTCCTTCAGAATGAGAGACATGCTATGTTTGAAAATTTGATTCTCAATCAGTTCAAACCCAACCAGGGAGAGACAAGCTCGTCTAATGACTCAACAGCTTTCTACTCAAACATCGGAATCACAACCAAAGCATCACAAGTCATACCCTTGGGTAATGGTAATCACAAACTCATTCATGATCCTATGTTCAAACAAGCTGATGCTGATGCTCACGTGGGTAACTTCATTAATCAACTAGCTCTTCTCATTAGTCAAAACATGAATTCTCTCCCACAAACCAACAACAACCTCAGAACTGCATCTAACCCACACAATCAAGCCACTGTTAAAGATGGAAGGATCGTGGTGCAACCAGTTCAGGAAAGACAGTATGATCAGGGAAGAGGTGGAGCTGGGAGAGGTTATGTTGGCAACCAGAATCGAGGAAGAAATGGTAACCAAGGTCAAGCTAAGCCAATCAAATGTTATAACTGTGGTGGTGAAGGACACATTGCAAGGAACTGCACATCTCCAAAGCGTCCACAGAATGCTGATTACTTCAGAGATAAGATGCTGCTGGCACAAGCTCAGGACAATGGTGCTGCTTTGGATGAAGAGGAATTGCTGTTTCTTGCTGAGGGCAATGCCAAGACCTATGATGCAGATGTGGATGAGCAGCCTATTCAGGAGATAGGTCACAATCATCAGAATGCCTTTCAAGTCGCTGACTGTGATGCATACGACTCTGATGTAGATGATGGACCTACTGCACACACAATTTTTATGGCTAGCATTTCTCCAATGGTTTCTCCCAAGATCTCTTCTTCACCACAAGCTGGCCCATCCAAGGACAAACTCATCTCAGAGGTATTAAAACTATACGATGATGCTGATGTGCAACAGATGCATGACAAAGTACAATCAACTGAAACTATTGAATCAAATGTTGAAAATATGGGTAATAACAATATTGTCCCATACGATCAATACGTGAAACAAAGTGAAAGTGAAGTTGTACCAAGTGATGCATCTTCTGCAGTCAACAATGACTATGTCTTTGATGAATACACTGCATGTGCTCCTAATGATTCCGTAATTTCTGAACTAAATGCCTATAAGGAACGTGTTGCTATTTATGAACAACGTGCAAAATTTGAGTTGACCACTCGTGAGCAGGAAATGGATGACCAAGTGAGTACAGTAATTAGAAAAAGTAAGTTTAGAGAAGAAGTATTGAAACAAGAATTACATTCCTTGCAAGAAAAACTTTCTAAAACAGCTAAGCAAAAACAAGAACTTCAAGAAAATGTGAAAATGCTTAAGCAAGAATTTAATGCAAAGGAATCAAAACTCTTGAGAGATTTTTCTAATCTGAAAACTTTGAAAAACAAACTTGAAAACAAGTTGTACATACAAGGAAACACCATTCAGACTGCTCACATGGTCACCAAACATCGAGTCTTAAGCGATAAGCATAGCATTCCCCTTGTTGAGGAAGCAAATCCAGAGGTAATTAAAAAGGCTAGAAATGCTCATAAGGTGCTTTATGATGGTAATGAAATCCTTAAGCCTAGGCAGAAACCTAGTTGCGTTGAGTGCACTGAGGAAGATAAGAAATCAAATGAAATCACTAGGGAAAAGATGAATATGAAACAAAATGATCCCAAACGCAAAGAGAAAAACATAATTATCACTCCTCATGATTACAAGAAGGAAAACTGGATTTCCTTGAACAAGTTTAAGCCTCAGACATTGTTGACTCCCGAACAAGTCTTCTGGAAAAAGGATTTAGATAAGCAGAAAGCGGAAAACATTGTTGAAACAAACCCTCCTCTTTGGAAAATGCCTAGAGCGACTGTGTATCCTCCTAATACACCAATGCATCTTGTACCTAGAACAATTGCCACTAAAAGCAAGACATTAATTAGCCAATACGTTATATTTCAACTATTTGTTGATTTTGAGAAAACTTGCAAGAAAAGGATCACACCCACTGGTATAACTGAAGGAGAAAGGGGTTTTGAACAAATGAAAGAATGTTATTTAACTGAGGTCATGCCCTTCTTTAAACTTCTAAAAGATCACTTTGAGAGTCTTAAAAAGGGGATAGAAAATGATATTAAGGGAATGGAAAAGGAATTTGATGCAATGGTTGTTGAAGTTAGTGACTATGAGCGTGCACTGAAATATAATGAGATTGAGAGAAAGAACTTGCATACATTAAATGTGAATCTTATTACTGAATGTGTTGCTCAAGATGTGTTTTTCACTGCTTCAAATTGCTCTATTAATGCTTCCAAATTTCATGAACTATCTGTGGCCCTGAAAGTCTCCCATGATCGTGTCATTGAGCTTGAAAAAACTAATTCTAAACTAAACGAGAAAATTGAACTGGATGATCACGACAATTTCGTTAAACATTTTTCTAAACTAGAAGTTGAGCATTTTAATTTACAACTAAAATATCAACATCTTAAAGAAAATGTCAAAACTTCAAATGTCAAGACATCTTCAGATGCTCCAGAGTTTGATGCAGTTTTTCAAATTAACAAACGTGATGAACAGATTCAAGCTCAGTGCAACACGATCAGAAAGTTGAAAGCCCAAATCTCTCAATTAAAGGGTCAAACAAACAATATGACAGGCTCCCAAATGCCTCCTCCTTTAGATTCTCAGAATTCTCAAACGTTTCATCTTCAAAACCTAGTAAATGCTTTACAAAAGGAAAACGAAAGTTTTCTAGAAGAAAATTAAAAGGTTAAACGTCATTTCAATGAGTTATTTGAATCAATTAAAGTCACTCGTAACAAAAACAACGAACAAATAGCTTCATTGCAAAAGGAAATTGAGAATCTGAAGAGTCAGGTAAAAGGGAAAATGCCAATGACCAATGGGGAGAATGTTGTATCAAAGGTTCACTCTTGTAATAAATATGCTTTATCTGTGACATATGTCCCTCCTCATCTAAGGAACAACAAACTTGCCATTCAAACATACTTCTCATCCCTTAAGGATTTCCTAGAATGTCTGCGTGAGATTGTTGAAGAGGATAAGCTAGAGAAACCTCATGATAATGCAATTAGACATGCATGCTTATATGCCAAACGATCTCAAGAAATCTTAGAATGCTTGATCACAATATGCCCAAAGTCATTAGGTGAGAGAGTTAATCCTTTGATTCCATGCTCAATGCCTAACGCTAAGTATGATATGCATTCGATTCCCAATGTTTTGAATGTGAACCGTAGAGTGCCGTTAAGTAGTTCAGATTCCAGATCTGTCAATGCTAAGAAAGAGAACTCAAGTGTGCCTTCTAGGAGTACAAATCACAGTACCTCTAGTTTTATGAAAGTGAACCTAAGTGCACCTGCATGTAGTTCAGACCCCAATACATCTAAACAGGTGATGCAAAGAGTAGTTAAACCAACTAATGTTCCCATTCCCTCTACAGGAGTAATCAGTGACATTAAATGGAGCAGGTCAAAGTCTCAAGACAATACAAGGAATGATAGGACCTCTCAAGCTAAGAATGTGCATTGGAAGAGAGTAGAAGAACAATCTAGGAACTTTAAGCTTGAATTGAATAAAACGAATCGTGTTGATTCTAGTATTAGCCATAGGCGTACTGTAATTAATTCGAATTCCGATACTATTTGCAAACCTTGTACTGATGTCTGCTTGAATTCTGTTTCTAATCATGAATGTGGTGTTACTGTTCTGCCTAATGATGTTAATTGTCCAGTTAATATTGTTAATGCTAAAATTCATGCTAAGAAGGTTAAAAGGCAAAAACGAAAGAAAGTTAGAAAACAGTGGAAACCCACAGGAAGAACATTCAGTAAAATAGGCTTTTATTGGACACCTGTTGGTCTTAAGACTAATCAAATAATGCCCACTAGAAAATGGATGCCTACTGGTAGAACTATTCCCTTAAGAAGTGATCACACTGTGAATAGGGCTAATACTGACACTAGTACTGCATCTATTCACAACAATTCCATTGCCTCACTTTCTGATATGAATGCTTCTATTTCTGATGTGGGTGTTCCAACCATTGTAACTAACCAAATGGAACCCATTCTTGCATGGGGATCCCAATTATCCAGTTATCCATTCTTGTCTGTGTTCAACTGCAGATCGTTCAAATCGTTCTGTGGTACCTGGACTCAGGCTGTTCCAAGCATATGACTGGAGATCGGTCGCGGCTCATGAACTTCGTGAGCAAATTCATCGGGACTGTTAGATTTGGTAATGATCATTTCGGTGCGATTATGGGTTATGGAGATTACATTGTTGGTGATAGTGTCATCTCTAGAGTGTATTATGTGGAAGGTTTAGGTCATAATCTGTTCTCTGTTGGTCAATTCTGTGATTCTGATCTAGAAGTAGCCTTCAGAAAACATACCTGCTTTGTTAGAGATCTTAATGGTAAGGAACTGTTAAAAGGAACTCGTGGATCAAATCTTTACACCATCTCTATTGATGACATGATGAGGGCCTCTCCAATCTGCTTGTTATCAAAGGCTTCAAAAACAAAGTCATGGTTATGGCATCGTCGTCTCAATCACTTGAACTTCGGCACCATCAACGATCTTTCCAGAAAGGACTTAGTTGTAGGTTTACCTAGACTAAAGTATGAAAAGGATCATCTTTGTTCAGCATGTCAATTGGGAAAAAGCAAGAAGTATGCCCATAAACCCAAACCTACTAACTCTGTCACAGAAGTTCTTCATATGATTCATATAGATTTATGTGGACCTATGAGGGTGCAGAATATATTTGGGAAGAAATATGTGTTAGTTGTGGTTGATGATTACTCTAGATTCACCTGGGTCAAGTTCTTAAGGACAAAGGATGAAACTCCTGATATCATCATCAAACTCATCAAACAGCTGCAGGTTCGACTAAACAAAACTGTCAGAATTATCAGAACAGACAATGGAACTGAGTTTGTCAACAAACAACTTAGTGAATTCTATGAAAGCATTGGAATCAGCCATCAAAGAAGTGTTCCACGAACCCCTCAACAGAACGGTGTAGTTGAAAGACGAAATTGTACTCTTGTTGAAGCCGCTAGAACAATGCTGATCTACTCAAAGGTTCCAATGTTTCTCTGGGCTGAAGCAATTGCCACTGCATGCTACACACAAAATCGTTCCCTGATTCACACTGTTCATGGAAAAACTCCATATGAACTTGTCCACAACATAAAACCTAATCTATCTTTCCTTCGTGTGTTTGGTGCATTGTGCTATCCAACTAATGAGGGTCAAGACTTAGGCAAACTTAGGGCCAAAGCTGACATTGGAGTATTTGTAGGATATGCATCAAACAAAAAGGGATACCGAATCTACAACAAAAGAACCCGAAATATCATGGAAACAATTCACGTTACGTTTGATGAGCTGACCGGTCAAATGGCTCCTGGACACTCCAGCTCAGGACCCGCACTTCAAAACAGTCCCATTGGTTCATCCCTTGTTCCAAACTCCTCTCAAGAAACTCCATATGTACCTCCATCTGAAGATGATGTAAAGAAATTGTTTGATCCTATGTTTGATGAACTGTATGATTCAATTACTAATGAGGTGCTGATCCCTACAACAGAGGATGCTCATATTCCAGTGAATGAAGTCAATCCCTCAGTCTCAATATCTTTAAGTCAAGAAGCACCTGGTGTTGATCCTTCAGTCTCATCAACAAATCATCATTCTTCAAATGTACATCATGGGAATGTTTCTGGCATCAATGATGAAGTTAATCCCTTTGCGACTCCTGAAGATACTCCATTTGAAAACATATTTGCTACTCCTGAATCATCATCAGAACCATCTTCTTCAGGAGACATCGACTCAGCTACCTCAGTTCCTCAACAACTGCCACATGAACACCTCAGAAAATGGACTCACGATCACCCCTTAGACAACATCATTGGAAATCCCTCTCGTCCTGTATCAACCCGGAAACAACTCGCAACCGATGCCTTATGGTGCTTCTTCAACTCCGTACTATCTAAGATCGAACCAAAAGATGTTAAAACTGCCATGAATGAAGATAGCTGGTTCAATGCCATGCAAGATGAAATTCATGAGTTTGATCGTCTTGATGTATGGGAGTTAGTACCTGCTCCAGACTGTGCTATGATTATAGCTCTCAAATGGATCTTCAAAGTAAAACTTGATGAGCATGGTGATGTGTTGAAGAACAAGGCTCGATTAGTTGCTAAAGGATATCGTCAAGAGGAGGGTATAGACTTTGAAGAATCTTTTGCTCCAGTTGCTCGAATTGAGGCAATCAGAATCTTTCTGGCTAATGCTGCTAGTAAGAACATGGTAGTATATCAGATGGATGTAAAGACGGCATTTCTGAACGGAGATCTTAAAGAAGTCGTCTACGTCAGCTGTCACATCCCCAAAATATCGCAGCGGAACGATAGTGTCATTGGGATATGACGTCATAGCACAAAGTATGGATAAAGAAAACGACCTCTATAATGAGACGTTTTAAAGAGTTTACCATTCGATTAAATAAGTTAAAGTTTACAACACATGAGATTCCAAAGTTTGATACTACATATAGGTTTACAAAATATGTCGAATGGTAATAGATAGAAACACTAGACTCCAATGTATGCCATGAGACCCAAAAGCTCCATGAAATGCTATCGCCTTACAACCTGAGATAAATATGCTAAAAAGTGTCAACACAAAGGTTGGTGAGTTCATAAGTTTGTGTTAAAATGATTTGAAATACTTAGAGAATTGTTCACTCAGCAAAGGCATTGTAAATCCACTCAGTTCCAAGTTCCGCCCATACAAAACTTGCAACCTATGTGTTCACAACCCATTGCCTAAAATAGAATAACAATCATGAATATGCGCAATAAGGTAGTTAAAAAGTATAAATGTCACCACAAGAGTCTTCCAACATATAAATATTGGGATGTTTGTAAATTAATAGCCTTCCAACAACTTAATTTGGAGCCATTAATTCTTGTATATTTGTAAATTAATAGCCTTCCAACAACTTAATTTGGAGCCACTAATTCTTGTATGTTTGTAAATTAATAGCCTTCCAACAACTTAATTTGGAGCCACTAATTCTTGTATGTTTGTAAATTAATAGCCTTCCAACAACTTAATTTGGAGCCACTAATTCTTGTATGTTTGTTCCAAATATGCATATGAAATCAAGTATAACCCAATCAAGTGTATAACGCAATCAAGTCTAAAGTACAAGTAGTGTCGTTTGGTAAAAGAGTTTAAATGTTTGGATAAATAAGCATATATCTCGCCCCCAAATAGTTTATAGGAATTTAAATGAGTAAAAGCGGGGTATGAACTCACCTGGTATGATTGATACGCTAACAAAATGACGTGCACTAAAATGAGGCTCGGAAACTATCCGCGACCTAAATGAATGTTATGACTTGATTTATGATATGTTGTTGTGAATGCGTGATACAATGTTGTGCATGCAACTCTATATGATATCCATACCACTTGTACGTTTTGGAAATAATGTTTATCGTCAAAATATGTTTATGACATCCCGTCATATTATAAAATGCTTTACAAGTATTTATGTTGAAATGATATCCCACGATAGTCATTTAATGATTTATTGTGAAATTATAACTTTTCGTCGTAAAATAATGTCGTTGAAATTTTCATGAAAGTGACTAAAATGGTCTTGAAAAGTTAGTCGTAAAATGGTGTACGTCGAGCGTTAGGAAACGAACTCAACGGTTTTGGGAAGCTTGTATCAATATCTTAAAGTTTTAGTGTTTAAGTTTCCATCCTAGAGGTCTCGATCACCAAGAAAAATATAGGTTAAGTATTGCACTTTAGGCCAAAAATAGAGTTAAAGGATAGTTTTCGGCAAAGTTTGAGTGACTATATGTTATTCGTTATAACTCCGCTCAACAAACGGTTGGACATTTTGGAAAATATGCTAGGCGAACTTACTTTTACTAGAAGACATCACGTTATAAAAAGTTCTACATCATTGTTAAAAACGTCCGCCAACATGGTCCTTTAGTTGCCGTAGTATGTTTGTAATAAAGGATATATTAATTTTGCTAATAGAATATAGTTACGGCAACTTGGTTTATCGCATGTAATTTAATCGTTACAAGTCCGTTTTCTACGTTTTCTACATCCTTAGATTCGTGTCAAAGTATACTAATATATTTTTGATAAGTCGACACAATTTATAAAACTTAAGACTCATTTTTGACTCGTAAGGTGTAACATTTTCAATGCTGAAATTTCTGAAATTAATAGTTTTCCTCGTCAAACTTGTAAAATTCATAACTTCTTCGTTATAGCTCCGTTTTAATCCGTTCAAGCGGCCACGTTTTCGTTTTAAAGTGTATTTTCTAAATATTTAGCCCAAAAATATATACCTACTGTCGGATTTTCCCAGAATTTAAAATAAGGACAGACCCTATTTTATACGTGTCGAAATGAGTTTTTCTCGTACTAAACCTATTCCAATCCCTTCAAAACAACTCCAAAGCTATTCTAATCCTACCATACACCTTCTTAGGGTGTCATGGGTTCCTAAACATCATCAAGACTAATATCTAACAAGGGATAAATATAGGATGGGTTATATATATATATATTCATAACTCTTGAAAATCATTGAAAAAGTGGTACAACATCATATGACTTGCATGTTTTTGGCTCAAATATGATAAAATGAATATGAAATGAATATGTAAGATGAAAAATAAACATGAGATGCTTACTAGTGATATGATGAGGTGATAAGAACAAGGATTAACCTAAACACCCTAGGTTTTTATTTCAAAACCCTTTAATAAGAGTGTAATCTAGATTGTAAAACACTTGATTTGGAAAAACTTGATGATCTCTTCTACACCTTGAGGAAGGCCGGTTTTGGAAGGAAGAACAAGAGAGAAGAAAAAAAACTTTTACTTAACTTTGCAATATTGTTGAATGAGATAAAATGAATGAAGTTTGTGTATAGATTTAGTTTTGTAGAAAAAATCTACCCACTTTGACTACCTCCCCCCCCTTGGCCGGATATGGGGGGATTGTGTTTGTAAAATACATTTTTTTTTTTTTTTATATAATGTGTATAATTTGTAATAAGTGTAGGAAAGATTTGTAGGTAAAAATAACTTGTAAGGTTTTATATACATTAGTGTATTTAAGGTAGTTTTAGGTAAAAGTAACTTTTAATAGATCAAAGTAGAGTATAATGAGATCATAAAAATTGTAAAAATACATTCCTTGTAAAATTTGAGTGATATAATAATTATCGTGTAGTTTTTAAGAAAAGCGTCGTAATAATATAAATTTAACGATTTATATACAAAATAAATTTAAAACACTAGGTAAACTAAAAATATTGTTTTTATAAACTAAATGTGAGTATAAAAATATATCGGGATCATTTTTGGAAGTATCGGATTAAATGTTCAAAATAATAACTTACGCGATAACGTTTATTTAATATGAAATTTACGCGTTTGATGTGAAATGCAAAACCCATGCATGACTAGTATGATGAATGTAGAGTGTGAGAAATGACCAAAAATTGAGAATTGTGACATTCTTCCCATGTTAGAGGAATCGCGTCCTCGCGATTCAATCGATGATACATAAAGTTCTACCCTAAGGTTTCGCGAAATCAAGTGTATGGTCAAAGTGTTTATGTCAAACTTATGCGTCTAGGGAAAACGTACCAGTTACGCGTTGCGGGCTGCCTCGGTCCCTATATAGAAGGCTCGAGGTCGAGGTGGACTGTCATTGAGTACAGGGTTCGGGTTGTTTCCTTCAATTGCTAAAGCTAGGTGTTGGTTACCTTGTGGTTGCCTCTGCGTTCCATTCAACTTAGGACAATTATTCCGGAAGTGGTTCGGGCTGTTACATTCAAAGCAAGTCCTTTGGTTATTCCTCATGTTGCCAATCTGTGTTTTACACTGCTCCTTAAGATGGCCGTATCGATTACAATTTGTACACAAGCGGCAGGGTTTGGTCTTCGGATGATGATAAGCACATTTAGCACACTTGGGATGTGTACCCGCATACTCTCTTTGTTCAGTACCAGTTGCCACAAAAACTCTTGCCCTTTTGCTGTCTGCTACCGCGTCCATTTGCTTATTCGACCCGCTCGCTTCCTTCCTCTTGTCACTGCTCTTCAAAGCACCATTTCTAACCATCTCGTCTGTCAGGGTTCCTGCCCTCAGTATTGCACTTTGTATTGTAGACGGCTCAGTTGTTTTCACGGTTCCACGGATTTCGGGGACAAGACCATATATGTACCTCGAGATTCTCTTGGACTCAGGGGTAACTAGATGAGGGACTAGTCTGGCTAACTCATGAAATCGGTCTGTGTAGGCTGCGTGACCAGCCCCTATCATAGAGTGGTGATAAAATTCATCTTCCAATTTCTGCATTTCATTGTCCGGGCAGTACTCCTCTTTCAATAACGCCTTAAATTCGTCCCATGTCATACCTATAGCTGCCTCTCTGCCTCTAGCCTGCAGCTGTGTGTTCCACCATGTCAATGCCTTTCCTGATAGCAAGCAAGCAGCATACTTCACCCTCTGATGTGTGGCACAATTGCTGATGTCGATCACTGACTCTGTCTTCTCTACCCATCGAGTATATGCCAAAGCACCTCCTATACCATCAAACTCCACAGGTTTGCATGCCGAAAATTCCTTATATGTGCATCCAATTCTGTTGTTGTTGTTGTTAGTGTTGTTGTTGTTGTTACTGCCAGCTACATTGTTGGTGTCGCCAGTACCGTTCCCGTTCCCGTGGTTTCCCGAGTTATTCATATGATTTCCAACTTGCGTGACAATAGTGGGAAGCAAGATTTGAAGTTGTTGAGCGATGATGGCGGCAAAATCAGGGTTTCCGCCAGTGTTGTTGTCATTGTTACCCACGTCGCTACCACCTCCTCTACCTCCACGTCCACCTGTCATTCCACCCCTTGGTGCCGCACCACCTCGGCCAGTACTGCGTGTTACTCTCTTTGGTGCCATTATCTCTGCAAGGGAAAGAACCGTTGAATTCCCAATGTCTATGCTTAACGTCCTCAGACATAATACCACGCCACAATTGGTTCCTAAGGTGTACCCACACCGATCTACGTATGCGTGGTCGCATATGTCCACGTGGGTTGTGACGCATTTATAATTATGTTGGCCACCACAATTATAATTGCTTCCTTTCACACGTGTACATACCTCCAGGCATACATGTCTCGGCGATTGTTGTTACTGAAATAGATAGCCATTCTATCATCCGATTCTAAACAGTGGAGGAGGAATTTAGGGTAGGTATCTAGGGAGAGTCGCACTTGGTGTGTAGGAAATTCCGTTAGGTGCTAAAGTCACTACGAGGTTTGGTCGCCAGCAGTTCCCAAAATATCCTCAAGAGAACTCCCATCCTCGGGCAAAGTCATCAAATCTATCCAGCTTTATAGTAACACTTATTTAGCTCGATCTCGCATCTCATCAAACAAGAACTGTCACGAGATCAAGTTAGATAAGTGCTCATTACTGAGCTCCATATCTTTGATGACCCAACTAGATTTTGGGACTCCCCTATTGGTACAAGGAAACTACGTCATCCAATGAGGTGGTTCTAGAAGAAATACTTAAGAAAACATGTGCGCACGAAAAGTGAGTAAGGCGATAGGAAATGAAAGGATCGATGTGAAAGCGGTTATAGTCTAGGAACTAAAATGCAACCTAGTTCTCTATAACCAAGTCTCTGATACCAATCTGTCACACCCCCAAAATATCGCAGCGGAACGATAGTGTCATTGGGATATGACGTCATAGCACAAAGTATGGATAAAGAAAACGACCTCTATAATGAGACGTTTTAAAGAGTTTACCATTCGATTAAATAAGTTAAAGTTTACAACACATGAGATTCCAAAGTTTGATACTACATATAGGTTTACAAAATATGTCGAATGGTAATAGATAAAAGCACTAGACTCCAATGTATGCCATGAGACCCAAAAGCTCCATGAAATGCTATCGCCTTACAACCTGAGATAAATATGCTAAAAAGTGTCAACACAAAGGTTGGTGAGTTCATAAGTTTGTGTTAAAATGATTTGAAATACTTAGAGAATTGTTCACTCAGCAAAGGCATTGTAAATCCACTCAGTTCCAAGTTCCGCCCATACAAAACTTGCAACCTGTGTGTTCACAACCCATTGCCTAAAATAGAATAACAATCATGAATATGCGCAATAAGGTAGTTAAAAAGTATAAATGTCACCACAAGAGTCTTCCAACATATAAATATTGGGATGTTTGTAAATTAATAGCCTTCCAACAACTTAATTTGGAGCCATTAATTCTTGTATATTTGTAAATTAATAGCCTTCCAACAACTTAATTTGGAGCCACTAATTCTTGTATGTTTGTAAATTAATAGCCTTCCAACAACTTAATTTGGAGCCACTAATTCTTGTATGTTTGTAAATTAATAGCCTTCCAACAACTTAATTTGGAGCCACTAATTCTTGTATGTTTGTTCCAAATATGCATATGAAATCAAGTATAACCCAATCAAGTGTATAACGCAATCAAGTCTAAAGTACAAGTAGTGTCGTTTGGTAAAAGAGTTTAAATGTTTGGATAAATAAGCATATATCTCGCCCCCAAATAGTTTATAGGAATTTAAATGAGTAAAAGCGGGGTATGAACTCACCTGGTATGATTGATATGCTAACAAAATGACGTGCACTAAAATGAGGCTCGGAAACTATCCGCGACCTAAATGAATGTTATGACTTGAGTTATGATATGTTGTTGTGAATGCGTGATACAATGTTGTGCATGCAACTCTATATGATATCCATACCACTTGTACGTTTTGGAAATAATGTTTATCGTCAAAATATGTTTATGACATCCCGTCATATTATAAAATGCTTTACAAGTATTTATGTTGAAATGATATCCCACGATAGTCATTTAATGATTTATTGTGAAATTATAACTTTTCGTCGTAAAATAATGTCGTTGAAATTTTCATGAAAGTGACTAAAATGGTCTTGAAAAGTTAGTCGTAAAATGGTGTACGTCGAGCGTTAGGAAACGAACTCAACGGTTTTGGGAATCTTGTATCAATATCTTAAAGTTTCAGTGTTTAAGTTTCCATCCTAGAGGTCTCGATCACCAAGAAAAATATAGGTTAAGTATTGCACTTTAGGCCAAAAATAGAGTTAAAGGATAGTTTTCGGCAAAGTTTGAGTGACTATATGTTATTCGTTATAACTCCGCTCAACAAACGGTTGGACATTTTGGAAAATATGCTAGGCGAACTTACTTTTACTAGAAGACATCACGTTATAAAAAGTTCTACATCATTGTTAAAAACGTCCGCCAACATGGTCCTTTAGTTGCCGTAGTATGTTTGTAATAAAGGATATATTAATTTTGCTAATAGAATATAGTTACGGCAACTTGGTTTATCGCATGTAATTTAATCGTTACAAGTCCGTTTTCTACGTTTTCTACATCCTTAGATTCGTGTCAAAGTATACTAATATATTTTTGATAAGTCGACACAATTTATAAAACTTAAGACTCATTTTTGACTCGTAAGGTGTAACATTTTCAATGCTGAAATTTCTGAAATTAATAGTTTTCCTCGTCAAACTTGTAAAATTCATAACTTCTTCGTTATAGCTCCGTTTTAATCCGTTCAAGCGGCCACGTTTTCGTTTTAAAGTGTATTTTCTAAATATTTAGCCCAAAAATATATACCTACTGTCGGATTTTCCCAGAATTTAAAATAAGGACAGACCCTATTTTATACGTGTCGAAATGAGTTTTTCTCGTACTAAACCTATTCCAATCCCTTCAAAACAACTCCAAAGCTATTCTAATCCTACCATACACCTTCTTAGGGTGTCATGGGTTCCTAAACATCATCAAGACTAATATCTAACAAGGGATAAATATAGGATGGATTATATATATATATATTCATAACTCTTGAAAATCATTGAAAAAGTGGTACAACATCATATGACTTGCATGTTTTTGGCTCAAATATGATAAAATGAATATGAAATGAATATGTAAGATGAAAAATAAACATGAGATGCTTACTAGTGATATGATGAGGTGATAAGAACAAGGATTAACCTAAACACCCTAGGTTTTTATTTCAAAACCTTTAATAAGAGTGTAATCTAGATTGTAAAACACTTGATTTGGAAAAACTTGATGATCTCTTCTACACCTTGAGGAAGGCCGGTTTTGGAAGGAAGAACAAGAGAGAAGAAAAAAAACTTTTACTTAACTTTGCAATATTGTTGAATGAGATAAAATGAATGAAGTTTGTGTATAGATTTAGTTTTGTAGAAAAAATCTACCCACTTTGACTACCTCCCCCCCCCCCTTGGCCGGATATGGGGGGATTGTGTTTGTAAAATACATTTTTTTTTTTTATATATAATGTGTATAATTTGTAATAAGTGTAGGAAAGATGTGTAGGTAAAAATAACTTGTAAGGTTTTATATACATTAGTGTATTTAAGGTAGTTTTAGGTAAAAGTAACTTTTAATAGATCAAAGTAGAGTATAATGAGATCATAAAAATTGTAAAAATACATTCCTTGTAAAATTTGAGTGATATAATAATTATCGTGTAGTTTTTAAGAAAAGCGTCGTAATAATATAAATTTAACGATTTATATACAAAATAAATTTAAAACACTAGGTAAACTAAAAATATTGTTTTTATAAACTAAATGTGAGTATAAAAATATATCGGGATCATTTTTGGAAGTATCGGATTAAATGTTCAAAATAATAACTTACGCGATAACGTTTATTTAATATGAAATTTACGCGTTTGATGTGAAATGCAAAACCCATGCATGACTAGTATGATGAATGTAGAGTGTGAGAAATGACCAAAAATTGAGAATTGTGACATCAGCCAACCTGAAGGATTTGTGAATCAAGAGCATCCTACTCACGTTTATCGTTTGAAGAAGGCTCTTTACGGTTTAAAGCAAGCTCCAAGGGCATAGTATGATACACTGTCAAAGTTTCTTCTATCAACCGGATTCATCAAAGGAGCAGTTGATCCTACATTGTTCCCCAGGAAGTCAGGAAAACATTTAATTCATGTTCAAATTTATGTTGATGATATTATTTTTGCCTCGACAGACCCAATGGAATGTGATCGTTTTTCAAATGAAATGAGTTCAAAGTTTCAAATGTCAATGATGGGACAAATGTCATTTTTCTTGGGATTACAAATTTCACAAAGTCCCGGAGGCATTTTCATAAATCAATCTAAATATGCAACAGAGATTTTAAAGAAATTTGGATTTGATTCAAGTGACCCTGTTGACACCCCCATGATTGACCGAACCAAACTAGATGAGGACCTCTCAGGGATCATGATTGACCAAACAAAATATCGTAGTATGATTGGATCCCTGATGTACCTCACAGCTAGTAGACCAGACATCTTGTTCGCTGTTTGCATGTGTGCTAGATACCAGGCTAAGCCTACTAAAAAGCACCTTGAAGCGGTTAAACGGGTCTTTCGGTATCTCCAAGGAACCATCAATATGGGACTTTGGTACCCAAAAGACATCGGTATGTCACTAACAGCATATGCAGATGCAGATCATGCAGGGTGTCAAGATACTCGTCGAAGTACGTCAGGAGGTGCTCAGTTTTTGGGTGATAAGCTTGTGAGCTGGTCTTCAAAGAAGCAAATGAGTACTTCTATTTCCTCTACAGAGGCTGAATACATAGCCATGTCATCTTGTTGTGCTCAAATCTTATGGATGAGATCTCAATTATCTGACTTTGGCTTTGTATTCAACAAAATCCCTCTGTACTGTGATAATAAAAGTGCTATTGCTCTCTCATGCAACAACGTTCAACACTCAAGAGCAAAGCATATCGACATTCGACATCATTTCATCAGGGAACAAGTGGAAAAAGGTGTGGTGGAACTATATTTTGTGAGGTCTGAATACCAGTTAGCAGACATCTTCACCAAAGTTCTTCCAAGAGAACGTTTTGAGTTCATTCTTCCACGACTTGGCCTGAAAAGCCTTCAACCAGAAACACTCAAACGTCTCCAGGAGGAAGACTAGGAGTAAAGGTCTATCTTCATCTATCTCTTGTATATATCTATTCGAAAAACAAAATACAAAATTATAAAATCTTCAAAAAATATTGTCATTTTATCATGTTTCTCTTGATTCGATAATATCTACGGTCTTGATGTTGTCATTCGAAGAATGACACGGGACTTTAGATGTTGTTCGAATTCTTAAAAAAAAAAAAAAAAAAAAAAAAAAAAAAAAAAAAAAAAAAAAAAAAAATTATTTTTGGGAGAAAGAGAAATGGTTTATTGTCATTTTCAGGCAATAACCCGGTTTTAATAGAAAGAATAGAGCCATGTTTTACCATGTTTTCAAATTCCATGCTCTGATTCTATAAACATTTATCTGCTGAAAACTAAATGCTTTGAAAAATAACTCGGTCTCTATTTTTGATAATCATCAGGACTTATTTGTCAAAATCTCTATCTCTCAATCAACAACCTATGTCATTGATTGAGGGGGAGAATGATTTCAATTAAATTAAAAAGTTATTTGGCATTAAATTGTTTTCAAAAGATATACATGCATGTTTTATCAATGGAGTTTAAAGTCTTAAAATCCGATCCTTATCAGTTCAAACGCTTTCATAATCAAGTCACAATTCTCCTTAAAAGCTTTCAAAATCAATTTAAATCTATAAGAGATCACAAATCTCAAATGATTTCATAATTGTGATCGGGGGAGAATGTGTGATTTAAATTGGATTTAAACTGATAATTCGGTAAATGGTTTTATAAGGATGTACATGCTGTCCTTCCCACATGTGACAAACGATTTCAAATTTTCCATGCACATGTTGAAGGGGAGCATCTATCTTAAACCTTTGATTTTGAAATGTGATCAACTTATCTCAATGTGCAGGTTCCCTCTAGTATGTGCAAAACTCTCTTCAAACCTCGAGGCACATATTGAGGGGGAGCAAATTTATGGAAACCTCATCCTTCCCGGAAATGCTCTATCTACTTGATTTGATGTGGGAAGTGATGTTGATATCTTTTAGAAAATGGTAATCAAAGAAGTTAATTCTTTCTCTTGCCTCCGTGTGCAAAACATTTTCAAATACTTGATGCACATGTTGAGGGGGAGTTCTCGTTCTAAAAATATCAAAAACAAGTCAGGTACAAAATTCTTTGATAATATATCACAAGTATCTGAATTGATTTTCAAATGGTTTTCAATTGGTTCCATATGGCAGATGAACAATACCAAAAAGACCTACCAACTTTACTTTATGTATGGTGATATAAGGATGATAAGGTTAGGTTTTTGTTCCCATGATCCGCCAGAACCGGAGGGATCTACCCAGGGACAATCCGCTAGTTAGTGTAGAAGTCCTTAGGTATGATGATAAAAGGAGAAAAGTGAGATATGGGAAGAGTGCAGACTGAGACTGAGCTAGTACTGGAATAAACCCAACAAGGTTCTAGCTATGAAGTCTTGGTAAGCACTGAAGGGGTTGAAGAATTAAAAAGAATTGAATGCGAAAAGGGTGAAAACAAATAGCCCTCCATTTATTCAACCTTAGGGCAGAAACCGGGTTCACTTCATATGCTACTGATGGTAACATCGGTATTGAAGACAAGACGTCATGGACCCAGTGATGCACAGCACTTCAACTTTCTAAACCACTCAAGTTCCTCTTAAAAGGACTTGTTTCATTCTCACGGGGAACCGACATTATCTATCGACTTTCTCTTAGAGATTGTTGATATTGAAGAAGGAGACCCTCTCCCTAGTCTCCGGCACAGGATCCAAATATGCACAAATTGAGTCTAGAGCCACGAGATCATCAATAAATCTCATTAGGACACTTTCAATGAAGACTCTCTGTTTCACACAATGTGGAAAGAGAGATTATATCTTGAGTCCTACGCATTATCCTTGTGGTATTGCCAGAACATCAGAGTGATGTGTACACATATTCACAATGAAGATGGAAAGCATTCTGGAGCCAACATCAAACAAGCTCCTGGTAGGTGGCATGTGAGATCTATTATATAGATCAACCATGTGACAACTGAACAGAAACAATGGGGCGATTCAATCTCTTGAATCAATCCTGGTTCAGGTTATGGATTGACGGATACCTTTGAAAAACCGGTCTTTGTGCTTAACAACTCTTTTATTCAGTACATCGACCGTGTACTCATTTTTCAAACCAAAAGGTGTTTTTATGATTGATAATTGATTTTCAATAAAACCTTCGTTGTATTGCAAAAACAATTTTCTATTGAGCAATACACGATTGCTTTTCAAATCTCTTTTCATCAATCAGTGGACTTAAAATTCGCTGGGTCACTCACTCCGTGTTGTCTTCTTTGAGATGTTCCGGTTTGAGAACAGCTAGAGCAGCTGCGAAACCCTGTCAAGGAAATTCTTCGGAATTATACCTGATCACAGGCAGTACATGTACTGATCAACGGGGAACCGTGGGCCGTGTACCTCAATTCAACGAAAGTGATCAAAGACACTTTCGTGCAATTTATGGCTAACTGTTGTATGCAGGTACACCCGACGTTTGCAGCTGATCAGAATGAAGCGGTCAATCCATAGCCGCATGCTCACTTAACACATTCAACTCAAAGAAATCATGATTAGTGCATCAATGACTCTGATATTTTCACTCCAAGCTTCTGCTACGCTGCTGCTAATATCTTGATTCAACAAATGCTTCCGCTACTCTGATGAGAAGATATCATGATCCAGAATGTAAGCATGTCGGTCCTAAAGTCACAACATCACATAATACCAACACCACAAAGGATGTGTCAGAGATTGTTGATAACTGATGATCTCAAAAGATGGCTCAAAATTATTATCACGTGGATCAGTAAAAGACCTCCACTTGAAGTAACCTAACATGCAATGTGAAGAATCAATGACTACGAGCTTAGGAGCAAAGGACTACATCAAGAATGCAAGATCAATTGTCAATGTATTATCTGGTTGTATTCAATGTATTTTTGGTACTTGATTGAGGTGACCTCCCTTAGGGGGAGATTGTTAGGAATTAGAAATTCCCGGTATTAAAGAGTCGGTCACCTCAAGTATATGTAATCATTAGAAAGCTCGTAGTCGTAGTTCTTTTAAGTTAAGTAGTATTTAGTTAAGTAACACCGTAGAGGACGGACGGGTCTTTACCCACTGTATGCCTGATCCACAGCCCGATGTGTGGCGATTTATGTAAGACTATAAATACTCTCTACCTTCCAAGGTAGAGAGTTGGAGCTCATAATAATATCTTTCACTTTCTCTCACTAAGTTCCCTAAACCTCTAACTTTCTCTCTCTAGAATTCCACTTATACGCCACCTTGTTGTTATGGTTTGATGTGTATGTGAAAACTAATAACCTACAGTACAACTTCTCATCACCTTCTTGCCTAAAATTATGAATCTCTTTGAGTTGCTTTGCCGTCCTAGAAGGAGGACAATACTTTTGAATGAAATACCTTTTGAGGATAGCCCATGTATTAATTGTCCCGGCGGGCAATCTCTCGACCCATCGTTTAGCAGCTTCAGTGAGCGTTATAGGGAACATACGTAGCATGACAGCATCGTTTGAGACTCTCAGAAATTTAAAGAGGCTGACAATGTACTCCACATTATCTACGTGCTCGTAAGCATCATCGGTAATGCTTCCGGAAAAGGGATTCGCACAAAGCTCCCTCATAAATTGTGGCTTGATTTCTAACTGTGTGTCATCATTAATAGTTGGCCTAACAAGTCCTGGCCCTTGCTCATCCCGATTCATAGCAAGGTATTCCTCGAGAGTGAGGGTATCAATGTGCACAACTGCCATGGTACCTGAAACTTAAAGAAGATCGTGAGAAAACAAAAATTAAATAAACAAAAAATAAAAGATTTAACCAATAGTCCTAATATAGCTCCCCCGGCATCGGCGCCAAAATTCTGATCCAGGTATTTCGACCAGGATTTAGTATTTATTATTCTTGTCAACCTAAGATCTACCTAATGCATTAACGAGCAGTGAACCCGATCGTGCGCAATATAGAGAGTGGTAAAGCCGAGGTCGTTCCCAAGAGATATGCAGATAAGGATCCTATTAAGTCTAAATGTCACTTGTTTTAAACTTGTTTTAAGGTTGAATTGATTAATTAATTAAAGACAAGAAAGGAAATACAAAATAACTAAAGGTTGTGAACAATGGAGAGAAAGTGTGCTAACCTAATTAATCATCCTATCATTTAAAGTCTTTGTTTTCTAAATTACTTCCAATTGATTCAAGTGGGGGTTTAAGTCGCTAGGACAACATTTGGTCAATTCGTCTTAACCTATCAACAAAGGCTCCTAACCGACGTCAAAGGCCAACCCTTTGAGGAGTCGAGGGTCTTAAGTCACCTAATCTAAGTCATTAAGTACCCTACATGCAAGATTTGAAATAATGAGTGCTCGGGCGCTAGCATCTTAGACACTCATCCATAACTTCTTAAATTTGTCCATACGAATGGTGATCATTTGGTCAGTTCGCACAAGAGGGAAAGGTCGTCAGTTGGTCAATTCTTACCAATTCCTTCTATACCTACTTACTTAGGGTCAGTTGGTCGATTCTCCTAAGCACCTAGATACGACCGCATTTTAAAACTACCGAAGCTAGGGTAACTACCATCGAAATATGCATGCATACACTAGAAACAATTTAATGGAAGCATGAAAACACAAAAAATAAAATCAAGGAATCATAACTAGGCTAGCACCAAAGGTACTTAGCCGATCATATTAAAAGATACGATAAATTCAATGTTTAACATAATGAAAGACATAAATTAAAATAAAATATAGAAATGATCACTAAAGCTTATCGATATGGCGTGATTTCTCCTTTGGAGATCGCTTCGTATGCTCCATGTAATCTGCCTTTGGAACCCTGTTCACGTTCTCTGCCTTTGAGTTGTGAGTGAATGATGTGAAATACAGATTTTAGGGCTTGTATTGATAGGCCCGATCACATTTACGGTGTAACTTAAATTGCGAGTTATGCATCTTTTAAACATATGCCTCGTTAAAGTGACTACAACGTAAAATAAGGAATGGTTTATGCCGTAGTTAGCAGCTCTGTCGTAGAGTAGATGTGAGCTACATCGTAACCTCTTAACAGAAGGTTGTTATGTCGTAATGCTTGTGAGGATATTACCGCGTAGTTGATGGAGGCACAAAAAGCTTCATAACCTAGATGATTACGGCGTAACCTTAGCTAAGAGTTACGTCGTAATTGCAGTTGAGTTGGTCTTCAGTGGTAAAACACTAGCTACAGCGTAATTGAGAACACGAGTTATGCCGTAGCTTCTTCATAAATAGCATACTATCATAAAACCTTTAGGAAAATCTCCAAATACGCGCCTCTAAGTTCCAATGCTCATAATTTACCTGAAAGTGAAATATAAAGGAATACAAGCGTAAATACATATGAATGACATAAAATATGAGCATAACCGGGGGAAATTGACACTAAAAAGGCAGGACTATTTGATGTTATCATTGACAATGAAAGCAATCATTGTTATGGCTAGGGAATGGTGGTGGTAAGAAGGGAGTGGTTTGAGGTGGAAAGTTTGATGAGGAAGTTGGAGGTTCCACAAAGGATGGATAGATTTGTGGAGGTAATTTTAATTAAGTGGGAGGTTGTTCAACTAAGGATGAAGGTGGTGATATATGAGTTGCTGGGGGAGGTAAAGAAGTATCTACCTCCATATGGTCCGGTTGTTGAGTTTTGTGATTCATCATAATCCAAAATGGATCATTTGAGGGTGAGAGAGATTGAGAAATGGGTGATAGTGAAGTTCCTACACAAAGGTTTTGGTGAGAAGGTTGCTGTGGTGTCATTTTCTCAATTGATGAGAAAGTGGGCAATGGTGGTGGATAAGAAGGCCTATGGGGCAAGTCTTCTAGTGAGTAAAGATTTGGAAATGAAAGAGGTGTGGTGAAAGAGAGTAATCTAGGATCTAGAGGTGAGAGTTTAGTTGCTTTAGTGGAGATAGGAGTGTTTGGTTTAGGAGGTATGGTAGTGTTTGGCGAAGGTTTCTCCAAGCTACAAGGTTGGATATTAATTCGAACAGTTTTTCTAGCTTTGGGTGGTAGAGTTTGTTGGGAAGGAACTATAGTGTTTGAAGCTTTGATATGTGATGACTCAGTTGAGGAAATTTCATGAACAACACGAGCAGTTTTCTTGGGAGGTCCTATGGCTGATGAGGTTGCACTAAGTGCTTTTTGCATGGTGAAAAGTTGGAAGTAACAATGTGAAGAGGGAAGTTTTGGCTACTAATAATGAGTGTTTGAATGGTGATTTGGAAGCACAAACACAAGTGGTTTATAAAGGAAGTAATTAGGCAAGTGATTTAAAGCCTAAACCACTAAGGTTCTTCAAATTGCATGCACAAAAGTCAACTATAGTATTGTTCTGTCCTAGGGAGTCATTTAAGACAAATTTGAGTGTTTAGATTACTAAAGAGGGATTGAAATGATTATATCAAGTGAGATTAATCCTTCTGTGCAGCCGGTTCTCACGGATCCCTCACTTGAGGGATCCGGCTAGCTTTAAGTTAGGGATCCGACTCTCAGAAGCCAAGAAAAGGGTGATTGGGTTCTAGCAAGGTCTAGCACCTATATATCTTGAGTGATTTAGTCTACTAAGGTATCTTAAATGGTATAAGAATTAAATGGTCAAGTATAATGAGTGAGGATAGCCAATGATGACTTTTATGGAAAGAAATGGATTTTTTTATGAATACTAATGAGTGATGAAGGATGACACTAAGAGTTTTAAGGATGGAAAATGATCATAGAGACCAGATGGTGATCAAAGGAAAATTTAGAAAATTCCTTAAAAATCACAAGAAATGAAAAACTAATTTTTAGAGCATTTTAAGGTAAACATTACTAAAATCAATTTGCTAAAATTGAGAGAAATATTAAACTAGGGGTTTTGAGATGAGAGGAACAATGTGTACACACTGGAGCGGAAAGATGGTGAGTTTTGAAGTAATGATAAATCAAAAACACCTTGAATGTGATCCTAAGTCATCTATGAGTGGATGTGAGATCAACTGAGCCTAAGGAAAGTTTAAGTGATCCTAATGTAGCATGTTTAAGTAGTCCAATAATGTATGGAAGGTCATATTGATGCAAGGAAGTTAAAAGTGCACTTCTGTCCACCCGGATCCCACGGATCCTTCACTTGAGGGATCCGACTAGTTATAGCCCAGGGATCCGGCATCTTGGACAGATTCCTTAACACAATGCGTGCAATATTTTGCTCTAGGTATAAAATTTTGAAACTAATGATTTCTACAGTAAGCATACATGTATGTAAGTAAAGCATAGTAAGCATGGTATGTAAAAGCAACATATGTGCATGTAACTAGAATGACGACCAACTTTTGATACGAGATCAAAAGTGTTAAAATTCCTATTTAGTTGTTCCAAGTGAAACTATCCATGTTTTCATCAAGCTACGACATGATTCTTAGTTCTACCAAATGACAATAACATTGTTTAGACATACATAACATGTTTCAAATTAGGATCATACAAATCACCTCCAAATTTCCATCTCATCTTCACCTTTTCTTCTTGCCCATGAGGAAGTGAGCAATGCACTTAAACATTCCTTTGGTTTGTTGAAACACTTGTGAAGGACTTGGAATGTCGGGCAATTTATCAATGTATGAGACGGGGTCAAGATGATAGTTATGGATGGGGTTGTTTGCTTCACCTTTAGTTTCCTCGGATAAGTCGGAAGGAGGATGAGGCCTTTTCCCATCAACCATGAACCTTGATGTTCTTCCCTCGGTGAGAGGTAGCATGACCTGATTGTAAAAGAAGTGATCATTCGTCAAAGGAGAGGATTTCAAAGCAAAGACAAAGTTTGCTAGGCGGGTGAGAAGCATAGCATATGGAAGCACCATTTTCTCTGTCCTAAAGACACTTGCCATCCTTTTGACCATGTAATAAGCTAGGTTGAAGGGATTTTCGATGATGAGGCAATAGATCATGTACACAATACATGCATTCGGATTATCCTTATTCCCGACCAAGCAAAGAACATTTTTTCTAAGGATTTGTTTCAATTTTTTGTAAAGTATGGATCTCGGTGGATGACTTTGGAATTTCTAGTGACTCAGGTTTGTGAGGTTCTTTGGATGAAGATGGCATCTCTTACCGTGGCGGGTTCAAGAAGAGGAGTGAGATAAACGTGGTGATCATCAACCATATCATGGATTTTGGCGAGTGACCAATCATTTAAATATATATACACACACCATGGTATGAGATGCAGAGGATTCGGGCAAGCTCGACAATAGTTGGGGTGTAGTTTTGATTCTTGATGACAGAGGCGATAGAGATGGTTCCATCATCATTTCTAATGATACGAACACTCTTGTAAAACTCGAGGACAAACACGGGACAAATTTGTTCATTGATATGGAGCAAACAATCGAAGTTGATCCTAGAAAAGACTTCGGGGATATCGGTACCATCGATGAAAGATTGATCAATGACACATCCTTCATGGAAGAACCGTTTTTTGGAGCATTTTGAAGGTTTTTTGGTCCTTAGGGGTAAGACCATACTTACAGTGATGCATCAGTATATAGTGAGCGGTGTTTTGATAATCTTGTTGAGTTGAGCTAGGCATGTTTGATCCTAAACAATAAGACCACATTGTGGTGTTAATTTTGAGAAGAGTTCTTTTTTAGGTTCATCACAATTTTGCTCAAAACATCCTTCTTTTTGAATTCATTATGAGTTCTAATTTTTATTAACAATGTTTGTTCTTTGATTAGTTATCTTATATAGCTAATTAAAACAATGTGGTAGCAAATTGTAACAAACCCACTTGAATCAAAATTTTAAAGATGTTTAAAATTGTATTACTAGGAACTTGAGAATGGAAATCACAATGTAGTGAAGATAAAACTTACACAAGTGATTTGATTGCTTGAATTGATGAAGAGAAAGCTCCTAGGAACAGTAGTATTGAGTTTAGGGTCGTTTATGAGAGAGTAAAGTAGAAGATGAGAATATACAGTGAATTATCAATTACTTATTTTGTTTTGCTGATGTGCAGGTTCCCAAAGATCCCTTGAAAAAGGGATCCGGCACGTTATAGTTGAGGGATCCGGCTTTTCAGTAAGATAACAATTTTAGTAGGTTTAATAATTTTGACGCGGGAGTTTTTATTTCAGTTTTTGTCAAATATTTTGCTCTATACCTTTAGAGTTTATCTATTATAGATGTGATACAAGGTTTGATGAGTCTTTGTGTATACTAAACACATTTGACGAGGTACTTTTATGAGTAAACCATGAATCGAGAGGAAGAATAAGAATCATGTCAAATTCCATTTTAACATGATATATAGAGAATTTAAATAGATGATATTGATGTAGATTACTAATGCAACATAAAAATCTCTATGCGAGGAATGATGGATCAAGACTTTTGGTTAGCAATATTTCTTTTTGAGATAAAGATGTATATTGACTAGCTTATAATGTTTAGGGAAATCAAGGAGGAATATTATTCCCGATGATGTGTTGAGATAAAGAGAAACTTTTTAGAAAATTTGTGACATTGAAGTTAGTCACCAAATCTATGAATCTTTACACATAGTATTAAATATATGCAAGGTCTTTATAAGAATGCTTATCATAATAGAGAGACATATACCATTATTTGATCTACAAGCAATTAGCATGTTTCTAGATCAACTAACTGTAATTAAGAGAACATACCTTTGCTATATATCCTTTTTATGATTTTTGATAATCATAGACGCGAAATACTTCATTAGCTTTTAAAATACTTAATCGTATTTTATAAAAGTAAGTTGTGATTACTTTGGATTCTTCATTGGGTGTTGACTAAATTTTTCTTTGGATAGAACGAAGTTATTGAAAGAATCCTATCATGAAGAATTCTCAAAAACAAAATGTTAGAATGATCTATCACTATCCAACATTTGTTAAAATATAAAATTTTCTAAAACATGAATTTTTGTTTTAAGAATTTCCTTCTTTGTAGTTTTCAAACATACATGGATCGTATCAAGTTTTGAAAGTACAATATACTCTAAGAAACTTGGTAATGAAGCTCTGATGCCAATTGTGGAAAACTAAAAGGGGGGTTGAATAGTTTTGCCGATTAAAACTTTGTTTTAAAGTGTTTAGATCGAGTTATGTCAATCCATTTGAATTGTGTGTTGGATATTGATAGATGGACATATAAATAAGTAATGCAAGGAATAAAGAGTAAACGAATAGAAAACCACAACAAGCTTATTTATAGTGGTTCGGCTATAATGACACCTTCCTTGCTCTACTCCACTCCCCGAGTAACCAACTCGAGAGTTCTAAGCACTACACAACACAAGCTCCTTAATGTGGCAGAGAAGCCTTCACAACGTCGCCTACTCTTTATCTGGTACATGCTAGACACCGAGTTCTTCCACGAGGTAGAACCAAACCTATTACAACGTCGCCTACACTTTATCCGGTACAAGGCTAGATACCGATTTCCATTACAAAGGAGGAACTACTACCCAACACTACTACGCAACACAACTACCCAAAGGAGACACACTCCTTTTTACAATAATAGAAAGGATATCAATATCCTTTAACCAAAACTACACAACTTGTACATCGACGCACCATATCGAATGTACACCTTCGGCACCATTCACCAGTATCTTCAGCATGACACTCTATTGAGGGAGGAAAGAACTATCAACAAGATGCACTTCATTGGTCTTGATGATGACGAATCTTAGCAACTCATGACCTTGAACTTGCATGTCTTCAAGAGGTGGTGATCTCGCCTTTAAGAGGAACCTAGAGAATCACACAAATATAAAACTACATAAAATGATCCTTTGGATATATGGTTAGAGAGGTTAGAGCATAGAAAGAAATTATGTCTAAAAGGGGTAGTGAGCAAGAGAGAAATGACTTACTATTTATAGGGAAAACAAGCCTACTTTCTCCTGGAGAGGAAGAACTGTCTTGGACATTACTTGATTCCTGTGGACTACACTTGGTTACTACACGCAATGGGACATATATATACATGCTTGTTGAAAGGACCTACCCACTTGCCCTAGGAACACTTCTGGAAATGCTTACAGCAGGGCTAAAGATGGGCAATGCAGTTGAGATGGCTAAGGAGTTGCTGATAAAGTTTTTTGATCAGGCTGGAAGACCTAGCAGAAAGTGAAGTTTGGAAGAATCCTCAGAGACTGAAGAAAACTTGTGATTCTGAAACCCAATCACAAGTTTAGGAGAGGATTGTTGGGAATATGCTTTTTGGAGTTAATACTTATTTCTGTAAAGTTAGTACTGATAGTGTTAAATGATAAGTATTAACTAGTTAGTACTGATAGTGAGAAAGTTAGTAATGATAGCTTTAAGTTTGTACTGATGTAAGTAAGGAATGTCGTGTAAGAGTTGTAACAGAATATCTTATATTCCAATAGAAGATATGATATACTTAGTCCATAGTTATCAGTATAAGGGATCTCCTTGGTGTATAAAAGGAGATCCTAGATAGGTTAAACATACATCTCATATTCTAGCCGTCTAAAGTAGAGCTTCAAGGTTGTAAACCCTAGTACTAGGAGAGTACTCATATTATTGCTTAATAATATTGAAGTTGTTGGTGTTATACTTTGTTTACATTGTCTTTGCATTAAATCTTCTAAGTGCATACAAGTAGATTATGCATACTTGTGTGTATTCACAACAAAGTTTCTCGTTGTTGTTTTGGAACCATTCAAGGCAACTAACATGTTTGCAAGCTAAGTGTTCTAGATCCAAGGTTTGGGACTCCACAAGTGGTATCAGAGCTTGTGTCCTGAAGCTTTGTTTTTAGAAGATCCTGTGTGACAGATCTGAAGAAATGGATTTTGACAAATCCAATGCTGTTAACAGAGTTCCTAAGTTGCAGCCACATGAATATGAACCCTGGAGAATGTGCATAGAGCAGTACTTTTTGGTACTTGATTTCAAGCTGTGGAACATTGTGCTCTATGGAGACTCCTACAAACTTACTGTCACTGAAGAAGTTGCTGGTAAGACTGTTACTACAGAGAAAGGTGAGCCTATCACTAATGAAGAAATGGCTCTAAGAGGCAATGATCTCAAAGCCAGAAGTCTTTTACTTATGGAAATTCCTGATGATCATCAACTCACCTTCAACAAACACAAATATGCACAGAGTCTGTTAAAGGCCATTGAAACCAGATTTGGTGGAGATTCTATCACCAAGAAAACTCAAAAGACTCTGTTGAAGCAAGAATTTGAAAACTTCACTGCTGGTGCAACTGAGTCCATTGACTCAGTTTATAATAGGCTTCAAAAACTTGTTAGTCAACTGGCTGTATTGGATGTGGAGCTCTCCATAGAAGATGTTAACCTCAGGTTTGTTAGAAGTCTTCCATCACCAAAATGGGACACTCATGTCATTGTATGGAAGAACAAGCCAGATTTCGAAACCATGAAGTTGGACAATCTGTTCAACAGCTTTAAGGTAATTGAACAAGATATGAAGAGGAAAGCAGCTGCATCTTCCAATTCTGGGTCACAAAACGTAGCCTTTGTGGCTCATCCTGTCTCTGGCAATGATGTGGACAGTTTTGATGTTAGTACTCCTAGTACTAATGTTAATACTGATGGCCCTGTAACCACTGCAGCAGGCATTAATGAAGGCACAATCTATGCCTTCATAGCTAAACAGAGTCATGGTTCCCAAATCACTCATGATGATTTAAGACAAATCCATGAAGATGACATGGAAGAAATGGACATCAAATGGAACATTGCCCTGATCAACATGAGGGTAAAAAGTTTCATGAAGAAAACTGGAAGGCAGATTAAGATCAATGATGCAGATGCTGCTCAGTTTGATAAGGGAAAAGTTGAATGCTGCAACTGTGGCAAGCTTGGGCCTTTTGCCAGGGAATGCAGAAGCCCTAGGAGCAAGGGGAGACATACTGATGCTGACAACTCCCCTTCAAAAGCAATGGTGGTTGTTGATGGTGTTGGATATGATTGGAGCTTCATGGTAGATGAAGAAGAGACCCCAATCAACATGGCTTTGGTATCTGAGGTACTTAATTGTTCAGATACATGCATTCCATTAGACAAATATTTAGAGCTAAAAACCAAGTTTGATAATGTGTCTGAAGAACTTTCTAAGACTGAGTATAACTTATCAAATCATAAAAGAGGCTTAGCAGTCTTAGAAAAACAAGTTAAGCATTATAAGGAAAATGAGTCTCTGTTTACTGAAACAACTGTTATGCTTATTATAGAAATCTCTTTTAAAGAATTCACCATAAATGTGTTAAAAGAAGAACTAGAGAAAGTCACTACAGCTAAAGATAACATAGATTTAAGTATTGAGAGACGCAAAACATTACAACAATGAGAGAGTTGATAAATTCCTTGAAAAAGCTCTAATTTGCAAAGCCAAATCAGGTATGGGTTATAATGCAGTACCACACCCATTCAGAGGAGTTCATTCACCTCCTGGTATAGACCTTGCACACACTAGTTTAAAAGAGTTTCAGGAACCCACATTTGTCAGAGGCCCTATAATTAAAAGTTCTTTTCCTTAAAAGACTGATGATGTATTTGAAAGTGCCAGTGATACCTCCTTACCTGAGGTGTCTGTATTTGAAAATAAGAAGACTAGTGTAGAGTCTAGTGAACCAAAGCAAGAACAGGCCTCTAAACCTGAAAAACCTGAAAAACCAGATGTCAAACCTGTTAGAAAGCCAGTAAAATATGCTGAGATGTATAGAAACAGGTCATCTAGTCCTAGAGGTAACAAGAGAAACTGGAATCAGTTAAAATCTGAACAACTAGGAGATGAATTTGTCATGTATAACAAATCTTGCTTTGTGTGTGGTAGTTTCTCTCATCTGCAGGCTCATTGCAGACACCCTATGAGACCTCAACCCATCATGACTCCCAGCGCAGTTCTTCTCAAAACTGGCATAAAACCTTTGAATTATGCAAGGCCAGTTAATACTGCTAGACCACAACCCAAAGTATTTGATGAAAGACCTAAAAGAAATTTTTCAAAATCATCATCTACTTCACCAAGGTCCTTTAAATCTGCAAAAACCTTTAACTCTTATGATGAACAAATCAAGTTTTACAAGACAAAAGGTTAATACTTATGAGCCAAGACTTAATACTGATAGGCCAAAATTTAATACTTTTAAGCCTAAAATGAAACATATTGGCTCTAAAGTGAATGCTACAAAAGGAAACAAGGGCAATGATGTTAAGCCCTCAGCTTGTTGGGTGAGAAAGACCACTCAGCCCAACAGTGCATCAGTTACTCTCAAGAAATATGAATACATTGATGCACGAGGCAGATCCAAGTCAGTGATGGCTTGGGTCCCAAAAAGGAACTAATTTCCTTTATTTTATGTGCAGGACATTCCAACAATAATGATGATCTTGGCTATTCAGATAGTGGGTGTTCCAGACACATGACTGGAAATCTATCCTATCTTTCAGACTTCACTGATTTGAATGGAGGATATGTTTCTTTTGGAGGTGGAATAGGTGGAAGGATTACTAGTAAAGGCACAATCAAGACTGGTAATTTGGACTTTGAAGATGTGTACTATGTGAAGGAACTAAAATACAATTTGTTCAGTGTGTCACAAATGTGTGACAAGAGGAATTTTGTTCTATTCATAGATATTGATTGCTTCGTTTTATCTCCTAACTTTAAGTTGTCTAGTGATGATCAGGTTCTACTTAAGTTTCCTAGGAAAAGCAATCTTTACAGTGTCAATATGAAGAACATAGTGCCCAAAGATAATCTCACATGTTTAGTTACTACAGCTTCTTTGGATGAATCTATGTTATGGCATACAAGGCTAGGTCATGTGAACTTTAAGGTAATCAATCTTTTAGCTAAAAATAACCTTGTAAGAGGTTTACCTTCAAAAATATTTGAAAATAAACAGACCTGTAGTGCTTGTCTCAAAGGAAAGCAGCATAGAGCCTCTTGTAAGCCCAAACTTTTTAACTCTATCATCCAACCACTTCATATGTTGCACATGGACTAATTTGGCCCTACTAATGTTAGCAGCCTAAATTTTAAAAAGTATCGTTTGGTTGTGACTGATGATTTTAGCAGATTTACTTGGGTTTTCTTTTTGAACACTAAGGATGAAACCAGTGAAATTCTTAAGTCATACATAACTGCAGTAGAGAACCTTTCTGAAAAGAAAGTTAAAATCATTAGGTGTGATAAGGGAACAGAGTTTAAAAACCAAGTGATGAATGATTTCTTTCAACTTAAGGGTATTAAAAGAGAATACAGTGTAGCTAGAACTCCTCAGCAAAATGGGGTTGCTGAAAGGAGAAATTGGACATTGATTGAGGCTGCTAGGACTATGTTAGCAGATTCCAAGTTACCCACAACATTTTGGGCTGAGGCAGTTAATACTGCTTGTTATGTTCAGAACAGGGTACTGATTGTAAAGACTCATGGCAAGACTCCCTATGAGCTGTTTTTAGGTAGAAAGCCCACTCTAGACTTTCTTAAACCTTTTGTGTGTCATGTCTCTATTCTCAATACCATTGACCACTTAGGTAAGTTTGATGGAAAATCTGATAGTGGATATCTGGTTGGCTACTCATTGAATAGTAAAGCCTTTAGGGTTTATAATTCTCGAACCAAAAAAATAGAGGAGAATCTGCACATAGAGTTTCTTGAGGACAAACCTAGTGTAGAGGGGCAAGGACCAACATGGCTTTTGATATTGATATGCTAACAGAATCTATGAACTATGTGCCTATGGATTCTAACATGATTGCAGGAGAAAAGCAAGGTCCAGATGCAGATTCTGATGAGGATGATGATTGCATTCTATTGCCCATTTGGAATGACAACTCAGCTGGAAGCACTTCTTCAGGGGAGGCAAACAAAGCTGATGATCAGCCTCCAAAGACCCATGAATCTAATACTGAAGAACATGCAACCAATCCTAATGCACCAGTGGTCAAACCTTAAGTGTTCAGTACAACTGTGGTTAATACTGATAAGCCACAAGTTAGTACTGATGAGCCAGATTTTAGTACTGATGGTCCTCAGTCTACTCCATCAGTCAATACAAAGGTTCCTGATCCTTTTGGTGAAGCTGATGAGATTGATATGACTAATATAGCTTCATCATATGTTGTTCCTGCTACACCACACAGAAGAATCAATCAGGATCATCCTTTAGAGAATGTTATTGGGGATGTTAATGATGAAAGAACAACAAGATCTAAAGTTCAGCATAGTGAAACAAGATTCTTCAGTGCCATCTATGAAGAAAGAAATCATGGTGCCTCACAAACATGTCTCTTTGCTTGTTTTGTTTCCCAAGCAGAACCAAAGAAAGTTTACAAAGCTCTTGAAGATGAATCCTGGGTAGAAGCAATGCAGGAAGAGCTTCTCCAATTTAAAATTCAAGATGTATGGGTTCTGGTGGATCTTTCTGATGGCAAGAGAGCCATTGGCACTAAGTGGGTTTTCAGAAACAAGAATGATGAAAGGGGGTAGTGATAAGGAACAAGGCTAGACTGGTAGCTCAGGGATATACACAGCAGGAAGGGATTGATTATGAAGAAGTCTTTGCTCCGGTGGCAAGAATTGAGGCTATCAGACTTTTCCTGGCCTATGCATCATATAAAGACTTCACAGTATACCAGATGGATGTGAAGAGTGCTTTTCTCTATGGGAAGATTGAGGAGGAGGTGTATGTCTGTCAACCTCCTGGTTTTGAAGATCCAACCTTTCCAGACAAAGTGTACAAAGTTCAGAAGGTACTTTATGGTCTGCATCAGGCCCCAAGAGCTTGATATGAAACTTTGGCCAAGTATCTTTTGGGCAATGGCTTCAGAAGAGGGAGATTGATCAGACTCTATTCATCAAGAATGTAAAGACTGATATCCTGTTGGTACAGATATATGTGGATGACATTATTTTTGGTTCAACCAAGCAGGATCTATGCAGAGAGTTTGAGAAGTTGATGCATGACAGGTTTCATATGAGTTCTATGGGAGAACTCACCTACTTTCTTGGGCTACAAGTCAAGTAGAAGACAGATGGCATATTTATTAGTCAGGATAAATATGTCAAGGAGATTTTAGTGAAGTTTGGCTATGAAAATACAAAAATTGCAAGCACTCCTATGGATTACAATAAGCCACTACTTCCAGATGCTGATGGTGAAGATGTTGATCAACATCTCTGTAGGACCTTATATTTATCAACCTTATCACTTTACCAAGCAAACCCAACACAAATACCACGTTATTCAAACACAAACGTAGATAAGAAAGATTAAGATGAAGAACTTGGTGACTTGAATATATTATGCGTATATGTTTAGAGAGGTAGAGAGAAGAAAGATGAACCAATAAGTTGTATATTGCTTCAAGGGAAAAACACACACACACACACTCAAGTACACCCCTCAAATGACATACTTGAGGGGTATTTATAGGTAAGAGAGATGATGCCCTAAGGCTTGGCCATGGGCCTTGAAATGGACTTGGATTGGGCTTGGGTTACACGAACTAGACAAGGCTAGCTTAACATAACTTATGCCTAATTAGCTTAGCCCAATCCACGAGCCCGTTGACTATTCTATCACGATATCTAACACACATTACAAAGTTCCTAATCGTGAATGACCATCACTTCTAATAAAAATAATCAAGGCTAACAATCTCCCCCTAAGGGGTGGTCATTCAAAAGATGCTCCACTTGAATAGGTCTTTAATCTTTTTGAGCTTGAACTTTGTGAGTAGATATAGAATAGTCTTGATTTTTGTTCCTTCATGCTTTGTGATCAGTTAATGTGGTTGTCTGCCATTGTCAACTTCGTTGGTTAGGTGTCTCCACGCCTTTCTCCACCATGCTCACACTTCTATTTGACTTTGAATTACCAATGATGAAGTTCTCGAGTCTTTACACTTTGTAGATTCTTTGACATTGATGAAGAATCATCTTTAACTTTGAGTTTCCTTTAATTTTGATGAGAACTTTCATGTGTTGTTGGTATGAGCATGTGGCGAGTCTGCACGATCAATCCGCTCCGGAGCTTCCATAAGAAGAAAAACATAAAACAGGTTAGTAATAAGCGGATTCCGGCACTTACAAGTTTGAATTTCGAGGGTGTTAACAGCATAATGTGAAAACACGTCTCTAATTCTCACAGAGGCCGTTCCTGAACTGGAGTCCCACAAGTGAGATAACGCGATGTACCGAAATACACCTACAGTTCAGATGAGTCGCTGAGGTACACCGAAGCATCACCCCACGACTGTAGACCGTTTGAGACACACTAAGCGTAATCCACGGAGAATTACCGAAGTGACCTGCTGTCAGGGCTGCTTGATGTTGACCCTGGCAGGAGTTTCCATTCAATCACTGAAGATCACAGAAGTGAAACTTCTCATAAATGTTCTGGCAAATTGCTAAGATCTGCGTAGGACTCTATAATATATCACTTGTGTCCTTATTGATGAACAACAAGCGATGTCATGTCATGTGTTCCTATGAGATCTTTTGATGAATCTCGTGGCTCTAGACTCAATTTGTGCATTTTGGTTTTCCTGAGCGGAGACTAGGGAGGGGGTCTCCTTCTTCAATATCAACGATCTCTAAGAGAAAGTCAATAGATTATGTAGGGTTCCCAGTGAGAATGAAACAAATCCTTTTAAGAGGAATTGAGTGGCTAGAAGGTTTAGTGCAGTGCGTCACTGGGTCCATGACGTCTTTGTCTTCAATACCAGTGTCATCTAGTGACAACCAGTAGCAGATGAATTGAACCCGGTTTCTGCCCTAAGGTTGAATCATGGAGGGCTATTTCTTTTCACCCTTTTTCATTACTTTTCTTTTTAATTCTTCAACCCCTTCTTTCTCCTTTCTCACATTGCTCCTTTTTTCAATCATTCCTAAGGACTTCTAATACTAACTATTTGTGATGTCCTTGGGTAGATCCCTCCGGCTCTGGCGGATCATAGGATGGATTTCCTATCCTTAGTCACCTTATAACTCCATGACTGTCCTATTGTTGCCATGAAAATCTTTTTTTCTGGAAAATCTCTCAAAGTGTTTTTGATAGAAAACATGTTTGGAACACTTCGAGAGTTTTATATTTTCAGAAACACTCCCCCTTCACATGTGCTTATAAGTTTTGACAGAAATCTGCACATAGAGGGTAGAGTTCGCACTTTTTGAATTGATCGACTTTAAATGAACACGACCGATTCGAGACACGTTTACATCACTAGAGAACTAGCTTGAAATTATTACCCGTCCTGGTCAAGTCCATAGAAAGTTTCTCGAGATGGTACATTATTCCTCGTCAATTCATTGGTTACGACTGAGTCGAGCTCTTTTTGAGATTCAAACAACGATCATTAAACTTTTTGATCACATTTTAATCACGTTTCTCCCCCTCAAAAATAGCATATCCATGATGTTTTTGAAACAAAATGATTAAAAGATATGTTTTTCGAAAAGCATTTGGAGATAAACTGATTGAGCATGAATTTTGGAACAATTTTTTTTTGTTTTATACTCCCCCTTAACGAAAGCATATTTTTCATACAGAAAATTTAGAATCAATTAAGGGTTTAGAGGGAGTTATCTTGGTACCAAATTTGAGAGATTTTGAAAAATCTTTTTGAAAAATTTCGAATCAATGGTACGCAAGATGAGAAGAAGATTTTGAAAATCTTTTGAAGATATTCGAGAAGAATAATCTTCATTTGTTTTAGGATAAGTGCTCGATATCGATTTTGCGTAGCACTTTCCTTTCTTTAAAGATCGGGTTGCAAGCTGAAATACTTACAAGCCATTATGTTTTTAGGAAAAATGCTTGAAAAAATATTTAAAACCTTTGATTTTGATAAGCACTTTCCTTTCTTTGCAGCGCGGGTCCTGAACTGATGTGTTCAGAAGCCATTAATTTGAAGTCCGGGTTTCGTACTGAAGTATACGAAAGCCATTATTTGAGAAATTTTGAGAAACGACATGTTTTAGAAAACATTTAAAGAACTCTCGCTCAAGCATCTGTACATGCCCGTATCATTGTTGAATGACATTTCTAGATACGTACAGAATATTGATTATACAAGAGACATGTCGTGAGAAGAATATTTTTGGATTTTGGATTTTCTATTGTTTTTGTATTTTTTGAAAGATTTTATATTTTTATATTTTGCTTTTGTTGGTTTTTCAAATTTTGTATTTTGTTTTTCAAAAATATTTACAAAGAAGATTTGAAGAAAGAAGATTAAGTCTTGTCATGTAAAAGTGGAGTTAAGAGTGGAACTAGAAAAGGATTTCCACATGCGAAATTGGCATAAAATTCTTCTTTACCACACGGGGTATAAGAACCTTCAACACTTTTACAAGTACCTGCATCCACAGAAGAAGAATTTTCACAAATAACAGTGTTAGAAGTACATGTTTCCTCACGGTGAGGGTGATTACTATCAACGGTTGTAGTGGATCTGACTTCATTATCCGAATGATTGTCACTATTATCTGTGTTGGAGCAAGTATCAAAAATCTTTCCTGTGGGAATCCATCTAAGACCTATTTTGTTGAAAACTTTGCCCGTGGGTATCCACCTAAGGTAAGATCGAGGAGTTGTTTTCTTATCAGATGCAGCGGAAGACTCATTTTTTGAAAGACTACGTCCTGAAGAGATCCACCTATAAGGTTTCCTTTTGATGTTCATCTTGTCAACGGGTTTGTTTCTATTTGGTGTCTTAGTGGATTGTGCCTTGGCACGAGAATTATCTTTCTTGAGATATTGTAAGGCACATGCATCATGATTAGCTGAAAAGACACATTTTTTACATGTAGTACAGACAAATTCAATATTCTTGTTCAAAACATCAGCTTTAACTCTGTCACTACAGTCTTTTGGAAATTGATTCTTGTTCGAAAAAGACTTAGAATTCCTAGTGTTGTTTTCTAAGGGCATAGCATTTTCTTTTGTGCAACTACTCTTAGATGTAAGCCAATCCCTAGTCTTTTGTAGAGTGTTCCTAGGTAATGGTTTACTACTACTAGCAGTGCCTTGAGATCTTGTAGAATTCATCACCCTAGATGTTGTACCTAGAATTCCATCTTTTCGAGTGTGTGCCTTTTTCCTAGCTTCTTCTAGATAGTGATTGTTGACCATTTTGTTAGAACCAACAGATTCTTTAACTGGATTTGCGGTCACATTCCGTGTAATTTTCCTAGAAGTGCCATGTGTAATCACTTTTTCTTTATCAAAAACTGGTTTTTCAAAAGCTTTGATAATTCTCTTTTTAATAGGCAAGGTCTGTGGAGTGACTGTTTTTGACAAATCATTTTTCTCATTGACTTTTGGAGGAGACTGAGAAATAGACATTTTTGGTTTGAAAACCGATTTTGGAACATTTGTATTCTCCTCATTCAATGGTTTTGCAAACTTAGTATCCACAGCCTTTCCTTTTAGACATCCCAGCTGAGCTCTCAAAAGATCATTTTGCTCTTGCATGTCCTTGTAGGCACGCTCATACGACAGTTTGTCATACTTGCATTCCTCTGTTTTTCGATCAAGCTGTTTAAAATAGGACACGTTTTCTTTTTCAAGTTTCATAAGAGCTTTTTCGTATTTTGAAACAATTTCGGAGGTCTCATCCTGGAGTCTTTCATGATCTTCAACAGAATATGTTTGTAAGATAATGGACATGATATCGGTAGTCATAACATCTTCGAAGAGAGAATCATTCAAATTTTCGAAAACTTTGATGTGTTCAAAACATTCATTAGCTTGCTTTACCAGGGATTTATGGTCCTTGACAAAGTCAGCTGTTTCTTTCAAAAGTGCTTGTTCAACATGAATTACCCTTGAGTTGATGTTATTCAGCTGAGGGGCAATTTGAGTTTCAAAAAACTTTCTCTGTTCGATATCAAAAGTAGAGAACCAGTTGTTAGGTGTCATAGTGGTTTTAGTTTTAACAGTCTCTTGAAGACTCCCAATTCTAGTTTTAACATCGTCTAAAATGCTTCTAGTATCACTTGTGTTAAAAGGATTGTTTGAAGACATTTGTTCGATTTTCGAAAGAGATTTGGAAACTACAACTGGTTTTGAAACTGGTTTTGAAACTGGTGTTGACACTTTGTTTGAAACACTTGGTGTGATGGAAAACTTTGACGTTTCTTTTTGATTAACAAAAGTAATCCCATGAATTTTGTTCCATTTGTTATAATCAATCGGTTTAAGATCTGGATTCTTTTGTTTCATTTTTGATCGACTCTCCTCAGCTAGTTCCAACGTTTCAAGAGAATCACGAACAATTATGGGTTCATGCAAAGGTTGTCCATTGTTCAACACATTCCGTTCTTTCTGAGCTTTCTTGAGGAACGAAGGAGGTGAGTTACCAAGAGCCATTTTGTGTGAAGTGTGAAAAATCGGATTTACTTGATTAGAAAGCATCTTGTTTGATTTAGCGGAATGACCCGTTGTAAGAAGCAAATTATCCAATTTTTTGATAGTTTCATTTTTATCCAGAATTTCATCAAGAAGAGAATCTTCTCGTTTTGAAAAATCAGCAATCAACTGTTTCTTCTCTTTTTCAAGATCAGAAAACAGTGCTTTTTGTTTAGAAAGTTGGTCATTTAGTTCAGAAATTTCCTTGTTTAAAGATTTTATTTTCAAGTTCAGATTCACATCAAGTGTATCATACTTGAGTTGCAATTGTTTTTCTCTTGAAACAGAATCTCGATAACCAATTTCTAATTCTGAAAGTTTGTTTGTATGAAATTCATAGGCTTTGGCGTGCTCCTTGTAACTCTCAAGCTCAGCGGTCAATTTTTTATTCGCGGCCTTAACCTCGCGATTGACCGTTCTTACTTTCTCAACTTCAATGCCACATTGATTGATTAATGATTCAAAATAAGCACGAGTTTCCTCATCATTCGCAGTATTTTGTGCCACACAGCCTCCACTAGGATCCACATATGGAGTTTCAGAGTAAGTATTGCTACAACTCGGATTGTCCATGTATGTATCATAAGTAGGTGCTGATGTCACAGAATGCTGTTTATCATGAGTAAACACATCACATATGACATTGTTATCGCATGGATCAATGATTGGTACCTCAGATACTGTATTGGCGTCATAGACAGGAGGTGAGTCTGACTCAGTGTCATACTTAGCTTCCTGAAGATTTGCCATGAAGATGCAATTCGCATTGAGTTCCTCAAGGTCTTCCAAATCATCCATAATAGCGAAAAAGTCATGTTCCTCAGCACTCAACTGGAACCCCGCTTCTTGCTTATCTGCTAACAAAGCAGCTTTCCGAAGAAAATCACCATTCTTTTTGTGCGGCTTAGTGGGACAGTTTCTTGCCATGTGACCCACTCCTTGACAGTTATAACACTTAACCTGATTACCCTGATTCACATTTCCATGATTCCCAACGGCTGGAGCTGCAACATTCCGATTCTGATTACCCACTGCTCTATTCCCAACATTCTGTCTCATCTGATTACCCTGATTCGGAACCGCCTGATTACCCATGCGACTGCTAAATGCTTTATCCAATAAAGAAAATACCTGTTGCAAGGTCGCTTCTACTTCAGCTTCAGGATCAGTGATTCCTTGTTCCTGGTATTGTTGATCTGGATAGAATTGTTGTTGTGGTTGTGGAATGTATTGCTGCAAGTTGTTGTTGTTGTTGTTGGAAGATGATGAAGCTTGTTGTTGTGTATTCACTGTAGTTTGAGTCTTAGCAATAAGTGCCAATTTTTCCAATTTTTCTTTTCTGACTTCATTCGCTTCAGCTTGGTTTTGTTTCAGAAAATCGTTGAGTTGATCAAAGTTCACTTGATGTAAGTCTTTTGTTTGGTTAACAATAGTGACATATCGTCCCCATTCTTCTGGAAGATTATTCAGGAACTTGATGTTTTGAACGATTGTTCTGGGTGCCAACTTGTTTCTTAGAAGCTCATTCATCAAAGTGCAAAACCTTCCATAGTAGGATTCAATGGATTCTCCTGGTGTAGATGTAAACTTCTCCCATTCAGTTAGCAGCTTGTTCTCCATGTCTTGTTTACCAATTTCTGTTCCAAAACATAGTCGTCTAACACGTTCCCACATATCGAAAGCAGATTTCACAACTGTCTACCGCAGCAAAGATGTCTATTGGTAAACCCAGTTGAATAATATGAATTGCCATGTCATCTGCATCGACTTGTTTCTGATCCTCTTCAGTGTATTCAGATTCAGTTTGAAGATGAGAGGATGGTGGGATGGGAGGTGTTGCATCAGCATTTCCAGGGACATGAACTTGTCGAGGCTTGAAGGGTCCATCCTGAATGGATTTAATCATGAGTTTCCCATTAGGTTTGGTCTTTATGTAACGGAGCATTCGACTTGTCCATTGAAGATAACCACCTTTTGCCAACATAGGAGGACGGTTTTCGGCACCGGCTGCATGAATGTCTTGTTGAGTAGCCATTGATGAAGGTATAATCTGATAAAGTTGATGTAGGATCGATTCAACGATAAAGGAGTTGTGGTTGATGATGATTAAGCTCAGTTGAGGTGTTTCCGAAAGTCGTACTCGTAAACTCGGTTCTTAAAAAATTTTCGCCCAAAATTTGAAATTCACTATAAAAATCAATTCTAAGGTCGTATGAAAAATTTGAGTTATGACAATTTTGACGCCAAATTTGACCTGAAAAATTTGAATTTAGGCCCAAAAATTTGAATTTTTGACCAAAAATTTCCAAGTTATACCAAAATTTGAATCTCGCGTAAAAATTGAACGTTTAGTCTCCTCGAAAATTGAACGTTTAGACGCCAATTTTAAAAATTTCCAAGTTTTTTTTTTTTTTTTTTTTTTTTTTTTTTTTTTTTTTTAAAGCTTTAGGCGTAGGAAGAGGAAGTTACGAGTAGACTAGGAAGTTACGAGTAGGATGGCTTAGGCGTAGGATCTTATGCGTAGGATCTTATGCGTAGGATGCTTAGGCGTAGGAATCCTTAGGCGTAGGAAATTCTTATGCGTAGAACCCAACTTACGCGTAGCAAGAGTGCTTACGCGTAGGAATAGCTTACGCGTAGGAATGACTTACGCGTAGGAATGGCTTACGCGTAGAATCCAAAAATCCTTTACACTATCACAGTGTAAGAGATATCCAAAAGTCGAAGTGTTCCACACACTTATCCAAGTGAGGGAAGCACTGAGTCACCGTTATAGCACGAAGAATCTTCACCAAAAAGTTACGAGTAGAACCTTATGAGTAGTTGACTTTCTTACGAGTAGAACTAGGGTTTTGACTTACTCGTAAAAAATTTCCAGTGATTCAACCAATATCTCTTGCACAGATAGCCTTAAAAACACTCAAATAACACAGAAATGTTAACCTTTTCCACCCAAAGTGCTTAGAAAAGTTACGAGTAGAAAACTAGGGTTTTGACTTTTTGACTTCTACTCGTAAGAAATTTCCAACGATTCAAATGATTTCTTTTGCACAAAAAGCCTTAAAAACACTCGAATAACCCAAAAATGTTGACCTTTTTCACCCAAAGTGCTTAGAAAAGTTACGAGTAGAAATGACCAAAGAACCAAAAACGAGCTTAAAAATGAAGAAAAACACGTAAAGCTTCAAACTTTTTGCAAAAAACTGAAACTTTAACACCAAATAAACCTTAAACCACAAGAATCTTGAATTTTTTGATGAAAAAATCAAAGCTTTATGCGTATCAAAGATGTAAAACGAGCCTTATGTGTAACCCTTCAAAACAAACACAAACACTCCTAAACCATTGTTAGGCGATTGATACCAATTGTAGGACCTTATATTTATCAACCTTATCACTTTACCAAGCAAACCCAACACAAATACCACGTTATTCAAACACAAACGTAGATAAGAAAGATTAAGATGAAGAACTTGGTGACTTGAATATATTATGCGTATATGTTTAGAGAGGTAGAGAGAAGAAAGATGAACCAATAAGTTGTATATTGCTTCAAGGGAAAAACACACACACACACACTCAAGCACACCCCTCAAATGACATACTTGAGGGGTATTTATAGGTAAGAGAGATGATGCCCTAAGGCTTGGCCATGGGCCTTGAAATGGACTTGGATTGGGCTTGGGTTACACGAACTAGACAAGGCTAGCTTAACATAACTTATGCCTAATTAGCTTAGCCCAATCCACGAGCCCGTTGACTATTCTATCACGATATCTAACACACATTACAAAGTTCCTAATCATGAATGACCATCACTTCTAATAAAAATAATCAAGGCTAACAATCTCTATAGGTACACGATTGGATCATTGATGTATTTGAATGCCTATAGATCAGATATTATGTTTGCAGTGTGTACATGTGCAAGATTTTAAGTCTCTCCAAAGCTTTCTCACTTGCATGTTGTTAAAAGAACCTTTAGATATCTGAAAGGCCATGCTCAACTAGGCCTTTGGTATCCTAAGGACTCTCCCTTTGATCTGGTAGCTTACTCTGACAGTGATTATGTTGGGGCAAGTTTTGATAGGAAATCAACCACAGGAGGATGTCAGTTTCTTGGTGATAGGTTGATTTCATGGCAGTGCAAGAAGCAGAGCATTGTGGCAAACTCTACAACTGAGGCTGAGTATGTAGCTGCTGCGAGTTGTTGTGGTCAAGTCCTCTGGATTCAGAATCAGATGCTTGATTATGGGTATAATTTCATGGGCACTGTCATTTATGTTGATAACAACAGTACTATATGCATTATCAAAAATCCAGTTTTTCATTCTAAAACTAAACATATAGAGATAAGACATCATTTCATAAGAGACTATAATGAAAAGAAACTCATTCAGGTTGAAAGGATTGATACTGAGTTTAATGTTGCAGATCTTTTAACTAAAGCTTTTAATTTGGGAAGGTTTCAGTACTTGGTCACAAGTATTGGGATGCTTCATCCATAATATGTCTTATCTCTCTCTGGTTTGTAAAAGTTTTGTAAACTAGTACTTAGTACTGATTGTTATCAAGTTAATACTGATTGCGTTAAGTTAATACGAATTGGCAAGAAAATGTCTTGGATTGTGTTTTATTGGTTTTGGACTAACTTTTCAGGTATAACACAAGTAGTATGGATATGGTTTGGTGACTAGGTGTTACAGCACATGTGGTTCTCTTGCTAATACTCATTCTGCAGCCACTACATGATGGGACTTGCTATAACAATGGAATATGTGATGCCTAAGCAATATGTGGCATCTTGTGCTTTAAATGAACATGAATTGATGGTTTTAGTTGGTCAGATCACTCTGCACTAACCCACTCTTTGCCATTCTATCTGTTTACAGATAGTGTGACTAGCCTAAGGGCATCTGGCTTAGAGAACAGCGAGAAACCGTGAATCCAACACTTTTCTTGGAGGCAACACCTGCCACGAGCTGGAAACCCTGTCAGGAAGGCCCTTTTAATGGGACTATCCATCACAGGCAGTGCTATGCACTGAAACCATTGGTTTTCACCAAACCAGAGGCCATATGTGGCCTACCTTGATTAAGTGTCTGTCACCACACTTAATCCCTTCTAAAATGGGGTTTTAGTATTATAATTTACAAACTCTAAGATAATACTGATGGGTAAAAGTTAATACTGATGGTTATAAGTTAGTACTGATAGCATAGTTAGTACTGATGAACTAGCTGTTAGTACTTATTCAAAAAGTCTGTTATGCAATGATTACTTTTGCAAGTAGAGTTGTTAACCGCCTGTTTCCTTATAAAAGGGTTTCCTAATTGGTTTCTCTTCACTTATTACCATAAATGTTTATAAGGCGGTTCAACCAATATTCTCCAACTCTCTATAAATTGCATAACTTTCTAATTGCTTTCACCATAGAACAACAAAGGCTTTTGCGACTTAATCCCACTTTTCTAACCCTAACTTTGTTCATCCATGGCTCCTCTTGACTTTGTCGACAAACACAATATGGTGGCATGCTTGGAATTGCCAGATGGACATGATGAATTTGCAGAGATTGTAGCTTTTCTAAACCGTAGCACCATCAGGTTTGCTCTACTTTTAAACCCTACAATCTTATGTACCCCTGTCAGGAAGTTTTGGCAAACTGCTATTGCCTCAACAACTGAGGAAGGGGTACAACAGTTAATTGGTACAGTGGATGTCACTCAAATTGTTATTACTGAGACATCTCTAAGAGAACATCTTCATCTTAGAGATGCTGAAGGTATTACCACTTTGCCAGTCACTGAAATAATTGAACAACTCACATTGATGGGGTATAGACATGACAATACTCTAAACTTTCACAAAAGTCAGTTTTCCGCACAATGGAGGTTTCTTATTCATACCCTCTTACACTGCTTAAGTCACAAAAGGACTGGCTGGGATGCTTTTCCCACAAGCATAGCCACAGCCTTGATCTGCCTTGCAACAGGTAGGGTGTTCAATTTTTCAAATTATATATTTGAGGGTATGCTTAAAAATGTTGTTAGTAAAACCAAGTTTCTGATGTATCCCAGATTTATTCAAATGTTTTTGGATCATCAGAGACAAAACCTACAACCTCATAAAAACATTTATCCATCAAAAGTCCTCACAACCAAAGTGTTTTCCAATATGTTAAGGGCTGTGGTAGGATACAGTGGAGTTGTAGTGCCATTATTTCCTAACATGCTTACTGCAGAGGGTGAAGGACCATCAAGCACAGATGGCTCCCAACACACACCCACAGGTTCTGATCACTTATCACATCATCAAACTTCATCAACCAGTAGGCACACCAGGCAGGAGAGTGGGACAGCTCAGCCCCATTCTTCTCCTAACATTGTAACAGATGAGCCTATCCAAGGTGATTGAGGGGATAGAGTTGTGAGGGCTGCCACTACTCAACCAGGCTTAGAAGCTGGTGAGGAAAGTGGTAACATAAATAAGACTCAATCCATGCCAACACCCAGTGAGCAATCACATGGTGGACCCAGGCAAAGGCTAAAAAGGGGGGGTGTATCTGCTCAGGCTAGGCCTGGGAGTGCATCTCAAATGCCCAGTGACCCACCTCTCTCGGCAGGTAACACAGCCGGAAGTGGTGAGCGCAGTTTGACACTACATGAAATGACGGATTTGTACAGGTTTCTTTGCAGAAAGGTCAACTCCCTGGAGATTGCACTGGATGAATACAAGAAAGCTGCTGCAAAGGTTCATGCCAGGATGCTTTTAAAGATGAAAAGATTAGCACATCAGGTTCAGCTTCTCTCCAAGCCACCTGCAACAGCATCTCCAGTCACCACTTCAATCAAAAGGAAGGCCAAGTTTATCATATCCAGTACATCTACAGAGAATTCTTCCAAACAGGGGAGGAGTTCTAACATTCAGAGTAGAAGGGAATTTGGTCAATGGCAGGGTGGTCAAGACTTTCAAAGCCCTTTCCTTGATGATGAAGAAGATGTTCAGCCAACCACAGATGCAGAAGAAGTGCTCAGTACTCCTACATGCACTATCAGTACTATCCCAGTTAGTTCTTATAGTGTTGTAGTTAGTACTGATAGCACTAAAGTTAGTACTCTTGGTGTTTCTCAATTAGTACTATCTCCTATCCTTCAAGTGGCTGCTGAATTACAACAAACCATAATTACAGAGGCTATCATCACCACTACTACTCCTCAACAAGAAGGTGATTGAGAGAATAGATAGACACATGTAGTTTTGGGACTTCAAAGCTTGAAGAAATCAATCCATATCTCTCCAACCTATAAGAAGCCACTTGTTTTGTATCTAAGAAAGAAGACCAAATCAGCAGCAACCAAACCCAAAGAAAAAGGAGTTACCATCAGAGAAGGAAGTGCTCCACCATCACCAACTCACTCAGTTCCAAATATTGATCCCAATGATAAGGGCAAAGGAATTATAGTGGAAGTACCTAAGAAAAAGAAGGAGATTGAGAGATTGAATGAAGAAGCAGCCAGAAAGATTAGCTGAATAGGATGAGCAAGAATTGCAGAAAGAGGCTGATGTGAAAAAGGAGAAGAAGATGGCTAAAATTAAAGAAGATTGGCAAACATGGGATGACATGAGAGCCAAAGTTGAAGCTACTCAGGAGGTACAATAGAAGCTGCAACAAGATTCAGGAAAAAGTGTTAATGAAGCAGCTCAGATGTTTAGTGAAATATTGGCTAGAAGACAGACCCAATTCAGACAGCAAAGGGAAGTTGAAAAGGCCTTAAAACCTCCTAACAAAAGTCAGCAAAAGATGTATCTTTGCAAATACATAAAGTATCAAGGTGAAGATAGGAGAACCTTGAAGCAGCTCAACCAATTGGCATGGGAAACTCTTCAAAAGCTAGCTGACAAAACTCAAAGAAACATACTCAACTTCTGACCTATGTCAGATGATGATTTCATTAGAAGCTCACAACCCATTGATCCAATTGCAAGTTTCAAAAGACCATCTGAAGAAGGAGGTTCCTCATCTGCACCCAAAAGGTTAAAAGCATCTGAAGATGAAGGTGGTCTAACTGAATAAGATCTCAACCAGATGATGCTGATTGAAGCCCTAGAAGATGCATTATATTCAGAGCCCATCAACACTAGGTATCCAATACTTGGCTGGGATATCTACACTGAAGATGGAAAGAGACATTGGCATATTCACAGAGCAGGTGGAAGGACAAGTGCTTACTTATACTTGGTGGATCTGTTTGCATCTATAGACATGGATGATTTGCGCAAGTTATGGGAATTGGTCAAGAACCGGTTCAAGAATAGAGATCCAGATAATGAAAAGGATCTGGAATTGCTTTTTGAGTTACAGAATATATTTGAACCTGATCCAGCTAGAAAACAATGGAAGTATCAACCTAGAGAGGAAGAACTGTCTTGGACATTGCTTGATTCCTATGGACTACACTTGGTTACTAGACGCAATGGGACAGATATATACATGCTGGTTGAAAGGACCTACCCACTTGCCCTAGGAACACTTCTGGAAATGCTTACAGCAGGGCTAAAGATGGGCAATGCAGTTGAGATGGCTAAGGAGTTGCTGATAAAGATTTTTGATCAGGCTGGAAGACCTAGCAGAAAGTGAAGTTTGGAAGAATCCTCAAAGACTGAAGAAAACTTGTGATTCTGAAAGCCGATAACAAGTTTAGGGGAGGATTGTTGGGAATATGCTTTTTGGAGTTAATACTTATTTCAGTAGAGTTAAATGATAAGTATTAACTAGTTAGTACTGATAGTGAGAAAGTTAGTACTGATAGCTTTAAGTTTGTACTGATGTAAGTAAGGAATGTCGTGTAAGAGTTGTAACAGCATATCTTCTATTCCAATAGAAGATATGATATACTTAGTCCATATTTATCAGTATAAGGGATCTCCTTAGTGTATAAAAGGAGATCCTAGCTAGGTTAAACGTACATCTCATATTCTAGCCGTCTAAAGTAGAGCTTCAAGGTTGTAAACCCTAGTACTAGGAGAGTACTCGTATTATTGCTTAATAATATTGAAGCTGTTGGTGTTATACTTTGTTCACATTGTCTTTGCATTAAATCTTCTAAGTGCATACAAGTAGATTCCGCATACTTGTGTGTATTCACAACCAAGTTTCTCATTGTTGTTTTGGAACCATTCATGGCAACTATCACGTTTGCAAGCTAAGTGTTCTAGATCCAAGGTTTGGGACTCCACAATGGGTCATGGACTTTAGATCATGGATACCCAACAAGATACAATGTACCTAGTCAATGGGTTATGGATCTTGGGTCATGGGTCATGGACTTTGGGTCATGGATCATGGATAATATCCAACATGACTTCATGCATGATGTCATGCAATGGGTTATGGGTTATGGATCATGCTCCATGGGTATGGGTTATGGACTTTGGTTCATACCCAACAAAATTCATTGTACCTAGTTAATGGATCATGGGTCTTGGGTCATGGGTTATGGACTTTAGTTTTTACCCATTATTTACCCATTACAACATATACAAAGTACATATATATTTTTATAAAATGTAAGTAGAAAATATTATCTGTAAGTGTTTTATAAAAATGTATTTGGTTTTATATAACTTATTTAACTAAACATGTTTTGATGGTTTCGATTGTTTAGTAAAAGTGTGTTAGTAAACTATTGGCTCAAAGCTTTTACGTATTTTCTTTATTTCGTTAAAATGATTTTACGTTTGTTATCGAAAAAACATTAGAAGATCGTAAATTATAAATAAACGATTGTTATGGATAATTTGTATTAACAAGCTACATCCGCCTCATTACGTGTCGGTGCTAGAAATAGACGGAAATTTGCACCTTTCATACTAGTTTCACCCTAAAAACATTCAGCATGCGAACCATGATCCTTTGTAATAGTCGACATAGGCTCCTTAGGATCAATAGGTTATAGGTGCATTTGCTTCAACAAATTTATCCATAAACGAAACATGTTTCTTATCATTCAAAATAGGCTCGCTGGAAGTATTCAATGTATTAGTAGTTCCACTTGAAGCCAAGCTTGGATCATTAACCAATTCAAAACCAGCTTCATTAGGGACTACAATAGAATGAATACTCGTATTCAACTCTATATATTTGAAAATTTATAGTTTCAAATTCATGTCTACATTGACAGAACTACCATCAGCTTCACTTACACGGTTGCAAGTCTTACCAGGATCATCCACCACCACATTTTGTTTCTCCTTCACATCCTTACCTATCTCTCTCTCTCTCTCTCTCTCTCTCTCTCTCTCTCTCTCTCTCTCTCCCTTTTTCTCTCAAAAACCCTTTTCCATCGTCAAAACATGCACACAACTCTATACGTAACCCAACGACAAACCAGAAAACCCTGCGCAACACGACACCAACCAGCCAAAACAATATCGAGCAAGATTAAGATACAGACCTAACCAACGTAAGATCGATTAGGTTATTCTAGAAACACACAACCTCACTCATCAATCCTAACCAAGAATCCAAAACGTAAAGTAAAAAGAAGCATAGATCGATCAGTTTTAGTATTATGAAACCCTCATAACAATTTTAGAAAAATAGAACCCTAAAAAAGGAATAACGAACCCTAAAGATCAGACTTAACACACAAATGATGGAGTAATGAAGTATGATTTAAACACGAGTGATGAATTATAAACCAAGAACAAGGATCGATGTAAGTTAGAGGCTAAACAATCAGATTTTGTTAGTCGCCGATTAGGGTTAGTTATGGATCACCAAAATCACCATTAACGAGGAGAGGTTTTAGTAAAAGGATTAGGTAAATCAGTTTTATTCTTACGAAAAATAAACGTGTTTAAATATTATATAGAACATTTCACTCATAAAAATAATATAATTTAGCAACATGGGAATAATATGTCTTAAACAAAACATTTAAGTATATTGTCTCGCAATTTAAACTCGTAAAATTTATGGGTGTTAGGTTTTAAGTTTGGTGTCGCTTCTTCTAAAAGCTTTGTAATTTCTAGATGCTTACTAGTTTTATATTGAAATATTATTTGCCGTTCAATAATATAAGATTGTGCAAGAATACTGTAGCATTTATCATTGTATTCGTAGAATCTCTATACTTTCGACTTCAACTTAATTGCCAATGAATGATATCATACTAGCAGGATATCCGCGCGTTGCAGCAGCGGGTATCATGAAATAAAAAATTTTCATGAATAATGTATTTTAGTTTATTATGTTTTTTTTAACAACAAATTTACGGATATCAAGAATTTCGTATAGACCGTGCCCGTTCGGGCTCGAACCCGTTGGCCCGTGTCTTCTCGGGCTCGAGCCCGTTTGGTCCGCGCCCGTTCGGCCTCAAGTCCATTTGGCCCGTTGCCCGTTCGGGCTTAAATATTTGTATTTGTGCTTTATTATTTGTAGTAGTGAAATTCAATGCATTAATTGTATTTAATTTGGTTGTACAATATGCTTGATAATTTGTATTTCTTATGTAAGGGGTGTTTTATAAACTATATTAATTGTATTTATTGACCAGTTAAATAATTGACTACATTAAATAACATTAATGTGGTGTTTTATTGTACACTATGCTTCTTGTTTTGTTCGTCTGAAAATTATTTGCATTAAAGTGTTGTACACTATGTTTATTTTCTTGCAAGTAGTAGTCATTATAGTCATTAATAACATTGACCACTTTATTTTCTAAAAATTACATCATACTTATTTTGTTGTACAATATGCTTATTTTGTTGTAAATCTGAAAATTGGTTGCAGCTATTGTACATTGTGCTTAAATGGTTGTAGTTTTTGATGAAAGGGTGTTTTTAATAGCATTAATGTTGTTTGATAGAATTTTGGTCTTAAAATAACACCACGCTTTATTTTGTTATATAATATGCTTACTTTGTTGTAATTCTGAAAATTGAGTGCATTAAAGTGTTGTAAACCATGCTTAATTTTTATACGTCTTAAAATTAAGAATGACGTGCATTCATACATTATAAGTAATATAGATAAACTTGATATATACGTTTTGTCTTTACCGAATTCCCTTAATTCACAAATGTATTAACATTATGCCCACTTCACTCATTTGTCTTTCTATAGAAGAATGAATAATGTTTGAGTTATGAGTATAGCTCACCACCAAATGACTTGATGATTGTCTCTGATAACACTTGTCACTTTTTAATTTGTATTGTTAATAAATTCACTTTTTCATCTTTCTTTTCCTTTTATAGCCTTTCTATCTTTTAATTTGTATCCTTGCATTTCATTCCACAACAATATCAAATTGCGCGCGCACACACACTCTCTCTTTATGCTTATGATTATTCAGGGATCATTATAAGTAACTAAAGCAAAGTTGGTGGTGAATTTGATGCAGAATTGAAGTAGTACGATACTGTGCCAGCCATTAATTGGTTCATATCATGGATACTATGGATCATTCATCATGTATCCCTCCTGGATTTCGGTTTCATCCAACAGATGAAGAACTTGTTGGTTATTATCTAAGGAAGAAGATTGCATCTCAGAAGATCGATCTTGACGTCGTTAGAGATATCGATTTATACAGGATTGAACCATGGGATCTGATAGGTATAGCAACATTTACCACCTATTAGGGTTCTTTTTATGTATTGCATCAAGATCTAATAATGGTACTGTTTCTTTCCATAAGTTTGGCGTTCGTCCTAGTTAGGGTTTGTGTCCATTTATTTTCAAAAATTATTTTCATTTTCTCAAGCTAGGGTTATGAGAAGCATGTATTTATTAAAACTGTTATGCTGTTGATTTTTTTTTATTAGGTGTGTGCTTTTTAGCGTTATTTATTGTACCTTCTCACGTGTTGCGAAGCTAGTCTTTCGATATATTTGTCTTCGAGAAGAAAGAACTCCTTCCTTGTCACTAACGTTTGATCGGTCTATTGTTCAGAGAGGTGTCGAATTGGATATGAGGAACAAACTGAATGGTATTTCTTTAGTCACAAGGACAAAAAGTATCCAACGGGAACGAGAACAAATAGGGCAACAATGGCAGGTTTTTGGAAGGCTACTGGGAGAGACAAAGCAGTGTATGAAAAGCTAAGGCTAATAGGAATGAGGAAGACTCTTGTATTTTATAAAGGGAGGGCACCAAATGGACAGAAAACCGATTGGATCATGCACGAATACAGAATTGAATCTGAAGAAAATGGTCCTCATCAGGCAAGCAATCTGAATCCTATCATTATCTATATCTATACTGCTTTATAATGCATTTAGGCCTTCTAAAATTAGAAAGCTTAAAAATTCAGACTTTTTTACTTGCTTATTATGGAAAGAGTTTTTCTAACCAAAAATTAATATAAAGAGCTTCAATCATGAGATGACATGTGTCACTTCTTAACAAACTCCAAACCTAACTTCTAACAAACTCCAAACCTAACTCCTAACTACTAAAAATTAAGATAAAAAACTCCAATTATAAAATGACATGTGTTATTTTTCAACTAAAAATTCATCTTTATTTTTAAATTAAAATAATTTTTTATCTACTTATTTTTTTTATAATCTAATTTCACCATATTTTCTAAAATTTTATGCTCTTTAATTTCAACATCCATTTTGATATATTTTTATGAGTTTTTAGTTTTTATATTTTTAATTGGTTTATTTTATTTTAATTCAAATTTTTACAACTTTAACCTTTATTTCATTTATTTCAATCAATATAATCTTGATTCGTCAAAATCATATACTTTTGGGGTAGTGTTTGACGCGTAAGAGATTGCGAGGGTATTTCTATATGCGGGAATAATGATGTCGCGGGAAAGCTACGGGTAACCCAAACAAACACTTACAACTAACACATATACATTCGAAGTGTTATGAAACGAATTCACTAAACGGGTAAGCAAACACATATAACTATACTTATCGCCGCCGCTGTGCGCAGGTACCCGGCTAGTATATAACAAATGGTTCTTAAATCGAGACCATATGTATAAGTTCTCGTCATCTTTTCCCAAATGTTTTTTAGGGGTTTCTTCTCTTTCTTTTAAATCTTAAAATTAACCCTTTAAAAAATTGGTTTTTGATTATATACAGATTTCTTCATTTTCTTTATCATACTTGATTCTTCTCTTTCTGTTAAATCTTTATCTTGAATCTTAAAAAATGCCTCATTTAAACCTAGCTTAAGTCAAATTTCTCAAAATGTCTCAATGGCTAACATTCCTCCATACCTCATATGCATCAGAGTATTCTTTGTTTACGATTTCTTAGGAATTTTTTATTTTTTATTTTTTATTTTTTTTGTTTTCTTTTGTTTTTAGGATATATTAAAGAAAAAAAGAAGTACTCGATCTTTAAATACGTTATCGTGGTAATGAGTAAATGAATCTAAAAGTGTACATTAGTGTGCGTTAATGTGATTCGTATTAACTCGATCTTCAAATAGTAAGTGTACGTTCTCGTAGTAATGAGTAAATGAATCTGAAAGTGTACGTTTATAATTTTCAGTTTCGTTTAACATCTATCTTGAAGTCTTACTACGATCAACAATATTTTGTGTGTGTATGGAATATAACATCTTTTTCCATGCATGCTCTCCTCCACTACCATGTATAATCTTTGACTGAGGGGTGTGTTTTTGTTTTTTTACTTTTCTTTTTAGTGTAAACTCCTTGAGTATGTGTGTCGCAAAATTTGTAACTTTCATGATCATAGATAATTAAATCAAGAAACTTCTTTTGCCTTTCAAAAAAAAAATCAAGAAACTTAATAACAGATATGATTTCAATTCAAACTAGTATTTGCCATTTTGTCCTTGACTTTTTAACTACACAAACTTCATCTTAACTTTTACTTTCTTTAGAACTCCAAAATTTATTAACAATCTAGAGATCGAAGAAAAAAACAATATTTTGTTTAAGTTCTTTCATTTCACAACGTTAACACTCATAGGATGAGAACTCGATTATGTTAGTTCTTTGACAAAGTGATAACTCATTAAATATGCTGTAACATAAATACATAATGAAGTGAAGGATTGACACTTTAAATATGCTGTAACATAATGAAGTGAAGGATTGACACTTGTACGAATAAATATGTGATCAAGGCAAAATACGTACGTACTTGTACGAATAAATATGGGAACCTCCATTATATATGTTGCTTCTAATTCCTCATATATATTAACAAAGAATTGAATGTAAAAGAGGTCTTATACATGCTAATAAGAGTGACGATATTATTCTTTTTATATGCAAGTCTACATGAATCATGAAGAGATAAACAAACAAATTAACAGTGGCCGTCTCAAGATGTTAGGGGCCTCATAAATTTAGGGCCTCTTACTTGATTTATGGTTACGGCTGCCTGCAAATTATATTATGCATATCTATTTTCATACTAACACTTGACTACCGTAATCATATTCTTGTAGGAAGAAGGATGGGTGGTGTGTCGTGCATTCAAGAAACGATCCACTGGACAAACAAAGCACGCTGAAGGATGGGAAGCAAACTTATTTTATGATGATACAAATCGGGTTAGCCCAGCCATAGAGGTAAATGATTATATCACAAGTAAGCCTCCGAGTTCTATATTTTCTCAAAGTTTCATGTGCAAGCAAGAACTAGAAGCAGCAGAGAATTTAAACTTTGTGTACTGTGATCAATTCATACAACTACCACAACTCAAAAGCCCATCTCTCCCAACGATAAAGAGGCCTAGCTCTGTATCTTTGGCCTCGTCATCAGAAAATGATGATCTAGAAGACGATCTACCCAGCAGAGGGAGAAACATAAGTAATAACAACGGTGATGATAACAACGTTAGCTATACAAATAACACAAGTAAAGTGACTGATTGGAGAGCTCTCGATAAGTTTGTAGCTTCTCAATTAAGCCAAGAGGATCAATATGGGCTTGGGGAGGGCTTATCTTCAAACTTTGGAGAAAAAGAAAATTCGGATTTAGCTGATATGTTTATGGAAGGTGCTCGGGAAGACGAAGATGGAGAAGGAGCCGAGAAGCTGAATGCATGGGTTCTTGAGTTCAGCAAATCAAGATCATTGTGATATCGGGATATGCATATTCGATAAGTAATGAACATGAGGGATATATCGATGCATGGGAGGAGATGATCATCATAGTAATTTGATATGTATAAGAGTTTTCCATTTTCTTGAGACATATATAATGTATACATTTCTTCATCTAGATATCTGGCTGTGAAGATGTAATAAAGGATCTAATAAGAGCCTATGTTTCCTAGATTATAAATGATTCATACACGATGTAAACAAAAGACAGATCAGATTATTATATTCCGTTGTATAAAATCAAATGTTTATGAATTAAAGTTTCGTCAAAAGTCTCAGATTTGCATTTTTGTAACTTTGTGTTCTCTAAATCCATAACGCCAGACCAAAAAAGGTTCCTACTTGTGTACAGCAAAAACGTTCAATAAATGTGAAACTGTTGTTTGCATGCATGTGTTACATATGCATGTAAATGGACGCATAAATAAAAAGGTAAGTTGAAATAAACTAGTACGTACTCATATTGTTATGGATTAAAGTTATACTAGTATATAACAAGTTACTTTTTATATTTTACCGAAACACTTACTTTTTTTTAATAAATAAACCATCAAATTTTTAAATGTTGTCACATTATCACTAATTTGATAACCTGTTGATTTGGTCATTTTTTTTTTCAAGTAATTATTCCAACCGTCTCTAAATAAATGTCCACTATTAACTTTTTAAAATTTTGTTATTCAACTTTGACCTTGATGACGTATAGTAGGTATAACAGACCCACTAGACCCAATTCACACTATACACATACTGTGCTCAGGCCCAATAGCCCAATGACAAAATTGGCCATGGTCCAGACCTCAAGACGCACGTAAAGTATACGGCAGGCTGAACCATCAGTCGTTAAAGATGTTTTACGTCCGCATCCGTGATTGACACGGAACCTTGTCCGCCAAGGGTCCGGCTCCGACAGCTAACCATTATATGTGAGAATCTAGGAAACCCTAGCGGTAAACCTCGCTTATAAAAAGGGCTCTAATCCACATACAAGGTACAACTTTCTCTCTCACCGGAGTCTAATCGTGGGGTCCGTCCCCATGGTAAGACTTACAGTTTACCTTTCTTGTGCAGGGATATCATTCAAACTACTTGGATTAGTACAAGATCAGCCCATTAGAAGCTTGTTGGCCCAGTCCGGCAGGCTGCGTTCATACCCATTACAACCCGTCACAAAATTTGTACTAACAAGTTGTTGCCATCCGTGGGACCCAGTACACAACTGCTTTCTGAAAAGAAAAAATGCATACCAAAAGAGCTCGTTCTGACCCTACTCCCGCTCCTGTATCTGTGGTGCGGAATAAGGGGGAAAGAAAAACGCAATAGATCTGGAAGGATCTGATGGGCCCGCAACTAGTGCAGCCATCAAAAAGTACTGCGACAAGTACTACGAACAGATCTTACCCATTGTGACAGAGAAAGTTCGAAAACAGGAAGGGAGAATCAAGGCTAGAGAAATGGTGAAAACCGGTTAGACTTTAGCGAAGCATCACAGCAATCCGAATCTGGAAAGCAGATGCAAAGGAAGGATCTGAGAAAGAAGATCGAATCTCGAAAGCGTTGGAATACGAGGAAAAACTCCGAGCTAAGGCGCAGCCGACCCAGATCACTGCGGAAGAAAACCGCAAAAAAGGAGGAAGTGTTCAGAAGGTTGCGCAAAAACGCGTTCCATAGGCTCGGGGACAGAGAAAAAAGTATCTCCATGTGTTCCGGAAGCACAAAGAGAACTAGCCGTCGCAGATCCGAAGAAGAGGACAAAGGTACCCACCACCACTCTTCTTCGCAAAGAACGGAACCCTACTCCGGAGGATACGAAGGTAGCCGAACATACTCACGGAGGACCGATCGGCTCTCCGGAAGAGAAGACAACGGAGACGAACACTGGAGCTCCGGATCAAAAAGGCAAAAGTCAAATGTCGAAAATGACGACTTAGCTAGGCCATAGGTGTGCAAGGAGACCGACCCATTCACTCCACGCATTCGCTATTTCGATATGCCTAAGAAGACGCGAATGCCTACAAATGTGAAGACATATGACGGAAGTGAAGACCCAGAAGACCACCTGAAGATTTTTCAAATGGCTGCCAAGGTAGAACGCTGGGCTATGCCAACATGGTGCCACATGTTCAACTCTACCCTCACCGGATCCGCTAGGGTGTGGTTCGACGATCCCCCACCGGAATCGGTAGACAGCTATGATGAGCTGAAAGAAGTTTTCCTGTCAAATTTCCTTCAGCAAAAGAAGTGCATAAAGGATCATGTAGACCTCAATCATACCAAACAGAAAGAAGGAGAAACCACAGAATACTTCGTGAAAAGATTCAAGGTAGAAAGTAGTGACGTCAAAGGAGCTCAAGAAGTCATGAAGGTTTCTAGTTTCATGCATAGAATCACCAACCCGGAGTTAATTAAGAGGTTGCATGATAATATACCCAAATTAGTGGACGAGATGATGAGGGTAACTGCATCTTTCCTCCGTGGGGAAGTAGCCACTGGCAATAACGGAAAAAGGAGGACGTTACCCCAAGTACAATGGAAGTCGCATGAGTACGGACAGAAGCAAGGCTTCAAGAGAGGGTACATAAATCAACTCCAGACGGACCGGAAGCAAGATAGGTTTACTCTCCTTTCCAAAACACCCAAAGGAACGCCTCCACCAATGCTTACACCAATTGGAAAAGGCGAAATTCAAAACTCCTCCACCAATGCTTACACCGATTGAGAAAAGGAACGCCAACGAATATTGTGAGTTCCACGGAGAAGTAGGACACAATACGGATGAATGCATGCACCTAAAAAGGCAGATAGAATAATTGCTGAGAACTGGAAAGCTGTCAAACGTGATAAAGGAACTTAAACAAAATAGTGGCAAAGACCAGTCCAAAGAACCTAAAAAAGGGGAAACGTTAGGAAAAGATAAGCCTCTCGCAATCCTGATGGCGCAATCTCAGCAGCAGGTGATACGACAAAAAATTACACAAAGCTTTTCCCCAAACCAGAATATTTCGTTCCCATCACTTGCAGAAGAAGAACATAATGATGGACCAATGGTCATCGAGGCAGAGATAGGCGGACACTTTATACACCGAATGTATGTCGACAGAGGCTCCACATCAGAAGTCCTATACGAACATTGCTTCGAAAGGCTCCGGCCCAAAATAAAAAGGCAAATGGTGCCTGCCACAACTCCCCTTATTGGATTTAGCGGAGAAGTAATATGGCCGATCGGGCAGATATCATTGCTAACTAAAATCGGTGACAACGAACATTCAACATCAGCATGGATGAACTTCGTGGTTTTAAGGTCCCAATCGCCGTATAACGGGATTATAGGAAGGCCGGGGGTGCGAAAACTACATGCCGTGCCTTCAACAGCACATGGAATGATAAAAATTCCAGTAGAAGGCGGAGTGCTCACGATTCGGAGTAGCAGGATGGTCCCGTTGGAATGTAATATGGTTTCAGAACCAATGCCACAGCCCGCAACGGAAAAACAAATCGAAAAACGAATACACGAGGCAATACATCCGGAACACCCGGAACAAACAATAGCCATTGGATCAACCTTGTCAGTTGAAGGACGAAAGAAGCTGAGTGACCTATTGAAGAAGAACTTGGATATATTCGCCTGGTGTCCGACAGACATGACGGGTGTCCCAAGACACATAGAAGAGCACAACTTAAACATACGAGAAGGGTACACTCCAATAAGGCAAAAGAAAAGAGGTCAGGCACTGGAAAGAAACAGGGCAATACAAGAAGAATTTGAAAAGCTTGTGGATTCGGGAATCATGAAGGAAGTACATTACCACAGCTGGTTAGCTAGCCCAGTGATGGTGACAAAGCACGACGGAAGCTGGAGAATGTGCGTTGACTTCAAGGACCTCAATAAAGCTTGTCCGAAAGACGGTTACCCACTACCAGAGATAGATTGGAAAGTTGAATCACTCTGCGGATACCCTTTCAAATGTTTACTGAATGCATACAAAGGCTATCACCAGATCCAGATGGAAAAATAAGATGAGGAAAAAACAGCCTTCATCACAAATCAAGGAATATTCTTCTACACTAAAATGCCATTCGGAATAAAAAACGCGGGAGCAACATACCAGCGGCTAGTAGACAAAGCCTTCCACAAACAAATTGGCAGAAATCTAGAGGTATATGTAGATGACTTAGTGATCAAAAGCCGCTCGGAGGAAGAAATACTAAGGGATATAGCGGAAACTTTTAAAACATTAAGGGAAATAAACATGAAGCTAAATCCCAAGAAATGCACTTTCGGAATGGAAGAAGGTATGTTCTTAGGGTATATCGTAAACACCAAAGGAATAAAAGTATGCCCAGACAAAGCGGAAGCCATACTAAACCTCCCATCTCCGAAATGCCTCAAAGACGTCCCAAGACTAAAAGAGAAGTTAGCAAGTTTGAATAGATTCTTGGCTAAATCCGCTGAAAAGTCATTACCATTCTTTAAAACACTCAAGAAGTGTACAAAAAAGAGTGACTTTCAGTGGACAAAAGAGGTGGAGGAAGCTTTTAATCAGATGAAGAAGATGATAGCAAGCCTCCCCACCCTCACCGCACCTCAGGAAAAAGAAGAACTCATAATATACCTAGCAGCAGCTAAAGAAGCGGTCAGTGTGGTCCTGATGACAGAAAGGGAAGGCAAGCAGACACCAATATACTTTGTGAGCCGAGCCCTGCGAGGACCGGAAATAAACTACACACTAATGGAAAAGCTAATATTGTCTCTGGTGCACGCTACGAAACGCCTGAAGTGATATTTTCAAGCACATACGGTAATAGTCATCACGGACCAACCAATAAAGCAAATACTATCAAAACCAAAAGTTGCAGGTAGATTACGAAAGTTGAGCATTGAGTTGCGGGAGTATGACATATAATACAAACCAAGAACATCCATCAAAGGGCATATTCTAGCAGATTTCGTAGTAGAACGTCCAAAGGACGATGAAGAAGATGAGCCAATGGAAGAAGCGGAATTTCCGCAACCGTGGATCCTATTCACAGATGGCTCATCTTACATAGATGGTTGCGGAGCGGGCCTAATACTGACGGACCCTCAGGGGACGGAGTTTACTTACGCCTTAAGATTCGGTTTCAACACAACAAACAACGAAGCTGAATATGAAGCCTTAATAGATGGGTTACGAATAGCAGAACAAATGGGAGTCAATAATTTGCAAGTAAACGTAGACTCAAAACTGGTGGCAAACCAAGTCAATGAAACGTACATTGCAAAAGAATCAGGAATGATCCAATACCTAGAAAAAGTAAAGGAACTTCTGAAAAACTTCCGGATGTTCTCAATCAAACAAGTGCCCAGACGTGAAAACAAAAAGGCATACGCCCTGAGCAAATCGGCTTCTACCAGCTTCGCGCATCTAGAAAAGCAAGTACTGGTAGAAGAGCTTAGCAAAAAGTCAATAGAGGAGGCACCGCTTGTGGCAATCACGGAAGAAGAAGGGTACACATGGATGACCCCGATATATGAATACCTGGCAAAAGAAATACTTCTGGCCGAGAAAGAGAGAGCACGAGTAATTAAAGAAAATCACAAAGATTTGCAGTAGTCAATGGGATACTTTACAAGAAATATTTTCTTCGACCATGGCTACGGTGCGTTGGACCCCTCCAAGCTAACTATATGTTAAGATAAATTCATGAAGGGTCTTGTAGCATGCACGCAGGAACAAGATCTGTGGTGGCCAGAGCCCTGCGTACCGGATACTACTGGCCCACCATGCATGATGACGCCGGAAGGTAATCCAAGCATGCAAAAACTGTCAGGTACACAGGCCAGTTCCGAAAATCCGCAAGAAAAGATAACGCCTATCACTTCCCCATGGCCGTTCCACAAATGGGGAATTGACATCGCAAGACCTTTACCAGAAGGGCCCGGGAGAGTCAGATTCCTCATAGTAGCAATGGACTACTTCACAAAATGGATAGAAGCAAAGCCGGTAGCCACCATAACCGGAAACCATATCAAAAAATTCGTGTGGGAAAATATCGTATGCAGATTTGGACACCCCGGAGAAATAATATCTAACAATGGAAAGCAATTTCGAGATAACCCATTTAAGGAATAGTGTGAGAAAATGAATATAAAACAACACTTTGCTTCAACTAAACACCCACAAGCAAATGGACAGGTAGAAAGAGCAAACAGAAGCCTAGGGGAAGGAATAAAGGCTCGGTTAGAAGAAAGAAGCAAAAATTGGCTGGATGAACTGTCGCACGTCCTATGGGCACACCGCACAATGATAAATCTAGCAACGGAGACACTCCATTCTCATTAACATATAGAACGGAAGCTGTCATCCCAGCTGAGATAGGGATGCATACACGGAGGACAGCGGAAGCTAACATAGAAGAAAATGATGAAGGATTGGAAATGAACCTAGACCCCCTCGAAGAAAGAAGGGAACAAGCAGCAATACGTGAAGCAAAAAGTAAAGCAAAAATGGAGAAATATTATAACTCAAGAGTCCGCAATACGAGTTTTAAACCAGGAGACTTAGTATACCGCAACAATGACGCAAGCCATGCCGAGGAAGGAGGGAAGCTAGGACCCAAATGGAAAGGACCCTACGAAGTCACGAAAGCTCTAGGAAAAGGCGCATACAAGCTAAAAGACCGTGCGGGAAATCCAATCCCACGGACATGGAACGTTTGCAACCTTAAGAGATGTTACATACATCAAGTGTAAGCAGCCCGTCCCTTGCGGATTCCGCAAAGGAGAGCTAGCGTCACATTCTATCTTTTTATATTGTAATGTTTTTATGATTGAATGAAAAAAGGTGAAGCTTAGCTACCTTCACCAACTTCTACTTTAAAAAACTCTTGATCATTTACTTTAAACAAGAAAAATATTAATATATGTAAGTAAGACACGCATACATGTGGGTACGACCTATACAACGTTATTCCGAATAACAAAAAGCTGAGTAAACTCCAAAAAAAAAAAAAAAAAAAAAAGACGCAAACAAAACTCACCAGTTTGATCATCATGAAGAAACTCAGGGTATACATCCTCACCCAAAGAATAGTAGCGGCTCAAGCCAACCCAGCAAAGAAAGGGCTCAGGGAATGCCCAGAAAGGATACTAGTTGGCAGCAAGAGCAGCAAAATGATCAGCATTCTACTCATCAGAGCAGGGAACAGGATCTTTAAAGATGTTCTTCCTAGAACACCATGGGAACAAAGCATGACAAGCAAAGGCATTGACCCATAAAAATCGGTTGTTCCAATTCTTCACAGAATCAAGAGTCTTAGTGTAAAGCGCAGGAACGCCATCGCGTTTCCTAAAGGAAAACCACCCTCTCGACTTTGAATTAACATAAAAGCAACGAAACAAAGCAACAGTTGGCATAATACCATGAGCGCGACACAAGATCTCAAAGTGAGAAATCCTGCACGCGCCAAGAACTGAAAGCTGAAAAATATTTACATGCTAGTGCCTAATCAAATCAACAAGGAAAATAGACAGAGGTAGACGAAAATTGGCGAGATAAAAAAAGCGGGTATACAAACCAATTTTCCCAGAGGGACACTCATGCATCGTACACCTGCGAGGAGGAAGCTCCGGATGAACCTCCACAGGAATATGGTAAGTTGTAAGGAAGGAACCAAACGTCTCTGAAGGGTACCACACTTTATGTCAACAATCAAACTCATAGCGAACGGATAAAGGGCGGACGGATGAAGGAATTTTTATTCTCAAAAAAGATGCAACAAAACGGCAATGGTGAAAGTTAGAGCAGTATTTATACTAAGGGAAAACCTAAAACTGGATGATGACACGTGGCAAAGAAAGCTGGAATAAACGGCCAAGATCGAGAGTAAAAAGAGGCGCGTGAAATAGTAGGTCAAATCAAAGTAGAAAATGAAGAGTCGACAAATGCCCACGTCGCACGAAACGCTTCCCAAAGAAAGGGAAATGTCAGAAAGACGTGTGAAAAATCATGAGAAAAAGAAATGTCCCCGTCATGCCTAAAGTCTAGCAAATACCTACCACACGCGAGAATATCCGCACGCAGTAAATATACTAGACTAGGGGGGACTGGATGATGTAGCAATCTCTAAAAAAGAGGAAAACACCAGAAAAGCATTTCAAAAAGAATAAAAGCGTGGAATAGAAAAATGCTTAGTCAACTCAAGTCTAGTAGCATCCAACGCACACGAAAATATCCGCACACAATGCATACGCTAGACTAGGGGGACTTGATGACGTATAGTATGTATAACAAGCCCACTAGGCCCAATACACACTACACACATATTGTGCTCAGGCCCAATAGCAATAAAATAAATATAAAACCTGGGCCTACAGTAAGCCCAATGACAAAAATTGGCCATGGTCCAGACCTCAAGACGCACGTAAAGTATACGGCAGGCTGAACCATCAGTCGTTAAAGATATCTTACGTCCGCATCCGTGATTGACACGGAACCTTGTCCGCCAAGGGTCCGGCTCCGGCAGCTAACCATTATATGCGACAATCTAGGAAACCCTAGCGGTAAACCTCGCCTATAAAATGGGCTCTAATTCCCATACAAGGTACAACTTTCTCTCTCATAATTACATACACATACTCTTATTTCCCTCTCAAGAATGCATACTTACTATCACGTCAGAGTCTAATCATGGGGTCCATCCCCACGGTAAGACTAACGGTTTACCTTTCTTGTGCAGGGATATCATTCAAACTACTTGGATTAGTACAAGATCATCCCATTAGAAGCTTGTTGGCCTAGTCCGGCAGGCTGCCTTTCATACCCATTACAACTCGTCACATAATTTGTACTAACTGACCTTAAATTATTTTGTTTGTGTTATGTACTTGATGCAAAATATATGAATGAATTGAGTTTTAAATGTATTTTTATTAGTATAATTTTCATCAAGTATTGCATAACACAAACAAAATAATTTAAGGTCAAAGTTGAAAAAAAGATTTTGAAAGTCAATAATGGACATTTATTTAAGGACGGAGGGAGTAGTATATACTTTTACATGCTTATATGGATATTTTGATGCTTAGGTGGATCTTTCGTGGATATGATGTAAAGAACCACTATATTTTCCTAAAAATTTTCCACCCACTACCATTTTTTCCAGTAGCTTTTTGATGGCCACCATTTTCTCCGGCCACTACCTATAAATTACAACCTCATCCCCATATATAATTTATCCATAAAACTAACATAAAATCTACCATTACACCCTTCAAAACCCGTTGAAGAATAAACAACTCTTTCTACTGCTACAACCTTATAAGAGTCTGTTAGGTTCTCATTTATGTAACACAAGCATCAATATAAGAAGTATAGATTAAGAGAGATCGGTTGAACAAGATCAAACCATACGCGTATGAATATATGAAAGGATATGCGTGAGTATTGAATGAAAGTGAACAACCAACCTTCAAATGAAAGTTTACATGAGGTATTTATAGGAAGGAACTAGGGCAACATGCAAGTTCCCTTCCTTTATTTATTAGGCTTGGGCCAAGGCTTATGGGCCTTCTACATAAGCCTTAGCATAATAACAAACATAAAGGCCTAATTAAGCTAACTATTACATATTAATTACTAATACTTGTAATCAAGTTTCGGAGTAATTCCAACAATCTCCCCCTAAGTGTTGGTGATTAATGATATGAGTGATAACGTTGTAGGTGCTGATGTAATAGTAGCTTTGAAGCCTTCTAACATTCTTCTTTCTTGTGAGAAGAAGTGTCTTGATTCCAACAATCTCCTCAGTGTAGGGATCTTGTTTGCTTTGAAGTATTTTAGCTTTGACGTCTTCATTATCATTGTTCTTTGATCTTTGTTCTTTGTGATGGAAGTGATAGTATGTCGTGGTTGTCTGCATCAGGTCAGCTTCGTTGCTTCAATGTCTCCACGTCTTTCTCCATCATGCTCACACGCTCTTTAACGTTGGATATCAATACTGATGTAGTTCTCTTAGTCTTTAAACTTTGTAGATTCTTTGACTTTGACGAAGAATCATTCTGACTTTGTGTTGCCTTTTGAGAGAACTTCAATTGATGTTGGTATGAGCATGTGGAGAATCTGCATGATCTTTTCTATCCGCAAGCATCCATAAGAAAAAACATAAAACATGGGTTAGAAATAATCCAGTGCTTACAAGTTTGAACTTCGAGTGTGTTAACATCATAGTGTGAAAACACGTCTCTAATTCTCACAAAGGCTGTTTCTGAACTGGAGTCCCACAAGTGAGATAACGCGATGTACCGAAGTACACCTACAGTTCAGGTGAGTCGCTGAGGTACACCGAAGCATCACCTCACGACTGTAGACCGTTTGAGACACACTAAGCGTAACTCATAAGGAGTTACCGAAGTAACCTGCTGTCAGGGCTGTTTGATGTTGACCCTGGCAGGAGTTTCCATTCAATCACTGAGGATCACATGTGTGAACCTCTCATAAATGTTCTCGACAGATTGCTAAGATCTGTGTAGGAGTCGATAATATATCACTTGTGTTCTTATTGTTTAACGACAAGCGATGAATTGTCAAGTGTACATAAGAGATCTTTTGATGAATCTCGTGGCTCTAGACTTAATAGTGCGCTTTGATTTTCCTGAGCGGAGACTAGGGAGAGGGTCTCCTTCTTCAATACCAGCAATCTCTAAAAGAAAGCCGATAGTTTACGTAGGGTTCCCTGTGAGAATGAAACAAGCTTCTGTTGAGAGAAACTTGAGTGGCTAAGAAGGTTTAGTACATGCATCACTGGGTCCATGACGAATTTGATCTTCAATACCGGTATCATCAAGTGACAACCAGTAGCATATGAATTGAACCCGGTGTCTGCCCTAAGTTGAATAATCTGGAGGGCTATTTGTTTTCACCCTTTTCTTTACTTTTCTTTTTAATTCTTTAACTCCTTCTTTCTCCGATTCTCATTTTCTCCTTTTTATAATCATACCTAAGGACTTCTAATTCTAACTATTGGTGGTGTCCTTGGGTAGATCCCTCCGGCTCTGGTGGATCATAGGACGGTTATTACTAACCTTAGTCACCTTATAACTCCATGACTAACCTATGTTATCATAAAACCAATTTCTCTTGAAAATCTCTCCCAGTGGTTATGAATAAAAGCTTTTAGTACCACTGGATTTTGAAGAAATACTCCCCCTTCACACTTGCTTAAGTATTTTGATAGAAATTTGCACGGTGAGAGAAGAGCGCGCACTTTTGAATTAATCAACTCAAGATAGACAATTCCCCGCGAGACACAGTTACATTGCATAGTTAAAGAGTTGCATTATCAGTTTTTAGGTAACAACTAGCTCTAATAACTACCTTGAAGGTGTGGACAAACCTCGAAAGGTTGTCAAACCCATCAAAGTTCATGTCTATCAAGAGTTTCTCGAATGGTACATTCTACTAAGACAAGTCCTTTGCGAGACACGTTTACATCACTAGCGAACTAGCTTGAAATTATTACCCGTCTCGGACAAGTCTTTTCGAGTTACTAACATTTAAGATCCTCGTCAATTCATTGGTCAAGTCTTTTTAGCACGACGATTCATTGGCAATTCACAACATATTTCTTATCACGTAATTTTTTTCCCCCTAAAAAATGGCATATAAATGTTATTTTTGAAGAAATTTGATATCGAATATGTCCATTTCGAGTTTTGCGGGAAGATTACCACGAAGAACAATTTGTGAACAAAGTTTTAAGCAAATACTCCCCCTCAACAAGTGATATAAACTTTTGAGGTTTTGAAAATCACAAGGGGAAGTACTTGTCCTTTTGAGCAAAACTTTGAAAAATGAAAGTTTTGATTAGTTTTACTCAAAAGTAAGAAGCTTTCGCTCCTTTTATAAGGATTGTGGCACTGAAGCGTACCACAGGGTCCTTTATTTACATGTACGGGTTGTACACTATTATGTGTGCACAAGCCATAATTATATATAAATCACACATCTAGATAATTATAAGAGAAACAGATCAAGGGGTACCAGGTGTCTCAGGTATTCCATCAATAACATCGGGAATGCGTTCTGGACGTTGATAGCCCGTGAGAGAAATGCTTGGACGACCCCCAACGAAGCTTTCCAATGTTCTGATTTGATCCCGCCTAGACAACCTTTCATCAATGCGCGTGATGATCTTCTTAACATCCCTTTTCTCCCTCGAATTCCATCTCTTTAGTGACCTGATGCCGTCATGAATCTCTTTCAACCTGTATGCTAGCCAGTCCCTAACTTTCTTCAAAGTGTGATCCCCAAACTTATGAAGTTCTTTACACGCCATGAAACAGTTGTGGTGTAGTTCACTTCTGTAGACTACCCCAAATGGTTTCTTGATGAGTGTGTATTGAGGAAATCGGTTGATGTCGGGGAGGTCTAGTTGAGGTTTTGTGAAATTGACCCATTTTTGATAAGATTCCACAGCAAGCTGAATGTCTTCTACCCGTTCTTGGATCACAATGCTTCTGATGAAGATTAATAATGACTTGATGTACTTGCGTTGGATGGTTGTAGATGAATGTCTCATTCGCCCTTGAACCTTAGCGAGATACATATCTTCAATGTCATTTAGTGACAATCTTGGAAAATCTGCTTCATAGAAGTCATATTCCTCTTCGTCTTGTCGTTTGACCACAATGTTCTTGAGGAATGTGTAGTCCCACTTTGAAGACAGGGTAACATGCTTAATTGCAATGATCCGTTTTTCACTAAACACTTCCTTTTTAGACTTGAGAACCTGGCAGCTTCTATAGAAGATTCTTCGGCGTTCAGGCCAATGATGAATCCCATACAGCGTATCAAGGTCATACTTTTCCACTTGATCAGCAAACATATGTGTGGATTCTTCCTCGATGGCTGGATTATGAGAGTAGATTGCTGCTGGGAAAGGAAATGTGAGTGACGTAGCGTACTTCCTTGTCACATCGCTACCATGTAGAAGAAACTCGAAGTCATTGTTGAAGAAGTAACGGTATGGAATTTGAGGTTGATCCGGTCGGCCAATTGTTGGTAGAGGTTTGGTCTAATCAGTGTAATAGGGAGCCTTGTATTGTCTTGTGAAGTCGATGTTAGCTTGGGGATTGAGCCAATTGATATTTTTCGACATGGCTCGTGCAATGTTGTTGAGATGGTATTCGACTTCAATTGCACTTTCTGAGTTGTCTTTAAGCAGTTGGAAGGCATCATTCTTGATTCTCCTTAACTCAGCCTTAGTCATCTTCTTCACTTTAAACTATTCTTGAATCAGCTTCACATGCTCCATAGTACGGCTATCTACCATTTCTTGACCTTCTGGTAATGAGGGAGTAGCATCAACAAGTCTAGAAAACAAGTCGTATTCTTCGATTGTGTCTTCATCTAGCCATGAGAGAACATCGGTCTTCTTCTTCATTTTCTTTGGCTTTGATGATGATTCTGGTTTCTTTGTTGTTGCAGAAGAGGTGGGTTGTTGTTGGGGCTCTGGGATCTCTTCATCGTCACCACCAGTGTATTCGAAATGATCACCGGTTTTCTCTGTTGATGGTGGTAACTCAGAGTCCTGAGGTTTATCTGTAGCAGCAGAACGTGGAGGAGATCTTCTTTCGGTTGGAGTCCTTTGGGGTGGGGGTGGAATAGAGGAGGAGTCACCAGACTTCTTCTTGCGTTTCATTTCTTTGTCTTTATCCGCATCATCATCGTCTCTAGGACGCTTAGCCGTTTCAGCTGCCGCTTTGCATGATGTTTTAAGTTGGTAATCCAACAATGCGTCAAACAGTTTACCTTCGTCATAGGTAAATGTTGCAGATCGTTTTGACATTTGAAGTACAAGCTTGGAAACTAGTTCTAAATCGGAGAAAGCTGTAGGCTCAGTTGGATTGATTGTTACTGTTAAAGGCGTTGATCTTATTGTTTGCTTGGCCAACTGCATGAGATTCGGATAGAGTTTTCTGGTGAACATTTCTCTTGTCACGCCAGGAACAATGTCGAGAAGAAACTTGTGAGTATATTCTCTGGCAGTCCAATTCATTTCACCCTGTAAATCACTATTAAGAAGCTGTTGGATTTGTTCCCTTTCTCCTAACATCTCGTTTATCACTTTTTGAAGTAGATTGATTCTGTCCGCAAGCTGATCTAGTTTCTTGTTGACCACATTCTTTTTCCTTGCTTGCTTGATAGCTTTAACAATCTTAGACTTAGCTCGTGATGCCCAAGTATCGGTATGTTTCTTTACGGATTTGGATGCTGATCTTGTGCTATCCTTTGATGTTGGTGGTGATGAATGAGAAGATGAGTCTGATGATGAGTCATGAGATGGCTCAGGGTCCTTTTGTGGCTCAAAAGTTCATTCTTGTGTATGTGCGGGACTGTCAAGAAGATAATCTTTGGCTTCTTTCTCAGCTTGAGCCTTTTCTTCAGCCTTAATACGAGCTTCTTCTTCAGCCTTAGCACGATTTTCTTCTTCTGCTTTTTCATTAGCCGCAGTACCTTCATCAGGAATTTTCTCAGACTTCTCCATTTCTGGTTCCTCAAAGTCATAAGTGATAGAATCCTCTAGTTGTCGTTGTTGTTGTTCGTGGGTGGTGGTACCAGTTCCCTTATCGGGTTGATTAACCACATCGGAAACTGGTGTAGATAGTGCACCACCACTTGACCCTCTGGGGCCACGAGTTTGTTCATGGGTGAATTCCTGAGCAACATGTTGAAGTCTGAGGTTCTTGAGCTTCTTTCTGTAGTCTCTGTCTTCATCCAGTGGTTCTTCATCAGAGCTCTCTTCTTCTTGCTCAAGCACTGGAGTTTTCCCTTTATCAGCCTTAGGACTTGGAGGTTTTGCAACAGTTAGTGGGTCATCTATGGGAGTTTCTGAGTAGATAAACTCTTCATCGGTGTTAGTCTCCTCTGAATCCTCGTCCATTAGTTTCATCGGTTCTGGTTTGGGAATAGGGATGGCTTCAGTAAGAGGAACTCTCTTCTTGAGTGTGTGAGTTCTCTTTGGGTACCTTCTCGTACTCTCAGTGCTCGCAATACTTCCAGCACTGCCTCTCCTGGTCTTCCTAACAGGTGTACCAGAAGACTTACCATCAATGAAACCTACTTTCCCTGCTTCAACTGCTACCAGATATCGTTTGTATGATTGAAGTCCTTTGGTAGCATCAGTAAGAAGATAATCTGGTAACATTAAACCTTGTTTCTTCGTAGTTGATTCCTTAAATCTTACCACATTGAGTGTGGGTTCAAATAGCACGGAGTGATGTTTGGGGTCTTCAAGTCTTTGGGGAATATCTGGATTGGTTTCAAGAATCCTTTTGATCAACAATTTTGTTTATCTAACATAAGGGATCTTGGAGCCAGGCCTTTTCAGGTAAGTCATCATGTCATCCCAGATCAGAGCTGCAAATTCGATGTGTTTCATGTTGACCGTGCCCCAAAAGATTTTAAGTTCCATGAGCTTCGGATGCTCATAGCCACTGTCACGTCTGGAGACGGATTTAGCAATCATAATGTACAGTGTTCTCCATGGTTGAGGAATATTCTTGATATCTACTGAGGAGTGTTTTGTGATAACTCCAGCAGCTTCATCATAGCCGATGTCGACCATGAATTGGAGAATAATCTCTTCAGTAGGAGTAGCAGAGAACTCAGTAGGTTCAATGGTTGGAAGAAGAAGAACAGCCCTTAAGTCTGCAGAAGTGATGGTGACTTGTTAGTGATTGAGCGTCACCGTCACAACAATTTGACCTTTGACCTTTTGTATCGTGTTCCAGAATTGGTGAAGATAGATCGCCGACACAGTAGCAGAATTTGTGAGGATGTTCTGGTATGGATGAGTCTTCAGAATATCCACTGCAATCTGACAAGATGACTCATAACAAGTGAAGTTGTCAAAGTCGACTCTGAGATTTATTTTTCCAATCTTCATTGGGTAACCGTTGGGGAAGATGTATTCAACTGTGAGAACACTTGGTGCATCCACATTTTCCATTTGAAAGTCCATATCGTGATCTGAAAGATATTTAGCCAAAAGAACCAACATATCGAAAGACATTACGTTAGTCAAAAAGTTGATTTTATTGTCTATTTATTAAATGTGATATGTTAATGATTGTTACGAGTCCAATGTCACTTGTTAGTCCAATAGTCCAAAGACGTCGTGATAAGTTTCGTGAGTAGATTAACTTTGAGTTTTAAAGTCCAAGTTTTCACTTATTTTCACAACTTATTAAACATTGAAGCTTATTAATGACATTTTGGTTTCGTGACGTTATGATTTATTTATTTACAAGTTCGTACGCGTAACAATTCATAATTTTGGTTAAAATAAGGCTTAGGCATAGGTTTTGCAAGTTATGCGTAAACAGTGAACCATACGCGTAGGCACAAGCTTATGCGTAGGATCTTATCTTACGGGTAGGAAAAAAATCCCTTAGCATAGAGCTTACGCGTAAGCGTGTGTTGGAGTTTACGCGTAAGGTCTACTCTTAAGGGTAAACCTTATGCCTAAGACTCAAGTTTACGCATATCCTTCACAGGATACGCGTAGTCCCTTTTGTAGAATCTTACGCGTAAGATTTCTCTTACGCATAACATTCTACGCGTAAGGTGATCCTTATGCGTAGTAACTCAGTTAACCTTGATTCTGAATAATTCACGCGTAAAACCTGAAACAAATTCATCATAACATCATCATTAACACATTTATTCAATCTCTTTCAGTTTTCACATGAACTACAGATCAAAATGGTTTACGCGTAGAACATGCTTACGCGTAAAACTAAACCCTAAGATTCAAATTTTACGAATAAGAGTTTTAGCCATATAAATTGCACCAAACTTTTACTGGGATATCTAAGAGTCCTAATGAGTTGTTTAAACCAAGTTTTAACATCAAAACCTATGCGAATCAAAAAAATACCGACATACTACGAGTATAAACCCTAGTTCTCAATTTCCACAAAATTAATGATTCTGGGTATGTTTCAAGCCTAGATTTGATCAATTAAACATGTATACAACATCTCTTAACCTTCTAATTTACCAGAAAAACTCTTAAATGAAAACGCCCAAATTAAGCGTATAAACCCTAATTTGAAAAATGATTAATACATATTTCTGGGTGGATTTGGTTAATGAAAATGGTTATGGCATATACTTTTGAACATTTTGACACCATTTTATCATCATAAACACACAAATGATGATCTTGTGTTCATATGCATACGCGTAGAACACAAGAATCATCCAAACATAAAATCCAGCCGTTGGATGTCTATGAAATCAAAAACCATTGTTTGTAAACATGTTAAGATCATGAAACCACTTACAGATCAGAAGTTTAAAGCACGAATTTGAGTATTCAATCTTATGCGTGGGATGGGTTAGTTGAAGTAATAAATGTGGTGAATTAAATGATATGAAAAAATTAGGTGAAGGTTTTTGTTAAAAATAGTTTCAGCTTTTGACAACATTGGTCCCTCCACCTTAACCATTTTCAACCACAGCCCATAACTTCCATTTTGGTTACGTGAAGCATGATATTTGGAAAGAATCATGACGACACTCCCCCTCGACTTAAGAAATAAAGAAATTTAATAAATTTGAGCCTGGGGAGTGTCAGTAAACCAGAGATGTGACCACCATTATCAAACAAACATCCGGGATGAGGTAACATGGAGTACAAGGTTTTATGAAATCGAAAAAATATTTACTATCTCCCCCTCAACACTTGACCGAGAAAATACTGAATTTTGAAAGAGAAAAGTGTTGACGGAAGAATTGTACTTGCCATGTTAAAAGGAATATAGATAGAATAATAATTTTGTTGTTTTTATCAGATTTTATATTTTTGTATTTTGTTTTTGAAAATATTTACAAAAGAGGTTTTGGTGTTTGACTAGTTTTAAGAATGTTTTAAAAGTTCATCCAGTTCCTCTGGAGTCAAACACCGCATACCAATCCGGTGGACCAACTCATTAAACCTAGCAGGAGCTAAGGCTTTGGTGAGAAGATCTGCCAGTTGGTATTCAGTACCCACAAAGTATAATTCAACGGTACCCTTTTCCACGTGCTCCTTGATGAAATGATATCGAAGATCGATGTGCTTTGATTTAGAATGTTGAACAGAGTTGCACGAGATCGCAATGGCACTTCGATTGTCGCAGTACATCGGGATTCTGTTAAATACGTAACCATAGTCTTTGAGTTGTGTTCTCATCCAAATGACTTGAGCACAAAACGCCGACATGGCTACATATACTGCTTTAGTTGAGGACAACGATGTACAATCCTGCTTCTTCGATTGCCATGACACCAGTTTATCACCAAGAAATTGTAGAGCTCCTGAAGTACTTTTCCGAGAATCTAAGCATCTGAAAAAGCTATTATTTCAAAACCAGAATCCTTTGGATACCAGATCCCCAAGTTAATGGTTCCCTTGATGTATCAGAGGATTCTTTTAGCCTCAGAGAGGTGAGTTTCTGGTGGTCTCGACTGATAACGGGAGCAAAGATATATAGCAAAGACAATATCAGGTCTACTGGCTGTTAGATACATGAGAGACCCAATGATACTTCGGTATTTGGTAGGGTCAACCAATTTCCTATGCAAATCAGCGTCTAGTTTCTTAGTATGTGCCATTTGAGTGGTATAGGTGTCACAGTTTTGCATTCCATGTTTGTTTAAAATTTCAAGGGCATATTTGGACTGACTCAAGAAAATACCACGGGGTGATTGATGAACTTGAAGTCCTAGAAAGAACGTAAGTTCACCCATCATGGACATTTCAAAATGTTTTTTCATTAGTTTTGAAAAAGCGTTTGAGTATTTTAGATGTGTTGACCCAAAAACGATGTCATCCACATAAATTTAAATGATTAAAATGTGTGTCCCGTGATATTGTATGAATAGTGTAGGGTCGACCGAACCTTTGACGAAATTATTAGCGATAAGAAAGGATGATAACTTATCATACCACGCCTGAGGGGATTGTTTGAGACCGTAGAGAGCCTTCTTCAGTTTGTAGACGTGATTAGGGAACTCTGGATCAATAAATCCTTCTGGCTGACTAACATAGACTGTTTCTTTCAGTTGTCCATTAAGAAAAGCAGTTTTGACATCCATCTGAAAGACCGTGATGTTCATGTGAGCCGCAAATGCCAGAAAAATCCATACAGCCTCAAGACGAGCAACCGGAGCGAATGATTCTTCAAAGTCAATACCCTCTTCCTGTCTATAACCCTTGGCCACCAGAAGTGACTTATTTCTGATTACTGTTCCTTCAACATCCAATTTGTTTTTCCAAATCCATTTGAGAGCAATGACGAAGACCCCTGTTGGTCTTTCAACCAATTCCCATACTTCAAGACGTTTAAACTGATTGAGTTCTTCTTGCATGGATTCAATCCAGTTGTCTTTTGTCATTGCATCTTTAACGTTTTTAGGTTCAGATTGGCAGACAGTGAGTGCATAAATGCAATGTTCACCGTCTGTGTGAAGACGTTTTCTAGTTACGACTGGTTGATTTGGGTTACCAATAATGTTTTCAAGAGGATGGTCTTTCGTCCAACGATGTGTGGAAGGTTGATGTTGATATACATTTTGCAGATTAGGAGGATTCGAATGACTTGTAGATGATTCTGCAACATTAGAAGTAGCAGTAGCATTTGCAAAAGGGTTGAAGAACGCATTTGGATCATAATCTGCAGGTGGGAGTACATCATTGTTCAGAAGATCATCAGCTGGTTCAGCGTCATTGGATGCGGTTTGTTCGACTGTTGTGGTAGAATGAACTGTTGGTGCTTCCTCAACAGTATTTGTTGTAGCAGGTGTATAAGGTATTGGATTTTGATCAGATTGAGCAGCGGAAACATTTGAGCGGGTGCAGCGAAATGATGGTTTGATGCATTTGTCGATGTTCCACTATAGTATTCATTGAACATTAACTCAAAGAATTTCTCCCATTCTTTTTCATGAGGTGTGTCAGCAAAAGTTGATGGAGCTCTTTGATGTACGAGTCCTGAACTGGTGTGTCCAGAAGTCTGCTGGTTTAGTGCGGGTTCTAGAGCGAGTATCTCAGAAGCCATTTGTGAAAGTTCATCAAAATTCACGTTCATCGTCTCCATGATCCTCCTAGTTCTCCGGTTATACACCCTGAATGCCCTCGAGCTATCTGAATATCCAATGAAGATTCCAATATCACCTTTAGCTTTCAGTTTCCCTAGATCTTCTCTGTCGTTTGTCGGATAGCACAAAGCGCCAAACACATGAAAGTAAGAGATATCAGGTTTTCTGTTGTTCACTATTTCATATGCGGTTTTATTGAATCTTGGATGGATTAGGGATCGGTTCTGAGTGAAACAAGCAGTGGCAACAGCATCAGCCCATAAAAATAACGATGCACTGGAATAAATTAGCATTGTGCGAGCAACTTCCACAAGAGTTCGATTTCTTCTTTCAACTACCCCATTCTGCTGTGGAGTTCTAACAAATGATGTCTGATGAGTTATTCCAACATCTTCAAAATAAGCTCTTAACTCCTGATTTGTGAATTCAGTTCCGTTGTCTGTTCTTACTACTCTTACTGGAGCTTGAAGAAGTACTTGAATACGCTTTAGAAAGGTGATGATGATGCCTGGTGCTTCGTCTTTTGATCTCAGAAATCTAACCCATGTATATCTTGAATAATCATTGACGATAACAAGAATATACTTTTTCCCGTTAATGCTTTCAACTCTCATTAGGCCACATAAGTCCATGTGCAACATATGCAACCTTGCTTCCGAACTAGGTATGGGTTTGGGTTTATATGATGCTCTTTTGCTTTTTCCTTGTTCGCATGAGGGACATAAGTGATCCTTGGTGTATTTGAACTTTGGAAGTCCATTGACGATGTTGTCTTTGGCCTGTTTGTTGATGGTGTCGAAATTGAGATGGGATAATCGGCTATGCCACTACCAGGACTTTGTTCCAGATGCTCGTGTCATAAGACATATTGGTGATGAAGAGGCCATTTGATTTATGTCGATAGCATACAAGTTTGTATCACGATTCCCAATTAAGAGATCAGAGCCATCCAAGTTTCTAACGAAGCATGAATTTCTCCTAAAAGCAACCTCTAAATCTGCATCACAAAACTGCCCGACTGAAAACAAATTGTGTCCCAACCCTTCGACATAGTCAACCCGAGTGATCAAATAATTTCCAAAAGGTAGATCTTCATAACCCATGATAGCTGCTACATGATCATTTCCGAAACGTACGTTTCCCTTGAATTTCCAGACCAAATTGATCAGCAGCTTCAGATTCACGGTCATGCGCTTGGAGCAACCCGAGTCGACGATCCAAAGACATATTTCGATAACCTGCCAATAACAGAAGAAGAAGATTTTGGAAACCGTTTTGATTTTGGTTCCTTTGGGTTAGAGGTAAAATCTTGATCACACTCATAGAAGTTATCTATTGGTAAGACAGGTTCGTCACTCATTCTACCATTCTGGAGTGTGAAAGTTCTACTCGTGGGTTTCCAAATGTCATCCCTAAAGTAAACATTATGCTCCCGATCAGTAGTGTAAAGCCTAAGTCTCGCAACTAGTCTTCCTATTCGTTTAGCATAAGTTCTTTTGGGAACATTCTTCTTAACAGGCTTAACAATCTCATTCTTAGAAACACAATCATCATGAACATTAGTTAAAGATTTCTTGCAAGTTAAACAAAGAGATTCAACACATTCATTAGACTTAGCAAGTTTCATAGGTTCAGTACATTCAGATGAATTATCTTTCTTATTACAAAGCGGTAAACTCCTAGGGTGTTCTTCGACTTTCTTCTCTTTATTCAAGCGACTACTCTTAGAGGCAAGCGAGACTCTATTGTTCCTTGTATTGCTCTTAGGCTTTAGTCTGCTGCTCCTAGAGGTGCTTCCTAGTCCTGTAGAAGGTAAGGCACACTCATTAGGATTCACATTTTTATCAAGAGAAGTGGTTTCGGCTTTCCTAGTCTCTTTGGAGTGCTTTTCTAAATTTATGTCGTTTGTTCCATATGTTTTAGATGTGGAGGCAGACGCATTAGGGGTACTCATCTTAAAAAGGCCAGGAGCTAAAACTTTTGGTTTCTCAATAACCGCTTTTCCTTTTTCAACATTTTGTTTAGGCGAGGCATGTGGAGTGACTGGTTTTGATAAATCATTTTTCTCATTGACTTTTGGAGGAGGTATTGAAACAGACATTTTTAGTTTTAAAACCGGTTTGGGAACATTTGCTTTCTCCTCAGTCAATGGTTTTGTAATCTTAGTATCCACTGCCTTTCCTTTTTGACATTCCAGCTGAGCCCTCAAAAGATCATTTTTCGCTTTCATGTCATTGTAGGCACACTCATACGACAGTTTGTCATACTTGCATTCCTCAGTTTTTTGATCAAGTTGTTTAAAATATGAGACATTTTCTTTTTCAAGTTTCTCAAGTGCTTTTTCATATTTTGAAACAATTTTGGAGGTCTCAGACTGGAGTCTTTCATGATCTTCAACAGAATATGTTTGTAAAATAATGGATATAATATCAGTAGTCAGAACATCTTCGAAGAGAGTCATTTAAATTTTCCAAAAATTTGATGTGTTCGACACAGTCATTAGCTTGCTTTACCAGGGATTTATGGTCCTTGACAAAGTCAGCTGTTTCTTTCAAAAACACTTGTTCAAAATGAATTACCCTTGAGTTGATGTTATTCAGCTGAGGGGCAATTTGAGTTTCAAAGTACTTTTTATTTTCATTATCAAAACTATTAAACCAGATGTTTGTTGTAATATTGGTTTTAGTTTTAAAAGTGTCTTGAAGATCCGCAATTCTAGTTTTCACATGTTCTAAAATACTTCTCGCATCACTTGTGTTAAAAGGATTGTTTGAAGACATTTGTTCAATGTTCGAAAGAGAATTTGAGACAACAACTGGTTTTGAAACAGATTTTGAAACAGGTGTTGACTCTTTGTTTGAAACACTTGGTGTGATGGAAAACTTTGACTTTTCTTTTTGATTAACAAAAGTAATTCCGTTAATTTTGTTCCATTTGTTATAATCAATTGGTTTGATTTCCGGATTTTTTTGTTTCATTTTTGATCTACTCTCCTCGGATAGTTCTAACGTTTTAGGAGAATCACGAACAATAATGGGTTCATGTAACACATCTCCATTGTTTAACACATTCTGAGATTTCTAAGCTTTCTTGAGGAACGAAGAAGGGTCGTTACCAAGTGCCATTCTATGATTAGTATGAAAACGCGGATTTACTTGATTAGAAAGCATCTTGTTTGTTTGAGCAGAATGACCCGTTGTAAGAAGCAAATTTTCCAATTTTTTGATTTTCTCTGTTTTATCAAGAATTTCATCAAGAAGAGAATCTTCTCGTTTTGAAAAATCAGTTATCAACTGCTTCTTCTCTTTTTCAAGATCAGAAAACATTTCTTTTTGTTTAGAAAGTTGGTCATGTAAATCAAAATTTTCCTTGTTTAAAGATTTAATTTTCAAGTTCAAATTCACATCAAGTGTGTTATACTTGATTTGCAATAGTTGTTCTTTAGAAACCAAATTTCGATAACCAATTTCTAATTCTGATTCTTTGTTTTTATGAAATTCAAAGGCTTTTGCATTCTCCTTGTAACTCTCAAGCTCAGCGGTCAATTTAGCATTCACGGCCTTAACTTCGCGATTGACCGTTCTAACTTTCTCGATTTGAATGCCACACTTGTTGATTAATGATTCAAAATAAGCACGTGTTTCCTCATCAGTCTCAGTATTTTGTGCCACACAGTCTCCACTAGGATCCACATCTGAAGTCTCAGAGTTAGTATTGCCACAACTCGGATTGTCTAGGTATGTATCATAAGTAGGTGCTGATGTCACAGAATGCTGTTCGTCATGAGTAAACACATCAAATATGACATTGTTATAGCATGGATCAGTGATTGGTACCTCAGATACTGCATTGGCGTCATAGACAGTAGGTGCATCAGAATCAGTGTCGTACTTAGTCTCCTGAAGATTTGCCATGAAGATGCAGTTCGCATTGATTTCCTCGAGGTCTTCCAAATCATCCATAATAGCCATAAATTCATGTTACTCAACATTCAATTGAAGTCTAGATTGTTCCTTTTGTACCAACATGATAGCTTTCTGAAGATACGCAAGATCCTTCTTTTTCGGCTTAGTTGGACAATTCCTTGCCATGTGACCCAATCCTTGACAGTTATAACACTTAACCTGATTAACCTGATTCACATTTCCATAATTCCCAATGACTGGAGCTGCAACATTCCCATTCTGATTACCCACTGCTCTATTCCCAACATTCTGACCCAACTGATTACCCTGATTCGGTATCGCCTGATTACCCATCTGAAATCCAGTAGCATATCCCTGTGGGTTCGCAATAACTCCAACCATTTGTCCTTGATGACCCATGTTCACACCCGGCTGTGCAATTTGCCTGTTGCGAGTGTTTGATGAAATCCTTTGGTTGTTGTTAGTTGGTGTGGAATAGCGACTTCTGAATGCTTTACCCAAAAATGCAAATGCATGTAACAAAGCTTGTTCTTGTTCAATTTCAAGATCAGTGATTCCTTGTTCCTGGTAATGTTGTTGTTCTGGTGGATAGGTTTGTTGTTGAGGGATAACAGCTTGTTGTTGTGGAATGTATTGCTGCAAGTTGTTGTTAGTGGAAGATGATGAAGCTTGTTGTTGTGTATTTATTGGAGTTTGAGTCTTTGCAATGAGTGCCAATGGATCATGATTCTTTGCTAATATTTCTTTCCTGACTTCATTCACTTCATTTTGGTTTTGTTTCAGAAAATCGTTGAGTTGATCAAAGTTCACTTGATGTAAGTCTTTTGTTTGGTTGACAATAGTGACATATCGTCCCCATTCTTCTGGTAGATTGTTCAGGAACTTGATGTTGCTCACCATAGTTCTGGGTGCCAACTTGTTTCTGATCAGCTCATTTATTAAAGTGCAGAACCTTCCATAGTAGGATTCATTGGATTCTCCTGGAGTAGATGTAAACTTCTCCCAAGCAGTTAGCAGCTTGTTCTCCGTATCTTGTTGACCAATTTCAGTTCCATGACAAAGTCGTCTAACACATTCCCACATATCGAAAGCAGTTTCACAACTATCTACAGCAGCAAAGATGCCTCTTGGTAAACCCAGTTGGACAATATGAATTGCCATGTCATCTGCTTCGACTTGTTTCTGATCCTCTTCAGTGTATTCTGATTCCTTTTGAACACGAAAAGATGGTGGGACGGGAGGTGTTGATTCAACATTTCCAGGGTCTTGGACTTGTCGAGGTATGAAGGGTCCATTCGTAATGGATTGAATCATCAATTTTCCATTAGGTTTGGTCTTAATGTAGCGAAGCATACGACTTGTCCATTGAAGATATCCACCTTTTTCCAACATAGGAGGACGGTTTTCGGCACCGGCTGCATGAATGTCTTGTTGCGTTGCCATTGATGAAGGTATGATATGATAAAGTTGATGTAGGATCGATTCAACAATAAAGGAGTTGTGTTTGATGAAGATTAAGCTCGGTTGTTGTAGTGAAAATTTGGTCTAAAAACTTAAAAACATCAATAACTTATTTTCGGAGCGTTTTTAGGACTTGAAGGTCTTTTCTCCTCGTTCTCACGGTCGTTTTGATGGGTAGATCGTTGAAAACGGAGTTACGGTTCAAAAGTTATAGCCGTTTGAAGTTTTTACTCGAAATCCTTAAGCTTATGCGTAAGTTTTGTTCCTTAGGCGCAAGAGTTGAACCTTAGGTGTAGATAGTGACCTTACGTGTAATAATTAATGCTTATGCGTAGAAATATTCTTACGCGTAAGATGTTACTCTTACGCGTAAACAATATCTTACTCGTAAGTATTAATGCTTAGGCGTAAAACACAGTCTTAGGCGTAAGATAGAAATCTTATGCGTAAAAACGAGCTTACGCGTAAAACGCGAATCGTATCTCTCTAAGTTATCCAAGCTAGTGAGATTTCCCAAGTCGAAGTGTTCCACAAACTTATCCATGTAAGGGAAGCACTGAGTCACTGTTGAAGCACGAAGATTCTGAACCAAATGCTTATGCGTAAAAGTTATGCGTAAAAAGAGGGTTTTGACTTTTTCTTACACGTAACTCGAGGGTTTTGACTTTTTGAATTTACGCGTAACAAATTCCCAGTGAATCAAACAATTTTGGATACACTCAAAGTCTTCAAAACACTCAAATAACACAAAAGTTTTGACCTAGATCACCCAAAGTGTTGTTTCTGCTTATGCGTAAAAACGAACAAAGCAAAATGTACAAGTTTAAAACTGATTGAAAACGCGTAAAGCTTCGAAAATTTTCTAAAAACTAGACTCCTTAACACTATAGGAACCTCAAACCATAAGAATCTTGAAGATTTTAGTACAAAAAGTAAAGTTTTAAGCAAGACAAATTTTAAGAACGAGAGCTACGCGTAACACAACACAAAAAACATCAACCAAACACTCCTAAACCATTGTTAGGCGATTGATACCAATTGTAGGACCTCAAATCTATCAACCTTATCACGAAACCACGTTTACCACTTTACGCGTAGACCACGAAACACAAACACAAACTATGCGTAAAAATAAAGAAGGAAAGATTAAGAGAAAGATTGTGACTTGATGTTATAAAACCGTGTATGTGTAGAGAGAAAGATGAACACAAGATGTTGTATATTCCAAAGAAAGCACACACACACACACTTTCAAGCACACCCCTCAAATGAGACTTTGAGGGGTATATATACTACAAGACATAAACGCCCTAATGGGCTTTCCATGGGCTCCGTGGATATGGATTAGACATGGATTGATATAAGGCTAGCTTAACTAAACTAATACCCATTTAGCTTAGACCAATCCACGAGCCCGTTGACTATTCTAACACGATATCTAACACACGATACAAAGTTTCTAAATGTGAATGACCATCACTTCAAATAAAAACTATTAAGGCTAAAAATAGCCAAGTCGCATACAGAGACAACTCGCTTAACAACCAAGTCGCATAAAACAACTCGCTGCCAATACAACTCGCTTAATAGCCAAGTCGCTTTAGAACTCAAGTCGCTTAAAGAATAAACTCGCTTAATATCCAAGTCGCATATACTAACTCGCTTCCAATAACAAAGAAACTCGCTTCAAAGAAATGCAACACCGTGGCTCAACTCGCTTCGTACACTTTTAAAAAACAACCACTTTATCAATAAAAAAAACCAAACCACAATGATTCAAGCCTTCCAATTCAAAACCTAAACGCATATGATGATCCTAAACACAAAAGTACAATCAAAATTCAAACTCTAACACTAGAAATTGACCAAATGATTCAAACTCTCCTAAACACTTATAACCCCAAAAACCTTATGAAATCCACCAAAACAAAGAGCATGAAAGATGAGTGATCAAACCATGGCTCTAGATACCAATTGTAACATATAGGATTTCACAAACACATCAAACCAATAACATATGGGGCGTACACAACTGTTTAGAGAGAGAAAGTTCTAGAGAGAGAAAGGGAAGAGAGTTGGGAACTTTGTGAAACAAAGAAAAATGGTATTGAAGCTCCAACCCTCTACCTTGGGAGGTAGAGGGTATTTATAGTTTTCTTACAAGACTCGCCTCCTACGGGCTGTGGATCAGGCATACAGTGGGTAAAGACCCGTCCGTCCTCCACGGTGTTGCTTAACTAAATACTAACTAATATTAAATGACTACGACTACGAGCTTTCTAATGATTACATATACTTGAGGTGACCGACACTTTAATGACTGGATTTTCTAAATCCTAACAATCTACATTCTATTACACTTAATTAAGCAGTCATTATGAAGAACTTTCATCTTGGGAGGACTTGCAACTCTATAGATGTTCCGCTCAGTCTTGGACATTGTAGTTGTTACAGAATGGGTGTTTGGATCAGCATTTGTATTCACCTTATCCCCCTCCTCCCTCCCTCACACACATACAAGTTGGCATTGTGTAAGGATCACTAATGTACAACTTGGACACACAGTTAATATGTAGATATCTGCATAAACCTGTGGTGAATATGTCTACAAGCTGAGATTTTGAGGGCACAAAGCATGGTGAAATGTTGACCTTGTCTTATCTTGTCCCTAACAACGTGACAATCTATCTCAGTGTGTTTTGTTCTGACATGGTGAATTGGGTTATTTTCCAATGCTATAGTAGAAACATTGTCACACATTACCAGACTTTGTGTTGGGACAGTGACTCCAAGATCCAATAATAAGCATTTTAACCATGAAATCTCACATGTACTATCTGCAAGTTCTCTATACTCAGCTTCTAAAGATGACCTTAAGACAACTGCATGTTTCTTTGATTGCCGTGAGATGAGACTACGGCTGAGAAAGACTGCATATCCTGAAACTGATCTCCTTGTTATTGCACAACTAGCCCAGTCACTTTCACAATAAGTATTTAACTAATGTGAGTTCTTGGGAAAGAACAAACCTTGTATTGGGCAAAGCTTAATGTATCTGATACCTCTTATGAGGGCTTCAAAATGAGAAGATCTTTGACTATGTGAGTACCAACTCAGAGCTTGTGCAACAAATGAGAGGTCTGGCCTTGTAATTACGAGATAGAGAAGCTTAACCACCAATGTTCTATAAGTAGATGGATTTGGGAGAAGAAAACCAATTGTGCCATTAAGTTTAACAGTAAGATCCATTTGAGTAGCAATAGGTTTGGATTCTAGGTGGTCTGCACATTCAAGTAACTTTAAGGAATATTTTCTTTGGGTCATAGCAATACCATTAGTGTTCCTGAGGAATTCAATGCCTAGGTAGTAGTTTAAGGGACCTAGGTATTTGATGCTGAATTTATCTTGCAGTTTAGTTTTAATCTCTTTGATGTAGTCGGTGTCTTTGCTCACCAAAAAGATATCATCAACATACACTAAGAGAGATGTAATAGTGCCATTGTAGGTAATGGCGAATAGAGATGTATCAACATAACTCTATTTGAACCCAAGGTGTAGCAGAAAGCTTGTGAGCTTCTCAAACCATTGCCTATTAGTTTGATTTAATCTATAAAGAGAGTTTACGAGTTTGCAGACTGTGTTTGGAGGTAGAGCCTTAGAGTATCCTTGTGGAAATGTCATGTAGACCTCCTCACGTAGATCACCATGTAGAAAAGTATTTTTTATATCAAGTTGCTCTATGTGCTAGTTATTCTTGACAACAATTGAAAGTAGGCATCTCACGATGACCATCTTAGCAACTAGAGCATAAGTATCTTTGTGGTCAATACCCTCTTTCTGATTGAAACCTTCAGCTACAAGCGTGCCCTTTTACCTTCCAATGCTGCCATTTGCATTCAGTTTGATTTTGAATACCCACTTACACCCAATAGGTGTTTTACCATGTGGTAGAGTAATGTAGATCCAGGTGTTGTTCCGTTCAAGTTCTTGGATCTCCTTACTCATTTCCTCTTACCATCTAGGGTCTTTGGAATCTTGGATATATGAGTGTGGTTCAGTAATGTTGTGGAAAACTAGAAGGGGGGTTGAATAGTTTTACCGATTTTTATTTAGATTTTAAAAGTTTAGATTCAATCTTATGTGAATTCTTGCGGATGAATAGATAGTACCAAAAAAATAAATAAGGTAAGTAAAGAATGCAAGTAAAGTAAGGGATAGAAAGTAGCGACACAAGTGATTTATAGTGGTTCGGCTACAAGGATACCTTCCTTGTCCTACTCCACTCCCCGAGTACCCCACTCGAGAGTTCAAGCACTATGTCAATAAGCTCCTTCAAATCGGCGGAGAAGCCTCACAACTTCGCTTAGACTTTTTCTAGTACAAAACTAAATACCGAGTTCTTCCACGAGGTAGAACCAAACCTTTACACAACTATTAACCAACAAATATGTGAGCTAAGAAATACAAGATATGCTACTGAAATCTTGTGGTTGGACAAATCAATCAAGGACCCTTTGCTAGGATGACTTTCAGAGTAACATGATCTCGCCTTCGTGAAGGACCTAAAAGAGAATCACAATAAAAGAGAGAAGAAATACAAGAATGATCAAGTGATCTGAGGTTAGGAGAGTGAGATAATATATGACATAATTATAAGAAGAAGGGTAAGAAACAATGGAGAAATGACTCACTATTTTTAGACATTCTGTCTACAGGTACGCCAGTTTTGGTGAATCCCTCACCCAAGGGATCCAGCCAGTGTAAATTGAGGGATCCAACCTCTGGTTCAGTTAAGTATGGATTTTGGATACCAAACCGGGTTATGGGTTATGGGTTATGAGTTATCGACCATGGGTCATGGAATTTGGATCATGGTTACCCAACAAGATACATTATACCTAGTCATGGGTCTTGGGTCATGGGTCATGGACTTTGGGTCATGGATCATGAATAATACCCAACATGATTTCATGCATGATGTCATGCAATGGGTCATGGTTATCGATTTAGCTCGATGGGTATGGGTCATGGGTCATTATTATTACCCAACCTATTACATGTTTTATAACAAAATTTTTTTATTACAACATATATGTATATAACCAAATGTATATAGTTTGCAAAACAACATGTATTCTTAGAATTATAGTTATGATAACTTTATATTTGTTATCAACAAAACTCAATGAGATCGCTAAATATAAAAAAACGTTTTGACGGTTTATTTGTATTAACAATCTCCCCCTTTTTGTTGATGACAAAACATAAAGTTACAGTTAGTAAAACTTAAGATTATATGTAGGTTTTGAAAATGTATGTAAGTTTTACTCTCTTCTCCCTTTTTTTGTCAAAACAAAAAGAGGGTTGAGAAAAAAATGGTCCACAAAGCACTAACTCCCCCTTGATGGTAGCTCCCCCTATAATAGGGCGTCAAGTGATATATAAAAAGATACCTAAAAAAAATATTAGCGATAACATATAATATAACCATGTAGAAGACGCAAGACAAGAGAGAAGACCAAGGTACGTAAACAAGTCCTTGTAGTAAAACATCAACATGTAGTGGTATATATGCCACATACAAGTGTAAAAATAAGAACAAGGGTTTGTTCTTTATAAAGACCCAAAAAGAAAAGAAAAATAAAACAGAAGAAAAATATTATTACCGGTCCTTCCATGCTTGCATAGGGTCTAATGGTGGAAGTTTTGGTGAGCGATAATGTTAATGCGATCAAGAATGTGGTTGAGAATAAATCGCATTTGATCTTTAATTTCTAGTGCGAGATCCCGAGTACATTGGCAACGTTCGCAAAAGATATGGTGAGGGAAATGTGGTTCCAAGCTTGTTTATTGGATTGCAGATTAGGTGGTGGGAATTTTGGTAAATATGGATCTATGTCCATGATATTGAAGATTGGTGGTGGCAGAGAACCTAGATGTTCTTGTAATGTGATGGGTGGTTAAGGTGGTGGATTTTCAAGGTCATTGAAAAGGGTATTTGGAGATGTAGGAGGTGTGGAGAAAACTAGCTCTTTTGGGTTCACATTTGAGACTAGAGGTGGTATGGACTTTGATGGTTGAGTTGGAGCAGGTTCTGGACTAGAAAAAGGTAGCGGATAGGTTTTTGGAGTCCTGAGTAGTTCTGCTAGAGTGATTGGTGAATTCAAGACTCGGTTGGAGAATGTTGTGGTAAGTTTTGAGGAGATGGTGGTGGTGCTACATTGTAGTCGGTTGGTGGTAAGAGAGTAGTTGATGATGAGTTTTTAGACAAAGGTTTCACAAAGAAGAATCGTCGAATACTAATCCGAGCGTTTTTCCTAGCTTTAGTTGGTGGTGGTATTAAGGAAGGTGCTAGGATAAAGTTGAGGATATGTTGAAGAGGGTTGTTTTCACCAGAAAGGTCATCATTGTTTTAAGATCTTTTTGAAGTCATGATGAGATGTGTTTGTGAGGTTGAAGGTGATGGAGATGCAAGCATTTTGGAACCTTCTTTATAGGAGAAATGATGCATTGCAATTAAAGCAAGTGATCATGAGAACACAAGCATTAAGTTAGATACTCAGAAGGTGATAAAAATAAAATGTTAAAATTTGAAAATTTCAAGCAAAAAGATTATAAAGAGATTATAAAATAGCCTTCTATTCGCCGGTTCCCACGAATCCATCCCTCAAGGGATCCGTCCTGCATTAATGCAGGGATCCGGGGAACTGATGTTTTTAGGAAGAAAAAAATCATTTAGAAACGATAGTGCCTAGTGTGGGCGTACATGAAAACCATGTGGAGTTGTGGTTATCTCGACTCTTTAAAAGAAAATATGTATGTATATGTATACGCGAGATAACCCAAAGATTCCTTAATTCATTGTTGCTTCGGTTGAATTTACCCGAAAATACATATTGATTATGTATTCCCTTTAGCATTCTATAAACACATGAGATGCAATGAAACAATGTTTACTTTGTATTAACGGTGAGAAGAAAAAATGTTTGTCCTAGACCTGAGAGTTCTTTTAAGACTAAATGATACGGGAAAAAATATTTGAAAAAATATTTTGAAGAGTTTCTTGAAGAAAAATACTTTTTAGTTTATAAGAAATAAATCCACATATTTTTTGTGAATCGTGTGAAATAAAATTCCTAGACTCAGAAGAAGAAGAAAAACACAAGTTTACGTACCTTGTAGAGAAAGAAAAGTTTCAAGATGATTGTTCCATAAGAGCAAGACCTAGACGGAGTAAGTTGAATTGCTTGTGCTTCAATAGTTTGGGAGGATGTCGGCTATGTTGTCTTCGTTGACACTTTCTCAATAGAAATGTTCTCTTTTTGAACATTATCTCTTAAGAAGTGATGCCGAATCTCTATGTGTTTGGTACGAGAATACAACACCGGATTTTTGCTAAGATCTATAGCTCCCTTGTTGTTGCAGAGAATGGCAATATCACTTAGATGGATGTCATAGTCAACTAATTCTTGTTTCATCCATAGTGCTTGTTGGCATGATTTATCGGCAAAGACATATTCGGCTTCGGTTGTTGAGATAGCTAATGCCAACCAAGATGTTAAGCAACACCCTATAAAGGTGCAAACACCACTTGTACTTTTACGATCAACGTAATCACCTGCATGGTCAGAATCTGCATATATAATAGTTTCTACCCTCGTACCTTTAGGATACCATAATCCTAATTGAGTTGTACCCTTAATATATCTAAATATTCTTTTGACGGCTTCTAGGTGTGAAGTTTTAGGGTCTTCTTAGAACTTTGCACAAAGACATACGCTAAACATGATATCCGGCCGATTAGCCATGAGGTAGAGAAGACTACCAATCATGTCACGGTATTTGGTGTTGTTAACGGATTCACCGTCTTCATATTTGGTGAGTTTGGTATCAGAGGACATTGGTGTTCAAATTGGTTTTGACTCTTCATATCCAATTTTTTTTAACATTTCTTTAATGTATTTGGATTGGTTGAAGAAGATACAATCTTCTAATTATTTGATTTGTATACCGAGAAAGAAACTTAATTCTACCATCATACTCATTTCAAACTCATCGTGCATAATTTTTGAGAAATCATCACACATTTCTTGACAACTTGGTCTGAATATAATATCGTCTATGTATATTTGAAAAATTATTATTTGTGACTCCTTTTTCTTTGTAAAAAGTGTGTTGTCAACTAACCCCATAGTATATTTGTTTTTAATTAAAAACGCTTTAAGTCTATTATACCAAGCCTTTGGAGTTTGTTTAAGACCATAAAGGGCTTTCTTTAATTTTTACACATGATTAGGTTTTTCAAAATCGACAAAACCCAGAGGTTGAGATACATTGTGACAACTGGTAAAATAGGGAGCCCTTTTAAGTACCGCATTACGTTAATTAAAAAGAATAACAAACTTTTAGAAGTTAGTTTTGGAATTATAATAAATCTGATTCCATCGTTGATTTGATTTCATGAATTATTATGATGTTGAATGAGTTATGATATGTTTGATGGTACGTTTATATTAGTCACCACGCAAGTCGGCATAATAGAAACCTAATAACATGAGAAATAGTTGCGTTTAACTAGTTAAGAGGAAATAGACATGTTTATGATCAATTTTAACGGAAAAATATATTTAAGAATGATGGCGCAACTTAGAAATTTATCGGTCACGACTAATATATTTTACGAGCTGTTAATAGTGTTTCGGGAAAGTTTAGATAAATTACGATTATGGTCCTTGTGGTTAATAGAACCGCCCCCCCATTTAAAAGAAATTACACTACTAGTCCTTGGTGAGAAATAAAAACCCTAGCACCGTAAAACATCACTTTCTCTCTTCCTCTCTGGAGCCGCCGTCGGCAACCACCACACCACCATCTCCATCGCGCTTCATCTTACACCACCACCACCAAAACACTCACCTCACTCTCCTCATCATTTCTACCTACCACATGCCCCATCAACCCCCTTCACCGCCGCCTAAACCACCACTCACGCGCCACCCTCTTTATTTTTTCTGAATTGGTACGAATAGATCGGACACAAGGAAATGTGAGTAAATCAAGTTGACTCGTTAGTGGCTCGGTGAGAGTCGACCCGTGACTCACCGAGTCACGTTCATATAGCTTTGGTTCGGGTTAGGGTTTAAAAATGAGTGGGAAACTAAGTTTTGTTAATAAAAACGTGAATAAAAGTTTGGTATCGTGTTGTGTGTGTCCTATGTGTCGGGTTTAAGTTGTATTGTTATTATTATTATTGAGGTTTTGAGTTTAATTCGGATTTGGATGGATTTTGATGTTATTGTTGTTATTGAGGGAAAGCCGATACCAAAGGGTCCGGTTGGTTTGATCGTGTGGAGCCAAGAACTAGCCAAGGACCATTAGGGTCCGGTTGGTTATTGTTGTTGTCGTTGTGATGATAACCGGGACCAAGAGGTCCGATTGAGGTTGTCGTTGTTGTAGCCGAGAGAAACCAAGACCATTAGGGTATGGTTGGTTTTTTTTGTGGTAGCCGAGAGAAGCCAAGACCTCAAGGATCCGTTTGGTCGTTTGGTTTGTAGCTGAGGGTTGGACCAAGACCACTAGGGTCTCGGTTGTTGGTTTTGATCGAAGTTGGATGAGGTTTTTATTGACGATTGTTTGTTGGGTTGAATTTGGACATGATATATAAATTGTGAACTTTGTGCAACGTCGGTGTTATCGTAACTTTTTAGTCTCGGTTGACCTCGACAACGCCGTAACATGGCCTTTAGTTTATTACTAGACATTACGACATATTAAAGCCCGAGAGTCATGACTCGGACTTGTGAACTTGAAATGGATAATAACTCAAAATAGATTAATTGGAAAGTTAATTCGATACGTATATATATAAAAGCTAGAAAAGAAAAAAAGTAATAAGTTTCTTATATCAAGTATTTAATAACAATATATAACTTGTAATTCGATATTTAGGGGGAACTAACGACTTAAAATAAAAAGTTTTATAAAAAAGAGTTATCAAATGTTTTGAGGGCACGCTTATATAAATATGTCATTTAGGAGCATTTAATAATCATTGTGGAATTTGTGTGGGTTATGGATGACTTGACATTAATATATTTAACTAACGTAGATAACAGACTTATTGGGTTGACGAATCTGATAAGAGCCCGTTATGTACATTGGAAGAACTTATTAATGGACAAATTATCCTTATGACTCGTTAGGATTGTGAATTGGGTTTTTGGGATAATAAGTGTGATGAATAAATAGTTGTATTTATCGAGTTGAAAAATTCGATAAGTTCTAACAATTTATTTTGAAAACTTATTAAACTAAAAAGCTTATCACATAGAGGTCGAGTTTTTTTGTCATGTTTATGCTTTGGTCTTTAGTAGAGTGCGTTCACTTGAGTCTCGTTGAGTCGACACCACACACGATGATACCAAACGCCCATAACTAATTAGAGAACGAGATATTTTTGGAAATAGAAATGGAATATATTCCGGGATAGAAATTATTGACTTGAAAATATATTAAAGACGAATCTATATTACTAGGTTGTGCCGAGTCAGTAGTTGTCGAGTCGTGTTAGCTGCTTATCTACTATTGGTTATTTGTGCTTTGCTTGATCGAGGTGAGTTTCATAGCTCCACTTTTTAACTATGCTTTATTAAACTTGGGGTGAGAAAACATGCAAACTATTTTTTTGGACCTGCCATTACTTTTTGATTTGCTTATGTGTAGACTAGTGAAGGTTAGATATGCGGTAGATTTTGAATTAGACTAGGGTAGCAATCATTTGCTATATCGTTGGTGCCTACCTAAGAATAGATACCTACTTCTGACCTAGAATAGGATAGCAACGTATTATGCCTTGCTATAACGTCGGTGCCTGGCTAAAGTCGCTTAGGGCCCTACTGAGATCCCACTCTCATTGTGTTATTGGAAGGAATATTGTTGGAATGTTTTTGGAATGTTTAATATATATATGCCTTAGTCCCACATAACAAATAAAGTCTATCTGGTCCACTACTGATTTTATGATTAAACCTATGAACTCACCAGCTTTAGCTGACTCTTTTAGCATGTTTTCTCGGGTAACTAAGATGATGTTTGGATTGCTTGTTTCTTAGAGGCTTGGCAAAGAGCCATTGTTGAAGCATCAATCAAAACTCTGATAATATTTGTGGACCTAACTTATGCTTTCTTTTTGGCCTTACTTTCAGTATTTTGAATAAATATAACCAGATGACTAAATATAGGATTGGTTTTATGTAATGTTTTATGCTATCTTGTTTTCCTATGATTATGTTGTGTACCAATCCCGTAGCACTCCGAAAGCTTGATTAAGTCTTCCGCTGTACCAAATTTTGGGGGTGTTACAGATTGGTATCAGAGCCAAGGTTATAGAGAACTAGGTACTTATCAAAAACCTAAACTATAACCACTTTTCATAAAACTTGATCATCGACCAACGCATGCCAGCCTACCAAGCCTAAGCTTCTTGAATTGAGTTTGGAATATTATGAGATTGCGATATGATTATTGAGTTTGGAACATTATAATATTACGATATGATTGATATGTCCGGAATTTATGTGAAGTTTTGGTTATATGAGAGAATGGCGAATTAGGACTTATGCGGTTTTATTTTAAACATGTTTTGATTAATGCGGTATTCACTGATTTTTAAATTGGATATAATAGACATTATGTGATGGATAGCATGACATTTTTATATGATATTTGCGTTATGTGAATTAGTCATTTTTGTATACTTATACCTACCCTACGCCGTTGTCACAGACCATGCCTTTGTTAGCTTATGACGTGTCAGAAGAGATCCTTGCTGCCGCATCCCGCTCAGCACGGACTCTGATGACTCCCGCTCAGGACGATCCTTACATGATTATCCAATACCCCGCTCTTGCTTCATCATCATCAGTCATTCCAGAGCCGCAGACTTTACCACTTCTCAGTTACCTTCATCATCATCTGATCGTCCCAGTTCCTCGCAACAGCTTATGCTACATCAGGTTTTAGCACAAGCTTAGAATTCTAGACTTGCCTATCATAATAATGCCCGCGTGTCAGTGCGACCTCCATTATCTCCCATGAGTCTTTCAGCTCACTCTCTCCAGTCATCACCACTTTCATCGCCATCCCACTGACGACCTAGATCACCTACTTTACCATCGCATGATTTACCTTCGCAGTGACGTCGACTCATGGACTCCTACTCAGATGATGAGGATGAGGAGGAGTATGAGGATGAGGATGTGGACCCTCTAGAGGAGGAGAAGGAGGACATCCCAGATGAGGACATTTCACCGGTTCAAAGTCTCGCACATTCAGTGCATTCACCAGGACCAGGCTCTCCCTTTCCCTTGCTCGAGCCTGATTCACCAAGGCAGTCATTTGAGTTAGCCTCACCTACTCACTCACCTGAGCCGAGTAGCCCGCTAGACTCAGACTTGCCATCAGAGGTAGCCTCAGAGTCCGCTGAGTATGGAGAGACAGGTTTGATCTGGGAGCGACTTATTACTCAAGAAGTTAGACTTAGCCATTTAGCGAACTGATTAGTCAGCGTATCAACAACTAGTCTTGAGGAGTTGAGGGGAGACATGGGGACAATGGTTAGGAGGAATATGGCATTGAGAGAGGGCATGTTAGATCTCCATGAACAGATAGGAGACCTTCAGAGAGGTTTCATGACAGCTCAAGAGGCAGACCGAGCACTCTGGCGCAAGGTCGGCGAGCTGGAGAGAGAGGTTGCCGATCTGAGGAGAGATCGCAACTCCTAGCATGTTGATATTTCCTTAGTATGGAGAGAGATTGAGAGCCTTCAGAGATCAGCAAGAGGCGCCCATGTAGATCGAGGCTAGATGCCTTAAGGTTCATGGTTTTGTACCATCTCAAAACTGAGGAGTCCTCAGTTGGAGATTCTGACTTATCTTAGTTATCTTTGTTATCTTCGTTACTAGAATCGTCTATGACGATTTCATTTCTTTTCGTGCTATTGTAATTCGAAAACTATGTATGGATAGTTATGGTAAATAGAAGTCCATCCTTTGATTTCTTGTTTAGAGCTTGCGTTATATTGATATGAATGTGATATAATCCTCATTATCGTGATTGGTATTCGTGCGGTATTCCACCCGTCTAGTAATCGTTTCTCGAGTAATGATGTATGATTATTGGAACATATGGAACTCTTGTGTTATAATTCAGATCAATGGCTCCAAGACAAAACCCACCCAGGACCACCTGATCAGTGCCCATTGTGGTCAACACCAGCCGTCGAGGTCGGCGCTCAACTTCGAATGTTGAGAATCAGAATACCGACATCACGGATTCCAACAATCCCACCGCTGAGAATCAAAACGTCAATGATCAAAGTGACAATGGTCACGCTCTGCCTAACAATCCAACTATGAATCAAGCTCTTATCGATTAGCTCGTGACTCAACGTGTTGCTAAACTGCTAGCTGAGTCAAATCACTCAAATACCTATGCTGGAACCCTTCCGCTTAACCGAACCCGAGGTTGTACCTATAAGGAGTTTCGGTTCTGTGGTCCCATTAAGTTTGGAGGAACCGAGGGAGTGGTTTACCTAATGAGGTGGATGGAGAAAACTGAGTCGGTGTTTACCGTCTGTAACTGTGATGAGGATTCCAAAGTGAAGTATGCAATGTTTACTCTGAAGGACAAATCATTGACTTGGTGGAATAATTATCACAAGTCAGTAGGAAGTGATGTGGCATATCCTATGAAATAGGACCAGTTCAAAGCCTTGTTGATCAAGACTTACTGCCTAAGGAATGAAGTTAAGAAGTTATAGATTGAGTTTTGGAACCATAAGGTGAAAGGTGCCGACATGACGATTTACAACCGTCGTTTTCAAGAGTTGGTCGTTACTTTGCCCTGAGATGGTTGGCACTGAGGGACTCAAAATTGAGCGATACACTTATGGCTTGCCACTAGCTACTAGGAACGATGTGATTACTGCAAAACCGACAAACCTTTACGAGGCCATCACTATAGCTCAACATTTAATAGATTCCCTTGTACTTTAAGGAATGGACAAGGGAAGGTATGATAATAGAAAGAGGAATGATGATGTTAAAGGTGATAATAACCCCAACAAGCGGCAAGAGACTGCCAAGGTGTATGCTATCAGGAATGGAGAGAAGAAGGGTTATGAAGGAAACAATCCCTTGTATGGAAGTTGCAATCAACACCACCATGGACAGTGTATCGTGGTGTGTAGAAATTTCTCAAAGATAGGAAACTGGCCAAATACCGTACGTCCCGACCCCTTGCTGTGGCGCAAACCACTCATGGAATGGACTAGAAGGCCAATGTCACCTGCTTTGGATTTGGGAAGAAAGGGCACTACAAGAATGAGTGCCGAGAGCCCTGGAACAGAGGAAATTTCAAGAACAGAGGAAATCATGGGAACCGAGGTGCGAGAGGTAATGGGCATAACCATGGTAATCGAGGAGCGAAAGGAAACTGAGGAAACCAAGGCGACGGAAATCATCAGGGAGACGTGGGAGCAGTACGAGTGTACATCATTGGGAAGGAGATCAAGGAGGATCCTAACTTTGTCACTGGTATGTTCCTTCTCAATAATCGTTAAGCTTCCATACTGTTTAATATCGGTGTCGATTGGAGTTTCGTATCTACAACATTTATGCCCTTACTAGGAGTCTCCTCGACACCCTTAGGAATAGGTTATGATGTACGGTTAGCGAATGGGAATATACAGAGAAAATAGATACTATCATCTGCGGTTGCACACTAAACTTCTTAGACCACCCGTTCAACATAGATCTCTTACCCGTCACCTTAGGTAGTTTCGACTACACCATGGGTATGCATTAGTTGACGAGAAGATCATGCGTGTTCCTTATGGTAGAGAAGTCCTAAGTATACAAAGAGATCGAAGCGACTGTGAAGGTCCCTCCAAGTTGAACATCATCTCTTGTATAAAGGCACAAAATTACATCGACAGAGGAGAATGTCTTTTCTTGGCTCGAATTTCTAAAAAGAAAGGCGGGGAGAAGAGTGAAAGACGTCTAGAAGATGTACCTATCATTCGAGACTTTCGAGATGTATTTCCCAATGACTTACCGGGAATCCCACCTGTTAGACAAGTGGAATTCCAAATCGAGTTGATACCTGGCGCTGCACCCGTAGCTCGGGCCCCCTATCGACTCGCTCCAAGTGAGTTGGAGGATATGTCAAAACAGTTGACAGAGTTGTCAGAGAAGGGATTTATACGACTAAGTTCGTCACCATGGGGAGCACCTGTATTGTTTGGGAAGAAGAAGGATGGATCTTTTCACATGTGCATCGACTATCGAGAGTTGAATAAGTTGACGGTGAAAAATCGATACCCTCTATCTAGGATCGATGACCTGTTCGACCAACTCCAAGGATCGAGTATCTACTCAAAGATTGACCTGCGATCAGGTTATCACCAAATCAGAGTTCGAGAAGAAGACATTCCAAAGACAGTGTTCAGAACTCGTTATGGGCACTATGAATTCCATGTGATGCCATTTGGTTTAACCAACGCACCAGCGGTATTCATGGACCTTTTGAATCGAGTGTGTAAGCCTTATTTGATTAAGTTTGTAATAGATTCATAGACGACATCCGAATCTACTCCAAGAGTAAAGAGGAGCACGAAGAACACCTAAAACTTATCTTGGAGTTACTAAGGCAAGAACAGTTTTACGCCAAATTCTCTAAGTGTGAATTTTGGATCTCAACCGTACAATTCTTGGGCCACGTGATTGATATTCAAGGATTTCACGTGGATCCCGCCAAGATTGAGGCCATCAAGGAATGGGCCGCTCCGAAAACCCCATCAAAAGTTCGTCAGTTCTTAGGTCTAGCAGGCTATTATCAGAGGTTCATTGAGGGATTCTCTAAAAGAGCTAAGTCGCTAACCAAACTGACTCAGAAGAATGTCAAGTATGAATGGGGAGAAAAAGAAAAAGAAGTGTTTCAAATTCTGAAGGAGAAGTTGTGTAGTGCGCCTAATTTAGCCTTGCCTGAAGGTAGCAAAGTCTTCATCGTATACTACGACACTTCGCATAAAGGTTTGGGAGCTGTCCTGATGCAATGGGAGAAGGTGATAGCGTATGCTTCCCAACAACTTAATAAGCATGAGAAAATCTAGACCACCCATGATTTGGAATTAGGTGCTATGGTGTTTGCTCTTAGGTTATGGAGACATTATTTGTACGGTACTAAGTGCATAGTTTATACCAACCAAAAGAGTTTGCAACACATCTTGGACTAGAAAGAGCTGAACATGAGACAACGACGCTGGTTGGAGTTACTCAGTGATTATAATTGTGAGATTCGTTATCATCCTTATAAGGCCAATGTTGTTCCAGACGCCCTCAGCCGGAAGGAGGGGATACCACTGTTACGAGTCATATATTTAGGAATGACGATTAGTTCGCCCCTACCATCTCAAATACTAGCAGCCCAAGCCGAGGCGTTGAAGGAAGAAACCGTCCGACTGAGAATCTCTATGGAATGGTAGAAAACAAGAACGGCTTCTCAAAGCGTTTCGATGGGACATTATGCTTTGGAGACAAAAGCTGGATACCACTCTATCAGAATTCTCTATTCATCCCGGAGCTGATAAAATGTATCACGACCTGAAGAAACTCTACTGTTTGATGAACATGAAAGCCAACATAGCCCTGTATGTTAGTAAGTTCTTGACATAGTTCCAAGGTAAGGCCGAACACCAAAAGCCGTCAGGATTGCTAATAAAACCTGAACTCCCTGTTTGGAAATGGGAGCGAATCACCATGAACTTTATCACCAAATTACAGAGAACAGTTAACAATTGTGATGCTGTCTAGGTAATTATGGATCGACAAACTAAGTCGGCTCACTTTCTTGCTATTAGCGAAATCGAAAATATCGACAAGCTTGCTCGGTTATACATAAAAGAGATTGTATCTCGACCTGGCTTGCCTATATCTATTATCTCCGACCATGACAGGCATTTCACGTCAAATTATTGGCGGTCACTGTAGACGGCCATGGGACCGAAGCTTGATATGAGCACCACCTATCATCCCAAACCCGACGGTCAAAGCGAGAGGACTATTCAGACGTTAGAAGATATGCTTTGTATATCTGTTATTGATTTCAACAAACACTGGGAGAAATACTTGCCTTTGGCCGAATTTTCCTACAACAATAACTATAATACCGACATTAAGGCCGCACCATTTGAGGCGTTGTATGGCCAAAAATGCCGTTCTATGATCTGTTGGGCTGAAGTTGGTGACAGCCAACTTACTGGTCCCGAACTCGTTCTAGAAACTATCGAGAAGGTGGTTCAAATCCGTAATCATTTGCAAGCTGCACGTGATAAACAAAAGAGCTATGCAGATAAGAGACGTAAGCCCCTAGAGTTTCAAGTGGGAGATCGAGTCATGTTGAAGGTTTCTCCTTGGAAAGTGGTGATACGCTTCGGTAAATGTGGAAAACTCAACCCCCGCTATATTGGGCCATTTCCCATCCTGGAAAGAGTTAGACCTGTAGCTTACAGACTTGAGCTACCCCAAGAGTTGAGCAATGTACACGATGTCTTTTACGTGAGTAATCTAAAGAAATGTCTTTCTGATGAAACCCCAGTTGTACCTATGAGAGAGATCTGGATATACGAAAGTTTAAACTTCATTGAGGAGCTGATTGAGATCATGGATCGTGAAGTCAAGCGACTAAAGCACAGTCGCATTCCTATAATTAAAGTTCGTTGTAATTCCCGTCATGGACCAGAATACACGTGGGAACGTGAAGATGAATTCCAAAGGAAGTATCCTCAACTCTTTACGTTATTATCGGGTAACTCAAAGTGAAACCCGGGACGGGTTTCTTCTGAGGTTGGGAGGCTGTGAGAACAAGTAAAATTGGGAGCCCTTTTAAGTACCGCATTACGTTAATTAAAATGAATAACAAACTTTTAGAAGTTATTTTTGGAATTATGGTGAATTTTATTCGTATCATTGATTTGATTTCATGAATTATTATGATGTTGAATGAGTTATGATATGTTTGATGGTACGTTTATATTAGGCACTAAGCGAGTCGGCATAATAGAAACCTAAGAACGTGATAAATGGTAATGTTTATCTCGTTAAGTGGAAATAGACTTGTTTATGATCAATTTTAATGGAAAAATATATTTAAGAAAGATGGTGCAAATTAGAAAATTTATCGGTCACGACTAATATATTTTACGAGCAATTAATAGTGTTTCGGAAAAGTTTAGATAAATTAGGATTAAGGTCCTTGTGGTTAATAGAACCGGCGCCCCCTCCCCCCATTTAAAAGAAATTACACTACTAGTCCTTGGTGAGAAATAAAAACCCTAGCACCACTACCACATCATCACTTTCACCCAAATCCTAAAACATCACTTTCTCTATTCCTTTTTTGAGCCACCGCCGGAAACCACCACACCACCACCTCCATTGCGCATCATCTTACACCACCACCACCAAAACACTCACCTCACTCTCCTCATCATTTCTACCTACCACACGTGCCATCAACCCCCATCATCGCCGCTTAAACAACCACTCATGCGGCACCTTATTTATTATTCTGAATTGGTACGAATAGATCAGACAAAAGGAAAGGTGAGGAAAATGAGTTGACTCATTGGTGACTCAGTGAGAGTCGGCCCGTGACTCACCGACTCACGTTCATATAGTTTTGGTTAGGGTTAGGGTTTAGAAACGAGTGGGAAACTAAGTTTTGTTAATAAAAATATGAATAAGAGTTTAGTATTGTGTCGTGTGTGTCATGTGTGTCGGGTTTAAGTTGTATTATTATTATCATTGCTAAGGTTTTGAGTTTGATTCAGATTTGGATGGATTTTGATGTTATTGTTGTTGTTGAGGGTGAGCCGAAACCAAAGGGTCTGGTTGGTTTAATCGTGTGGAGCCGAGAACTAGTCAAGGACCATTAGGGCCCGGTTGGTTATTGATGTTGTCGTTGTGATGATAACTAGGACCAAGAGGTCCGGATGAGGTTGTCGTTGTTGTATCCGAGAGAAAGTAAGACCATTAGGGTCCGGTTGGTTTTGTTTGTGGTAGCCGAGAGAAGCCAAGACCTCAAGGGTCTGTTTGGTTATTTGGTTTGTAGTTGAGGGTTAGACCAAGACCACTAGAGTCTCGGTGTTGGTTTTGATAGAAGTTGGATGAGGTTATTGTTGACGATTTATTGTTGGGTTGAATTTGGACTTGATATATAAATTGTGAATTTAGTCTCAGTTGACCGCGACATTGCCGTAACATGGACTTTGGTTTATTACTGGACATTATGACATATTAAAGCCCGAGAGTCATGACTCGGACTTGTGAACTCGAAAAGGATAATAACTCAGAATAGATGAATTGGAAACTTAATTCGATATGTATATACATAAAAACTAGAAAAGAAAACAATTAATAAGTTTCTTATATTAAGTATTTAATAACAAGATATAACTTGTTATTCGATATTTAAGGGAGAACTAATGACTTAAAATAAAAAGTTTTATAATAAGGAGTTATTAAATGTTTTGACAGCACGCTTATCTAAATATGTTATTTAGGAACATTTAATAATCATTGTGGAATTTGTGTGGGTTACGGATGCCTTGATATTAATATATTTAACCCACGTAAATAACGGACTTATTGGGTTGACGAATCTGATAAGAGCCCCTTATGTATGTCGGAAGAACTTATTAACGGATAAATTCTCCTTATGACTCATTAGGATTGTGAATTGGGTTTTTGGAATAATAAGTGCGATCACTAAATAGTTGTATTTATCGAGTTGAAGAATTCGATAAGTTCTAACAATTTATTTTGAAAACTTATTAAACTATAAAGCTTATCAGATAGTGGTCGAGTTGTTTTGTCGTGTTTATGATCCGGTCTTTAGTAGAGTGCATTCACTTGAGTTTCGTTGAGTCTACATCACACACGATGTAAGATATTAGTTTTCACTTACACATCAAACCATAACATCAAGTTGGCGTATAAGTGGAATTCTAGAGAGAGAAAGTTAGAGGTTTAGGGAACTTAGTGAGAGAAAGTGAAAGATATTATTATGAGCTCCACCTCTCTACCTTGGAAGGTAGAGAGTATTTATAGTCTTACAATAAAACGCCACACAACGGGCTGTGGATCAGGCATACAGTGGGTAAAGACCCGTCCGTCCTCCACGATGTTACTTAACTAAATACTACTTAACTTAAAATAACTACGACTACGAGCTTTCTAACGATTACATATACTTGAGGTGACCGACTCTTTAATACCTGGAATTTCTAATTCCTAACAATCTCCCTCTAAGGGAGGTCACCTCAATCATGTACTAAAATTACATTGAATACAAATAGATATTACATTAACAATTGTTCTTGCATTCTTGATGTAGTACTTTGCTCTTAAGCTCGTAGTCATTGATTCTTCACATTGCATGTTTGGTTACTCCAGGTGGAGGTCTTTTACTGATCCACGTGATAATAAATTTGAGCCAGCTTTTGAGACCATCAGCTAATAAAAGTCTCTGAGACATCCATTGTGGTGTTGGTATTAAGTGATGTTGTGACTTTCGGACCGACATGCTCACATTCTGGATTATGATATCTTCTCATCAGAGTAGCGGAAGCTTTCGTTGATTCATGATATTGGCAGCAGCGTAGCAGAAGCATGGAGTGTAAATATCAGAGTCATTGATGCACTTATCATGATTTCTTGAGAGATGAATGTATTGTGTGAGCATGCGGCTATGGATTGACCGCTTCATTCTGATCAGCTGCAAACGTCGGGCGTACCTGCATACAACAGTTAACAATAAAGCGTACAAAAGTGTCTTTGACCACTTTAGTTGAATTGAGGTACACAGCCCACGGTTCCCCGTTGATCAGTACATGTACTGCCTGTGATCAGGTATAATTCCGAAGAATTTCCTTGACAGGGTTTCGCAGCTGCTCTAGCTGTTCTCAAACCGGAACGTCTCAAAGAAGACAACACGGAGTGAGTGAACCAGCGAGTTTAAGTCCACTGATTGATGAAAAGAAATTTGAAAAACAATCGTGTATTGCTCAATAGAAATTGTTTTTGCAATACAACGAAGGTTTTATTGGAAATCAATTATCAATCATAAAAACACCTTTTGGTTTGAAAAATTAGTACACGGTCGATGTGCTAAAGAAAAGAGTTATTGAGCACAAAGATCGGTTTTTCAAAGGTATCCGTCAATCCATAACCTGAACCAGGATTGATTCAAGAGATTGAATCGCCCCATTGTTTCTGTTCAGTTGTCACATGGTTGATCTATATAATAGATCTCACATGCCACCTACCAGGAGCTTGTTTGATGTTGGCTCCAGAAGGTTTTCCATCTTCACTATGAATATGTTCACATATCACTCGGATGTTCTGGCAAAACCACAAGAATAATGCGTAGGACTCAAGATATAATCTCTCTTTCCACATTGTGTGAAACAGAGAGTCTTCATTGAAAGTGTCCTAATGAGATTTATTGATGATCTCGTGGCTCTAGACTCAATATGTGCATATTTGGATCCTGTGCCGGAGACTAGGGAGAGGGTCTCCTTCTTCAATATCAACAATCTCTAAGAGAAAGTCGATAGATAATGTCGGTTCCCCGTGAGAATGAAACAAGCCCTTTTAAGAGGAACTTGAGTGGTTTGGAAAGTTGAAGTGCAGTGCGTCACTGGGTCCATGACGTCTTGTCTTCAATACCGATGTTACCATCAGTAGCATATGAATTGAACCCGGTTTCTGCCCTAAGGTTGAATAAATGGAGGGCTATTTGTTTTCACCCTTTTCTCATTCAATTCTTTTTAATTCTTCAACCCCTTCAGTGCTTACCGAGACTTCATAGCTAGAACCTTGTTGGGTTTATTTCAGTACTAGCTCAGTCTCAGTCCACACTCTTCCCATATCTTATTTTTCTCCTTTTATCATCATACCTAAGAACTCTACACTAACTAGTGGATAGTCCCTGGGTAGATCCCTCCGGTTCTGGCGGATCATAGGAACACATACCTAACCTTATCATCCTTATATCACCGTACATAAAGTAAAGTTGGTCGGTCTATTTGGTATTGTTCATCTGCCATTGGAACCAATTGAAAACCATTTGAAAATCAATCCAGATACTTGTGATATATTATCAAAACATTTTGTACCTGGATTGTTTTTGATATTTTTAGCATAAGTGCTCCCCCTCAACATGTGCATGAATTGTTTGAAATCGTTTTGCACACGGAGGCAAGAGGAAGAAATTACTTCTTTGATTACCATTTTCTAAAAGATATCACCATCACTTCTTTGATCAAATCAAGTAGATAAAGCATTTTCGGGAAGGATGAGGTTTCCATAAGTTTGCTCCCCCTTAATATGTGCCTCGAGGTTTGAAAAGAGTTTTGCACATACTAGAGGGAACCTGCACATTGAGATAAATGATCACATTTCAAATCATAGGTTTAAGATAGATGCTCCCCCTCAACATGTGCATGGAAAATTTGAAATCGTTTGTCACATGTGGGAAGGATAGCATGTACATCCTTATAAAACCATTTACTGAATTATCAGTTTAAATCCAATTTAAATCACACATTCTCCCCCGATCACAATTATCAAATCATTTGAGATTTGTAATCTCTTATTGATTTAAATTGATTTTGAAAGATTTTAAGGGGAATTGTGACTTGATTATGAAAGCGTTTTAACTGATAAGGATCGGATTTTTTTTAGACTTTAAAACTCCATTGATAAAACATGCATGTACATCTTTTGAAAACAATTTAATGCCAAATTACTTTTTAATTTAATTGAAATCATTCTCCCCCTCAATCAATGACATAGGTTGTTGATTGAGAGATAGAGATTTTGACAAATAAGTCCTGATGATTATCAAAAATAGAGACCGAGTTATTTTTCAAAGCAGTTAGTTTTCAGCAGATAAATGTTTATAGAATCAGAGCATGGAATTTGAAAACATGGTAAAGCATGGCTCTATTCTTTCTTTGAAAAGCGGGTTACTGCCTGAAATGACAATAAACCATTTTTTTCATATAATTTTTTTTTCATATAAGAATTCGAACAACATCTAAAGTCCCGTGTCATTCTTTGAATGACAACATCAAGACCGTAGATATTATCGAATTGAGAGAAACATGACAAAATGACAATATTTTTTGAAGATTTTTCGAATTTTTCAAATTTTTATGGATTTTGAAAGTTTTATATTTTTCTATTTGATTTTTTGAAGGTTTTATAATTTTGTATTTTGTTTTTCGAATAAATATTTACAAGAGATAGATGAAGATAGACCTTTACTCCTCGTCTTCCTCCTGAAGACGTTTGAGTGTTTCTGGTTGAAGGCTTTTCAAGCCAAGACGTGGAAGAATAAACTCAAAACGTTCTCTTGGAAGAGCTTTGGTGAAGATGTCTGCTAACTGATATTCAGACCTCACAAAATAGAGTTCTACCACACCTTTTTCCACTTGTTCCCTGATGAAATGATGTCGAATGTCGATATGCTTTGCTCTTGAGTGTTGAACGTTGTTGCATGAGAGAGCAATAGCACTTTTATTATCACAGTACAGAGGGATTTTGTTGAATTCAAAGCCATAGTCAGATAATTGAGATCTCATCCATAAGATTTGAGCACAACAGGATGACATGGCTATGTATTCAGCCTCTGTAGAGGAAATAGAAGTACTCATTTGCTTCTTTGAAGACCAGCTCACAAGCTTATCACCCAAGAACTGAGCACCTCCAGATGTACTTCGACGAGTATCTTGACACCCTGCATGATCAGCATCTGCATAGGCTGTTAGTGACATGCCGGTGTCCTTCGGGTACCAAAGACCCATATTGATGGTTCCTTGGAGATACCGAAAGACCCGTTTAACTACTTCAAGGTGCTTTTTAGTAGGCTTAGCCTGGTATCTAGCACACATGCAAACAGCGAACAAGATGTCTGGTCTACTAGCTGTAAGGTACATCAGGGATCCAATCATACTACGATATTTTGTTTGGTCAATCATGATCCCTGATTGGTCCTCATCTAGTTTGGTTCGATCAATCATGGGAGTGTCAACAGGGTCACTTGAATCAAATCCAAATTTCTTTAAGATCTCAGTTGCATATTTAGATTGATTTATGAAAATGCCTCCGGGACTTTGTGAAATTTTTTATCCTAAGAAAAATGACATTTGTCCCATCATTGACATTTGAAATTTTGAACTCATTTCTTTTGAAAAATGATCACATTCCATTGGGTCTGTCGAGGCAAAAATAATATCATCAACATAAATTTGAACATGAATTAAATGTTTGCCTCACTTCCTGGTGAGCAATGTTGGATCAACTGCTCCTTTGCTAAATTCGGTTGATAGAAGAAACTTTGACAGTGTATCATACCATGCCCTTGGAGCTTGCTTTAAACCGTAAAGGGCCTTCTTCAAACGATAAACGTGAGTAGGATGCTCTTGATTTACAAATCCTTCAGGTTGGCTGACGTAGACGACTTCTTTAAGGTCTCCGTTCAGAAATGCCGTCTTTGCATCCATCTGATAGACTACCATGTTCTTACTAGCAGCATTAGCCATAAAGATTTTGATTGCCTCGATTCGAGCAACTGGAGCAAAAGATTCTTCAAAGTCAATACCCTCCTCTTGACGGTATCCTTTAGCAACTAATCGAGCCTTGTTCTTCAACACATCACCATGCTCATCAAGTTTCATTTTGAAGATCCATTTAAGAGCAATAATCATAGCACAGTCTGGAGCAGGTACTAACTCCCATACATCAAGTCGATCAAACTCATGAATTTCATCTTGCATGGCATTGAACCAACTATCTTCATTCATGGCGGTTTTAACATCTTTTGGTTCGATCTTAGATAGTACGGAGTTAAAGAAGCACCATAAGGCATCGGTAGCAAGTTGTTTCCGTGTTGATACAGGACAAGAGGGATTTCCAATGATGTTGTCTAGTGGATGATCGTGAGTCCATTTTCTAAGGTGTTCATGTGGCAGTTGTTGAGGGACTGAGGTAGCAGAGTCGATGTCTCCTGAAGAAGATGGTTCTGATGATGATTCAGGAGCAAATATGTTTTCAAATGGAGCATCTTCAGGAGTAGCAAAGGGATTTACTTCATCATTGATCCTAGAAACAGTTCCATTATGTACATTTGAAGAACGATGATTTGTTGATGAGACAGAAGGATCAGCAGCAGGTGCATCTTGACTTAAAGATATTGAGACTGAGGGATTGACTTCATTCACAGGAATATGAGCAGCCTCTGTTGTAGGAATCGACACCTCATTAGTACTTGGGTCATAAAGTTCATCAAACATAGGTTCAAACAATTTCTTTAAATCATCTTCAGATGGAGGTACATATGGAGTTTCTTGAGAAGAGTTTGGAACAAGGGATGAACCAATGGGACTGTTTTGAAGTGCGGGTCCTGAACTGGAGTGTCCAGGAGCCATTTGACCGGTCAGCTCATCAAACGTAACGTGAATTGTTTCCATGATATTTCGGGTTCTTTTGTTGTAGATTCGGTATCCCTTTTTGTTTGGAGCATACCCTACAAATACTCCAATGTCTGCTTTAGCTCTAAGTTTGCCTAAGTCTTGTCCCTCATTAGTTGGATAACACAATGCACCAAACACACGAAGGAAAGAGAGATTAGGTTTTCTGTTGTGGACAAGTTCATATGGAGTTTTTCCATGAACAGTGTGAATCAGGGAACGATTTTGTGTGTAGCATGCAGTGGCAATAGCTTCAGCCCATAGAAACATTGGAACCTTTGAGTAAATCAGCATTGTTCTAGCGGCTTCTACAAGAGTTCGATTTCGTCTTTCAACTACACCGTTCTGTTGAGGAGTTCGTGGAACACTTCTTTGATGGCTGATTCCAACGCTTTCATAAAATTCACTGAGTTGTTTGTTGACAAACTCAGTTCCATTGTCTGTTCTTATTATTCTGACTGTTTTGTTAAGCCGAACCTGCAGCTGTTTGATGAGTTTGATGATGACATCAGGAGTTTCATCCTTTGTCCTTAAGAACTTGACCCAGGTGAATCTAGAGTAATCATCAACCACAACTAACACATATTTCATCCCAAATATATTCTGCACCCTCATTGGTCCACATAAATCCATATAAATCATATGAAGAACTTCTGTGACAGAGTTAGTAGGTTTGGGTTTATGGGCATACTTCTTGCTTTTTCCCAATTGAAATGCTGAACAAAGATGATCCTTTTCATACTTGAGTCTAGGTAAACCTACAACTAAGTCCTTTCTGGAGAGATCATTGATGGTACCGAAGTTCAAGTGATTGAGACGACGATGCCATAACCATGACTTTGTTTTAGAGGCCTTTGACAGTAAGCAAATTGGAGAAGACTTCATCATATCTTCGATAGAGATGGTGTATAGATTTGAACCACGTGAACCTCTTAAAAGTTCCTTACCATCAAGTTCTCTAACGAAGCAGGTATGTTTTCTGAAGGCTACTTCTAGATCAGAATCGCAGAATTGACCAACAGAGAACAAGTTGTGACCAAGACCTTCTACATAGTAAACCCTGGAGATAACACTTTTGCCAACAACATAGTCTCCATAAGCCATAATAGCACCGAAATGAACATTCCCGAATCTAACTGTCCCGATGAATTTGCTCACGAAGTTCATGAGCCGTGACCGGTCGCCAGTCATATGCTTGGAACAGCCTGAGTCCAGGTACCACAGAACGATTTGAACGATCTGCAGTTGAACACAGACAAGAATGGATAACTGGATAATTGGGATCCCCATGCAAGAATGGGTTCCATTTGGTTAGTAACAATGGTTGGAACACCCACATCAGAAAAAGAAGCATTCATATAAGAAATTAAGGCACTGGAATCATTGTGAATAGATGCAGTACTAGTGTCTGTATTAGCCCTGTTCACAATGTGCTCACTTCTTAAGGGAATAGTTCTACCAGTAGGCATCCATTTTCTAGTGGGCATTGTCTGATTATTCTTATGACCAACAGGTATCCAATAATAGCCTATCTTACTAAATGTTCTTCCTGTGGGTTTCCACTGTTTTCTAACTTTCTTTCGTTTTTGCCTTTTTGCCTTTTTAGCATGAATTTTAGCATTAACAACATTAACTGGACAATTAACATCATTAGGGAAAACATTAACACCACATTCATGATTAGAAACAGAATTCAAGCAGACATCAATACAAGGTTTGCAAATAGTATCAGAATTCGAATTAATTACAGTACGCCTATGGCTAATACTACAATCAACACGATTCGTTTTATTCGATTCAAGCTTAAAGTTCCTAGATTGTTCTTCTACTCTTTTCCAGTGCACATTCTTAGCTTGCGAGGTCCTATCATTCCTTGTATTGTCTTGAGACTTTGACCTGCTCCCTTTAATGTCACTGATTACTCCTGTAGAGGGAATGGGAACATTAGTTGGTTTTACTATTCTTTGCATCACCTGTTTAGATGTGCTGGGATCTGAACTACATGCAGGCACACTAAGGTTCACTTTCTTCAAACTAGAAGTGCTGGGATTTGTACTCCTAGAGGGCACACTTGAGTTCTCATTCATAGCATTGACAGATCTGGAATCTGAACTACTTAAAGGCACACTAAGGTTCACATTCAAGACATTGGGCATCGAATGAATATCATACTTGGCATTAGGCATCGAACATGGAATCAAAGGATTAACTCTCTCACCTAAGGACTTTGGGCATATTATGATCAAACATTCTAGGATTTCTTGAGATCGTTTGCCATATAAGCATGCATGTCCAATTGCATTATCATGAGGTTTCTCTAACTTATCCTCTTCAACAATCTCACGCAGACATTCTAGGCAATCCTTAAGGGATGAGAAGTATGTTTGAACAGCAAGTTTGTTGTTCCTGAGATGAGGAGGGACATATTTCACAGACAAAGCATATTTATTACAAGAGTGAACCTTTGATACACCATTCTCCCCATTGGTCATTGGCATTTTCCCTTTTACCTGACTCTTCAGATTCTCAATTTCCTTTTGCAATGAAGCTATTTTTTCGTTATTTTTGTTACGAGTGACCTTTATTGATTCAAATAACTCATTGAAATGACGTTTAACCTTTTCATTTTCTTCTAGAAAACTTTCGTTTTCCTTTTGTAATGCATTTACTAGGTTTTGAAGATGAAACGTTTGAGAATTCTGAGAATCTAAAGGAGGAGGCATTTGGGAGCCTGTCATATTGTTCGTTTGACCCTTTAATTGAGAGATTTGGGCTTTCAACCTTCTGATCGTGTTGCAATGAGCTTGAATCTGTTCATCACGTTTGTTAATTTGAAAAACTGCATCAAACTCTGGAGCATCTGAGGATGTCTTGATATTTGATGTTTTGACATTTTCTTTAAGATGTTGATATTTTAGTTGTAAGTTAAAATGCTCAACTTCTAGTTTAGAAAAATGTTTAACCAAATTGTCGTGATCATCCAGTTCAATTTTCTCGTTTAGTTCAGAATTAGTTTTTTCAAGCTCAATGACACGATCATGGGAGACTTTCAGGGCAACCGATAATTCATGAAATTTGGAAGCATTAATGGAACAATTTGTAGCAGTGAAAAACACATCTTGAGCAATACATTCAGAAATCAGGTTCTCATTTAGTGTATGCAAGTTCTTCCTCTCAATCTCATTATATTTTAGTGCTCGCTCATAGTCATTAACTTCAACTATCATTGCATCAAATTCCTTTTCCATTCCCTTAATATCAGTTTCTATCCCCTTTTTAAGACTCTCAAAGTGATCTTTTAGAAGTTTAAAGAAAGGCATGACCTCAGTTAAATAACATTCTTTCATTTGCTCAAAACCCCTTTCTTCTTTAGTTATACCAGTGGGTGTGATTCTTTTCTTGCAAGTTTTCTCAAAATCAACAAATAGTTGAAATATAACGTATTGGCTAATTAAGGTCTTGCTTTTAGTGGAAATTGTTCTAGGAACAAGATGCATTGGTGTATTAGGAGGATACACAGTCGCTCTAGGCATTTTCCAAAGGGGAGGGTTTATTACAACAATATTTTCAGCTTTCTGCTTATCTAAATCCATTTTCCAGAAAACTTGTTCGGGAGTCAACAATGTCTGAGGCTTAAACATGTTCAAGGAAATCCAGTTTTCCTTCTTGTAATCATGGGGTGTGATCTTCATTTTCTTCTCTTTACATTTAGGATCATCTAATTTCTTGTTCATCTTTTCCCTAGTGACTTCATCTGATTTCTTATCTTCCTCAGTGCACTCAACACAACTAGGTTTCTGTCTAGGTTTAAGGATTTCATTGCCATCATAAAGAACCTTATGAGCATTTCTAGCCCTTTTAATGACCTCTGGATTTGGTTCCTCAACAAGGGGAATGCTATGCTTATCGCTTAAGACTCTATGCTTAGTGATCATGTGAGCAGTCTGAATGGTGTTCCCTTGTATGTACAACTTGTTTTCAAGTTTGTTTTTCAAAGTTTTCAGAATAGAAAAATCTTTCAAGAGTTTTGATTCCTTTGCATTAAATACTTGCTTAAGCATTTTCACATTTTCTTGAAGTTCTTGTTTTTGCTTAGCAGTTTTAGAAAGCTTTTCTTGCAAGGAATTTAACTCTTGTTTTAATACTTCTTCTCTAAAATTACTTTTTCTAATGATTGTACGCACTTGGTCATCCATTTCCTGCTCACGAGAGGTCAACTCAAATTTTGCACGTTGTTCATAGATAGCAACACGTTCTTTATAGGCATTTAGTTCAGAAATTACAGAATCATCAGGGGCACATGCAGTGTATTCATCAAAAACATGGTCATTGTTGACTGCAGAAGATGCATCACTTGGTACAACTTCACTTTCACTTTGTTTCACATATTGATCATATGGGACAATATTGATATTACCCATATTTTCAACATTTGATTCAATAGTTTCAGTTGATTGTACTTTGTCATGCATCTGTTGCACATCAGCATCATCGTATAGTTTTAATACCTCTGAGATGAGTCTGTCTTTGGATGAGCCAGCTTGTGGTGAAGAAGAGACCTTGGGAGAAACCATTGGAGAAATGCTAGCCATAAAAATTGTGTGTGAAGTAGGTCTATCATCCACATCAGAGTCGTATGCATCACAATCAGCGACTTGAAAGGCATTCTGATGATTGTGACCTATCTCCTGAATAGGCTGCTCATCCACATCTGCATCATAGGTCTTGGCATTGCCCTCAGCTAGAAACAACAATTCCTCTTCATCCAAAGCAGCACCATTATCCTGAGCTTGTACAAGCAGCATCTTATCTCTGAAGTAATCAGCATTCTGTGGATGCTTTGGAGATGTGCAGTTCCTTGCAATGTGTCCCTCACCACCACAGTTATAACATTTGATCGGCTTAGCTTGACCTTGATTACCATTCCTTCCTCGATTTTGATTACCAACATAACCTCTACCAGCTCCACCTCTTCCCGGATCATACTGTCTTTCCTGTACTGGTTGCACCACGATCCTCCCAATTTTAACAGTACCTTGATTGTATGGGTTAGATGCTGTTCTGAGGTTGTTGTTGGTTTGTGGGAGAGAATTCATGTTTTGACTAATCAGAAGAGCTAGTTGATTAATGAAGTTACCCACGTGTGCATCAGCATCAGCTTGTTTGAACATAGGATCAGGAATGAGTTTGTGATTACCATTTCCCATGGGTATGACTTGTGAGGCTTTGGTTGTGATTCCGATGTTTGAGTAGAAGGCAGTTGAGTCATTAGACGAGCTTGTCTCTCCCTGGTTGGTTTTGAACTGATTAAGAATCATTTTTTCAAACATAGCATGTCTCTCATTCTGAAGGAGGAAGGCATAGAGTTGCTCATAGTTTGTATTCTTCAATCCTTTAGTGAGCTTCACAGAGGTGACAAACTTGTGCCATTCGGGATTCATGTTGTTCACAAATTTTGAGTTCAGCTGAATGTTAGGCATAGTCATTCTGATGTTCCTCATATCATTCACCAACTTATGAAATCTCACATAGTACTCATAGACACTCTCATCTGGTTTCATCTTGAAGTGTTCAAATTCGTCATAGAGTTGTGATTCTCTGTCTTCCATAGTTAGTTCAGAAATTGAGAGAAGCATCTTGACATTATCCCATACTGCCTTTGCTTCGGTTTTGTGATTGATCAGCTTGTAGATGTCTTTAGGAAGACCTTGAAGAACAATGTTAGAAGCCCTGATATCAGCATCGAATCTCTTTTTCTCCTTATCATGAAGCTCATCATACATCTTTGGTCTGTCCATTCCGTAAATCAGAGTTCCATCTTCAGCAGTATCAAGTACATCTCTAGTCGTCTCAACTCGATACGGTCCTTCATCAATGGATTTGAGAATGTTGACACCATTTTCCTTTCCAAGACAGTACAATCTGATTCGTTGAGCCCAAGAATCGTAGTCAGTTCTGTCAAGCATGGGTGGACGAGTATCTGAACCAGCTGCTTGAACATCCTCGGCAACAGTGGAGATGATAGTAGGAACGTTGGTAGACATGTTAACAGATTGTACGGGATTTTATAACTCTATGATTAAACCGGGAAATAGATTCTTTCACGGGATTTTACTAAATCAAGAGAAAACCGTAAAAAATCACCCAAGTCGCTAGAAGATAATGCACCAAGTCGCTAACACCTAATTCGCTATACCACCAAGTCGCTAAACAAAGGCAAGTCGCTAAATAGTAACTTGCTAAGTCTCAAGTCGCTAGCAAAATTTTGGCAGCAATTCGCTAATCAAGTCGCTAAAGATTCAAGTCGCTAAATAGCAACTCGCTACTGACCAAGTCGCTAACACCAAGTCGCTACCCGTAGTGGAGAGTCCACTACTTGTACTGTAAGTCGCTAGGCCTAAGTCGCTAGCTCCAAAAACTGCAACTCGCTACAAAATTGTAAAGCAAGTCGCTACTAAGAAACAAATCCGTAGGTCAAGTCGCTAGCAAGAAAAACAACACAAACATCACTTTTCAATCCAAAAACAACCCAACCAAGATGATTCAAGCTTACCAAATGAAAACCTAAACACTTGTGATGATTCTAAACGTAAAAGTACTAACAAAATCCAAGCTTTAACACAAGAAATCAACCAAATGATGCACAAACCACTAAACTTTTTCAAACTCAAAAACCACCTAAAAACCACTAGAAATCCAAAGATGTGCAAGATATGATCTAACCATGGCTCTTGATACCAATTGTAAGATATTAGTTTTCACTTACACATCAAACCATAACATCAAGTTGGCGTATAAGTGGAATTCTAGAGAGAGAAAGTTAGAGGTTTAGGGAACTTAGTGAGAGAAAGTGAAAGATATTATTATGAGCTCCACCTCTCTACCTTGGAAGGTAGAGAGTATTTATAGTATTACAATAAAACGCCACACAACGGGCTGTGGATCAGGCATACAGTGGGTAAAGACCCGTCCGTCCTCCACGGTGTTACTTAACTAAATACTACTTAACTTAAAATAACTACGACTACGAGCTTTCTAACGATTACATATACTTGAGGTGACCGACTCTTTAATACCTGGAATTTCTAATTCCTAACACACGATGATACCAAACGCTCATAACTAATTCGAGAATGAGATATTTTTGGACATAGAAATGGAATATATTCGGGGATAGAAAATATTAAGTTGGAAATATTTTAAAAACGAATCTATATTACTAGGTTGTGCCGAGTTAGTAGTTGCCGAGCTGTGCTAGCTGCTTATCTACTTACTGCTATTGGTTATTTGTGATTTACTTGATCAAGGTGAGTTTCATAGCCCCACTTTTTAACTATGCTTTATTAAACTTTGGGTGAGAAAACATGCAAACTATTTTTTTTGGACCTGCTACTACTTTTTGATTTGCTTATGTGTAGACTAGTGAATGTTAGATATGCGGTAGATGTTGACTTAGACTATGGTAGCAATCCTTTGCTATATCGTTGGTGCCTAGCTAAGAATAGATATCTACTTCCGACCTAGACCAGGATAGCAACGTATTATGCCTTGCTATAACGTCGGTGCCTGGCTAGAGTCGCTTAGGGCCCTACTGAGATCTCAGTCTTGTTGCGTTATTGGAAGGAATATTGTTGCAATGTTGTTGGAATGTTTGATATATATCTGCCTTAGTCCCACATAGCAAATAAACTCTATCAGGTCCACTACTGAATTTATGATTAAACCTATGAACTCACCAGCGTTAGCTGACTCTTTTAGCATGTTTTCTTAGGTAACTAAGATGATGTTTGGATTGCTTGTTTCTTGGAGGCTTGGAAAAGAGGCATGGTGGAAGGATTAATCAAAATTATGATAATATTTATGGACCTAACTTATGCTTTCTTTTGGGCCTTCCTTTCAGTATTTTGAATAAATGTAACAAAATGACTAAATATTGGATTGGTTGTATGTAACTTTATATGTTATCTTGTTTTCCTATGCTTGTGTGGTGTACCAATCCCTTAGCAATCCGAAAGCTTGATTAAGTCTTCCGCTGTACCAAATTTTGGGGGTGTTACATACATAAACTACTTCATTTATAAAGCCATTAAGAAAAGCACTTTTGACGTTCATTTGAAAGAGTTTAAGATCATGAGCACAAGCATAAGCAAGGTGGATTCTTATAGTACCTAATATAACTACGGGGGCATAGGTCTCATCAAAGTCTATGCCTTCTTATTGGTTGTATCCTTGAGCAACAAGTATAGGTTTATTTCTAGACACTACACCACTTACGTCTAATTTGTTTATATACACCCATTTTGTTCCAATTATTGTTTGGTTTTTAGGTGGAGGGACAAGTGTCCAAATGTTAATAGAATTTATTTAATTACTCTTGCATAGCCATAACCCAACTTTCGTCTTTTATAGCTTCTTAAGTGTTTTTAGGTTCTATAGTTGACACAAAACAAAAGAGACTACTTTGGTTTTGAACTTGAGACCTTAGAGTTCTTTCATTTAATTTTCCTATGACCTTTTCTACAGGATGATCTTTAGACTCTTTAACATTGATATTTTCATTGTTTAATAGTCTATCTTCCTTGCTTTCTTTTTATTTTATTTCTAAGACTTCAGTTTCAATTAACTCGTCATCGACAAGAGGTAAAGAAGTTTTAGGTGGACTCTCATCGAATTTGACATTTAAAGACTCTTCAACTTTCATGATTTATTTATTTAGTATTGCATATGCTTTACTATTAGGAGAATATCCTAAGAAAATATCTTCAGTTGATTTTGGGTCGAATTTGGTTAGGTAGTCTTTTGTGTTAAGTATAAAACATTTACTACAAAAGACTCGAAAGTGTTATAACGAAGGCTTTTTGCCCGTAACAACTCGTATGGAGTTTTTCCCAAGAAAGGTCGAATTAAGACACGATTTAGAATATAGGTTGATGTGTTGACGATATTGCACCAAAATTTCTGAGGAATAGATTGCTCATTAATCATTGTGTGACTCATTTCTTGTAAGGTTCAATTTTTCTGTTCAACTACCCCAGTTTATTCTGGAGTGCGAGGAGCTGAGAAATTGTGAGTAATATCATTAGCATCACAGAAAGCTCCAAATTGCACTTCATTATCAAATTCCCGACCACGATTTGTTAGGATCGACACAATAGGACTACCTAGTTGTCTTTGAATTTTTCTACTTAAGATTTTGAAGTGATCAAAAGTTTCAGTTTTATTCTGTAAAAATTTAGTCCATGTATACCTAGAGTAATCATCTACTATAACCAATGTATAGAAGTTACCTCTGTAACTTTAGATAGTTGACGGACCAAATAAATCCATATGTAACAGTTCTAGACATTTTGATGTAGAAACCATATTTTTAGCTTTATGACTAGCATGGACTTGTTTTTCGACATTACAAGCATAACATAAATGATGTTCATATTTTAGTTTAGGTAGGTTTCTTACAATCTCTTTGGATGATAGCGATTGAAGAAGTCGCATATTGGCATGACCCAATCTTTGATGCCATAAGGTCGAAGTATCATCCATAGAGGTGAGACAAAGTTTATCTTTTGGTTCGTTTCCAATTTTAATAATGTAGACGCCATGTTTTCTAATACCTCTTCCCATAGTAACACCATTTTTCAAGATTTTACTACCGGTTTCGATAAAGGGAATGTTACCCTTTTTATCACATATTTGACCTATACTTAGTAAATTAAAGTTTAGGTTGTGTACGTGACATACGTCATTAATGGTTAGGAAATTGTGAGAGATTGTACCTTTTCCGATGACTTTGATTTTACTATTGCCGAACACCACATTTCATCCGTTAAAGGATTCGTATGTGGAGAACAACGTTTTATTACCGATCATATGCCTTGTGCCCCCTCTATCCTTGATTCATTTGTCCAGATCCAAGTCAACCTTTAGGCACATCTAAGACAACAAACAACTCAAAAGTTTGGTCCCTATTTGTTCATGGGCCCATTGGTGTTATACAATTTATTCATATGAGGCATGTATGAAAATGGTGTAAAAGCATTCTAAGGTACGTAGATTTGAAATGGAAAACCATTTTGTGAGTTAAAATTCCAGCCCATTTGATGATGGTTACTTCTATAAAAAACATTATTTGACCTTTTTATCGACTTGTTAGGTTTAGAAAACAATGGGTGTTTGCTTTTCAATAAACCTTGACCTTGTTTCCAAAAGGGTGGTTGTTTGACATTCCTAACAGTAGCATTGGTGGTTTCTTTTTGTTAATGATAAAAAATTTGGTTCTAGAAGAGATGGTTGCGTTATTTTTAGCTTTTACTGCTGCAGATGCCCGGATCCCTTTTTTTCACTAGTCGGGTCCCTTTTAAAGTAGTTTTTTTTTCAGTTGCTTTAAAAAATTGTGTTTCCTTAACTTCGCTAGTTGACGCAATATGTTCATGAATACCTAGACCATTTTGATTATTACATGTTTTAACACCATCAAGTATTGTATTAAGGTAATTTTTGCTTAATCTAGCAATTTTAGAATCAAGGTGATCAACCAAAGTTTGAAGTTTCACACAAAGCTTGCATTCATCACTTACTTCTTTTCCTTTTTCTGGTCTATTTAAATTTTCTTTTTGTTCAAAAAATCCTTTTTCTAAAAGTCCATTTTTATTTTTGAAAAGTTTGTTTTTGTTTATTACCTTGAGGCTAATTTTGCAAAGCTTGTAATATTCTAGGTGTAATGACTCATCATCTAGAGATTGACTACAATACTATAGGGAGTCGGAACATACCTCGTTGAAGTCCTTGGCCATAAGACAAATTTCTTCCTTCTCTTCTTCACTCAGTCCCCATGATTCGTTACGAACGCCTTTTGTTCGTCGCATTTAGGACATTCAACAATGAAGTGATTTGGATCCCCGCATTTAAAACATTTGCGCTCATCCTTCACTTTCTTATCGTCTTTGCTTTTCCGCAAACCTTTCTTGTCATCATAGGGTTTCTTGACATATCTTCCTTTTCTTCAAAATAATTTCTTGAAGTCTCATACCGCCATTGCGTATTATTCGTCTTCACTCTCCGAGGATGAGGTTTCTTCATCACTAGTGACTTTCTTGGCTTTTAAAGCAAGCGATTTATATTTCTATTTCTTTTCCTTCGACACCTCGGAGTCTTTGGCAAGTACGAGCTCATAGACTTTTAAGTTTCCTATAAGTTCATCGAGATTGAGGATCGAAAAATCTTTGGATTCTTCAATGGTTGTTACCTTCGGTCTCCACTTTGATGGAAATGCCCTTAGAAATCTCCTGACATGATTACGACTAGAAAAAGACTCATCAAGTGCTTGTAGTGAAGTAATAATAGTATTAAAACTAGCAAATGCATTATCAATACTATCATCATCCAATATTGAAAATTGTTCATATTGTTGAAAAAATAAATCAGTTTTGTTATTTTTCACTTGTTGGTTTCCTTGGTGTGTTACAACCAAAGAGTTCCAAATTTCTTTAGCGGTTTTACGCATAGAGATTCTTTTAAATTCCTTTTTAGGTAAGGCATTGTATAAAACCATTTTTGCCTCACTATTTTTGAAAAGCTTTTTCTTTTGGTCTTCGGTGATACGATCATGAGAAATATTTTCTTCTTTATCGGTTTTATCATCTTTTACGGTTGCTTGAAAATCACTGTTGAGATTTAGAAAATCCATTAGTTAAAGATTCGGTCACCTCGAGTATATGTAATCATTAGAAAGCTCGTAGTCGTAGTCGTTTAGTTATGTTTAGTAGTTAGTCAAGTAACACTGTGGAAGACAGACGGGTCTTTACCCACTGTATGCCTGATCCACAGCCCGTTGATGGCGTATTTTGTAAGAATCTATAAATATCCTTTGCCTAGCAAGGCAAAGGGTGGAGCTTCATAATACATTTTTTTCTCTCACTAGAAGTTCCCACTCTCCACTTTCTCTCTCTAGAAACTCATAATATTTGAACCATATATACTTGTATTTTTGTTTTTATGAAAACCAATATGTTACAAATGGTATCAGAGCCAGGTTTGATCATCTACTTTACATGTTCATGGATTCTTAGTTGGTTTTCATAAGTTTTGGGTTTGAATGAGTTTAGAGACACTTTCACTATTTTGATCTTATTTAGTGTTAAAGTTTGGATTTTATTGTACTTTTGTGTTTAGGATCATCATATTAGTTTATTTTTTGGTTTGGAAGGCTAGATTCATCTTGGTTGTAGTGTTTTTGATTGGAAAAGTTTGGTTTTTGAAGATATTCTTGGATGTGATTTGATCCTCAGATATCATTTCTTGACTGCAGTTTGATCTGTTTTGGGTGAGATTTGACCTTACTTTCCTATGTTTTGACCTTTAATAGCTGAGGTTTTAGTGATTTTGTGTATGCGATTTGATCTTAATCACTGCGACTTGTTAGATTTGTGTATGCGATTTGTTACTTTTGTTGCGGTTTGATGTGAAAAGGACAAAAGGACAAGTAGTGGGTGTACTATTGATAGTGACTTGTCCCCTTGCGAGTTGTCAAAGACTACGGTTTGTCACTGCGGTTTGATAAGGGTTGCGGGTTGTCGTTGCGATTTGTCATTTTTTGCGATTTGACGCTGTGGTTTGTCACCTTCTGCGATTTGTCACTGCGGTTTGTTACTTTCAGCGTTTTGTCACTACGGTTTGTCACTTTCTGCGGTTTGTCTCTGCGACTTGTCATTACTTGCGACTTGATTCACTGTCGTTTGACCTAGTGCGATTTTTCAAGACTGCGACTTTTCACTTGAGATTTGACATTTTTTTTAAATTCTACGGTTTCCTCTTGATTTAGTATAATCCCGCGAAAGAATCTATTTCCCGGTTTAAACAAAGAGTTATAAAATCCCGTGTACTTAGGAATGATGTCTACTATCCGCTCTTATGTTGCTAATGACGTTCAAGTTGCAGGGTCCGATACTCATCCTCATATGCTGGATAGAACTGATTATGACACTTGGGCACAGAGAATCAGACTGTACTGCTTAGGCAAAGAGAATGATCGTAACATCATTAAGTCAATTGATGAAGGACCATTCCAAATGGGAACAAACAGAGATCATCTCGAAACTGGAGATGATGGAACCGTCGTTTTGGGTTTGGATAGACCAAGGACGTATGATGATCTTGATGAGAGGAGAAGAAAAGATATGATGCTGACATTAGAGCCTCAAACATCGTACTTCAAGGTCAACCAAAGGACATTTACAAGCTGATCAATCACAATACGGAGGCGAAGGCAGTCTGGGATAATGTCAAGATGCTTCTCTCTAGTTCAGAACTGACTAAAGAATATAGATAGTCACAGCTTTATGATGACTTTGAGAATTTTACGATGAACCTAGGTGAAAGAGTCACAGAATATCATGTGAGGTTTCACAAACTTGTGAATGATATGAGGAACATTAACATGACAATGCCAATATCCAACTCAATTACAAGTTCGTTGTCACACCCCCAAAATATCGCAGCGGAACGATAGTGTCTTTGGGGTATGACTTCATAGCACAAAGTATGGATACAGAAAACGACCTCTAAAATGAGACGTTTTAAAATGTTTACCATTCGATTAAATAAGTTAAAGTTTACAAAACAAGAAATTCCAAAGTTTGGTAATACATAAAGGTTTACACAACATGTCGAATGGTAATCGATAAAAATACAAGACTCCAATGTATGCCATGTGACCCAAAAGCTCCATGAAATGCTATCGCCTTACGACCTAAGATAAACATGCTAAAAAGTGTCAACACAAAGGTTGGTGAGTTCATAAGTTTGTTGAAAATGATTTGGAAAAGTCTATAAAGAATGTTGATGGAACAAAGGCATTGCAAATCCATTCAGTTCCGAGTTCCGCCCATACAAAACCCGCAACCTATGTGTTCACAACCCATTGCGTAATATAGAATTGTCAGCCTTGTTTGTAAGTAGGACATATGTGTATACGATATATACATGTACTTAATGCAAAGAATCACAACCAACTGAACCTCTTGACAAGTCTAAATTGTTTGTTATGTTTCATTGAATAGCATATTATATTCACCACAGGTCACGTCATCAAGGACCCAAGGGTGGGGGCGTTAGCAAGATAGTACTATCAATACCTCTCCGCCGGCTCCCGCAGGAGTTAACCAGTTGCTATAGTATGTATGTTGATGCATAATTGAAAACAAGTTTAGCACATTAAGGCACATATCGCAATAAACCACACATAATGTACAAAGAGTATAAGAAGTATAGTGTAACACAATTGTATAAATGGTTTGAGTATTCGCAAGAGTAAAAACAAGTATTTAAGCATGTATCTCCCCTAAATAGTGTGTAAGAATTTAAACGAGTAAAAGCGGGGTATGAACTCACCTGGTATGATTGATATGCTAACAAAATGAAGTGCACGAAAATGAGGCTTGAAAACTATCCGCGACCTAAGATGAATGATGTGCTCTAATATAAGTCATGAAACAATGTCGTGCATGCAAACTCATATGATATCCATACCACTTGTACGTTTTGGAAATAATGTTTATCGTCAAATTATATGTTTATAACATTCCGTCGTATAAAAAAAATACTCTACAAGTAGCTACGTTGAAACAACCTCCTACGATAGTCGCAAAATGTTGTACATCGAGTGTTAGGAAACAAACTCAACAGTTTTGGAAAGCTTGTATCATTATCTCAAAGTTTTAGTACATAAGTTTCCTTCCTAGAGGTCTCGATCACAAAGAAAAATATTGTTTAAGTATGGTAATTGTATCCAAAATATAGTTTAAGGGTGGTTTTCGGCCAAGTTTAAGTGACTATATTTTATTCGTTATAACGCCGCTTGACAAACGGTTGGGCATTTCGGAAAATAGGCTAGGCGAACTTACTTTTACTAGAAGACATCACTTTATAAAGAGTTCTACATTAATGTTAACAATGTCCTCCAACATGGTGACTAGTTTGACGTAATACTTGCCTATTAGAATTAATATAGTTTTTCTTATATAATAAAGTTACAGCAACTTTGTGAAAACGTGTATAATTTAATCGTTACAAATCCGTTTTCTACGTTTTAAAGGTCCTTAGATTTGTATCAAAGTATACTAATATATTTTTGACAAGTCGACATAATTTATAACACCTAAGTTTCATTTTTGACTCGTACAAAATAAACAAAACATGCTGAAATTTCCAGAAAATTATAGTTTTCGTCGCCAACTTGAAAAATTCATAACTTCTTCGTTATAGCTCCGTTTTAATCCGTTCAAGCGGCCACATTTTCGTTTTAAAGTATATTTTCCGAATATCTAGGCCAAAAATATTTACCTACTGTCGGATTTTCTAGATTTTCAAAATATGGACAGACCCTTTTGCAAACTTGTCGAAATGAGTTTTTCTCGCGCCAAACCTATTCTAACCCATTCAAAACAACTCCAAAGCTATTCTAATCATACCATACACCTTCTTAGGGTGTCATGGGTTCCTAGACATCACCAAAAATAATATATAACAAGGAGTAATTATAGGATGACTTATATATTCATAACTCTAAAAAAAATCAATGAAAAAGTGGTACAACATCATATGACTTGCATGTTTTTGCTCAAATATGATGAAATGAATATGAAAGATGAAAAATGGACATGAGATGCTTACAAGAATACTTGATGAGGTTTATGAGAACAAAGGATTTTTCCTAATCACCCTAGGTTTTTATTGCAAAACCTAAATAAAGAGTGATACTAGAGTGTTAATTAACTTGAATTGAAAAATTTTGTGATGATCTTCTTAGTCTTATGGTGTGGCCGGTTTTGGTGTTTAGAGAGAAGAGAAATTGGTTTTTGCTTTACACCTTGAGTTATGAGTAGTATGTGTAGATATTTAGTAGTATAATACCATATAAGTGTATGAGATATTTTTCAATTTAAGTGAGTCATCCCCCCCCCCCCTTTGGAGTGGTCGACATACATAAACAAAAAGGTGAGTAGATGCATTTTAATTAGCTTAATACATATAGGTAGAAATAAAGTGTTGTCATTTAGGAATACTTAGTAACTTGTATAAACATTTGAGTATATAGGGTAGCGTTAGTTAAAAATAAATTTTCAAGGGTCAAGATAAAATATATTGAGGTCATAAAAATTATAAAAATACATTTCTTGTAAAATTTGAGTGAAATAATTATTATCGAGTTGAATTTACAAAAAGTGTCGTAAATATATAAATATAACAATTTATATACAAAATAAATTTAAAACACTGGGTAAACTCATAATATTATTTTTATAATCATAATATAAGTATAAAAATATATCGGGATAATTTTTGGAAGTATTGAATCAATTGTTCAAAATAATTAATTACGCGATAACGTTTATTTAATAAAACTTATACGTTTAATGTAATATGCAAAACCATGCATGAAATAATATGAAATGATGAATATGGAGTTGGAGAAATGACCGAAAATTGAGAATTGTGACATTCTTCCCATGTCAGCGGAATCACGTCCTCGTGATTCAATTAATGATAACTATAAGTCTAACCTTAGGTTTCGCGAAATCAGGATGTATGGTCAAAGTGCTTATGCCAAAACTTACGCGTCTAGGTTTCTTATCTAATGAGGCTCACTGAATCTGAATAATACGGTGGATCACTTAATGGTCTAGGGAAAACGTACCAGTTATGCATTGCGGGCTGCCTCGGTCCCTATATAGAATGCTCGATCTCGGGGTGGACTGATATTGAGTACAGGGTTCGGGTTGTTTCCGTCAATTGCTAAAGCTAGGTGTTGGTTACCTTGTGGTTGCCTCTGCGTTCCATTCAACTTAGGACAATTATTCCGGAAGTGGTTCGGGCTGTTACATTCAAAGCAAGTCCTTTGATTATTCCTCATGTTGCCCACGTTAGCCGGTGCTACCTGTGTTTTACACTGCTCCTTAAAATGGCCGTATCGATTGCAATTTGTACACAAGCGGCAGGGCTTGGTCTTTGGATGATGATAAGCACATTTATCACACTTGGGATGTGTACCCGCATACACTCTTTGTTCAGTACCAGTTGCCACAAAAACTCTTGCCCTTTTGTTGTCTGCTACCACGTCCATTTGCTTATTCGACCCACTCACTTCCTTCCTCTTGTCACTGCTCTTCAAAGTACCATTTCTAACCATCTCGTCTGTCAGGGTTCCTGCCCTCAGTATTGCACTTTGTATTGTAGACGGCTCAGTCGTTTTCACAGTTCCACGGATTTCAGGCACAAGACCATATATGTATCTCGCGATTCTCTTGGATTCAGGGGTAACCATATGAGGAACTAGTCTGGCTAATTCATGGAATCGATCTGTGTAGGTTGCGTGACCAGCTCCTATGATAGAGTGATGATAAAGTTCATGTTCCAGTTTCTGAATTTCATTGTCCGGGCAGTACTCTTCTTGCAATAACGCCTTAAATTCGTCCTATGTCATACCTATAGCTGCTTCTCTGCCCCTAGCCTGTAGCTGTGTGTTCCACCATGTCAATGCCTTCCCTGATAGCAACAAGCTGCATACTTCACCCTATGATGTGTGGCACAATTGCTGATGTCGATCACTGACTCTGTCTTCTCTACCCATCGAGTATACGCCAAAGCACCTCCTATACCATCAAACTCCACTGGTTTGCATGCCGAAAATTCCTTATATGTACATCCAATTCTGTTGTTGTTGTTGTTGTTGGTGTTGTTGTTGTTGTTACTGCCAACTACATTGTTGGTGTCGCCATTCCCGTTCCCGCGGTTTCCCGAGTTATTCATATGGTTTCCAACTTGTGTGACAATAGTGGGAAGCAAGATTTGAAGTTGTTGAGCGATGATGGCGGCAAAATCAGGGTTTCCGCCAGCGTTGTTGTCATTGTTACCCATGTCGCTACCGCCTTCTCTACCTCCACGCTCACCTGTCCTTCCACCCCTTTGCACCGCACCACCTCGGCCAGTGCTGCGTGTTACCCTCTTTGGTGCCATGATCTCTGCAAGGGAAAGAACCGTTGAATTCCCAATGTCTATACTTAACGTCCTCAAATATAATACCACGTCACAAATTGGTTCCTAAGGTGTGCCCACACCGATCTACGTATGCGTGGTCGCATATGTCCACGTGGGTTGTGACCCATTTATAATTATGTTGGCCACCATAATGATAATTGCCTCATTTCACACGCGTACATACCACCAAGCATACATGTCTCGGCGATTGATGTTACTGAAATAGGTAGCCATTCTATCATCAGATTCTAAACGGTGGAGGAGAAATTTAGGGTGGTATCTAGGAAGAGTCGCACTTGGTGTATAGGAAATTCCTTTAGGTGCTAAAGTCACTATGAGGTTTGGTCGCCAGCAGTTCCCAAAGTATCCTCAAGAGAACTCCCATCCTCGGGCAAAATCATTAAATCTATACAGCTTTATAGTAACACTTATTTAGCTCGATCTCGTGTCTCATCAAACAAGAACTGTCATGAGATCAAGTTAGATAAGTGCTCATTATTGAGCTCCATATTTTTAATGACTTGACTAGATTTTGGGACTCCCCTATCGGTACAAGGAAACCACGTTATCCAATGAGGTGGTTCTAGAAGAAATATTTAAGAAAACATATGCGCACGAAAAGTGTGTAAGGCGATAGGAAAAGAAAGGATCGACGTGAAAGCGGTTATAGTCTAGGAACTAAAATGCAACCTAGTTCTCTATAACCAAGGCTCTGATACCAATCTGTCACACCCCTAAAATATCGCAGCGGAACGATAGTGTCTTTGGGGTATGACATCATAGCACAAAGTATGGATACAGAAAACGACCTCTAAAATGAGACGTTTTAAAATGTTTACCATTCGATTAAATAAGTTAAAGTTTACAAAACAAGAAATTCCAAAGTTTGGTAATACATAAAGGTTTACACAACATGTCGAATGGTAATCGATAAAAGTACAAGACTCCAATGTATGCCATGTGACCCAAAAGCTCCATGAAATGCTATCGACTTACGACCTGAGATAAACATGCTAAAAAGTGTCATAAGTTTGTTGAAAATGATTTGGAAAAGTCTATAAAGAATGTTGATGCAGCAAAGGCATTGCAAATCCATTCAGTTCCGAGTTCTGCCCATACAAAACCCGCAACCTATGTGTTCACAACCCATTGCCTAATATAGAATTGTCAGCCTTGTTTGTAAGTAGGACATATGTGTATACGATATATACATGTACTTAATGCAAAGAATCACAGCCAACTGAACCTCTTGACAAGTCTAAATTGTTTGTTATGTTTCATTGAATAACAGATTATATTCACCCCAGGTCACGTCATCAAGGACCCAAGGGTGGGGGCATCAACCCGATAGTACTATCAATACCTCTCCGCCGGCTCCCGCAGGAGTTAACCAGTTGCTATAGTATGTATGTTGATGCATAATTGAAAACAAGTTTAGCACATTAAGGCACATATCGCAATGAACCACACATAATGTCCAAAGAGTATAAAAAGTATAGTGTAACACAATTGTATAAATGGTTTGAGTATTCGCAAGAGTAAAAACAAGTATTTAAGCATGTATCTCCCCCAAATAGTTTGTAAGAATTTAAACGAGTAAAAGCGGGGTATGAACTCACCTGGTATGATTGATATGCTAACAAAATGAAGTGCACGAAAATGAGGCTCGAAAACTATCCGCGACCTAAAATGAATGATGTGCTCTAATATAAGTCATGAAACAATGTCGTGCATGCAAACTCATATGATATCCATACCACTTGTACGTTTTGGAAATAATGTTTATCGTCAAATTATATGTTTATAACATTCCGTCGTATAAAAAAAATACTCTACAAGTAGCTACGTTGAAACAACCTCCTACGATAGTCGCAAAATGGTGTACATCGAGTGTTAGGAAACAAACTCAACAGTTTTGGAAAGCTTGTATCATTATCTCAAAGTTTTAGTACATAAGTTTCCTTCCTAGAGGTCTCGATCACAAAGAAAAATATTGGTTAAGTATGGTAATTGTATCCAAAATATAGTTTAAGGGTGGTTTTCGGCCAAGTTTAAGTGACTATATTTTATTCGTTATAACTCCGCTTGACAAACGGTTGGGCATTTCGGAAAATAGGCTAGGCGAACTTACTTTTACTAGTAGACATCACTTTATAAAGAGTTCTACATTAATGTTAACAATGTCCTCCAACATGGTGACTAGTTTGACGTAATACTTGCCTATTAGAATTAAGGGATTGAGTCATAGAATAGCAATGTACTTTTTCAAGTGTCCGGTTCTGGTACGTGTACTTTTTTTAAGATGTAGAATAGCAATATACTTTCTATAAGTGTCTCATTCTGGTACGTGTACTTTTTTTAAGTTGTAGAATATCAATGTACTTTCCATAAGTGTTCCAATTTGGTACATCCTACTTCCATAAGTGTTCCATTTTGGTACGTCATCCCACGTACTAAATTGGAACACTTATTGAAAGTACATTGCTATTCTACGACTTAAAAAAGTATACGTACTAGAACGGGTCACTTATGGAAAGTACATTGCTATTCTACAACTTAAAAAAAGTACACGTACCAGAACGGGACACTTGGAAAAGTACGTTGCTATTCTACGACTCAATCCCTAGAATTAATATAGTTTTTCTTATATAATAAAGTTACGGCAACTTTGTGAAAACGTGTATAATTTAATCATTACAAATCCGTTTTCTACGTTTTAAAGGTCCTTAGCTTTGTATCAAAGTATACTAACATATTTTTGACAAGTATACATAATTTATAACACCTAAGTTTCATTTTTGACTCGTACAAAATAAACAATACATGCTGAAATTTCCAGAAAATTATAGTTTTCGTCACCAACTTGAAAAATTCATAACTTCTTCGTTATAGCTCCGTTTTAATCCGTTCAAGCGGCCACGTTTTCGTTTTAAAGTATATTTTCCAAATATCTAGGCCAAAAATATTTACCTACTGTCTGATTTTCCAGATTTTCAAAATAAGGACAGACCCTTTTTCAAACTTGTCGAAATGAGTTTTCTCGCGCCAAACCTATTCTAACCCATTCAAAACAACTCCGAAGCTATTCTAATCTTACCATACACCTTCTTAGGGTGTCATGGGTTCCTAGACATCACTAAAAATAATATATAATAAGGAGTAATTATAGGATGACTTATATATTCATAACTATAAAAAAAAAATCAATGAAAAAGTGGTACAACATCATATGACTTGCATGTTTTTGCTCAAATATGATGAAATGAATATGAAAGATGAAAAATGGACATGAGATGCTTACAAGAATAATTGATGAGGTTTATGAGAACAAAGGATTTTTCCTAATCACCCTAGGTTTTTATTGCAAAACCTAAATAAAGAGTGATACTAGAGTGTTAGTTAACTTGAATTGAAAACTTTTGTGATGATCTTCTTAGTCTTATGGTGTGGCCGGTTTTGGTGTTTAGAGAGAAGAGAAATTGGTTTTTGCTTTACACCTTGAGTTATGAGTAGTATGTGTAGATATTTAGTAGTATAATACCATATAAGTGTATGAGATATTTTTCAATTTAAGTGAGTCATCCCCCCCCCCTTTGGAGTGGTCGACATACATAAACAAAAAGGTGAGTAGATGCATTTTAATTAGCTTAATACATATAGGTAGAAATAAAGTTTTGTCATTTAAGAATACTTAGTAACTTGTATAAACATTTGAGTATATAGGGTAGCGTTAGTTAAAAATAAATTTTCAAGGGTCAAGATAAAATATATTGAGGTCATAAAAATTATAAAAATACATTTCTTGTATAATTTGAGTGAAATAATTATTATCGAGTTGAATTTACAAAAAGTGTCGTAAATATATAAATATAACAATTTATATACAAAATAAATTTAAAACACTGGGTAAACTCATAATAATATTTTTATAATCTTAATATAAGTATAAAAATATATCGGGATAATTTTTGGAAGTATTGAATCAATTGTTCAAAATAATTAATTACGCGATAACGTTTATTTAATAAAACTTATACGTTTAATGTAATATGCAAAACCATGCATGAAATAATATGAAATGATGAATATGGAGTTGGAGAAATGACCAGAAATTGAGAATTGTGACATTCGTAAACAACATGAACCCTGAATGGCACAAATTTATTACTGCATTTACATTGCACAAAGAATTGAGGAACACCAACTATGAACAGTTGTATACTTACTTACTTCAACATGAGAAGCATGTTACATTTGAGTGATTGATCATGGAGAAATTCCACTCTAATACTGCTGCTGCAAACTCTTCAAATGACTCAACTGCATTTCTTTCCAATGTGAAGATAAGTACTCAAGCATTAGAAGTCATACCATCCTCTCAGAATCAGAAATAGATTACCATTCCAGAATCAGGATATACCCCATCTAACATGTTTATTGAAAATCTTGCAAACCAACTGGCCTTAATGGTTCAACAAAATAGAAACTTACTTTCCAACACCAACAACCATCTAAGAACCTTATCTAATCTAAATAATCATGCTACTATTAAATATGGAAGGGTTGTGGTTCAGAACGTGCAAGGAAGGCAGAATGTGAATCCACGATATAATGCACGAGGGAATGTAGGAGCTGAAACTATTTATGGGAATATTGGAGCTAGATCTGGTTATGTGGGTGTTCAGAACTGACGAAGGATTATGGTATAGGGTCAAGGGAAACCTATTAAGTGCTACAACTGTGGAGGAGAAGGACACATTGCTAGGAACTGCACTCAGCCAAAACGTCCACAGAATGCATAGTACTTCAAGGATAAGATGCTGTTGATGCAAGCTCAAGATAGTGGAGCGTTGTTGGATGAGGAAAAGTTGTTGTTTCTTGCTGATGGGAATGCCAAAACATATGATGCAAATGTGGATGAACAACCGGTGTATGATCTAGCATAGAACAATCCTAATTTCTTCCAAGTTGCAGATTGTAATGCTTTTGACTCTGATGTTGATGATGAACCAACGACACAGACCATCTTTATGGCTAATATTTCTCCAATGGTCTCATCACCTCAACAAGCCGGTCCCTCCAAGGATTCTATCATATTAGAGGTACTAAAACTATATGATGCGGTTGATGTGCAAAAGATTCCTAACGAAGTACAATCAACAGAAGTCGTTGAATCAGATATTGAAAATATGGGTAATAGCAATGTTGTCCCATATGATCAATATGTGAAGCACGATGAAAGTGTAGTTGTATCAAGTAGGGCATCTTCTGCCATTAATGATGAATATGTGTTTGATGAGTACACTGATTATGTGCCTGATGATTCCATGACCACTAGACTAAATATTTATAAGGATCAAGTTGCCATTTATGAACAACGTGCTGAATTTGAGGTGACCACCCGTGAGCAGGAAATGGATATCCAAATGCGTACATTAATCAGAAAAAGTAATTTAAGGGAAGAGATATTAAAACAAGAGTTAAATTCCTTACAAGAGAAACTTAATAAAACTGCTAAGCAGAGGCAAGAACTTCAAGAAAATGTAAAAGTGCTTAAACAGGAATTCAAAGAAAAGGAATCAAAACTTTTAAATGATTTTTCCAACCTTAAAACTTTGAAGAACAAACTTGAAAAAAAGTGTACGTACAAGGAAACACTATTCAGACTGCTCACATTATCACTAAGCATAGAGTATTAAGTGATAAGCACAATATTAGCCTTGTAGAAGACCATAATCCTGCGTATCTTAAGAAAGAAAAAATAGCTCATGATGTGATTTATGATGGTAGTGAGATTCTTAAGCATAAACAAAAGCCAACTTGTGTTGAGAACACAGAAGAGGACATAGAAATAGAAAATGCCTTTAGAGAGAAAATGGATAAGAAATTAAAACATCCTTGGTGTGTGAGTCATAATTTAACTTTCAAAATTCCCAATTACACTAAGGATAACTAGATAGCCACGGCTAAGTTTAGACCTCAGACTCAATTAACCCCTGAACAAGTGTTTTGGAAGTTAGATATGGAAACGAGAAAAGCTGAAGAAATTGTGAAAAATAATCCTCTTAGGAAATTGCCTCCTGCTACAGTGTATCCTCCTAATACACCAATGCATTTAGTACCTAGAAATCTTCCCACTCAAAGTAAAACCTTAATCAGCTTATACGTAGTTTACCAACTATTTGTTGACTTTGAGAAAACATGTAAGAAGATAATCACACCAACAGGAATTACTGAAGGGGAAAGGGGTTTTGAACAAACTAAAGCATGTTATCTAACTGAGGTCATTCATTAAAAAACTAAAAGAACAATTCAAGGGTATTTAAAAGGCCATAGATACGGAAGTTAACAAAATGAAAAAGATGTTTAATGAAATGGAAAACGAGGTTAAAATATATGAATGTGTGCTTAAAAGTAATGAAATTGAGAGGAAGAATATTCACATCCTTAATGAGAATTTGATTTCTAGATGTATTGCTCAAGATGTGTTTTATACTGTCACGAATTATTCAATTACTGCTTCTCAATTTCATGATTTATCGATTGCTTTGAAAGTTTCACAAGATCATGTCAATGAGCTTGAAACCAAAAATTCAAAATTGCATGACAAAATCGAAAAGGATGATCATGATAACATGGTCAGGCATTTTTCTAAATTAGATGTTGCATATCTTGATTTACAATTAAAATATCAAAATCTTGAAGAAAGAATCAAAACTTCGAATGCCAAGACATCTTCGGATGCTCCTGAGTTTGATGCATATTTTGAAATAAACTCTCGTGATCAACGGATTCAAGCTCACTGCAACACCATCCGAAAATTGAAAGCTCAAATTTCCCAATTGAAGGGTAATAAGAGTGAAGTGACTGGCTCCCACATGCCTCCTCCTTTAGATTCTCAGAATTCTAAGAATTTCCATCTTCAAAACTTCATTAATGTATTGCAACATGAAAATGAGTATTTTCTAGCTGAAAATGAAAAGGTTAAACTGCATTTCAAAGAGTTATATGAATCAAATAAGGTCACTCGTGACAAGAACAATGAATAGATAACGTCTTTGCAAAAAGAAATTGAGAATCTGAAGAATCAGGTAAAAGGGAAAATGCCAATCACTAGTTGGGATTATGTTGAACCAAATGTGTCTGCTTGTATTAAATATGCTGTGAATGTGAAGTATATTCCCTCTCATATTAGGAATAATGAACTTGCATTTCAAACATATCTTTCGTGCCTTAAGGATAGTTTAGAGAGTTTTCGTGAGATTGTTGAAGATGATAAAATAGAGAAACCACTTGATAGGGTGGTTGCGTATGCCTGCTTGTATGCCAAACGATCTCTGGAACTCTTAGAACGTGTAATTGCAACATGTCTTAAATATGGTACTAGGCGAGATAGAATTGTCACACCCATTTCAATGCCTACTGTCAAGCATGTTACCTTTGATGTGCCTCCTAAAATCTCAGATCCCAGCACTTCAAGACCAGAAAAGAAAAAAGTAGTGAAACCAACTAATATTCCTGTCATTCCTTCTACAGGAGTAATTAGTGACACTAAGGCTAGCGGGTCAAATCCTTCAGGCAATACAAAGAAAGATAGGACCACGCGAGCTAAGAGTGATCAAGAGAGGAAAGTAGAAGACCACCCTAGGAATAATAAGTTTGAGTTGAATAAGATGAATCGCGTTGATTCTTTTATTAACTATAAACGTACGGTAATTAATTCGAATTCTACTACTACTTACAAAACATGTAATGAATGTTTGTTTTTCTGGTAGTCATGATGAATGTGTTGTGACTGATTTGAGAAATGTTGTTAAATCTCCAGTTAAAAATGTTAGGAATGCTAAACAGGTTAAGCAATTCTGGAAGCCTACAGGGAAAAGTTTTAGTAATTATTAGAAGCCTACAGGGAAAAAGTTTAGTAATGTAGGTTATCAATGGAAACCTACTGGCCATAAATTCAAAATTAAAGAACTTTGCCCTAAATTGTCTAGATCTCTACACATTAAGAAATGGAAGCCCACTGGTAGAATCATACCTTTAAGAAGTCATTACACTTCAAATAGGTCCACTACTACTACTAGTCTTGCTTCCACCACTAATGTCATGACATCTAGAAATTCTGTAAGTCTAAAGATTGTTCTCACTAACCAATCGGAACCCATATTCTCATGGAGATCCACTGCTTCTAGTTATCCATTCTCGTCTGTTTTCAAATGCAGGTCGTACAAATCGTCCTTTGGTATTTTGACTCAGTCTGCTCAAAACATATGACTGGAGATCACTCTCGGCTCAAGAACTTCATGAATAAGTTCAACAAGACTGTTAGATTTTGGAATGACCACTTTGGGGCAATTATGGGTTACGGAGATTATGTTTTTGGTGATAGTGTGATCTCCTGGGTATATTATATGGAAGGTCTTGGTCATAATTTGTTCTCTGTTGGTCAATTTTGTGATTCTGATCTCGAAGTGGCCTTCAAAAAGAACTCTTGTTTCGTTAGAGAGTTAGATGGTGTTGAACTTTTAAAGGGAACACATGGGACTTATTTGTACACCATCTCTATCGAAGAAATGATGAAGTCTTATCCAATTTGCTTGTTGTCTAAGGCATCTAAGAACAAGTCATGGTTATGGCACCGTCACCTCAATCACTTGAACTTTCGCACCATCAATGATCTTTCTAGAAAGGACCTCGTAAGAGACTTGCCCAAGTTGAAATATGAAAAAGATCATCTGTAACACCCCAACCCGACAAGGGTAGAAGTGTCACATTTTGGTGTCATATCAGAACATACAATTAAAATCTTTGCAAACGAAAACCTTAAAATGAAGTATCAAATCATATGAAGAGTTGACTGACAAGGAAATACAATATCCAAAATGAAAAGAAAATCTCAAAACAAAAGCTCTTCAAAGTAAGTCCAAATAATAAGGTAACTAGGGTTGGTCCACTCAGATAATCCAACTCTCAGCCATCAAAGCCCATCTTCAAACCTAAAACCTGCCGCAGGAAAAGAAATGCGGCTGAGCTTAAAAAGCCCAGTGAATAGATATAACAAAACGAAAGCTAAACAAAAGCAGAAACAAAATGAAACAAAGGAAACTAATAACAAGGTCGCAGCGAAAAGAGAACAATGAGTCAAAGAGGATCCTGCATAAAACAATTTCACAGATATCCAGAGAACAGATAACAAGGAGAACGAAGCAAAGCAAAGCATCGATGACATATATACAAGCACATACAAACCAAGCGTACAAGTAGTGAAACATAAGTAAGCATAGAAGACGTCGTATCCACACAACATATATATGGTGTACAATCGATTCAGGAAATCATAAGACATACAGGTCAAAGAGAAATCTAAAGACACGCGGAAGCAATTAATTAATAAGTGAGCATGGCAATCACGCAGGTCAAAAACCCTTAGTTGAAAACATAATCAGTATCATAACAGCGGAAGTACTAACAGCAGTCAAAGCATGGCAGTCACACGTAACAAGTAGGAATACGGTATGAACATTTTAAATAAATGAACTAGGGACATAGCAGGGCAATTAACCAAGTTAATAAGCCAGACCAAATAAGTTGAACCATTTACCCAAACAAACCGTAGCATAGACAGAAATGTAAACATGGCAGGTCAACAATAAGCAGGTAAGGATACAACGGATAGTCATAGTCCACGAGATTAACTGAACGAAGTACACATAATAAACAGACAAAACTATCGATTACACATTAGCATGATCACCAGATAATTCAGAGGGTCACATAACAGTGAGATCACATATCATCAGATGGAAACAGGTAACTCAGATAACTGCATATTAATCACATCATAGCAGGATAATCAATGGTCACATAAAACATGAATAGCATAATCAAATTCAATAAGCATATAATAACCCGGTACGTGGATGAAACGATAGTCTGAAGTAACGGAATGAGAGTGTGACAGATCAAAGCATGGAATATATATATCTTGGTAGTAGAGTGAGTCATATAAGGGTACTGAGTAATGAACAATTTATACAGAATATGGTGCGTTGAGGAATACAGAAAGTACAGTATAGGTATATCAAAAGTGTAAGGGTTGTCAGAAATCTACCACGAGCCCGGAACATATCATATCATATCATATCATATCATAAGTAACCTTTGTATTCGGAGGAGTGACCTCGGAATACCATACATAATAGGAGGGGAGACCTCAGTAACATATGGAGTAGCTAGCTCCCGGAATGTGAAGACGCGTATTGCACACGACATCATTCACCATATAAATCATATCATATCAAATCATATCCTCTCATATCATATCATATCTAGGATGCATCCATACGCCCCCCGGAAACATAGTGGCCAAATCATATACATATAGTGAGCTCATAATCATATCATAATGGGGACGGTGTGAAACATCACTCCTACACACTGGAGTCATGCCATTGGTGAATCAATGACACGGTCATGTTACCTTCATGACTAGGAACACATATTTGGCTTGGGTATCCAACTGAAGGGTCAAAGCATAATCATATCATAAGGGTTCATATCAAAGGTTCAGACATCAAAGGTTCATATCAGAGTTCCATAACATAGATTCATAATCAGAGGTTCATATCAAAGGCTCATAATCAGAAGGTTCATAATCAGAAGGTTCATAATCAGAAGGTCCATAATCATAACAAACGAATATCATAGCGAACAAAATCATACCAAAGGATCACAGTAAAGGGAATCATAGCAAGGGGTATCATAAGTGAAATAAAGTCAATGATCAAAAGTTATGAGAAATCCCTACTGAAACGGGATAGAATATCTGTACCTCAGCAACGAAACGAAAATAAACGAGAAGGTAACACCAGAAAGCAACGTCGTATCTTCTTCCACGAATCTACATGAATTGATATCAGATATTACTTATATACTCATTTTATAATCTTCTTATGCATTTGTGAGTGTTTTACTTATTGATATCCTCTTTTATCATTCATCAAAACGAAACCTTAGATCAAAGATCAAGTCGACACACTTACACCAAACGTATATAATTGTTTTAATTCATTTTAACAGACGAAAACACATGACGAGTGGTTTTAAATCAGGTTCATGACAAGTTGTCTCTTGTGTACTCACCATACTAAACGTAATACATGTTTTACAAACCTTACCCCTTCTTATAAACTAATGTATATCATTATTTCATGCAACTAAAGAACTCATGCGTATTCCCACTTTATTAGCCAAGACGAGGATCGGTTTTACGCATCTAAAATGTATACATACAAGCTTACTTGTTCTATCATTCCATTCGTATATCATGTCTAACGAGACCAAAGATTACGTTTAGTTATATGTTTCAAGTTCATACCCGTGTATATATATATATAATAACTCGTAGGTTAGAAATAAAAGGGCGATACTAGAGTACCTCGAGGACAATGGAAACGGCTCAAAAGGAACGAATCAACCAGACCAAAACCTCACGTCACCACGACTGGTAGCAGAGATCGATCACCACCTTAGGTCAGATTCCAAGACAGATCAGAGATGGATTCAAAGGAGAATAATGATCGAGACAAAGTTGTAAAATAGCTCCTACCATCACCATGCAACCTGCTAATCCACGACCGAACCAGCAGATTCTTCGCACCAAACACCCACGATCAGCCTTCTTCTTGGCTAAGGAGCCCTTGACATAGCAGCCACACAAACTCACGAGCCTCTTGTTGGCTTTGAGACCCCATGACAAGCAGCTTCAACCAACGATCAGCCTTGTCTTTGAACCCACATGATTACAACACTCTTTGTGATCCCCTACGAATTTCTTTGACCTAGGAAACGAATGGGAATGGAGGGATTTTTCATGGTTGCCGTCTCTTTAGAGTGCTAGGGTTTTATTTTTGTGTATGCGTATTTTATTTGTGTGAAACGTATATAAAAAAAAAAGAATGGGGTCATAATGGAGGCGTGAGTTTAGGAGAGCATTAAGGGAATCATAACAGAAAAAATATACTTTTCAAAATTCTATTTATGGCTTTTATAATTTAAATGTAGTGTGAGTATTTAGTAAAATTTTGGTCCATGCAAGACATATAAACGTGTGGTATATTTTTAAACGTAAACGTAAATTGATCTCGTATTTTAGGTTTGGTAATCTTTTACAAGTTAGGTTAATGAGCGTGACGTATTTTATGTATTTTATAAGTTTTAAAATTAGAGGGCAAAATGGTCTTTTCACACTTTTTAGATTTTCGGGTTTTACAACTCTTCCCCTCTAAAAGAAAATTTTCGACCTCGAAAATTGAAGTCGCAGGGGTACACAAGGACGAACGAGTTTAAAGCAGACGTAGCAATTCATAGTTTCACACAAATTATAACGGTTTCGGTTCCAAAGCGTACAAAACTTATATGTAACAGATATCGACGAAAATCTCACAAATAGGTACAGAATTTCAAACGAACATGAGGAGTGCCAAATAACGGATACAAGTCATATTCCATTCACGTACCAACCCCAGGCATTTCCCAAGATGTCGTATGATTTCAATAAGTTCAAATTATATGATCTCGGTATTATCACGTTGATCGGGCGTCATAATACTTGCATCACATAACAAGTTCTTATTGTCATCATATTTTGTCCCATGTCATGACAAACCACATAACCAATATCACAACAAAACATGTCACATACATATATCAAGTAACATACCAAAGCAGACCAAATTCACATACATACCATAAACTACATCAAACAACTTACCATATCACAATGAAAGAATGCCACCAACTTGCACAAAACGGTTCCTCATGACTCATTACTGACGATCCAAAATAAAATTGGGATGACCCCAAAATGCGAAATCAAAAAACTTCACGATTCAAACCGAGTTCTGAAAAAAAATTAACGAAAAGTAATGCCAATCAAAATCACATAGCAAGATATCAAACCGCCTCAAAACGCATGACAAACGAATCGGAGTAACATAAGTTGCGCCCAACCATATGAAGTAGATGAACCTTCTCAGCCACCGGTTAAATCTTGTCTCCGTCTTTTGCGCCTTTGGTTGATCCGTCCAGCTTCCTCCAGCAGCCTCCTGATGTCTCCAGCAACACGGCAGTCGGGTGCGGTTTCTGCTTCACGAACCTCTCCAGCTCGGGGACTGTTGCAGCAACGCAGGGTTGGCACCATCATCTTCGACTCCACGAGTAGTCTCCACCTAATGATCGACAGACGGATGTGCGAAGACCAAATAACAAAATTCGATGCGAAAAGAAGAAGGCCAAATCAGTGAAGACAAAAGAATATCGAAGTCAAATCTGAACGATAATTAAAATGAATCGAAAGAGATCAGAACAGACGGAAGCCTAATGTCTACCCAGTCCTCACAGGTCAATCCTAAGGTCAACAAGACGAAACCTGGCTCTGATACCATAATTGTAACACCCCAACCCGACAAGGGTAGAAGTGTCACATTTTGGTGTCATATCAGAACATACAATTAAAATCTTTGCAAACGAAAACCTTAAAATGAAGTATCAAATCATATGAAGAGTTGACTGACAAGGAAATACAATATCCAAAATGAAAAGAAAATCTCAAAACAAAAGCTCTTCAAAGTAAGTCCAAATAATAAGGTAACTAGGGTTGGTCCACTCAGATAATCCAACTCTCAGCCCATCAAAGCCCATCTTCAAACCTAAAACCTGCCGCAGGAAAAGAAATGCGGCTGAGCTTAAAAAGCCCAGTGAACAGATATAACAAAACGAAAGCTAAACAAAAGCAAAAACGAAATGAAACAAAGGAAACTGATAACAAGGTCGCAGCGAAAAGAGAACAATGAGTCAAAGAGGATCCTGCATAACACAATTACACAGATATCCAGAGAACAGATAACAAGGAGAACGAAGCAAAGCAAAGCATCGATGACATATATACAAGCACATACAAACCAAGCGTACAAGTACTGAAACATAAGTAAGCACAGCAGACGTCGTATCCACACAACATATATATGGTGTACAATTGATTCAGGAAATCATAAGACATACAAGTCAAAGAGAAATCTAAAGACACGCGGAAGCAATTAATTAATAAGTGAGCATGGCAATCACGCAGGTCAAAAACCCTTAGTTGAAAACATAATCAGTATCATAACAGCGGAAGTACTAACAGCAGTCAAAGCATGGCAGTCACACGTAACAAGTAGGAATACGGTATGAAGATTTTAATTAAATGAACTAGGGACATAGCAGGGCAATTAACCAAGTTAATAAGCCAGACCACATAAGTTGAACCATTTACCCAAACAAACCGTAGCATAGACAGAAATGTAAACATGGCAGGTCAACAATAAGCAGGTAAGGATACAACGGATAGTCATAGTCCACGACATTAACTGAACGAAGTACACATAATAAACAGACAAAACTATCGATTACACATTAGCATGATCACTAGACAATTCAGAGGGTCACATAACAGTGAGATCACATATCATCAGATGGAAACAGGTAACTCAGATAACCGCATATTAATCACATCATAGCAGGATAATCAATGGTCACATAAAACATGAATAGCATAATCAAATTCAATAAGCATATAATAACCTGGTACGTGGATGGAACGATAGTCTGAAGTAACGGAATGAGAGTGTGACAGATCAAAGCAATGGATTATATATATCTTGGTAGTAGAGTGAGCCATATAAGGGTACTGAGTAATGAACAATTTATACAGAATATGGTGCGTTGGGGAATACAGAAAGTACAGTATAGGTATATCAAAAGTGTAAGGGTTGTCAGAAATCTACCACGAGCCCGGAACATATCATATCATATCATATCATAAGTAACCATTGTATTCGGAGGGGTGACCTTGGAATACCATACATAATAGGAGGGGAGACCTCAGTAACAAATGGAGTAGCTAGCTCCCGGAATGTGAAGACGCGTATTGCACACGACATCATTCACCATATAAATCATATCATATCAAATCATATCCTCTCATATCATATCATATCTAGGATGCATCCATACGCCCCCCGAAAACATAGTGGCCAAATCATATACATATAGTGAGCTCATAATCATATCATAATGGGGACGGTGTGCAACATCACTCGTAGACGCTGGAGTCATGCCATTGGTGCATCAATGACACGGTCATGTTACCTTCATGACTAGGAACACATATTTGGCTCGGGTATCAAACTGAAGGGTCAAAGCATAATCATATCATAAGGGTTCATATCAAAGGTTCAGACATCAAAGGTTCATATCAGAGTTCCATAACATAGATTCATAATCAGAGTTTCATATCAAAGGCTCAGAATCAGAAGGTTCATAATCAGAAGGTTAATAATCAGAAGGTTCATAATTAGAAGGTTCATAATCATAAGGTCCATAATCATAACAAACGAATATCATAGCGAACAAAATCATACCAAAGGATCACAGTAAAGGGAATCATAGCAAGGGGTATCATAAGTGAAATAAAGTCAAGGATCAAAAGTTATGAGAAATCCCTACTGAAAAGGGATAGAATATATGTGCCTCAGCAACGAAACAAAAATAAATGGGAAGGTAACACCGGAAAGCAACGTCGTATCTTCTTCCACGAATCTACACGAATTGATATCATATATTAGTTATATACTCATTTTATAATCTTCTTATGCATTTGTGAGTGTTTTACTTATTGATATCCTCTTTTATCATTCATCAAAACGAAACCTTAGATCAAAGATCAAGTCGACACACTTACACCAAACGTATATAATTGTTTTAATTCATTTTAACAAACGAAAACACATGACAAGTGGTTTTAAATCAGGTTCATGACAAGTTGTCTCTTGTGTATTCACCATACTAAACGTAATACATGTTTTATAAACCTTACCCCTTCGTATAAACTAATGTATATCATTATTTCATGCAACTAAAGAACTCAGGCGTATTCCCACTTTATTAGCCAAGACGAGGATCGGTTTTACGCATCTAAAATGTATACATACAAGCTTACTTGTTCTATCATTCCATTCGTATATCATGTCTAACGAGACCAAAGATTACGTTTAGTTATCTGTTTCAAGTTCATACCCGTGTATATATATATAATAACTCGTAGGTTAGAGATAAAAGGGCGATACTAGAGTACCTCGAGGACAATGGAAACGGCTCAAAAGGAACGAATCAACCAGACCAAAACCTCACGTCACCACGACTCGTAGCAGAGATCGATCACCACCTTAGGTCAGATTCCAAGACAGATCAGAGATGGATTCAAAGGAGAATAATGATCGAGACAAAGTTGTAAAATAGCTCCTACCATCACCATGCAACCTGCTAATCCACGACCGAACCAGCAGATTCTTCACACCGAACACCCACGATCAGCCTTCTTCTTGGCTAAGGAGCCCTTGACATAGCAGCCACACAAACTCACGAGCCTCTTGTTGGCTTTGAGACCCCATGACAAGCAGCTTCAACCAACGATCAGCCTTGTCTTTGAACCCACATGATTACAACACTCTTTGTGATCCCCTACGAATTTCTTGGACCTAGGAAACGAATGGGAATAGAGGGATTTTTCATGGTTGCCGTCTCTTTAGAGTGCTAGGGTTTTATTTTTGTGTACGCGTATTTTATTTGTGTGAAACGTATATAAAAAAAAAGAATGGGGTCATAATGGAGGCGTGAGTTTAGGCGAGCATTAAGGGAATCACAATAGAAAAAATATACTTTTCAAAATTCTATTTATGCCTTTTATAATTTAAATGTAGTGTGAGTATTTAGTAACATTTTGGTCCATGCAAGACATATAAACGTGTGGTATATTTTTAAACGTAAACGTAAATTGATCTCGTATTTTAGGTTTGGTAATCTTTTACAAGTTAGGTTAATGAGCGTGACGTATTTTATGTATTTTATAAGTTTTAAAATTAGAGGGCAAAATGGTCTTTTCACGCTTTTTAGATTTTCGGGTTTTACAACTCTTCCCCTCTAAAAGAAAATTTTCGACCTCGAAAATTGAAGTCGCAGGGGTACACAAGGACGAACGAGTTTAAAGCAGACGTAGCAATTCATAGTTTCACACAAATTATAACGGTTTCGGTTCCAAAGCGTACAAAACTTATATGTAACAGATATCGACGAAAATCTCACAAATAGGTACAGAATTTCAAACGAACATGAGGAGTGCCAAATAACGGATACAAGTCATATTCCATTCACGTACCAACCCCAGGCATTTCCCAAGATGTCGTATGATTTCAATAAGTTCAAATTATATGATCTCGGTATTATCACGTTGATCGGGCGTCATAATACTTGCATCACATAACAAGTTCTTATTGTCATCATATTTTGTCCCATGTCATGACAAACCACATAACCAATATCACAACAAAACATGTCACATACATATATCAAGTAACATACCAAAGCAGACCAAATTCACATACATACCATAAACTACATCAAACAACTTACCATATCACAATGAAAGAATGCCACCAACTTGCACAAAACGGTTCCTCATGACTCATTACTGACGATCCAAAATAAAATTGGGATGACCCCAAAATGCGAAATCAAAAAACTTCACGATTCAAACCGAGTTCTGAAAAAAAATTAACGAAAAGTAATGCCAATCAAAATCACATAGCAAGATATCAAACCGCCTCAAAACGCATGACAAACGAATCGGAGTAACATAAGTTGCGCCCAACCATATGAAGTAGATGAACCTTCTCAGCCACCGGTTAAATCTTGTCTCCGTCTTTTGCGCCTTTGGTTGATCCGTCCAGCTTCCTCCAGCAGCCTCCTGATGTCTCCAGCAACACGGCAGTCGGGTGCGGTTTCTGCTTCACGAACCTCTCCAGCTCGGGGACTGTTGCAGCAACGCAGGGTTGGCACCATCATCTTCGACTCCACGAGTAGTCTCCACCTAATGATCGACAGACGGATGTGCGAAGACCAAATAACAAAATTCGATGCGAAAAGAAGAAGGCCAAATCAGTGAAGACAAAAGAATATCGAAGTCAAATCTGAACGATAATTAAAATGAATCGAAAGAGATCAGAACAGACGGAAGCCTAATGTCTACCCAGTCCTCACAGGTCAATCCTAAGGTCAACAAGACGAAACCTGGCTCTGATACCATAATTGTAACACCCCAACCCGACAAGGGTAGAAGTGTCACATTTTGGTGTCATATCAGAACATACAATTAAAATCTTTGCAAACGAAAACCTTAAAATGAAGTATCAAATCATATGAAGAGTTGACTGACAAGGAAATACAATATCCAAAATGAAAAGAAAATCTCAAAACAAAAGCTCTTCAAAGTAAGTCCAAATAATAAGGTAACTAGGGTTGGTCCACTCAGATAATCCAACTCTCAGCCCATCAAAGCCCATCTTCAAACCTAAAACCTGCCGCAGGAAAAGAAATGCGGCTGAGCTTAAAAGCCCAGTGAACAGATATAACAAAACGAAAGCTAAACAAAAGCAAAAACGAAATGAAACAAAGGAAACTGATAACAAGGTCGCAGCGAAAAGAGAACAATGAGTCAAAGAGGATCCTGCATAACACAATTACACAGATATCCAGAGAACAGATAACAAGGAGAACGAAGCAAAGCAAAGCATCGATGACATATATACAAGCACATACAAACCAAGCGTACAAGTACTGAAACATAAGTAAGCACAGCAGACGTCGTATCCACACAACATATATATGGTGTACAATTGATTCAGGAAATCATAAGACATACAAGTCAAAGAGAAATCTAAAGACACGCGGAAGCAATTAATTAATAAGTGAGCATGGCAATCACGCAGGTCAAAAACCCTTAGTTGAAAACATAATCAGTATCATAACAGCGGAAGTACTAACAGCAGTCAAAGCATGGCAGTCACACGTAACAAGTAGGAATACGGTATGAAGATTTTAATTAAATGAACTAGGGACATAGCAGGGCAATTAACCAAGTTAATAAGCCAGACCACATAAGTTGAACCATTTACCCAAACAAACCGTAGCATAGACAGAAATGTAAACATGGCAGGTCAACAATAAGCAGGTAAGGATACAACGGATAGTCATAGTCCACGACATTAACTGAACGAAGTACACATAATAAACAGACAAAACTATCGATTACACATTAGCATGATCACTAGACAATTCAGAGGGTCACATAACAGTGAGATCACATATCATCAGATGGAAACAGGTAACTCAGATAACCGCATATTAATCACATCATAGCAGGATAATCAATGGTCACATAAAACATGAATAGCATAATCAAATTCAATAAGCATATAATAACCTGGTACGTGGATGGAACGATAGTCTGAAGTAACGGAATGAGAGTGTGACAGATCAAAGCAATGGATTATATATATCTTGGTAGTAGAGTGAGCCATATAAGGGTACTGAGTAATGAACAATTTATACAGAATATGGTGCGTTGGGGAATACAGAAAGTACAGTATAGGTATATCAAAAGTGTAAGGGTTGTCAGAAATCTACCACGAGCCCGGAACATATCATATCATATCATATCATAAGTAACCATTGTATTCGGAGGGGTGACCTTGGAATACCATACATAATAGGAGGGGAGACCTCAGTAACAAATGGAGTAGCTAGCTCCCGGAATGTGAAGACGCGTATTGCACACGACATCATTCACCATATAAATCATATCATATCAAATCATATCCTCTCATATCATATCATATCTAGGATGCATCCATACGCCCCCCGAAAACATAGTGGCCAAATCATATACATATAGTGAGCTCATAATCATATCATAATGGGGACGGTGTGCAACATCACTCGTAGACGCTGGAGTCATGCCATTGGTGCATCAATGACACGGTCATGTTACCTTCATGACTAGGAACACATATTTGGCTCGGGTATCAAACTGAAGGGTCAAAGCATAATCATATCATAAGGGTTCATATCAAAGGTTCAGACATCAAAGGTTCATATCAGAGTTCCATAACATAGATTCATAATCAGAGTTTCATATCAAAGGCTCAGAATCAGAAGGTTCATAATCAGAAGGTTAATAATCAGAAGGTTCATAATTAGAAGGTTCATAATCATAAGGTCCATAATCATAACAAACGAATATCATAGCGAACAAAATCATACCAAAGGATCACAGTAAAGGGAATCATAGCAAGGGGTATCATAAGTGAAATAAAGTCAAGGATCAAAAGTTATGAGAAATCCCTACTGAAAAGGGATAGAATATATGTGCCTCAGCAACGAAACAAAAATAAATGGGAAGGTAACACCGGAAAGCAACGTCGTATCTTCTTCCACGAATCTACACGAATTGATATCATATATTAGTTATATACTCATTTTATAATCTTCTTATGCATTTGTGAGTGTTTTACTTATTGATATCCTCTTTTATCATTCATCAAAACGAAACCTTAGATCAAAGATCAAGTCGACACACTTACACCAAACGTATATAATTGTTTTAATTCATTTTAACAAACGAAAACACATGACAAGTGGTTTTAAATCAGGTTCATGACAAGTTGTCTCTTGTGTATTCACCATACTAAACGTAATACATGTTTTATAAACCTTACCCCTTCGTATAAACTAATGTATATCATTATTTCATGCAACTAAAGAACTCAGGCGTATTCCCACTTTATTAGCCAAGACGAGGATCGGTTTTACGCATCTAAAATGTATACATACAAGCTTACTTGTTCTATCATTCCATTCGTATATCATGTCTAACGAGACCAAAGATTACGTTTAGTTATCTGTTTCAAGTTCATACCCGTGTATATATATATAATAACTCGTAGGTTAGAGATAAAAGGGCGATACTAGAGTACCTCGAGGACAATGGAAACGGCTCAAAAGGAACGAATCAACCAGACCAAAACCTCACGTCACCACGACTCGTAGCAGAGATCGATCACCACCTTAGGTCAGATTCCAAGACAGATCAGAGATGGATTCAAAGGAGAATAATGATCGAGACAAAGTTGTAAAATAGCTCCTACCATCACCATGCAACCTGCTAATCCACGACCGAACCAGCAGATTCTTCACACCGAACACCCACGATCAGCCTTCTTCTTGGCTAAGGAGCCCTTGACATAGCAGCCACACAAACTCACGAGCCTCTTGTTGGCTTTGAGACCCCATGACAAGCAGCTTCAACCAACGATCAGCCTTGTCTTTGAACCCACATGATTACAACACTCTTTGTGATCCCCTACGAATTTCTTGGACCTAGGAAACGAATGGGAATAGAGGGATTTTTCATGGTTGCCGTCTCTTTAGAGTGCTAGGGTTTTATTTTTGTGTACGCGTATTTTATTTGTGTGAAACGTATATAAAAAAAAAGAATGGGGTCATAATGGAGGCGTGAGTTTAGGCGAGCATTAAGGGAATCACAATAGAAAAAATATACTTTTCAAAATTCTATTTATGCCTTTTATAATTTAAATGTAGTGTGAGTATTTAGTAACATTTTGGTCCATGCAAGACATATAAACGTGTGGTATATTTTTAAACGTAAACGTAAATTGATCTCGTATTTTAGGTTTGGTAATCTTTTACAAGTTAGGTTAATGAGCGTGACGTATTTTATGTATTTTATAAGTTTTAAAATTAGAGGGCAAAATGGTCTTTTCACGCTTTTTAGATTTTCGGGTTTTACATCATCTTTGTTCATCATGCCAATTGGGCAAAAGCACGAAGTATGCCCACAAACCTAAACCTGCCAATACCATTATGGAAGTGCTTCATACCCTTCACATGGATTTGTGCAGACCCATGAGAGTACAAAGTATAAATGGGAATAACTATGTGCTAGTTGTTATTGATGACTACTCTCGGTTTACGTGGGTAAAGTTTTTGAGATCAAAGGATGAAACTCCAGAAGTCATCATGAAACTCATTAAACAATTGTAGGTTCGGCTTAACAAAATAGTTAGAATCATCTGAACAGACAATGGAACTGAATTTGTGAACAAATAACTTAGTCAGTTTTATGAAAGCATTGGAATCAGTCATCAAAGAAGTGTTCCATGCACTCCTCAACAGAACGGTGTAGTTAAAAGGCTAAATCGGACTCTTGTGGAAGCTGCTAAGACTATGCTAATATTTTCAAATGCTCCAATGTTTCTCTGGGCGGAAGCCATTGCCACTGCATGTTACACCAAAAACCGTTCCCTAATACATACCATTCATGAAAAAATTCCATACGAATTAGTTCACAATAGAAAACCTAATCTCTTATTTCTTTGTATGTTTGGAGCTTTGTGCTATCCAACCAATGATAGTCAAGATCTGGGAAAGTTGAAAGCTAAGGCGGATAATGGATTTTTCATTGGCTATGCACCTAATTGGAAGGGTTACCAAATCTACAACAAAAGAACCCGAGACATTATGGGAACTATTCATGTTATGCTTGATGAGCTGATTGAGCAAATTGCTCCTGTACAATCCAGTTCTCGACTCGCATCTCAACTTTTGTCACCTGGACCTATTAGTTCAAGTCTTGTACATAATCCCTCTCCTGCAGTTCCTTATGTACCTTCCTTAGAAGAAGATCTGAAGAAACTGTTCAATCCTATGTTTGATGAATACTATGAGCCTTTAGCTAATGATAATCATGCACCACTAACTACAACTGCTCTTACTCCTACCAACACAAATGGTCCATCTGTCTCAATGTCTTTATCTTAAGAAGCGCCATTTGACGATCATTCATCATCATCTTCGAATCCTCAGTCATCTTCTGTGCATCAAGGAAATGCAACTGCTGATTCTTTTGAAGATAACCCTTTTGCTACTCCCGAAGATGCTCCATTTGAAAACATATTTTCCCCTGAACGCATGCATCAAACATCATCACAAGGGGATCCAAACTCTGCTACATCAGTACCTTATCAACAATGTTAGGTCACCATATTAGTAATACAAGCATCAATAGAAGAAATATAGAAGAGAAGTGATCGGTTGAACAATAACAAACAAACACTATGCGTATGATATGTAGAAAGCTTATGCGTAGGCAAAGTGAAAGAGAATGAATTGAATAACCAACCCTCAAGTGAGGGTTATTACAAGGTATTTATAAGAGAGGGAGCTAGGGCAATACTCCTAGTCCCTTCCTTTCCTTAATGGACTTGGGCCTAGGCTTATGGGCCTTCTACATAAGCCTAAGCATAAATACTAACATAAAGGCCATATTAAGCTAACTATTACATATGAATCACTAACACTTGAATAAGGATTAGGAGTGATTCCAACAATCTCCCCCTAAGTGTTAGTGATGAATGAATGAGTGATAAACGTTGTAGGTGCTGATGTAATAGTAGCTTTGACGTCTTCTGACATTCTTCTTTCTTGTGAGAAGAAGTGTCTTGATTCGAACAATCTCCCCAGTGTAGAGAAATTTTTTCTTTTGAAGTATTCTGCTTTGACGTCTTCATTTTCTTTGTTCTTAAGTTCTTTGTTCTTTAAAAGTGATAGTATGTTGTGGTAATCTGCTTCGCTGCTCCAGTGTCTCCACATCTTTCTCCAACATGCTCACACGCTCTTTAACGTTGGATTACAGTTGATGAAGTTCTTTAAGTCTTTAAACTTTGTAGATTCTTAGTTGAAGAAGAATCATTCTGACTTTGTGTTGCCTTTGATTATGAGAGAACTTCCATAAGTGATGTTGTTGGTATGAGCATGTGGAGAATCTGTACGATCAGTCCGCTCCAGAGCTTCCATAAGAAGTAAACATGGAAAAGGTTAGTAATAAGCGGATTCCGGCACTTACAAGTTTGAACTTCGAGAGTGTTAACAGCATAGTGTGAAAACACAACTCTAATTCTCACAAAGGCCGTTCCTGAACCGGAGTCCCACAGGTGAGATAACGCGATGTACCGAAGTACACCTATGGTTCAGATGAGTCGTTGAGGTACACCGAAGCATCACCTCATGAATGTAGACCGTTTGAGACCACTAAGCATAATCCACGGGGAGTTACCGAAGCGACCTACTGTCAGGGCTGTTTGATGTTGACCCTGGCAGGAGTTTCCATTCAATCACTGAGGATCACAGATGTGAACCTCTCATAAATGTTCTCGACAGATTGCTAAGATCTGTGAAGGATTCGATAACGTACCACTGTTGTTCTTATTGTTGAACAACAAGTGATGAAATGTTAAGTGTACCTAAGAGATCTTTTGATGAATCTCTTGGCTCTAGACTCAATAGTGCGTTTTGTTTTTCTTGAGCGGAGACTAGGGAGAGGGTCTCCTTCTTCAATACCAGCGATCTCTAAGAGAAAGCCGATAGTTTACGTAGGGTTCCCTGTGAGAATGAAACAAGCTTCTGTTGGGAGAAACTAGAGTGGCTAAGAAGGTTTAGTGCATGCGTCACTCGGTCCATGACGACTTTTAATCTTCAATACCGGCGTCACTAAGTGACAACCAGTAGCATATGAATTGAACCTGGTGTCTGCCCTAAGTTGAATAATTTGGAGGGCTATTTCTTTTCACCCTTTTCTTTGCATTCCTTTTTAATTCTTCAACTCCTTCTTTCTCCAATTCTCATTTTCTCCTTTTTATAATCATACCTTAGGACTTCTAATTCTAACTATTGGTAGTGTCCTTGGGTAGATCCCTCCGGCTCTGGCGGATCATAGGACGGTTATTCCTAACCTTAATCACCTTATAACTCCATTGCCATAAAACCATTTTCATGAAAATCTCTCGAAGCGTTTGTGAATGAAAAACATGTTTGAACACTTCAAGAGTTTTAGATTTTCAGAAATACTCCCCCTCAACATGTGCTTAAGAGTTTTGACAAAAAATTGCACAGTGAGGAAAGAGCGCGTACTTTTTGAATTGATCGACTCAAGATAGACAATCCCTTGCGAGACACGATTATGTTGCATAGTTAAAGAGATACATTGTCAGCTTTTAGGTGACAACTAGCTCTAATAACTACCTTGAAGATGTGGACAACCCTGAAAGGTTGTCAAACCTTTCAAAGTTCATGTCTATCAAGAGTTTCTCGAATAGGTACAATTTACTTGGATAAGTCTTGGAAGACAAATCTTTTCAATGTGTGACTGTTCGGTTCCCATCAATTCATGGGTTGAAGTCTTTTCACATGAGGATTCATTAGCAAAACATAACATATTTCTTATCACATAATTTTCTCCCCCTAAAAAATGCCATATAAATGTTATTTTTGATAACGTTTTGATAATAAATATGACCATTTCGACTTTTGTGGGAAGATTATCCAAAGAACAATTTTGTGAACAAAGTTTTAGCAAATACTCCCCCTCAACAAGGAATACTAACTTTTGAGGTTTTGAAAACGTAAGGGGAAGTACTTGTTCTTTTGAGCAAAACCTTGAAAAGTGAAAGGTTTGATAAGTTTTACTCAAAAGTAAGAAGCTTACGCTCCTTTTATAGGATTGTGGCACTGAAGCGTACCACAGGGTCCTTTCATTACAAGAACAGGTTGTACACTGTTATGTGTGCACAAACCATTGTCAATAGAAAAAACACACATCCAAAATATTATGAAATAGAAGCTGTTTAAGGGGTACCAGGAATTTCAGGTAGGTCAGCAAGAACTCCAGGAATGCGAACTGGGCGTTGATATCCTGAGAGATTAATGCGTTGACGACCACCTACGAAACTTTCCAATGTTCTGAACTGGTCCCTTCGAAACAACCTTTCATCAATCATCTTGATGATTCTCTTTACATCCCGTCTTTCCTGAGAAGTCCATCTCTTTGGTGACCCAATGCCTTGTTGAATCGCCTTTAACCTATATGCTAGCCCATCTTTGACATGCTTCAATGTTGAATCTCCAAACATATGAAGCTCATTACACGCCATCAAGCAGTTGCGGTGGAGTGCACTGCGGTAGACTACTCCAAAGGGTTTACTGATGAGAGTGAATTGAGGGAGATGGTTGATGTCAGGAAGTTCTAGCTTAGGTCTGGTGAAGTTGATACGAGTTTGATATGACTCAACAGCAAGTTGCAAATCTTCTACACGTTCCTGGATCACGATGCTTCTGATGAAGATGAGCAAGGACTTGATGTATTCGCGTTGAATTTCAGTCGAGAATTGTCTCATTCTTCCCTGGACTTTGGCAAGATACAGATCTTCAATGTCATTGAGAGACAAATTCTGAAAGTCTGCTTCACAGAATGCATAGTTCCTTTCGTCTTGTCGTTTGACGACAATATGCTTGAGAAAGGTGTAATCCCATTTAGACGAAAGAGCAACATGCTTAACAGCAACGATCCCTTGATTACTGTACACTTCATGTTGAGATTTACGAACCTGGCAACTTCTGTAGTAGATTCGTCGGCGTTCCGGCCAATGGTGAATCCCGTACAGTGCATTGAGGTCATACTCTTCCACTCTGTTGTTGAACATGTGGGTAGCCTTTTCCTCGATGGCTATGCAGTTGGAGTAAATGGCTGCCGGGAACGGAAGTGTAAGTGATGTAGCGTATTTCTTAGTCACGTCGCTACCATGTAGAAGAAATTCCAAGTCATTGTTGAAGAAGTACCGAAATGGAATCTGAGGTTGATCTGGTCGACCAATGGTAGGTAGAGGTTTGGTCCAATCTGTTTAGTACGGAGTGTTGTCTTTTCTGGTGAAGTCGATGTTTGCTTCAGGGTTGAGCCAATCAATGTTGTTAGACATGGCTCGTGCTATGTTTTCAAGGTGATATTCAACCTCAATAGCACTTTCCGAGATGTCTTTGAGTATTTGGAATGCTTCATTCTTGATTCGTTTTAACTCTGATTTCGTCATCTTCTTCACTCAAAACTTTGCTTGAAGTAGCTTGGCATGCTCCAACGTACTACCTTCTACCATATCTTGGTCATCAGTTAAGGCGGGTGTGGCAGCAACAAGTGTGGAAAACCATTCGTATTCGGTGTCATCGTCGTCTACCCATGAAACAACAAGTGTGGAAAACCATTCGTATTATGGGATCAACTGGATTGATGTTTACATGCATCGGTGTTGATCTCATAGTTTGCTTGGCCAAATGCAATAGATTCGGATAGAGTTGTTTGGTAAACGTCTCCTTTGTAACTCCAGGAACGATGTCAAGAAGGAACTTGTGAGTGTAACCTTTGATCATCTCGTTCATTTCCCCTTGAGGTCACGTTCCATGAACTTTTGGATGTACTCTCTTGCATCTTTCATCTTGTCATTCTCGTCATGAAGGTATTGTACATGGTCAGCGAGAAAATTCAGCTTTTTGTAAAGCATGTCTTTTTCCTTACCTGCTTGACAGCTTTAATGATCCTTGTCTTTGCCCGAGAAGTCCAAGAGTCCATTGGCTTCTTTACAGATTTGGATGTGGTTCTGGTTGATCTTTTGGATGGTGGTGGTGAAGAGTGAGAAGACGAATCTGATGATCATGAAGAGACATGAGGAGACTCGGGGTCCTTCGGTGGTTCAGAAGTTTCCTCCTTAGAACGTGCGGGGCTGTCTAGAAGCAAATGATCATAGGCGGTTTCTTCTTCATTTCCAGACTTAGCCTTATCATCAGTCTTAGAATCATCAGCATGAGTTTTCTCAGTCTTTTCAGTTTCTGGTTCCTCAATATCAAAGTTGATGGAATCCTCAATCTGCCGTTGTTGTTGTTCGTGGGTGATGGTGGTACTAGTTCCCTTATCGGGTTGATTAACCGCATCAAGAACTGGTGTGGTATGAGTACCACCACTTGAACCTCCAGGGCCACGAGTTTGATCTTTTACGAATGCTTCGGCAAGATGTTTATGTCTGAGTTCCTTCAACTTCCTTTGATATTCCTTTTGCTCATCTATTGGTTCTTCTTCAGAGCTCTCCTTATCATGCTCAATCACTGGAGTTTTTCCTTTTCCTTTGTCAGCTGGTAGACTGGGAGGTTTAGCTACTGATGGAGTAACGTCGGTTGCAGTTTCAGAATAGAAGACCTCATCGTCTGATTCGGTTTCCTCAGAGCTTTCGTCCACTAGCTTTCTTGGCGGTTTAGGCTTTGGAGTGGGAATAGGAACAACTTCCCTAGATGGAACTTTCCTTTTGAGTGGAGGTTTCCTCTTAGGGAACTTTCGTTGACTCTTAGTGCTTGCGACACTTCCTGCACTGCCTCTTCTGGTTTTCCTAGTAGGAGTACCAGAAGACTTGTCATCGAGAAAACCAACTTTTCCTTCATCAACTGCTACCAGATACCTTTTGTATGACTAAAGCTGTTTGATTTCATCAGAGAGAAGGTGATCCGGCAACACAGCACCTTGTTTCTTTGTTGTTGACTCCTTAAATCTGACCGTTAGAGTAGGTTCAGACAACATGTCGTGAGTGTAGGGGTCATTGATTCTTTTAGGGATATCAGGGTTAAACCCAAGTGCTCTTTGGATCAACAGTTTTGTATATCTGATATAAGGGATCTTTGAGCCAAGCTTCTTGAGGAATATCATCATATCGTCCCATATTAGAGCTTCGACTTCAATGTGCTTCATGTTGACCAAAGCCCAAAAGATTTGCAGTTCCATGAGCTTGGGATGCTCATAGCCACTGTCACGACCAGAAACAGATTTGGTGATGATGTTGTAGAGAGTTCTCTAGGGTTGAGGAATATTCTTAAGATCCACATGTGAATGCTTAGTGATTACTCCTGTAGCTTCGTCATAACCAATATTGATCAGGAACTGTAGAGCAGTCTCTTCAGTTGGTGTGGCACTGAGTTCGGTTGGCTCGATGATTGGAATGAGAAGAACAACCCTTAAGTCTGCAGGTGTGATGGTGATTTGTTTGTCATTGAGAGTCACCGTCACAGCATTTTGTCCTTTGATCTTTTGCATTGTAGTCCAGAACTGGTGAATATAGATCTCAGGCACTGTAGCAGAGTTGGAGAGCATGTTCTGATAAGGACGATTCTTCAGAATATCCACAGCAATCAAGCAAGAAGACTCTGAGCAGGTGAGAGTTTCAAAGTCAACACGAAGGTTGTTCTTTCCAATCTTCATCGGATAGCCATTAGGGAAGATATCAGCAATGGTGAGAACATTTGGTGCATCTACATTCTGCATTTGAGCGTCCATGTCGTGATCTGAAAGATATTTAGCCAAAAGAACCAACATATCGAAAGACATTATGTTAGTCAACAGATGGTTATATTGTCTAATTATTGAATATGATATGTCGATGATTGTTACGAGTCCAATGTCACTTGTTTGTCTAATAGTCCAATGACGTCATGATAAGTTACTTGAGTTGATTAACTTTAAGTTTTAAAGTCCATGTTTTTCACTTATTATTCACAACTTGTTAAACATTTAAGCTTATTAGTGACATTATTGGTTTCGAGGCGTTATGATTTATTTATTTACAAGTTTGCACGCGTAACAATTCATAATTAAGGTTAAAACAAGGCTTAGGCGTAGAAATGGCAGCTTATGTGTAAACATGATAGGTATATGCGTAAAACGCAAGCTTATGCGTAGGAACCTGACTTACGCGTAAGAAATATTACGCGTAGGAAAAGGGGACCTTATGCGTAGAGCTTACGCTTAAGCGCATATAAAACCTTACGCGTAAGGCTTACTCGTAAAAGTAGACCTTATGCGTAGAGGTCACTGTTTACGCATATCCTTCACAGGATACGCGTAGTCCCTTATGTAGAACCTTACGCGTAACAGTTACGCGTAAGATTACTCTTACGCATAACATTCTACGCGTAAGATGATCCTTATGCGTATTTTGCTAGTAACCTTGATTCTGAATTTTCACTTCTAACAAACCTGAAATAAGTTCATTATAGCATCAATATTAACACATACATTCATTCTATAACAAATTTAATCACGAACACTCAGTCAAACAGATAGGCGTAGAAATCCTTATGCGTAAACCTAAACCCTAAGGTTTAATTTCTACGAGTAAGAGGTTTAGCCATAGGAATTGCATCAAAATGATTCTGGTAAGTCTAAGAAGCCTATTAAGTTGTCTTATCCAAGTTTTAACATCAAACATGTCATGAATCAAAAAATACCCAATCCGTATGAACATAAACCCTAAAATTTAAAAACAACCACGATTGATGTTTCTGGGTGAGTTTTGGGCATAGATATGATCAATTCTACTTGTAAACAACATCTTATGACAATCTTTATAACAAAAAACACTAACATATGAAAAACCCCAAACTAACGTATGTACCCTAATTTTCAAAATCATTCAATTCGTGTTTCTAGGTGTGTTTTGATGATGGAAATGGTTTCAATATGATTAAGTAAACGTTTTGACACATTCATATTAACCAAAAACACACGAATGAGTGATTTGTGTTCATTGCTTACGCGTAGAACACAAATTACTCTCAAACACATCATTTAGCCATTGGATTCGTGTAAAAATCAAAACCATTGTTTAAAAACATGTTAAGATTGTAAAACCACTACAGAATGATGATCCAAAACATGGATTTGAAGATTGATTGTTAGACGTAGGATTTGGTAGGTTTAGTAATAAATGTGATGAATAAATGTTAGGTGGGATGTTTTATTAGAAATAACTTTAAGATTTTGACAGTTTTAGTCCCTCCACCTTTTCCATTTTCATCCAATGCTTTTAACTTCCATTTTGGTTACAAAACAGAAGATATATGGAAAGAATTTTGACGACACTTCCCCTTGGTTTATAAGTTTTAGTCCAAGGTAACATGCAAGTACATTGTTTTATGAAACTGAAAAATACTTTTTTTCTCCCCCTCAACACTTAATCGAAAAAATACTGAATTTTGAAAGATTTGAGTGTTGACTGAAGAATTGTACATGCCATGTTAAAAAAATATAGATAGAAGAATATTTTTGTTGTTTTATCAGGTTTTATATTTTTGTATTTTGTTTTTGAAAAATATTTACAAAAGAGGTTTTGGTGTTTGACTGGTTTTTAAGAATGTTTTAATAGTTCATCCACTTCCTCTTGAGTCAAACACCGCATACCAATCCGGTGGACCAACTCATTAAACCTAGCAGGAGCTAAGGCTTTGGTGAGAAGATCTGCCAATTGGTATTCTGTACCTACAAAGTATAATTCAACAGTACCTTGTTCCACGTGGTCCTTGATGAAATGATATCAAAGATCGATGTGCTTTGATTTCGAATTTTGAACTGAATTGCACGAGATCGCAATAGCACTCCGATTGTCGCAGTACATCGGGATTCTGTCAAATACGTAACCATAGTCCTTGAGTTGTGTTCTCATCCAAATAACTTGAGCACAACACGCCGACATGGCTACATATTCTGATTCTATTGAGGAGAGCGATGTACAATCCTGCTTCTTCGATTGCCATGACACCAGTTTATAACCAAGAAATTGTAATGCTCCTGAAGTACTTTTCCATGAATCTAAGCATCCTGCGTGATCAGCGTCTGAAAAAGCTATTAGTTCAAAACCAGAATCCTTCGGATACCAGATCCCCAAGTTAATGGTTCCCTTGATGTATCGGAGGATTCTTTTTGCCTCAGAGAGGTGGGTTTCAGTTGGTCTCGACTGATAATGGGAACAAAGATATACAGCAAAAACAATATCAGGCCTGCTAGCTGTTAGATACATGAGAGACCCAATAATACTATGGTATTTGGTAGGGTCCACCAATTTCCCATGTAAATCAGTGTCTAGCTTCTTGGTATGAGCCATTGGCGTGGCATAGGTGTCACAGTTTTGCATTCCAAATTTGTTTAACAGTTTAAGGGCATATTTGGACTGACTCAAGAAAATACCACGGAGTGATTGATGAAGTTGCATTCCTAGAAAGAATGTGAGTTCACCCATCATTGACATTTGAAAATGTTTTGTCATTAATTTTGTAAAAGCATTTGAGTATTTTAAATGTGTTTACCCAAAAATGATGTCATCCACATAAATTTGGACGATTAAGATGTGAGCCCCGTGATATTGTATGAAAAGTGTGGGATCGACCAAACCTTTGGTGAATTTATTGGCAATGAGGAAGGATGATAACTTATCATACCACGCCCGAGGAGCTTGTTTGAGACCATATAGAGCTTTGTTCGGTTTGTAGACATGGTTCGGGAACTCGGGATCAACGAATCCTTCTGGCTGGCTGACATAAACCGTTTCTTTCAGTTGACCATTCAGAAAAGCAGTTTTGACGTCCAACTGAAATACCGTTATGTTCATATGAACCGCGAACGCGAGAAAAATCCGAACAGCCTCAAGACGAGCAACGGGAGCAAATGATTCTTCAAAGTCAATACCCTCTTCCTGTCTATAACCCTTAGCCACCAGATATGACTTGTTTCTGATTACGTTCCCTTCAGTATCCAATTTGTTCTTCCAAATCCATTTGAGACCAATGACGTACACCCATGTTGGTCTTACAACCAGTTCCCATACTTCAAGACGTTTGAATTGGTTGAGTTCTTCTTGCATGGATTCAATCCAGTTGTCTTTTGTCATTGCGTCTTTATTGTTTTTAGGCTCAGATTAGCAGACAGTGAGTGCATAAATGCAATGTTCACCATCTGTGTGAAGACGTTGTCGTGTTATGACTGGTTTATTCGAGTTGCCAATAATGTTCTCAAGAGGATGGTCTTTTGTCCAACGATGTGTAGAGGGTTGATGTTGGTATACATTGTGCAGATTTTGAGGATTCAAATGGTTTATTGATGCTTCCGCGACATCAGGTGCAGCAGTTTCATTTGCAAACAGGTTGAAGAACGCATTTGGATCAAAGTCTGCAGGTGGGGGTACTTCATTAAGAACATCCGTAGCTGGTTCAGTGTCATTGGAAGCAGTTTGTTCAACTGTTGTTGTAGAGTCAACTGGTGGTGCTTCTTCAACAGTAGTTGTTGTAGCAGGTGTATCAGGTATAAGAGTATGATCAGGTTGAGCAGCGGAAACAGCATATACACCTGATGATGGGGCACGTTCATCAATGTCATCACTAAACAACGGAGCAAATAGCGTTTCCATTTGTTGACGAGTAAGCTGGGGGCTTAGTTCAGCTGATGATGGGGTTTGAGGAAAGTTTAAACGGTTGTGACCGGGTTCTAAGCTGTTATGCTCAAAAGCCATTTCTGTAAGTTCATCAAAATTAGCATGAATCGTTTCCATAACCTGCTTTGTACGACGACTCCAGATCCGAAAACCCTTAGAATTTTCACAATATCCTATAAAGACTCCAATGTCAGCTTTGGCTTTGAGCTTTCCAAAGTCATCACGATCATTATTTGGGTAGCAAAGGGATCCAAATACATGAATGTGTTTTAGATTCGGTTTATGGTTGTGGATAAGCTCAAAAGGTGTTTTGTTGTGGTGTTTAGTAATCATTGAACGATTTTGAGTATAGCATGCAGTTGATATAGCTTCTGCCCACAAGTAATCTGGAAGTTTAGCATTGATTAACATTGTTCTCGCAGCTTCCACTAACGTACGGTTTCGTCTTTCAACAACTCCGTTTTGTTCTGGTGTACGTGCAATAGATGTCTGATGCTCAATTCCCACTTTCTCATAAAATTCTCGAAGAGTTTGGTTAACAAATTCAGTTCCTTTGTCTGTTCTGATTTGGCGGACGGTGTTCCGGAGCTGAACTTGAATTTTCGTGTGAAAGGTGATGATCATCTGTGGAGCTTGATCTTTACTTCGAAGAAAGTAGACCCAAGTCCATCGTGAGTAGTCATTAACAATTACCAAGATGTAGCATTTGCCATTAATCGTTTGCACGCGCATCGGGCCACACAAATCCATGTGAAGAAGATGAAGCACATGCTGAGAGCTGTGTTCCACCTTTGAGGGAAAATGAGCACGGGTGCTTTTTCCTTGTTCACAAGTTGAACATAAGTGATCTTTAGAATACCGGAATCTCGGGAGACCTTCAACAAGTTTGTGTCGAGCAAGGTTGGTGATGGTTTGAAAGTTTAGATGTGAGAGACGACGGTGCCATAGCCAAGATTTTGTAGATGCAGCCTTTGAGAGTAGACAGATGGGAGATGAAGCAACCATGTCTTACATTGAGATTGTGTATAGACTAGAATTGCGAGAGCCAGACATAAGATCGTTTCCTTGTAGATCACGAATGAAACAAGTTTTCTCCCTAAAAGCAACTTCCAAATCTCCATCACATAATTGACCGACTGAAAAGAGATTGTGACCGAGGCCTTCCACATAATAAACCCTGCTAATTTCAATATTGCCATTGATATAGTCTCCGTAGCCCATGATAGATGCGAAGTGATCATTCCCGAATCTGACAGTGCCAATGAACTTTGCAATAAAGTTTGATAACAGTTTAAGATTACCTGTCATGTGTCGAGAACATCCGCTATCAACAATCCAAAGGATCATTTGTATCACCTGCATTACACACAGACGACACAGATGGAATAGAGGTAGATGTGGAACCCGATGAGTTAGAGGGTTCCTCAGCAGTTATAGTAGAAATACACACATCAATGATTTTAGGCATCCATTTAAATCCTAGTGTATTATGTATCCATTTCTGCCATCTCCAACTAGTCTTAGCTTTAATCTTAGTGAGTGCACTAGGTGGTCCTACATTCCTTGGAGGTAATAATGGAACTACAGGTACATCAATGCGTTTCTTAGAATCTAAGGAGGGCGGTTTACTAAGCACAGACTTAGAAGCATTAGTGGGCCTAGAGGTATTCCGATTCTTAGGATTCCATAAACGAGACAAGATGGCTCTAGCAACACATTTGTCATGACAATCAGAAAGCATACTTTTACGACAAATAACACAAGAAGCATCAGATTAAATATCAAAAGTACTTAAAGGTTTAGCATTTGTTACAACACTTTTTCCATTACATTTGTCAGACGCAATATCTAAAGTGGGTGCAACATGATTCTTATTCAAAATCCTAGGGTGTTCTTCTACTTCAACATTCTTTATTGATCTTTTCTTAGGTCGCAACTTCCTATTCTTCCTTGTATTGCTCCTAGGCTGTGAAGTGCGGACGTTGGGAAAAGAGGCAACTATTCCTGTTTCAGTAGAGGGAAACACATTAGTATATTGTGGTGTGTCAGTAGGCAATCTGGGTTCACGTTTTCTAAGTGTTACTGGTGCAATTCTCTTAATGTTGCTAGGCTGAACTTGTTCATACTTTCTTAACATTTCCCTTAACTTAATGATAGTGTGCACCAAATCTTGATTTTCAGAACGAAGATTTCCAGCAAAATTCATAACTTCTTTAGTGTGTGCAAGATAATGATCAAGTTCGTTTGATGCTTCATCACGAGTCTGTTTGAGTAAATCAAATATGACACCATATTCTTGTTTAACTTTTGAAAGTTCATGTTCATATTTTGAGATTTGACACTTAAAAGGCATGTTTTGATCATCCATTTGCTCAAGTTTTGGATTAAGATTTTTTGCATGCAACTTGGCGATTTTGTTTTGAAAAACAAGTTGTTGATCGTGAATATGCTTTTGACACCAAGTAAGACGACGTTTTGCATTTGAAAGTTCGTTTTCCAATCGTTCATTTTCAACTTTTAAAGACTCGATCTGAAGCACATTATCAGTATTCTCAATAATTTCAACAGAATCAACAGAATTAGCAGAGATATGATCAGATGCATATGTAACAGATTGTAATAATACAAGATTATTGATATCAGCACAGATAACATTTTCCAAGAGTCGATCAACATCTTTTCTCAACAATTTCTTTTAACGTTTAGTATTTGAAATCAATGTTTCTGTTTTCTCGAAAACTGTTTTCATTAGACCAAGTTCCTTGTGAAAATCCCTTTCCCAATATAGTGCAAAGTTTTCAAATTTTTAACATGGGGTAAAAGTCTTTTCTGAAGAATGTCTCGATGTTCTTGCGCCATTGGCGATTGAAAATGTTTAACTTTTATTTCAGAATGAAATTCAATCTCACGTTCCAAAATTTTGATGTCAGATAAGAAAGTGTCAAAGTATTTAATGACTCGACTACTTTCGGCTTTTGTTTTAACTTCACTAAGTGAAGGTAAAGGACCATTAATTTGTGCACCATTTTGTTTGGGACTAACTTCAGAAACTGGTGTGATAACAAAAGGTTTGTTAGAAGTATCTTGTTGTTTGACAAAAGTGACGGCTTTTGAATAGTTAAATGGTTTGTTATAAACGACATTTTCCATTTTTGACCGACTTTCGTCATCTGCATCTAATTCCTCCATGCGATTATATTCAACAACAGTCATAATTGAATCATCAATTCTATGTTCTGCACTGTAAACATCAGGATTTGGTTTGAATGCTCTGTTTGAAAACTTAGGTTTGTAATCAACAAGAATTGGTCCATATCCATTTGGATTAGGTTTAAAAGTAAACTTTTGAATTGTTGTGATTGGCTCACCATGTTTGTAAACAACATTTCGAAACTCTTTGATTTTGGTTTATAAGTCGACAATTTCTTCAAGATAGTTATCTATTCGTTTCGTGGAATGCTGTTTGTACTCAGAGAACTGTTTTTGACAAGTTAACAACTCAGCCTTGGCTTTTTGAGTTTCCAAAGTAAGAGCGTTAAGTTGTTTTTTATGTTCATGTTTCAGTTTTTCTATTTGAGACAACAGAGCATTCTTGGAAGCGGCTAGATCACGTATCTGTCGTTCTAATGATTTTTCGTTTTGATGAGATTTAGCAAAAGCGACTTCAAAACCTTTTTCATGGTTTTCTTGAGTTTTAAAAAATTGATTTGTCGAATTAAGCATTCATTATCCCTAATTAACAGTGCATTTTCAGCTTTTAATTTAGTATTGACATCATGATAATGTTCCACTCGGGATTGTTGGTCTTTAACTAAGGTCCTGAGCTCAAATTATGGATCAGACAAAAAATCATTTTGTTCAACGTGAGTCTCAACATGGTCATTATTTAGATCCTCAAGTATAACCACGGAGTCAACTTGATCATCAATGGTAACCATAAGGTCATCTTGATCATCAAATATAACTACGGGGTCTAGTTGATGATCCTCGGAATGAGATGTAGAAGGCTCATGTTGAACACTCTGATCCTTGTCCAATGCAGATGTTGGCGGAGAGATCAGATCATTAATGATAATTGTTTGTTCAGGTACCTGGGACAAGCCATCAGTGTCATACACTGGGCCTGTATCACTCATGTGTAGAGCTTGCATTTGTGCCATCAACATCACTGCTGCATTAGCCTGCAAGTCTTCCATGTCATCATCAGAGTCTGCATCTGCCATAAAGCTTTGTTCCTTGTTGTTAAGAGTTCCACCAGCTTCATCCCTAAGAGCCAAGAGCAAAGCCTCTTTGAAATAAGCACTGCCTCTTGTCCTCGGCTTAGGACATGAATTAGCCAGATGACCCTTTTCATTGTAGTTATAACAACGAAGACCATTAACCCCATTCTGAGCATTCCCCTGTTCAACCACTTGAGCTCTCTGTTGTTGTGGAGCACCCTGGTTATTCCTTCCAATAGCATTAAACCCTTGACCACCTCCCATCTGACGACCATAACCACGGTTCTGAACTTCAACATGTCCATTGTTCACAACAGCTTGATTTCTTGTGTTGGATGAGGAACGAATGCGATTGTTGGATTTGTTTGTATACCGACCGAAGGCTTTAGCAATCATAACAAATCCTTGTTGCAATTCATCGAAAGCAGCAGAGTCCTCATCAGCTTCACTGTAAAGTGCTTGAGCATTGTTGTTGTCGTATGGAACCAATTGAGTTTGTTGAGGTTGTTGCTGTGACTGATCATATGGTGTAATGGTTGCAGTTGATTGAGGAGCGGGTTGCTGAGCTGTTTGAGGAGGAAGATTAGTTTGAGCCCACAAAGCAAGTTGTTGATTATCAGGAATTGACTGTGAAGTCGGGAGTCCATGGATAGTCCTTTCTTTATCAACTTCTTTTTGGTGAGGCTTCAAATACTCGTACAACAATCCGTATGTAGCATGATGAAGGTTCTTAGCTTGACGGAGAAAAATGACATACTTCTCCCATTCCGGACCAAGACTACTTAGGAACTTAGTGTTGACAGCAACTCGAGGCATGATGATGTTGTGTTTGTCCAAATCATTAATGATGTCTAAAAAACGATGATGATATGACTCTAATGTCTCTCATGGTTCAATCATGAAGTGTTCATAAGCCAAGTAGATTTTGGATTCCATGTCTTCCTGATTGAGTGTTGTGCCTTCCATTAGAAGATGAATATGTTCCCACATTGCTTTAGCTGTCTTTTGAGCATCAACACTTCGAAGGATCGGATTGGGTAGTCCCAAAAGGATGTATTGCATTGCTAGTTCATCGGCTTCAAAGTGTAGAAGTTCATCACCAGTGAGGTCAGAGATAGTTGCAATGTTGGTGACAACATCTCTTGGTGGATTGGCATCTGGATCTGCGGGTGTAATAATAGTAGGCATCTGAAATGGACCTTCCATAATGACCTTCTTTAAGAACTTTCCATGTCGCTTCTTTAGATCACAAAACCTAAAGAACCTTATAACCCATTAATCATAATTACCGGGAGTGAGCATTGGAGGTCTATCAAGTGAGCCAGCTTCATGAATTGATTGTTGGCTACTTAAGGCTTCACACATCTTGCCAAACCATGTCGGTTCCTTCATAGTATTCCTGGATGGATGTTGATTGTAGAAGTTTGTGTAAGGTTGTACTTGAAGACTAGGTGGAGGTTGAACCATTTGAGGTTGTGGAATTGCTCCAAGTTGTGGGGTATGTTGTTGATTAAATTGTTGTTGATAAATTTGTTGTTGATGATTAAATTGTTGATGTTGTGGACTTAGTTGTTGTTGTTGTTGATGATAAGTGTAAGGAAAATAGTTAGAGTATGGTGGTTGTGACATGTTGAAAACTTGTGTTGTTAAATGGATCTTTGTAGTCGAATGAAATGTTGTTGATGAAGTATCCATAGGCGTAGAAATCACAGAAAAGCCAAGTACCACTTATGCGTAAAAACACCAAAGTAACGCGTAACAGCAATAGTTACGCGTAGGATTAGCTTACGTGTAAGTAAGGAGAAAACACTAAAGTTATGTGTAAACAAGAAGATAGGCGTAGAAAACTTAGGCGTAGGATTAACTTATGCGTAAGACAAGGCTTAGGCGTAAGATGAATCTTATGCGTAAAAAATTCTATGTGTAAGCTTAAGCTTATGCGTAAATTTAGGGTTTTGCCCAAATGATCTTTTACACTATCACAGTGCAAAAGATATCCAAAGTCGAAGTGTTTTCAGGCTTATCCAAGCAAGAAAATCATTGAGTAAGCCACGAAACTGAAGATCAAACCAAGGACAAGTTACGCGTAAGATTAGGGTTTCTCTTACGCGTAGAAAATGGCCAAAAGTGATTTTTGCCAACTGATGTTTCCAAACCAGATATTTGTGATGAAATAGCTTCAATATCACCAAAATGACACAAAATTGTGAAACTTGATGATCCAAAGCTTAGAAAACAGTTATGCGTAGAACTACTATCACGTAAAAAACCAAGCTTAAAAACGATGATCCACACGTAAAGTTTGAAACTTTTTACCAAAAATAGATATTTTAACACCTAAAAACGTTGAAAGGACAAGAATCTTGGATTAAAAATTGTAAAAAATCAGTTTTTAAGCGAACCAAAGTAAGAACTCGTTTTACGCGTATGACCAAAACAAAAAAAAACTTCAAAAACAAATATGTTCACCCAAGTATTTGGCGAATGATACCACTGTTAGGTCACCATATTAGTAACACAAGCATCAATAGAAGAAATATAGAAGAGAAGTGATCGGTTGAACAATAACAAACAAACACTATGCGTATGATATGTAGAAAGGTTATGCGTAGGCAAAGTGAAAGAGAATGAATTGAACAACCAACCCTCAATTGAGGGTTATTACAAGGTATTTATAGGAGAGGGAGCTAGGGCAACACTCCTAGTCCCTTCCTTTCCTTAATTGACTTGGGCCTAGGCTTATGGGCCTTCTACATAAGCCTAAGCATAAATACTAACATAAAGGCCATATTAAGCTAACTATTACATATGAATCACTAACACTTGAATAAGGATTAGGAGTGATTCCAACAAACAACCACATGAACATCTCAGAAAATGGACACATGATCATCCATTGGATAATATCATTGGGAATCCTTCTCGTTCGATATCTACTAGAAAACAACTTGCCACTGATGCCTTATGGTCCTTCTTTAATTCTGTACTATCAAAGATCGAACCAAAAGATGTCAAATCAGCAATTTTTGAGGACAACTAGTTTAATGCTATGCAAGATGAAATCCATGAGTTCGGTCCTCTTGATGTATGGGTATTGGTGCCTGCTCCGGATTGTGCTATGATTATTGCTCTCAAGTGGATCATCAAAGTAAAACTTGATGAGCACGATGATGTTCTCAAGAATATGGCGAGACTTGTGGCTAAAGGATATCGATAAGAAGAGGGTATTGACTTTGAGGAATCATTTTCTCCGGTTGCATGAATTGAGGCTATCAGAATCTTCCTGCCTAATGCTGCTAGCAAGAATATGGTAGTTTATCAGATGGATGTAAAGACTGCTTTTCTTAATGGAGATCTCAAAGAAGTGGTCTATGTTAGTCAACCCAAAGTTTTTGTGGAACCTAAGCATCCTACCCATGTCTACCTGTTAGGTTCCCATATTAGTAACACAAGCATCAATATAAGAAATAAGATGAAGGGAAGATTGGATGAACACACACACACACTCTACGCGTAGGACTTGACAAAAAGTTTAAGCATAAGTAAAATGTAAATGTGAACAACCAACCATCTAAGGATCGTTTACATGAGGTATTTATAGGAAGGAACTAGGGCAACATGCAATTTCCCTTCCTATCCTTATTAGGCTTGGGCCAAGGCTTATGGGCCTTCTACATAAGCCTTAGCTTAATAACAAACATAAAGGCCTATTTAAGCTAACTATTACATATTAATTACTAACACTTGTAATCTAGTTTAGGAGTGATTCCAACAATCTCCCCCTAAGTGTTGGTGATTAATGATTTGAGTGATAACGTTGTAGGTGCTGATGTAATAGTAGCTTTGACGTCTTCTGACATTCTTCTTTCTTGTGAGAAGAAGTGTCTTGATTCGAACAATCTCCCCAGTGTAGAGAAATGTTTTTCCTTTGAAGTATTTTGCTTTGACGTCATCATTCTCTTTGTTCTTTGATCTTTGTTCTTTGTGATGAAAGTGATAGTATGTTGTGGTTATCTGCATCAGGTCTGCTTCGTTGCTCTAGTGTCTCCACGTCTTTCTCCAACATGCTCACACACTCTTTAACGTTAGACTTCAATACTAATGTAGTTCTCTTAGTCTTTAAACTTTGTAGATTCTTTGACTTTGAAGAAGAATCATTCTGACTTTGTGTTGCCTTTTGAGAGAACTTCAATTGGTGTTGTTGTTGGTATGAGCATGTGGAGAATCTGCACGATGTTTTCCACCCGCAAGCGTCCATAAGAAGAAAACATAAAACATGGGTTAGAAAAATCCAGCGCTTACAAGTTTGAACTTCGAGTGTGTTAACAGCATAGTGTGAAAACACGACTCTAATTCTCACAAAGGCTGTTCCTGAACTTGATTCCCACAAGTGAGGTAACGCGATGTACCGAAGTACACCTATAGTTCAGGTGAGTCGCTGAGGTACACCAAAGCATAACCCCACGACTATAGACCATTTGAGACACACTAAGCGTAACCTATAAGGAGTTACCGAAGTAACCTGCTGCCCTGGCAGGAGTTTCCGTTCAATCACTGAGGATCACATTTGTGAACCTCTCATAAATGTTCTCGACAGATTGCTAAGATCTGTGAAGGACTCGATAATGTATCACTTGTGTTCTTATTGTTGAACGACAAGTGATGAATTGTCAAGTGTACCTAAGAGATCTTTTGATGAATCTCGTGGCTCTAGAATCAATAGTGCGCTTTGGTTTCCTAAGCGGAGACTAGGGAGAGGGTCTCCTTCTTCAATACCAGCAATCTCTAAGAGAAAGCCGATAGTTTACGTAGGGTTTCCTGTGAGAATGAAACAAGCTTCTGTTGAGAGAAACTTGAGTGGCTAAGAAGGTTTAGTGCATGCGTCACTGGGTCCATGACGGCTTTGATCTCCAATACCGGCGTCATCAAGTGACAAACAGTAGCATATGAATTGAACCCGGTGTCTGTCCTAAGTTGAATAATCTGGAGGGCTATTTCTATTCACCCTTTTCTTTACTTTTCTTTTTAATTCTTCAACTCCTTCTTTCTCCAATTCTCATTTTCTCCTTTTTAATAATCATACCTAAGGACTTCTAGATTCTAACTATTGGTGGTGTCCTTGGGTAGATCCCTCCGACTCTGGCGAATCATAGGATGATTATTCCTAACCTTAGTCACCTTATTACTCCATGACTAACCTATGTTGCCATAAAACCAATTTCTCATGAAAATCTCTCAAAGTGGTTATGATTAAAAGCATTTTGTACCACTGTTGAAAGTTAAGGATTTTGCAAGAATACTCCCCCTCCACACGTATTTTGACAGAAATCTGCACGGTGAGAGAAGAGCGCGCACTTTTTGAATTGATCGACTCAAGATAGACAATCCCCCGCGAGACACGGTTACGTTGCATAGTTAAAGAGTTACATTGTCAGTTTTTAGGTGACAACTAGCTCTAATAACTATCTTAAAGGTGTGGACAAACCTCGAAAGGTTGTCAAACCCGTCAAAGTTCATGTCTATCAAGAGTTTCTCGAATGGTACATTCTACTAAGACACGTCCTTTGCGAGACACGTTTACATTACTAGCAAACTAGCATGAAATTATTACCCGTCCCGGACAAGTCTTTTCGAGTTACTAACATTTAAGATCTCGTCAATTCATTGGTTAAGTCTTTTAGCACGATGATTCATTGGCAATTCACAACATATTTCTTATCACATAATTTTTCTCCCCCTCAAAAATGGCATATAATATGTTATTTTTGAAGAAATTTGATATCGAATATGTCCATTTCGAGTTTTGCGGGAAGATTACCACGAAGAACAATTTGTGAACAAAGTTTTAAGCAAATACTCCCCCTCAACAAGTAATATAAACTTTTAAGGTTTTGAAAATCATAAGGGGAGGTACTTGTACTTTTGAGCAAAACTTTGAAAATGAAAGTTTTGATTAGTTTTACTCAAAAGTAAGAAGCTTTCGCTCCTTTTATAGGATTGTGGAACTGATGCGTACCACAGGGTCCTTTCATTACAAGTACGGGTTGTACACTGTTATGTGTGCACAAGGCATTGTCAGTTAAAAATCACACATCCAAATAGTTAATGAAAGAAACAGATCAAGGGGTACCAGGAGTCTCGGGTATTCCAGCAATAACTCCAGGAATGTGTTCTGGACATTGATAGCCCGTGAGAGAAATGCTTGGACGACCACCAACGAAGCTTTCCAATGTTCTGATATGATCCCACCTAAGCAACCTTTCATCAATCCGTGTGATGATCTTCTTAACATCCCTTTTCTCCCTCGAATTCCATATTTTTGGTGACCCGATGCCGTCATGAATCTCTTTCAACCTGTATGCTAGCCCATCCCTAACTTTCTTCAAAGTGTGATCCCCAAACTTATGAAGTTCTTTACACGCCATGAAACAGTTGTGGTATAGTTCACTTCTGTAGACTACCCCAAATGGCTTCTTGATGAGTGTGTATTGAGAAAGTCGGTTGATTTCGGGGAGGTCTAGTTGAGGTTTTGTGAAATTGACCCGTTTTTTATAAGATTCCACGGCAAGCTGAATGTCTTCTACCCGTTCTTGGATCACAATGCTTCTGATGAAGATCAATAATGACTTGATGTACTCGCGTTGGATGGTTGTAGAGAAATGTCTCATTCGTTTTTGAACCTTAGCGAGATACATATCTTCAATGTCATTTAGTAACAGTCTTGGAAAGTCTACTTCACATAAGTCATATTCCTCTTCGTCTTGTCGTTTGACCACAATGTTCTTGAGGAATGTGTAGTCCCACTTTGACGACAGGGTAACATGCTTAATAGCAATGATCCGTTTTTCACTAAACACTTCCTTTTTAGACTTGAGAACCTGGCAGCTTCTATAGTAGATTCTTCGGCGTTCAGGCCAATGATGAATCCCATACAGCGCATCAAGGTCATACTTTTCCACTTGATCAGCAAACATATGTGTGGCTTCTTCCTCGATTGCTAGATTGTGAGAGTAGATTGTTGAAGAAGTAACGGTATGGAATTTGAGGTTGACCCGGTCGGCCAATTGTTGGTAGGGGTTTGGTCCAATTAGTGTAGTAGGGAGCCTTGTCTTGTCTTGTGAAGTTGATGTTAGCTTCGGGATTGAGCCAATCGATATTGTTCGACATGGCTCGTGCAATGTTGTCGAGATGGTATTCGACTTAATTGCACTTTCTGAGCTTTCTTTAAGCAGTTGGAAGGCATCATTCTTTCTTCGCCTTAGCTCAGCCTTAGTCATCTTCTTCACTCTAAACGTTTCTTGAATCAGCTTCACATGCTCCATAGTACGGCCATCTACCATTTCTTGACCTTCTGGTAATGAGGGAGTAGCATCAACAAGTCTAGAAAACCAGTCGTATTCTTCGGTTGTGTCTTCATCTAGCCATGAGAGAACATCGGTCTTCTTCTTCATTTTCTTTGGCTTTGATGACGATTTTGGTTTCTTTGTTGTTGCAGAAGAGGTGGGTTGTTGTTGGGGCTCTGGGATCTCTTCATCATCACCACTAGTGTATTCGAAATGATCACCGGTTTTCTCTGTTGATGGTGGTAACTCAGAGTCCTGAGGTTTGTCTGTAGCGGCAGAACGTGGAGGAGATCTTCTTTCGGTGGGAGTTCTTTGGGGTGGTGGTGGCATAGAGGAGGATTCACCATACTTCTTCTTTTGTTTCGACTCTTTGTCTTTATCCGCATCATCATCGTCTCTTGGACGCTTTGGCTGTTCAGTTGCCGCTCTGCATGAAGTTTTGAGTTGGTAATCCAGCAATGCGTCAAACAGTTTACCTTCGTCAGAGGTAAATGTTGCAGATCGTTTTGACATTTGAAGTACAAGCTTGGAAACAAATTCTAAATCGGAGAAAGCTGTAGGCTCAGTTGGATTGATTGTTACTGTTAAAGGCGTTGATCTTATTGTTTGCTTGGCCAACTGCATGAGATTCGGATAGAGTTGTCTGGTGAACATTTCTCTTGTCACGCCAGGAACAGTGTCGAGAAGAAACTTGTGAGTATATTCTATGGCAGTCCTGTTTATTTCACCTTGTAGGTAAGAAGCTGTTGGATTTGTTCCCTTTCTCCCAACATCTCGTTTATCACTTTTTGAAGTAGATTGATTATGTCCGCAAGCTGATCTAGTTTCTTGTTGACCACATTCTTTTTCCTTTCTTGCTTGATAGCTTTAACAATCTTAGACTTAGCTCGTGATGCCCAAGTGTCGGTAGGTTTCTTTACAGATTTGGATGTTGATCTTGTGCTATCCTTTGATGTTGGTGGTGATGAATGATAGGATGAGTTTGATGATGAGTCATGAGATGGCTCAGGGTCCTTTTGTGGCTCAGAATTTCGTTCTTGTGTATGGGACTGTCAAGAAGATAATCTTTGGCTTCCTTTTCGGCTTGAGCCTTTTCTTCAGCAGCCTTGACCCTAGCTTCTTCATCTGCATGAGCTTGAGCTTCTTTTTCTGCTTTTTCTTTAGCTTCAGCCTCAACATCTTCATCAGGAATTTTCTCAAACTTATCCTTTTCTGGTTCCTCAAAGTCATAGACAATAGAGTCCTCAAGTTGTCGTTGTTGTTGTTCGTGGGTAGTGGTACCAGTTCCCTTATTGGGTTTATTAACCGCATCGGAAACTGGTGTAGATAGTGCACCACCACTTGACCCTCCGGGGCCACGAGTTTGTTCACGGGTGAATTTCTGAGCAACATGTTGAAGTCTGAGGTTCTTGAGCTTCTTTCTGTAGTCTCTGTCTTCATCCAGTGGTTCTTCATCAGAGCTCTCTTCTTCTTGCTCAAGCACTGGAGTTTTCCCTTTATCAGCCTTAGGACTTGGAGGTTTTGCAACAGTTAGTGAGTCATCAATGGGAGTTTCTGAGTAGGTAACCTCTTCATCGGTGTCAGTCTCCTCTGAATCTTCGTCCTTTAGTTTCATCGGTTCTGGTTTGGGAATAGGGATGGCTTCAGTAAGAGGAACTCTCTTCTTGAGTGTACGAGTTCTCTTTGGGTACCTTCTCGTACTCTCAGTGCTCGCAATACTTCCAGCACTGCCTCTCCTGGTCTTCCTCACAGGTGTACCAGAAGACTTAACATCAGTGAAACCTACTTTACCAGCTTCAACTACTACCAGACATCGTTTTTACGATTGAAGTCCTTTGATTGCATCATTAAGGAGATAATCTGGCAACACTACACCCTGTTTCTTCGTGGTAGATTCTTTGAATCTCACCATGTTGAGTGTGGGTTCAAGTAGGTCGGGGTGATGGTTGGGGTCTTCAAGTCCTTGGGGAATATCTGGATTGGTTTCAAGAATCCTCTTGATCAACAGTTTTGTATATCTGACATAAGGGATCTTGGAGCCAGGCCTTCTCATGCAAGTCATCATGTCGTCCCATATCAGAGCAGCATATTCAATATGTTTCATGTTGACCATGCCCCAAAAAATTTGAAGTTCCATGAGCTTTAGGTGCTCATATCCACTGTCACATCCGGACACTGATTTAGCAATCATGATGTACAGTGTTCTCGATGGTTGAGGGATATTCTTGAGATCTACTGAGGAGTGTTTCGTGATAACCCCAGCAGCTTCATCATAGCCGATGTCGACCATGAATTGGAGAACGGTCTCTTCCGTAGGAGTAGCAGAGAACTCAGTAGGCTCAATGGTTGGAAGAAGAAGAACAACCCTTAAATCTGCAGGAGTGATGGTGACTTGTTTGTGATTGAGCGTCACCGTCACAACACTATGACCTTTGACCTTTTGTTAAGTGTGCCAGAATTGGTGAAGATAGATCACCGACACAGTAGCAGAATTTGTGAGGATGTTCTGGTATGGATGAGTCTTCAGAATATCCACTGCAATCTGACAAGATGACTCAGAACAAGTGAAGTTGTCAAAGTCGACTCTGAGATTATTCTTTCCAATCTTCATTGGGTAACCGTTTGGGAATATGTCTTAAACTGTGAGAACATTTGGTGCATCCACATTTTCCATTTGAACATCCATAACGTGATCTGAAAGATATTTAGCCAAAAGAACCAACATATCGAAAGACATTACGTTAGTCAACAGTTGATTTTATTGTCTATTTATTGAATGTGATATGTCAATGATTGTTACGAGTCCAATGTCACTTGTTAGTCCAATAGTCCAAAGACGTCATGATAAGTTTCGTGAGTAGATTAACTTTGAGTTAAAGTCCAAGTTTTCACTTATTTTCACAACTTATTAAACATTTAAGCTTATTAGTGACATTTTTGTTTCGTGACGTTATGATTTATTTATTTACAAGTTTGCACGCGTAACAATTCATAATTTTGGTTGATCTAAGGCTTAGGCGTAAAATCCCAAGCTTATGCATAAACAGTAGTGGTTATAAGCGTAAGCATAAGCTTATGCGTAGGATCTTGACTTACGCATAAGAAATGTTACGCGTAGGAAAAGATAGCCTTAGGCATAGAGCTTACGCGTAAGCGTATGTGGAACCTTACACGCAAGGCTTACTCGTAAGAGTGAACCTTATGCGTAAATGTTACTGTTTACGCATATCCTTCATAGGATACGCGTAGTCCCCTTTGTAGAACCTTACGTGTAAAGGTTACACGTAAGATTTCTCTTACGCATAACATTCTACGCGTAAGGTGATCCTTATGCGTAGAAGCTCAATTAACCTTGATTCTGAATTTTCACCCGTAATAATCCTGAAATAAATTCATCATAACACCATTATTAACATCACATTCAATCCCTTTCAGTCTAACGTGAAATCTCAATCGAAACAATTACGCGTAGGATAATCTTATGCGTAAAACCTTAAACCCTAGAATTCAATTTTTACGAATTAGAGTTTTAGCCATAGGATTGGCACCAAATGATTTATGTGATATCATAGAGGCCATGTGACTATGTTGCAACAAGTTTTAACATCAAAAACCTAATGGATCAAAAGTACCCAATTCGTATGAACATAAACCCTAAATTTCAATTTATCAACATTTATTGTTTCTGGGCATGATTAAAGCAAAGTTTTGGTAAATTAAACATGTCAACAACATAACACAACCATCTTTTTAACCAGAAACACTCTCATATGAAAACACCCAAATCACGCGTATAAACCTTAATTTTGAAAATGGTCAATTCGTGTTTCTGGGTGGATTTGTTTGATAGAAATGGTATAAGAGTGATCATATAAGCATTTTAACACATCCATTTTATCAATAAACACCCAAACATGATTTCATGTTCATACGCTTATGCGTAGAACACATAATCAAGCCTAGTAACGAATCTAACCGTTGGAATGTAAAACAAATCAAAACCATTGTTTGTTAACACAAAGATCATTTAAACACTTACAAATTTGAGATCAACAACACGGATTTGTGTAACGAATTTGGAGCGTGGATGAAAGTTGGTAAAATATTAAATGTAGTAATAAATGTGAAGAGTTAATTTGGTGGAGATGTTTTATTAAAAATAACTTTGAGCTTTTGACAATTTCAGTCCCTCCACCTTAACCATTTTCATCCAACACCCATAACTTCCATTTTGGTTACTTAATGAATGATATTTGGAAAGAAACTTGACGGCACTCCCCCTCGACTTAAGAAATAATGAATTTTTTTAAATTTGAGTCCGGGGAGAGACGTCAAACCAGAAATGTGACCACCATTATCAAAGAAACAACCGGGATAAGGTAACATGCAAGTACAAGGTTTTATGAAACCGAAAAATATTTACTTTCTCCCCTTCAACACTTGACCGAGAAAATACTGAATTTTTGAAAGAGTTAAGATTTGACGGAAGATTTGTACTTGCCATGTTGAAAGAAATTAGGATAGAAGAATATTTTTGTATTTTATCAGATTTTATATTTTTGTATTTTGTTTTTGAAAAATATTTACAAAAGAGGTTTTGGTGTTTGACTGGTTTTAAGAATGTTTTAAAAGTTCATCCAGTTCCTCTGGAGTCAAACACCGCATACCAATCCGGTGGACCAACTCATTAAACCTAGCAGGAGCTAAGGCTTTGGTAAGAAGATCTGCTAGTTGGTATTCAGTACCTACAAAGTATAATTCAACGGTACCGTTTTCCACGTGCTCCTTGATGAAATGATATCGAAGATCGATGTGCTTTGATTTCATATGTTGAACAGAGTTGCACGAGATCGCAATGGCACTTCGATTGTCGCAGTACATCGGGATTCTGTCAAATACGTAACCATAGTCTTTGAGTTGTGTTCTCATCCAAAGGACTTGAGCACAACACGCTGACATGGCTACATATTATGCTTCAGTTGAGGACAACGATGTACAATCCTGCTTCTTCGATTACCATGACACCAGTTTAGCACCAAGAAATTGTAGAGCTCTTGAAGTACTTTTCTGAGAATCTAAGTGTAACACCCCAACCCGACGAGGGTAGAAGTGTCACATTCTGGTGTCATATCAGAACATACAAGTAAATTTTACAAGCGAAAGCCTTAAAGAATAAAATACCAAGTCATATAGACGAATGACTTACAAGGAAAAAATACAAAATCCAATATGTCTAAAATAAAATGAAATCTCCAAACAATAGCCCGACAAAATAAATCCAAATAATAAGGTATCTAGGGTTGGTCCACTCAAATAATCCAACTCTCAGCCCATCAAAGCCCATCTTCAACCTAACACCTGCCGCAGGAAAAGAAATGCGGCTGAGCTTAAAAAGCCCAGTGAACAGATATAACAAAGCGAAAGCTAAATAAAATCTGAAAGGCAAAATGAAACAAAGGAACGGATAACAAAGTCGCAGTGAAATGAGAGTAATGAGTCACAAAGGATCCTGCAGAACACAATTATACAGATATCCAAAACGAACAGATAACAAGGAGAGCGAAGCGAAGCAAAGCATCGATGACATAAGAACAAGCACATATAAACCAGACATACAAGAACTGAAACATAATCAAACATAGCAGGCATAGCATCCACACAACGTATATGTCATGCAATCAATTCGGGAAATCAAAATACATACAATCCAAACATATATCTACAGGAAAGCGGAAGCAATTCATTAATCAGTGAGCATGGCAATTGACACAGGTCAAAACTCTTAATTGAAGACATGATCAGTATCATAACGGTAGTCAAAACATGGCAGTCACAAGTAACAAGTTGGAATACAGTATGAACACTATAATTAAATGAATTAAATACATAGCAGGGCAATTACACAAGTTAACAAGCTAGACTTCATAAGTTGAACCATTTACCCAATCAAACCGTAGCATAAACAGAAATGCAAACATGGCAGGTCAACAACAAGCAGATAAGGACACCACGGATAGTCATAGTCCACGAGATTAATCGAGTGAGGTACAAACGATAAACAGATCAACAATCGATTTCACACAAGCACAGTTACCAGACAAATCAAAGGATCACATAACAGTAAGATAGCATATCATCAGATGACAACAAGTAAATCTTATATCGCATACATACATATCATACAGAGTAATCAGTAGTCGTATAAACATGAACATCATAATTAATCCAATGACATATAATAACCCGGTACGTAAATGGAACCATAGTCTGAAGTAACGGAATTTAAGTGTGACAGATCAATGCAACGGAGTATCTATGTCTTGATAAAAGTGAATCATATAAGGGTACTGAGTAATGAACAAGTAATACAGATTATGGTGCGTTGGGGAATATGGAAGGTACAATATAGGTTTATCAAAAGTTTAAGGGTTATCAGAAATCTACCCGAGCCCAGAAACATATCATATCATATCATATCATAAGTAGCCATTGTATTCGGAGGGGTGACCTCGGAATACCATACATAATAGGAGGGGAGACCTCAGTAACAAATGGAGTAGCTAGCTCCCAGAATTGTGAAGACGCGGATTGCACCCGACATCATTCACCAGACAAAGCTCCAATCAGATCAAATCCCTCGAAACATATCATATCTAGGATGCATCCATACGCCCCCCGGAAACATAGTGGCCAAATCATATACATATAGTGAGCTCATAATCATATCAGAATGGGGACGGTGTGGAACATCACTCAACCACACTAAAGTCATGCCATTAGTGCATCAATGACACGGTCAAGTTACCTTCCTGACTAGGAAACATATTTGGCTCGGGTATCAAACTGAAGGGTCAAAGCATATTCATATCATAAGGGTTCATATCAAAGTTCATAAGTCAAAGGTGCATATCAGATTTCCATAACATAAATTCATAATCAGAGGTTCATAATCAGAAGGTTCATAATCAGAAGGTTCATAATCAGAAGTTCATAATCAGAAGTTCATAATCATAACAACGAATATCATAGCGTACAGAATCATATCAAAGGATTATGTCGGTATCGTATCAAAAGGATCATAGCATAAGGAAATCATAGCAAAGGAATATCATAAGTGAAGTAAAGTCAAGGATCGAAAAGTTATAAGGAATCCCTACTGAAAAGGGATAGAATATCTGTACCTTATTCGAAGCAAATCACAATGAAAGTAAAATCAAGAAAGAGATCAATCCCGTCGCCCGGAACCTATATGAATTAAATAACGTTCTATAAGAATCAGATTACTCGTTTAAGACGGCTTTCCATTTTTAGTAATCTTTTCATTTTAAGTACTTTCTATTTTAGGCAGCTTTCTATTTTAGGCAGGTTTCCATATTTAGCAACTTTCCATAATTAGCAGGTTTCCATATTTAGTAACTTTAGTTACTAATCTAAAGTTAAATGATGAAAATGAGTGTTATTATGATTTAAGGATCATTTATGACAAGTTACAAAAGTTTAGGGTTTAAAATGTCAATAATGTAAAGTATAGGGTTAAAAGTGTAAATATAGCAAGTTTACTCATTTTACTCATTAAATCCATTTAGTTACTATATTAACAAGTTAATCCATCAAGTTTCATAATTTACAAAATAACCCCTTAACTTTATTAAATCATGTAATTACCAAAATCCTAGTTTTTAGATTACGATTATCGTTTCCGTTCTAAACCATTTTAGCTCGATTATTACGAGATTATAAGACTCCTTATGTGATTTCATTTTAGGTCGAGACTCCCTTCCAAATAACCATATTGTACGCCCCATATACATATCAAAACAAGCCCGTAAATCACTCGTTATCAATTCCATTTTTCACATACGTATTCGTATAGTTCACAAGCTCGTTAAACCCTTAAACAAATCATATGTGTGTCGACATAAAGAGGAACCAAAAATCAGTTTTGTATTCATATTCATATCATACATCATTCGAATTACATAGGTTAGGAAACAAGGTTTTATGTATACTTGTGTTATCATTTTATGTGACAATCCAAATTATGATTTTATGTGATATATGTCGAAATAACAAGCCCTAGCAAAAGCTCCATGTTCACGAATTGAATGAGAAACAAAGAGGAAGAGGTGTGAGATGATGATACGTTACCCTAGTAGCGTGTACGTGACAAAGAAACAAGAATCGAACCACCATGATCAAAACCAAGCCTCCTTGGCTTAATCAAACCCCACGGCCACAATTATAAACCCACGACCAAGCTTGTTTTCGAACCAAACACAATCCTCACGTCCACCAATCGATCACACACTATCACGAGCCTCCTAGGAACCTTTGTTTTGTTGGATTTTCGGATGGAGATGGAGAAATAAAATGGATGCCGCCAATATTGAGAGTGAAAGAAACTTAGGGTTTCTTGTGTATTTTGAAATGAGAAGGGAAGTGATAAATGAGGTTTTAAATAAAATTGATATGGTGATAAATGTGGGAGTAAAGAGGGCCGGCCACTTAGGGGGGGGGGGGGGAAAGACCAAGTTTTAGACTTTCCATCTTATCTCTTCCAAATGTATATAGTCTTGTTTGTAGACCAAGTTAATTGTGTACATTTTGGTATGTTTAAATGTTACTTAGACTTTAATCATTTACGTTCTTTTAATCTATAACATAAGTTAATTATTTTCATAATGTGTATATATTATTAATGATATAACTTGTCAAACGATGTTGGCGTGTTTCCCGAGTTTGTAAAATTTTAAGTTTGAGGGCACAATTGTCATTTCACGTGATTGAGATTTTTAGGGTTTTACAACTCTTCCCCTCTAAAAGAAAATTTTCGTCCTCGAAAATTGAAGTCGCAGGGGTACACAGAGACGTACCGGCTTATGGCAGACGTAGCAATCCATAGATTCATACAGATCATAATCGTATCAGTTTCAAAGCGTACAAATCTTACACGTAACAGATATCGTTGAGAATCTCACAAAGAGGTACAGAATTCCGAACGAACATGAGGAGTGACAATTAACGGATACAAGTCATATTCCATTCACGTACCAACCCCAGTCATTTCCCAAGATGTCGTATGATTTCAATAAGTTCAGATTATATGATCTCGGTATTATCACGTTGATCAGGCGTCATAATACTTGCATCACATAACAAGCCCTTATTGTCACCATATTCTGTCCCGGGTCATGACAAACCGCATAGCCAATATCACACAAAACACATCACATACAGATAACAAGTAACATACCAAAGCAGGCCAGATCACATACATACAACATATACTACATCAAACAACTTACCATATCACCAAAGAAGAAGGTCACCAACTTGCTCGAAACGGTTCCTCATGACTCATTACTGACGATCCAAAAGAAAAAATGAGATATTAACCAAATGCCAAACGATAAAACTTCACCATTCAAACCGAGTTCCGAACAAATCAAGAAAAGCAATACTGATCAGAATGACTTAACAGAATATCAAACCGCCTCAAAACGCATGACAAACGAATCGGAGTAACACAAGTCGCGCTCAATCATGTGAAGTAGATGAATCTCCTCAGCCACCAGTTGAATCTTGTCTCCGTCTTTTGCGTCTTTAGTTGATTCATCCAGCTTCCTCCAGCAGCATCCTGATGTCTCCAGCAGCATGGCAGTAGGGTACGACTTCTGCTTCACGAACCTCTCCAGCTCAGAGACTGTTGCAGCAACGCAGGTTCGGCACCATCGTCTTCGGCTCCACGGTAGTCTCCATCTAACGATCGACAAACGGATGTGCGAAGAAAAAAAAATAATAAAATCGAATGTGAAGAGAAAAAGACCAAAACAGTGAAGACAAAAGATTATCGAAGTCAAATCTGAACGACAATCAAAAGGAATCGGAATATATCATAACAGACGGAAGCCTAGTGTCTACCCAAGTCCTCACAGGTCAATCCTAAGGTCAACAAGACGAAACCTGGCTCTGATACCCTAATTGTAACACCCCAACCCGACGAGGGTAGAAGTGTCACATTCTGGTGTCATATCAGAACATACAAGTAAATTTTACAAGCGAAAGCCTTAAAGAATAAAATACCAAGTCATATAGACGAATGACTTACAAGGAAAAAATACAAAATCCAATATGTCTAAAATAAAATGAAATCTCCAAACAATAGCCCGACAAAATAAATTCAAATAATAAGGTATCTAGGGTTGGTCCACTCAAATAATCCAACTCTCAGCCCATCAAAGCCCATCTTCAACCTAACACCTGCCGCAGGAAAAGAAATGCGGCTGAGCTTAAAAAGCCCAGTGAACAGATATAACAAAGCGAAAGCTAAATAAAATCTGAAATGCAAAATGAAACAAAGGAACGGATAACAAAGTCGCAGTGAAATAAGAGTAATGAGTCACAAAGGATCCTGCAGAACACAATTATACATATATCCAAAACGAACAGATAACAAGGAGAGCGAAGCGAAGCAAAGCATCGATGACATAAGAACAAGCACATATAAACCAGACATACAAGAACTGAAACATAAGCAAACATAGCAGGCATAGCATCCACACAACGTATATGTCATGCAATCAATTCGGGAAATCAAAATACATACAATCCAAACATATATCTACAGGAAAGCGGAAGCAATTCATTAATCAGTGAGCATGGCAATTCACACAGGTCAAAACTCTTAATTGAAGACATGATCAGTATCATAACGGTAGTCAAAACATGGCAGTCACAAGTAACAAGTAGGAATACAGTATGAACACTATAATTAAATGAATTAAATACATAGCAAGGCAATTACACAAGTTAACAAGCTACACTTCATAAGTTGAACCATTTACCCAATCAAACCGTAGCATAAACAGAAATGCAAACATGGCAGGTCAACAACAAGCAGATAAGGACACCACGGATAGTCATAGTCCACGAGATTAATCGAGCGAGGTACAAACGATAAACAGATCAACAATCGATTTCACACAAGCACGGTTACCAGACAAATCAAAGGATCACATAACAGTAAGATAGCATATCATCAGATGACAACAGGTAAATCTTATATCGCATACATACATATCATACAGAGTAATCAGTAGTCGTATAAACATGAACATCATAATTAATCCAATGACATATAATAACCCGGTACGTGAATGGAACCATAGTCTGAAGTAACGGAAATTAAGTGTGACAGATCAATGCAACGGAGTATCTATGTCTTGATAAAAAGTGAATCATATAAGGGTACTGAGTAATGAACAAGTAATACAGATTATGGTGCGTTGGGGAATATGGAAGGTACAATATAGGTTTATCAAAAGTTTAAGGGTTATCAGAAATCTACCCGAGCCTAGAAACATATCATATCATATCATATCATAAGTAGCCATTGTATTCGGAGGGGTGACCTCGGAATACCATACATAATAGGAGGGGAGACCTCAGTAACAAATGGAGTAGCTAGCTCCCAGAATTGTGAAGACGCGGATTGCACCCGACATCATTCACCAGACAAAGCTCCAATCAGATCAAATCCCTCGAAACATATCATATCTAGGATGCATCCATACGCCCCCCGAAAACATAGTGGCCAAATCATATACATATAGTGAGCTCATAATCATATCAGAATGGGGACGGTGTGGAACATCACTCGACCACACTAAAGTCATGCCATTGGTGCATCAATGACACGGTCCGGTTACCTTCCTGACTAGGAAACATATTTGGCTCGGGTATCAAACTGAAGGGTCAAAGCATATTCATATCATAAGGGTTCATATCAAAGTTCATAAGTCAAAGGTGCATATCAGATTTCCATAACATAAATTCATAATCAGAGGTTCATAATCAGAAGGTTCATAATCAGAAGGTTCATAATCAGAAGTTTCATAATCAGAAGTTCATAATCAGAAGTTCATAATCATAACAACGAATATCATAGCGTACAGAATCATATCAAAGGATTATGTCGGAATCGTATCAAAAGGATCATAGCATAAGGAAATCATAGCAAAGGAATATCATAAGTGAAGTAAAGTCAAGGATCGAAAAGTTATAAGGAATCCCTACTGAAAAGGGATAGAATATATGTACCTTATTCGAAGCAAATCACAATGAAAGTAAAATCAAGAAAGAGATCAATCCCGTCGCCCGGAACCTATATGAATTAAATAACGTTCTATAAGAATCAGATTACTCGTTTAAGATGGCTTTCCATTTTTAGTAATCTTTTCATTTTAAGTACTTTCTATTTTAGGCAGCTTTCTATTTTAGGCAGGTTTCCATATTTAGCAACTTTCCATAATTAGCAGGTTTCCATATTTAGTAACTTTAGTTACTAATCTAAAGTTAAATGATGAAAATGAGTGTTATTATGATTTAAGGATCATTTATGACAAGTTACAAAAGTTTAGGGTTTAAAATGTCAATAATGTAAAGTATAGGGTTAAAAGTGTAAATATAGCAAGTTTACTCATTTTACTCATTAAATCCATTTAGTTACTATATTAACAAGTTAATCCATCAAGTTTCATAATTTACAAAATAACCCCTTAACTTTATTAAATCATGTAATTACCAAAACCCTAGTTTTTAGATTACGATTATCGTATCCGTTCTAAACCATTTTAGCTCGATTATTACGAGATTATAAGACTCCTTATGTGATTTCATTTTAGGTCGAGACTCCCTTCCAAATAACCATATTGTACGCCCCATATACATATCAAAACAAGCCCGTAAATCACTCGTTATCAATTCCATTTTTCACATACGTATTCGTATAGTTCACAAGCTCGTTAAACCCTTAAACAAATCATATGTGTGTCGACATAAAGAGGAACCAAAAATCAGTTTTGTATTCATATTCATATCATACATCATTCGAATTACATAGGTTAGGAAACAAGGTTTTATGTATACTTGTGTTATCATTTTATGTGACAATCAAAATCATGATTTTATGTGATATATGTCGAAATAACAAGCCCTAGCAAAAGCTCCATGTTCACGAATTGAATGAGAAACAAAGAGGAAGAGGTGTGAGATGATGATACGTTACCCTAGTAGCGTGTACGTGACAAAGAAACAAGAATCGAACCACCACGATCAAAACCAAGCCTCCTTGGCTTAATCAAACCCCACGGCCACAATTATAAACCCACGACCAAGCTTGTTTTCGAACCAAACACAATCCTCACGTCCATCAATCGATCACACACTATCACGAGCCTCCTAGGAACCTTTATTTTGTTGGATTTTCGGATGGAGATGGAGAAATAAAATGGATGCCGCCAATATTGAGAGTGAAAGAAACTTAGGGTTTCTTGTGTATTTTGAAATGAGAAGGGAAGTGATAAATGAGGTTTTAAATAAAATTGATATGGTGATAAATGTGGGAGTAAAGAGGGCCGGCCACTTAGGGGGGGGGGGGAAAGACCAAGTTTTAGACTTTCCATCTTATCTCTTCCAAATGTATATAGTCTTGTTTGTAGACCAAGTTAATTGTGTACATTTTGGTATGTTTAAATGTTACTTAGACTTTAATCATTTACGTTCTTTTAATCTATAACATAAGTTAATTATTTTCATAATGTGTATATATTATTAATGATATAACTTGTTAAACGATGTTGGCGTGTTTCCCGAGTTTGTAAAATTTTAAGTTTGAGGGCAAAATTGTCATTTCACGCGATTGAGATTTTTAGGGTTTTACACTAAGCAACTTGCGTGATCAGCGTCTGAAAAAGCTATTAGTCAAAACTAGAATCCTTCGGATACCAGATCCCTAAGTTAATGGTTCCTTTGATGTATCTGAGGATTCTTTAGCCTTAGAGGGTTGAGTTTCAGTTGGTCTCGACTGATAACGGGAGCAAAGACATACATCAAAGACAATGTCAGGCCTACTGGCTGTTAGATACATGAGAGACCCAATAATACTTTGGTATTTGGTAGGGTCAACCAATTTTCCATGCAAATCAGCATCCAGTTTCTTGGTATGTGCCATTGGTGTGGCATAGGTATCACAGGTTTGCATTCCATGTTTGTTTAATATTTCAAGGACATATTTGGACTGACTCAAGAAAATACCACAGGGTGATTGATGAACTTGAAGTCCTAGAAAAAACGTAAGTTCACCCATCATGGACATTTCAAAGTGTTTTTTCATTAGTTTTGAAAAAGCGTTTGAGTATTTTAGATGTGTTGGCCCAAAAATAATGTCATCCACATAAATTTGAACGATTAAAATGTGTGCCCCGTGATATTGTATGAAAAGTGTAGGGTTGACCGAACCTTTGACGAAATTATTGGCGATAAGAAAGGATAATAACTTATCATACCACGCCCGAGGGGCTTGTTTGAGGCCGTAGAGAGCCTTGTTCAGCTTGTAGACATGGTTCGGGAACTCTGGATCAACGAATCCTTCTGGCTGGCTGACATAGACCGTTTCTTTCAGTTTTCCATTGAGAAAAGTTGTTTTGACATCGATTTGATAAACAGTGATGTTCATGTGAGCCGCAAACGCCAGGAAAATCCGTACAGCCTCAAGACGAGCAACCGGAGCGAATGATTCTTCAAAGTCAATACCCTCTTCCTGTATATAACCCTTAGCCACCAGACGTGACTTATTTCTGATTACGGTTCCTTCAACATCCAATTTTTTTTTCCAAATCCATTTGAGACCAATGACGTAGACCTCTGTTGGTCTTTCAACCAATTCCCATACTTCAAGACGTTTAAACTTATTGAGTTCTTCTTGGATGGATTCAATCCAGTTTTCTTTTGTCATTGCATCTTTAAAGTTTTTAGGTTCAGATTGGCAGACAGTGAGTGCATAAATGCAATGTTCACCGTCTGTGTGAAGACGTTGTCTAGTTACGACTGGTTGATTCGGGTTACCAATAATATTCTCAAGAGGATGGTCTTTCGTCCAACGATGTGTGGAAGGTTGATGTTGATATATATTCTGCAGATTGGGAGGATTCAAATGGCTTGTGGATGATTCCGCAACATCAGATGTGGCAGTTTCATTAGCGAACGGGTTGAAGAATGAATTTGGATCATAATCTGCAGGTGGGGGTACTTCATTATTCAGAAGAGCATAAACTGGTTCAGCGTCGTTGGATGCGGTTTATTCAACTGTTGTTGTAAAATCAACTGGTGGTGCTTCCTCAACAGTAGTAGTTGTAGCAGGTGTAGCAGGTATTGGATTTTGATCAGGTTGAGCAGCGGAAACATTGGATACACCTGGTGCACGTTCATCAATATTATCACTAAAAAGAGGAGCAAATAGTTGTTCCATTTGACGTCGAGTTAGTTGTAAACTAGGTTCAGCTGATAATGGGGTATGAGGGAAGTTTAAACGGTTATGACCGGGTTCCAAGTTGTTATGCTCAGAAGCCATTTCTGTAAGCTCATCGAAATTTGCATGAATCATTTCCATAATCTCCCTTGTACGACGATTCCAGATCCAGAAACCCTTTGAGTTTTCACAATATCCTACAAAAACTCCAATGTCAGCTTTGGCTTTGAGCTTACCAAAGTCATCACGATCATTATTCGGATAACAAAGAGATCCAAATACATGAAAGTGTTTGAGATTCGGTTTTCGGTTATGAATAAGCTCATAAGGTGTTTTTTTGTGGCGTTTGGTAATCATTGAGCGATTCTGAGTGTAGCATGTGGTTGACACGGCTTCAGCCCACAAGTAATCTGGAAGTTTAGCATTAATTAACATTGTTCTTGCAGCTTCCACTAACGTATGGTTTCGTCTTTCAACAGCTCAGTTTTGTTCCGGTGTTCGCGCAATTGATGTTTGATGCTCAATTCCCACTTTCTCATAAAATGCACGAAGAGTTTGATTCAAAAATTCAGTTCCTTTGTCTGTTCTGATTTGTCGTACTGTATTCCGGAGCTGAACTTGAATTTTCATGAGAAAGGTGATGATCATCTGTGGAGCTTGATCTTTACTTCGAAGAAAATAAACCCAAGTCCATCTTGAGTAGTCATCTACAATTACCAAAATGTACCTTTTGCCATTAATCGTCTGCACGCGCATCAGGCCACACAAATCCATGTGAAGAAGATGAAGCACATGCTGGGAGCTGTGTTCCACCTTTGAAGGAAAGTGAGCACGAGTGCTTTTCCCTTGTTCACAAGCTGAGCATAGGTGATCTTTAGAATACCGAAATCTTGGGAGACCTTCAACAAGTTTTTACCGTGCAAGATTGGTTATGGTTTGAAAGTTTAAGTGTGAGAGACGATAGTGCCATAGCCAAGATTTTGTAGATGTAGCTATAGAAAGTAGACAGATGGGAGAAGAAGCAATCATGTCTTGCATTGAGATTGTGTAGGGACTTGATGTGCGTTGACCAGACATAAGATCATTTCCTTGTAGATCACGAATGAAACAAGTTTTCTCCCTAAAAGCAACTTCCAAATCTCCATCACAAAATCGATTGACTGAAAAGAGATTGTGACCGAGATCTTCCACATAATAAACTCTGCTAATTTCGATGTTACCATTGATGTAATCTTCGTATCCCATAATAGCTGCGAAGTGATCATTCCCGAATCTGACAGTGCCAATGAACTTTGAAATAAAGTTTGATAACAATTTGAGATTGCCTGTCATGTGCCGGGAACATCCGCTATCAACAACCCAGAGGATGATCTGTATCACATGCATTACACACAGACGACACTAATGGAATAAAAGTAGATGTGGAACCCGAAGAGTTAGAGGGTTCCGATGCAGATATAGATGAAGCACACATGTTCATGATTTTAGGTATCCATGTAAAGCCAAGTGTATTATGTAACCATTTCTGCCATCTCCAACTAGTCTTAGCTTTGGTCTTAGTGAATGCACTAGGTGATAAGTTGTAACCACCCGCACTTTTCCAGATATTTGTTTTTTTCGAGAAAGTTCGTCTGTTTTCATCTACGAACGTTCCTGAGCTCATTTGACGTGAAGACGAGAAAGTTATCTCGTGAAACGTAAAAACTTAGACACAACGCGTACCGGCACAATTGTAACTTCGTTAAAACATTCAAATTGATCATTACTTCTATTTGCGAGAAAGTGGTCGAGTAAATACTCATTTTTATTAGAAAATGATTTCGTGAACAAAGGCGCAAGTTTCGTAATTTTTCGAGTCCGTTTGCTAGTCCAAATAAGTTCCAAACCCTAAAGTTATGAAAGATTGAGAAAAATTACACAAATGGCCACTGTGCATAAATTACTCCGCGCCCCCTTGAATTTTTAGAATTCGCATGTATGGCCCTTGTGCTATATAAAAGAGAAAAACTCATATTAGAGTTTTATTCTTTTTCTGCAAACCCTAAAAGTGCCCTCCCACCTCTGCCAACACAAGCAGCCGCCACCCATCTGGCCGCCACTGCTGCGCCGACCACCAACTTCAGCCATCTCCACCAATACCGCCGCCACCTATCTTCTCTATCTCCCTCGTTTTATTTTTTTTGGAAGTTGTACGAGTAGATTGGAGACGGGTTTTATTCAGATCGGGTCACGCATAGATATGAGTTGTGGGTTGTTATCATCACCTCGTCCCTCTTTTCTCTCTTGCTTGTTCGTATGGTTGCTTCGTGGTTATGTCGAAACAAGAGTATGGGTTTTGAGAAGATTTCTTGGGTGTCCGTTCCTCTCACCACCATCATCTCGCCTCTCTTTTTCTTTTCTTTCTCTCTCGATTAAATGGTAAGTTGAGTTCATATAGCCCGTTCGTTCTTTTGAATTAATCCAGTTGCAAAGCATATGTTGACGTTTTCGTGGATTTAAAAATTGGAATAAAATGTTTTGAGTTATAAGAGGTTCGTGTGATAAAATCTTTTAATGGTGTTTGTGTTGTTTTTGGATTCGGGTCATGTTAAACCCGACCAGGGTTGTCGAGTTTTGGAACAGTGATTCATTCAGTTTGAGTCCGTTGTGTAATGAGATCCTTGCTTATAATTTTGTCTACCTTATATTGATGTGCATCTTGAGAACCGTGTCTTATTCTTGGCTTCTCCGTGTTATTAAGCTTGTTGAGTTGTGTTAATAAGCTAGTTGGCTTATTCTTGTGATTGACTTGCTAGTTAGCAAGTTCTTTAGTTTATTTGACTCGCGACTCAATTCACTAAGGGATGTTTATTTCCTGCTTGTTTCCTAGCTCTCTTGGAAATTATATTTTGAGTATTAAGTTTGTGTTGTTCAGAAATCTATTTAAGTTTGAGTGGTCATGTCTTTGGTCTCGGTTCAATCGCGACAGAAATAAATAAGGGTGTGTTAAAATTGTGAAATGTATAAATATGATACTAATGTGCTTTATTCGTTTTGACTTTTACACTCAATGGTACGTTTCGGATACGAATTTGGGTTTGGACACTTTGGATGTTGTTAATAAATTATAGACCGGACTAACAATTAAGAAACTATAAAAAGGGTTATTTATAGTTAAGGGATTGATTGCAACACTTGAAGCTATGATTTATTGGACTCATTCACGAGCATTATGACATTATGATATTGTTGGACAAGGATTGGACGTATTGGATTTACGGTATTAGTTATTTGGACATTATGGACCCTTTGGTACACGCGACGGAAAGGTATGTTAGACTCATAAGAGTATAACATACCTGGACCCGAACTTTACAAAATGGTCGATAAATCTAAACAACTAATATATACGCGAATAATATGTTCAATTGTATATTTTAAATTGTAACACTTTGACGAATTGAGAAACTTAACGATAAATTTTATATTATTTAAGAGTCATTATGACTTGGAAATGTCTTATAAATGGGCTCCTTATGCCAAAATTTTGTAAAATCTTTTATCAACTTAAATCATTGATGATTTCTTTAATATCCTGAAAACTTTTCAAAACTTATACGTTTTGACGAAATATCAACTATTTGGAATTATGGGTAAACACCGAAACTTACCAATCAACTTACTTGCTTGTCATAGTTATCAGCCGTTATCTCCTCAACATCTTTCTTATCGCTTTCTACTCGAGTTGAGTCTTGGTCAATATTACTTGACTATTCCTTATAATGTATTGGGATATACATTATGCTTTGGCGTGAGTTATAACCTTTGGTGTGAGTTACATTTTGGTATACTTTTGGCGTGAGTTGTATGTCGAGTCTTGATTTTTTATCGCCACACGAAACGTTAAAACTAAACCTTTTGGGACATTGATAATGGATTTTGAAATCTTTGATGCGAGTATTCCACGAAAACTAAGACACGTTGTCTTTCGGATATTATATTATTTTACTCTTTGAGACGTATTTTGAGATAATACGTATACTATTAGGTCGCGACGATGTAGTACCGTTGTACTTGTACTCTTTGGATATCGATGTGCATTTCTTCGCGATTTGGTTGTGCTTGTTCCTAGATGCCAGTCTTGTTAGTTGTGATTCTTGCGTTGCTCGTATCAAGGTGAGTTCATGGCCCCTACTTTTACTTGCTTTTAAATAGTTTTGGGGGAGAATACATGCTCGTTTTTATTAAATGCAAATGCTTGATTTCTTTGAATAAATGATTGTTACTTGGTTTGACGAAGATGCGTGATTTGGTTTAAATATGTTTTTATGTGGACACAAGTGCTTGAAAACTATTTTGGATTGGACCTGAAAATGTTTTTGTGAGCTATTACGTGCTAGGTTAAGGTTAGAAACCCAAACGTTGTTATGAATTGTTACATCCTGGCTCAGGATGGTGCGAATATTATGGATAGATCTATTGGGAATGGCTACCCCGTCCGACCAACATGGCTCATGTGGGGGACGTATAACATGTCGTTTGTTAGTGTGTTTAGAGATAGTCACGGCTCGTGCTATCTAGTGATGGTTTCATGACTTAGCCTGCGTAATAGTTAAGCTTGCGTGACACTATATTCGTTGTAGTGTTTGATTTCTATATGGTCCAAGTGGTTTTTTATGAACTATTTTGCGGATAAATGTTTTGATACTATGAATTAGGCAGGGTATGCCTTGATTAAATTTGACTTGTTTATGAGAAATGATTTGCACTTGAAAACCTTGTGGTCCACTTTTCTATTCTTTTGCTTAAAGGTAAACCTTGTTTTCGCGACATTGTGGGCGCCACAATGATCGAAAGGATCTTTTGAACTTGCAATACTTTTATGAAAACCTATGAACTCACCAACCTCGTGTTGACACTTTTAGCATGTATTCTCAGGTATTGAGGCGATTGTTTACTTATGGAGGCGCTTGGGCAATGGCATGGCATGGTCATAGACGACTCTGATTTTTGCATTTGGGGACCGCTTATTTACTATGGGCTTATTTTCGCATTAAATTTTATTGTAAACATTGATTTTATTAAATAAATGATTTTTCTTAAGAAAAACCTTTTACTCTATGCTTGTGTTGTGATACCGATTAGTAGCACCCAAAACTTGTATGCTTCCGCTAAAACCCGATTTTGAGGGTGTTACATAAGTTCTTCCTAGGAGGTGAAGTGGGTTCTAAGGGCACATCAATGATTAAAGCATGAGCACTAGAAGGTGGTTTACCTAGCACAGACTTAGAAGCAGTAGTGGGCCTAAAGGTATTCCATTTTCTATTGTTCCGCTTACGAGATAAGATAGTCTTAGCAACATATTTGTCATGATAACAAGAAAACATACTTTTAAGACAACCAACACAAGAAGCTTCAAACTTAAGACGCAACATCTAAAGTGGGTACAACTTGAGATTTATTCAAAGTCCTAAGGTTTTCTTCTACTTCAGCATTCTTTATTGTTCTTTTCTTACGTCGCAACTTCCTATTCTTCCTTGTATTGCTCCTAGGCTGTGAAGTGCAGGCATTGGGTAAAGAGGAAACCATTCCTATTTTAGTAGAGGGAAGCATATTAGATTGTTATGGTTTGTCATTTGATATTCTAGAGTCATTTCACCAACTCTGTCTTTAGATCATGGATTTTGTGTAACAAATCTAGATTTTCAGAACGAGTGAGTCCGTCTCATCGTAAAACATCTTTGGTATATGCCAGATGATTATCAACATCTTTTGACGCTTGAGCACGAGTCTTTTTGAGTAAATCAAGTATGACACTATATTCCTTTTTCACTTTTGAAATTTCTTGTTATTATTTTGAAATTTGACACTTCAAAGACACATTTTGATCATCCAGTTGCTCAAGTTTTGGACTAAGAGTTTTGGTATGCAAATGGTTGATTTTGTTTTGCAAAGCGAGTTCACGATTGTGACAATCTTTTTGGCACCATTGAAGACGACGTTTTGCATTTGAAAGTTCGTTTAACAATCGTTCATTTTCATCTTTTAAAGACTTGATTTGTGACACAGTATCAGTATTCTTAACATTTTCAACAGAATCAACAGAATCAGCAGTGATGAAATCAAATGCATATGCAACAGAATGTAATAACACAACATTATGGATATCAGCAGAGATAACATCTTCCAAGAGTCGATCAACATCATTTCGTAACATTTTCTTTTTACGTTTTGTATTTGAAATCGATGTTTCTGTTTGTTCGAAAAATCTTTTAATAAGTCCAAGCTCCTTGTGAAAATCCCTTTCCCAATATATAGCACAGTTTTTCAAATTTCGGATATGAGGTAAAATTCTTTTCTGAAGAATATCTCTTTGTGCACGCGCAAGAGGCGATTGAAAATGTTTAACTTTTATTTCATAATGAAATTCAATTTCACGTTCCAAAAGTTTGATGTCCGAAATGAATGTTTCAAAATATTTTATAACCTTACATTGTTCGGCTAATGGTTTTATTTCACAAAGTGAAGGTAAAGGACCATTAATTTGTACAGTATTGGAAAGGGGACCCTCAGAAGTAGGTGTGATAACCCAAGGTGTGTTAGAAAAATCTTGTTGTGTGACAAAAGTAACGGCTTTTGAATAGTTAAATGGTTTGTTATAAACAACATTTTCCATTTTTGACCGACTCTCGTCATCTGCATCAAATTCCTCTTGACGATTATATTCAACAACACTCATAATGGAATCATCAATTCTATGTTCTGCACTGTAAACTTCAGGAGTTGGTTTGAATGCTCTATTAGAAAACTTTGGTTTGTAATCAGCAAGATTCGGTCCATATCCATTTGGATTTGGTTTAAAAGTAAACTTTTGAATGGTTGTGATTGACTCACCATGTTTATAAACAACATTTCGAAACTCTTTGATTTTGTTTTGTAAGTCGACAATTTCCTCAAGATAGTCATCTATTCGTTTTGTTGAATGCTTTTTGTATTCAGAGAACTGTTTTTGACAAGTTAACAACTCAGACTTGGCTTTTTGAGTTTCCAAGGTGAGAGCGTTAAGTTGTTGTTTATGATCATATTTCAGTTGTTCTATTTGAGACAACAAAGCATTCTTTGATGCGACTAGATCACGTATCTGTTTTTCTAATGATTTTTCGTTTTGGTAAGATTTAGCAAAAGCGACTTCAAAACCTTTTTCACGTTTTTCTTGAATTTGAAAAACTTTGAGTTGATTTTTTAAGCATTCAATGTCCCTAGTTAATAGTGCATTTTTATTTTTTAGTTGCTGATTGAGTTTACAACATTGTTCCATTCGGGATTGTTGGTCCTTAAGTAAGAGCTCAATATCTGGATTAGGCAAAGGTTCAGCGTGTTCAACGTGAGTCTCCACATGATCATTATTCAGATCCTCAAGTATAACTACGGAGTCAACTTGATTATCAATGGTAACCCTAAGGTCATCTTGATCGTCAAATGTAACTACTGGATCCATTTGAGTATCATCAGAATGAGATGTAGACGGATCATCTTGAACATTCTGTGCCTCGTCGGATGCAGATGTTGGCTGAGATATAAGATCAGTGATTAATATGGTTTAATCCGGTACCTGAGACAAGCCGTGAGTGTCACACACTGGGCCTGTGTCACACATGTGGAGTTCGTGCATGTGTGCCATCAACATAACTGCTGCATTAGCCTGCAAGTCCTCCATATCATCATCTGAGTCTGCGTGTTAGCCTTAATAGTTTTTATTAGAAGTGATGGTCATTCACATTTAGGAACTTTATATTGTGTGTTAGATATCGTGATAGAATAGTCAATGGGCTCGTGGATTGGACTAAGCTAAATGGGTATTAGTTTAGTTAAGCTTGCCTTATATCCAATCCAACCCATGTCCAAGCCCACGAAAGCCCATAGAAAGCCTTTTAGGGCATCATGTATTCCAACTATAAATACCCCTCAAATGGTCATTTGAGGGGTGTGCTTGAGTGTGTGTGTGTGTGTCTTTTCTTTGGTATATACAACATATTGTGTTCATCTTTATCTCACAACATACACAGTTATAACATCAAGTCACCACCCTTCTTAATCTTTCTTCTTTACGCATAAGTGTGTTTGGTTTACGTGTTCATCTTGTGATAAGGTGTGTTACGCGTAAGGTTGATGTAAAAGTGAGGTCCTACAATTGGTATCAATCGCCTAACAATGGTTTAGGAGTGGTTGGTTGAAGTTTTTTTTTTTGTTGTTTGTGTTCTTACGCGTAAGCTCTCGGTATCAAAAGTGGTTACGCTTAAAACTTTATTTTTCGCACTAAAATCTTCAAGATTCTTGTGGTTTGAGGTTTATTTAGTGTTAAAGAGTCTAGTTTTGCAAAAAAGTTTGAAGCTTTACGTGTTTTACATCAGTTTTAAACTCGTGTTTATTGAGGTGTACGTTTCTACGCATAAGCTTTCTAAGCACTTTGGGTGAAAAAGGTCAAAAGTTTTGTGCTATTTAAGTGTTTTTAAGACTGTTTGTGCAAGAGAAATTGTTTGAATCGTTGGAAATTTTTTACGCGTAAGTCAAAACCCTAGTTTTAAGCGTAAGAAAAGTCAAAACCCTATTTCTACGCGTAAGTTTCTACGCATAACTTTTTGGTGAAGAATCTTCGTGCAAAAACGGTGACTCAGTGCTTCCCTCACTTGGATAAGTGTGTGGAACACTTCGACTTTCGGATATCTTTTACGCTGTGACAGTGTAAAGGATTTTTGGTTTTAAACCAACTCTTACGCATAAGCAGAAAGCTTATGAGTAAGCACTCTACGCATAAGTTAACTCTTACGCGTAAGGTTCTCTACTTCTACGCTTAACGTTTACGCATAAGACTTACGTTTAACCTAAGGTTTACGCATAAGGAATCCTACGCCTAAGATTCTTACGCCTAAGCTCTTTACGCATAAGGACTCCTACGCATAAGCTTCCTACGCATAAGCAATCCTACGCATAAGCATTTTCTACGCTTAAGAACTGGTTTACGAGTAAGATTTTGAGCAAAACTTCAAACGGCTATAACTTTTGAACCGTAACTCCGTTTTCAGCGATCTACCCATCAAAACGACCGTGAGAACGAGGAGAATAGACCGCCGAATAAACTAAAGTAAAGTTTATTCGAGTCAACCTTCAAGTCCTAAAAATGCTCCGAACAGAAGTTATTGAGGTTTTTAAGTTTTTAGAGCAAATTTTCACTACAACAACCGAGCTTAATCTTCATCCAACACAACTCCTTTATCGTTGACTCGATCCTACATCAACTTTATCATATCATACCTTCATCAATGACAACTCAACAAGACATTCATGCAGCCGGTGCCCAAAACCGTCCTCCTATGTTGGAAAAAGGTGGTTATCTTCAATGGACAAGTCGAATGCTTCGCTACATCAAGACAAAACCTAATGGAAAATTGATGATCAAATCCATTCAGGATGGACCCTATATACCTCGACAAGTCCAAGACCCTGGAAATGCTGATGCAACACCTCCCGTCCCACCATTTTTTCGTCTTCAAAAAAATCGGAATACTCTGAAGAGGATCAAAAGCAAGTCGAAGCAGATGACATGGCAATTCATATTGTCCAACTGGGTTTACCAAGAGACATCTTTTCTGCTGTAGACAGTTGTGAAACTACTTTCGATATGTGGGAACATGTTAGACGGCTTTGTCATGGAACTGAAATTGGTCAACAAGATACGGAGAACAAGCTGCTAACTGCTTCGGAGAAGTTTACATCTACTCCAGGAGAATCCATTGAATCCTACTATGGAAGGTTCTGCACTTTAATGAATGAGCTGATCAGAAACAAGTTGACACCCAGAACTATCGTGAGCAACATCAAGTTCTTGAACAATCTACCAGAAGAATGGGACGATATGTCACTATTGTCAACCAAACAAAAGACTTACATCAAGTGAACTTTGATCAACTCAACAATTTTCTGAAACAGAACCAAAATGAAGTGAATGAAGTCAGGCAAGAAAGATTAGCAAAGAATCATGATTATTGGCACTCATTGCAAAGACTCAAACTTCAGTGAATACACAACAATAAGCTTCATCATCTTCCACTAACAACAACTTGCAGCAATACATCCCTCAACAACAAAACTATCCACCTGAACAACAACATTACCAGGAACAAGGAATCACTGATCTTGAAATGGAACTAGAAGAAGCTTTGTCTCAAGTAGTTTCTTTATTGGGTAAAGCATTCAGAGGTCGCTATTCCACACCAACTAACAACAACCAAAGGATTTCATCAAACACTCGCAACAGGAAAATTGCACAACCGAGTGTGAATATGGGTCATCAAGGACAAATGGTTGGAGTTATTGGGAATCAACAGGGATATGCTACTAGAATTCGCATGGGTAATCAGGCGGTTCCAAATCAGGGTAATCAGATGGGTCAGAATGTTGGGAATAGAGCAGTGGGTAATCAGAATGGGAATGTTGCAGCTCCAGTCATTGGGAATTATGGAAATGTGAATCAGGGTAATCAAGTTAAGTGTTATAACTGTCAAGGATTGGGTCACATGGCACTGAATTGTCCTACGAAGCCGAAAAAGAAGGATCTTGCGTATCTTCAGAAAGCTATTATGTTGGTACAAAAGGAACAATCTGGACTTCAATTGAGTGCTGAGGAAAATGACTTCATGGCTATTATGGATGATTTGGAAGACCTCGAGGAACTCAATGCAAACTGCATCTTCATGGCAAATCTTCAGGAGACTAAGTACGACACTGATTCTGACGCACCTCCTGTCTATGACGCCAACGCAGTATCTGAGGTACCAATCACTGGTCCATGCTATAACAATGTCATATTTGATGTGTTTACTCATGACGAACAGCATTTTGTGACATCAGCACCTACTTATGATACATACCTGGATAATCCGAGTTGTAGCAATACTAACTCTGAGACTCCAGATGTGGATCCTAGTGGAGACTGTGTGCCACAAAATACTAAGACTGATGAGGAAACACCTGCTTATTTTGAATCATTAATCAATAACTGTGGCATTGAAATTGAGAAAGTTAAAATGGTCAATCGCGAAGTTAAGGCCGCGAATGCTAAATTGACCGCTAAGCCTGAGAGTTACAAGGAGAACGCAAAAGCCTTTGAATTTCAGAAAAACAAAGAATCAGAATTAGAAATTGGTTATCGAAATTTGGTTTCTAAAGAACAACTTTTGCAAATCAAGTATAACACACTTGATGTGAATTTGAACTTGAAAATTAAATCTTTAAACAAGGAAATTTCTGATTTAAATAACCAACTTTCTAAACAAAAAGAAATGTTTTCTAATCTTGAAAAAGAGAAGAAGCAGTTGATTACTGATTTTTCAAAACGAGAAGATTCTCTTCTTGATGAAATTCTTGATAAAAATTAAAAAATCCAAAGTTTGGAAAATTTGCTTCTTAAAACGGGTCATTATGCTCAAACAATCAAGATGCTTTCTAATCAAGTAAATCCGCGTTTTCATACTAATAATAGAATGGCACTTGGTAAGGACCCTTCTTCGTTCCTCAAGAAAGCTCAGAAACCTCAGAATGTGTTAAACAATGGCAATGTTTTACATGAACCCTTTATTGTTCGTGATTCTCTTGAAACGTTAGAACTATCTGAGGAGAGTAGATCAAAAATGAAACAAAAGAATTCGGAAATCAAACCTATTGATTATAACAAATGGAACAAAATTAACGGAATTACTTTTGTTAATCAAAAAGAAAAGTCAAAGTTTTCCATCACACCAAGTGTTTCAAACAAAGAGTCAACACCTGTTTCAAAATCTGTTTCAAAACCAGTGGTTGTCTCAAATTCTCTTTCGAACATTGAACAAATGTCATCAAACAATCCTTTTAACACAAGTGATGCGGGAAGTATTTTAGAAAATGTGAAAACTAGAATTGTGGATCTTCAAGACACTGTTAAAACTAAAACCATTATTACCCCTAACAACTGGTTCTCTAGTTTCGACATCGAACAAAGAAAGTTTTTTGAAACTCAAATTGCCCCTCAGCTGAATGCCATCAGTGCAAGGGTAATTCATTTTGAACAAGCATTTTTGAAAGAAACAGTTGACTTTGTCAAGGACCATAAATCTCTGGTAAAGCAAGCTAATGAAAGTGTTGAACACATCAAAGTTTTGGAAAATTTAAATGATTCTCTCTTCGAAGATGTTCTGACTACCGATATTATGTCCATTATTTTACAAACATATTTTGTTGAAGATCATGAAAGACTCCAGTCTGAGACCTCCAAAATTGTTTCAAAATATGAAAAAGCACTTGAGAAACTTGAAAAAGAAAATGTCTCATATTTTAAACAACTTGATCGAAAAACTAAGGAATGCAAATATGAAAAATTGTCGTATGAGCGTGCCTACAATGACATGAAAGCGAAAAATGATCTTTTGAGGGCTCAGCTGGAATGTCAAAAAGGAAAGACAGTGGATACTAAGATTTCAAAACCATTGACTGAGGAGAAAGCAAATGTTCCCAAACCGGTTTTAAAACCAAAAATGTCTGTTTCAATGCCTCCTCCAAAAGTCAATGAGAAAAATGATTTATCAAAATCAGTCACTCCACCTGCCTTGCCTAAACAATATGTTGATAAAGTAAAAGCGGTTATCGAGAAGCCCTCAGTTTTAGCTCCTGGCCTTTTTAAGATGAGTACCACTAATGTGTCTGCCTCCACATCTAAAACATATGGAACAAACGACATAAGTTTAGAAAAGCACTCTAAAGAGACTAGGAACACCGAAACCACTTCTCTAGATAATATTGTGAATCCTAATGAGTGTGCCTTACCTTCTACAGGACTAGGAAGCACCTCTAGGAGCATCAGACTAAAGCCTAAGAGCAACACAAGGAACAATAGAGTCTCACTTGCCTCTAAGAGTAGTCGCTTGAATAAAGAGAAGAAAGTAGAAGAACACCCTAGGAGTTTACCGCTTTGTAATAAGAAAGACATTTCATCTGAATGTAATGAACCTATGAAATCTGCTAAGTTTAATGAATATGTTGAACCTGTTTGTTTAACTTGCAAGAAATCTTTAACTAATGTTCATGGGATTGTTAAGCCTGTTAAGAAGAATGTTCCCAAAAGAACTTATGCTAAACGAATAGGAAGACTAGTTGCTAGAATTAGGCTTTACACTACTGATAGGGAGCATAATGTTTACTTTAGGGATGACATTTGGAAACCCACGGGTAGAACTTTCACACTCTAGAATGGTAGAATGAGTGATGCACCTGTCTTACCAATAGATAACTTCTATGAGTGTGATCATGATTTTACCTCTAACCCAAAGGAACCAAAATCAAAACGGTTTCCAAAATCTTCTTCTTCTGTTATTGGCAGGTTATCGAAATATGTCTTTGGATCATGAACTCGGGTTGCTCCAAGCACATGACCAGGAATTTGAAGCTGTTGATCAATTTCTTCTGGCAATTCATGGGAACCGTAAGTTTCGAAAATGATCATGTAGCAGCTATCATGGGTTATGGAGATCTACCTTTTGGAAATTATTTGATCACTCGGGTTTACTATGTCCAAGGGTTGGGACACAATTTGTTCTCAGTCGGGCAGTTCTGTGATGCAGATTTAGAGGTTGCTTTTAGGAGAAATGCTTGCTTCGTTAGAAACTTGGATGGCACTGATCTCATAACTGGGAATCGTGATACAAACTTGTATGCTATCGACATCAATCAAATGGCCTCTTCATCACCAATATGTCTTATGACACGAGCATCTGGAACACAGTCCTGGTTGTGGCATAGAAGGTTATCCCATCTCAATTTTGACACCATCAACAATCTTGCCAAAGACAACATCGTCAACGGACTTCCAAAATTCAAATACACCAAGGATCACTTATGTCCATCATGCGAACAAGGAAAAAGCAAAAGAGCATCATATAAACCCAAAACCGTACCTAGTTCGGAAGCAAAGTTGCATATGTTGCACATGGACTTATGTGGCCCAATGAGAGTTGAAAGCATTAATGGGAAAAAGTATATTCTTGTTATCGTTGATGACTATTCAAGATATACATGGGTTAAGTTTCTGAGATCAAAAGACGAAGCACCAGGCATTATCATCACCTTCCTGAACCGTATTCAAGTACTTCTTCAAGCTCCAGTAAGAGTTGTAAGAACAGACAACGGCACAGAATTCATAAATCAAGAGTTAAGAGCTTATTTTGAAGATGTTGGAATAACTCATCAGACATCAGTTGTTAGAACTCCACAGCAGAATGGGGTAGTTGAAAGAATAAATTGTACTCTTGTGGAAGCTGCTCGCACAATGCTAATTTATTCTAGTGCACCGTTATTTCTATGGGCTGATGTTGTTGCCACTACTTGTTTCACTCAGAACCAATGCCTAATCCATCCAAGATTCAATAAAACCCCATATGAGATAGTAAACAACAGAAAACCTGATATCTCTTACTTTCACGTGTTTGGCGCTTTGTGCTATCCGATGAACGACAGAGAAGATCTAGGTAAATTGAAAGCTCGAGGGCATTCAGGGTGTATATCAGAAGAACTAGGAGGATCATGGAGACAATGAATGTGAAATTTGATGAAGTTTCACATATGGCTTCTGAGAGACTCGCTCTAGAACCAGCACTAAACCAGCATACTTCTGGACACATCAGTTCAGGACTCGTACCTCAAAGAGCTCAATCAACTTTGTTTGAAAATCCTAAAGAACAAGAATGGGAGAATTTCTTCGAGTTAATGTTCGATGAATACTATGGTGGAACTTCGACAAATGCATCAAACCATCATTCCGCTGCACCCGCTCAAAATCATCCTCCATCACCAACATAAGATGCATCTACAACGGTCGAAACCAATGCACCAACTCCATCTACATCATCTACATCTACTACAATTATTGCACCCGTTCTACCAGCAGTTGATGAGAAAAACCTAAACCAAAACGATGCAACGTTAGATGAAGACTTATTTGAAAACCCGTTTGCTACGGAATCAGCTGAATCATCTTCAAGCTTACGAGAACCATCTAACTCGCATACATTTAACCAACGGTATCCTTCTAATCTGAAGTGGACAAAAGACCACCCAATTGAACAAGTTATTGGTGAACCCTCAAGGCCAATTCAGACGAGACGCCAACTTGCCACCGATTACGACTTATGCATTTACCTTTGCTCAATTAGCAATATCGAGCCAAAGAACATTCGTGAGGCAATGGCAGAACCCGCATGGATAGAAGCGATGCAGGAGGAACTTCTCCAATACCGTCTACATGACTCTTGGGATATGGTTCCAAGACCAATTGACATTCGCGTCATTGATCTCAAATGGTTATGGAAGAACAAAAGGGATGAAGAGATGACTGTAATTCGCAATAAAGCTCGTCTTGTGGCCAAAGGATACAGACAAGAGGAAGGGATAGACTTTGAAGAGTCATTCGCGCCGGTAGCTAGACTTGAAGCAGCCAGGATATTCTTAGCCTATGCAGCTCACAAAAACATCAAGGTTTATCAAATGGACATTAAGACCGCGTTCTTGAATGGAACTCTGAAAGAAGAAGTGTACGTGAGTCAGCCAGAAGGCTTCATCGACTTGGAACATCCAGACTACGTCTACAAACTCAAAAAGGCAATCTATGGTTTAAAACAAGCTCCGAGAGCGTGGTATGACGAACTGTCCTCTTTCCTTATCCAAAACAATTTCACCAAAGGAACAGTTGATCCTACCTTGTTTACACAAAAATGCAAAAACGACATTTTGATTGTTCAGATTTACGTGGACGACATCATCTTTTGGTCCACTAATCCGAATCTTTCAAAACATTTTGAAAATCTCATGAAAAGCAAATTTGAAATGTCCATGATAGGGGAACTAAAATTCTTTCTTGGTTTACAAATACATCAGTCCCCTCGTGGAATTTTTATAAATCAAGCTAAATACACAACTGAGATTTTGAAAAATCATGGTATGGATAATTGTGATTTGGTCGGAACACCAATGGTAACTTCACCAAAAATTGGAGCCGATTTATTTGGGAAACCTATTGATCCGAAGAAATATCGGAGCATGATTGGTTCTCTCATGTACCTCACTGCTAGTCGACAAGATATTCATTTTGCTGTTTGCTTATTAGCACGGTTTTAGGCAAAGCCTACCGACCTGCACCTCAAAGAGGTTAAACGGATCTTTCAGTACCTGAAGACATCCATTTACATGGGACTTTGGTATCCAAAGGAGTCCGGATTTGATCTAATTGCCTTTTCAGATGCGGACCACGCAGGTGATCAAGTTACAGCTAAAAGTACATCCGGAGGAGCACAATTTTTGGGTGAAAAGTTAGTCAGCTGGTCTTCAAAGAAACAAGATTGCACTGCACTTTCAACCGCTGAAGCTGACTATGTGTCTCTATCTGCGTGTTGTGCTCAAGTTCTATGGATGAGAACACAACTCACAGATTATGGCTTTACTTTCAAAACGCTTCGCTGTAAATATTTAAAAAAAAATACAAAATTTGAAAAACCAACAAAAGCAAAATATAAAAATATAAATTTTTTTCAAAAATACAAAAACAATAGAAAATCAAAAATCCAAAAATATTCTTCTCACGACATGTCTCTCGTATAATCGATATTCTGTACGTTTCTAGAAATGTCATTCAACAATGATACGGGCATGTACAGATGCTTGAGCGGGAGTTCTTTAATTGTTTTCTAAAACATGTCGTTTCTCAAAATTTCTTCATAAAGATGGATTTCCTATACATCAGTACGAAACCCGGACCGAAATGATGACTTTTGATTATTTTGTTTCAAATCAAAACTCGTGCTTTTTAATGAAAATCACAAGTGTACGCTTCAGTGCACTACATTTAAAAATGGTGAGAAATCATCATCATCTTGAGCACCTTTTCAAGATTGTTCAAAAAGATTTTTCAAAATCTTTCAAAATATTTTGTGCTCAAGATAACTCCCTTTAAAACCCTTTAATTGATTATGCTTTATTAAAGGGGGAGTATAAAACAAAATGTTCCAAATTCATGCTTAAATCATATCCGTTTGTCTCCCTAAAAGATTCTAAAAATGTTTTTTAATCCGTGGATATAAAAAATATCACGATTATGCTATTTTTGAGGGGGAGGAGACGTGATTAAAATGTGATCAAAATGTTTAATGATCGGTGTTTGAATCTCAAAATGAGCTCGACTCAGACGGAACCAATGAATTGACGGGAATCAATGTTAATAATGTACCGTCTCGAGAAACTTTCTATGACTTGACCAGGACGGGCAATAATTTCAAGCTAGTTCTCTAGTGATGTAAACGTGTCTCGAATCGGTCTAGTTCATTTAAAGTCGATCAATTCAAAAAGTGCGAACTCTACCCTCTATGTGCAGATTTCTGTCAAAACATATAAGCACATGTGAAGGGGGAGTGTTTCTGAAAATACAAAACTCACGGAGTGTTTCAAACATGTTTTCTATCATAAACACTCTGAGAGATTTTCAAGAAAAATTGTTTTATTGCAAAAATAGGACAGTCATGGAGTTATAAGTTGACTAAGAATAGGAAATTCATCCTATGATCCGCCAGAGCCGGAGGGATATACCCAAGGACACCACCAATAGTTAGTAATAGAAGTCCTTAGGTATGATTGAAAAAAGGAATAATGTGAGAAAGGAGAAAGAAGGGGTTGAAGAATCAAAAAGAAATGTAATGTAAAAGGGTGAAAAGAAATAGCCCTCCATAATCAACCTTAGGGCAGAAACCGGGTTCAATTCATATGCTACTGGTTGTCACTTAGTTGACACTGGTATTGAAGACAAAGACGTCATGGACCCAGTGACGCACTGCACTAAACCTTCTAGCCACTCAATTCCTCTTAAAAGGATTTGTTTCATTCTCACTGGGAACCCTACATAATCTATTGACTTTCTCTTAGAGATTGTTGGTATTGAAGAAGGAGACCCTCTCCCTAGTCGCCGCTCAGGAAAACCAAAATGCACTAATCGAGTCTAGAGCCACGAGATTCATCAAAAGATCTCATAGGAACACATGACATGACATCGCTTGTTGTTCATCAATAAGGACACAAGTGATATATTCTAGAGTCCTATGCAGATCTTAGCAATCTGCCAGAACATTTATGAGAAGTTTCACATCTGTGATCTTCAGTGATTGAATGGAAACTCCTGCCAGGGTCAACATCAAGCAGCCCTGACAGCAGGTCACTTCGGTAACTCCCCGTGGATTACGCTTAGTGTGTCTCAAACGGTCTACAGTCGTGGGGTGATGCTTCGGTGTACCTCAGCCATAAAAATGAGTATTTACTCGACCACTTTCTCGCAAATAGAAGTAATGATCAATTTGAATGTTTTAACGAAGTTACAATTGTGCCGGTACGCGTTGTGTCTAAGTTTTTACGTTTCACGAGATAACTTTCTCGTCTTCACGTCAAATGAGCTCAGGAACGTTCGTAGATGAAAACAGACGAACTTTCTCAAAAAAAACAAATATCTGGAAAAGTGCGGGTGGTTACAGACTTCCCTCCTTAACAGAATCGCGTCCTCGCGATTCAATTCGAGTTATCCGTTAGATTTGAAAAGAGATATAGATACTTTCTCAAGATTCCATTTTCACGTTCTTACGCGAATTCGAGATATTTCTTAGAGTTTCCACCTATCAGTAAAAATAGGAAAACGACTTTGCTCAAGTCATTTGACTTCAAGATTCACGATTTCGATAGGTTCCTCAACACAGCTTAGGCGTTCGTCGATATGGATATCTCCTAGCAAAGACAATAATCGTTTTCAATAGTGAGGCATTACCTCTGATTACGCACATGAAAGAGTCATGAATAACTAAGCTCCGACGGTAGCTCAAGGCTCTAAGCTGCCAGTCCAACTCTAGCAAGAGTCTTAAAAGGATTTGCACAACAAAGATTTGGCTTTCCACGTTTACTAAGCGCATCACACAATCCATGGTGAGATTTTAAGCATAGCTTCGCCTCCAATCATGGAGTCTCAAAGATTCATTTCATTCATCCATCGTAGCTCTTCTAATGATCGTGAGCAGTTTGCATTCCGCTTTTGATTTAAACAATCTCTCGACAGATTCATGAACAGTTTCAGGATAGCAAGTTGGGTATTTCCCACTTAAATCCGATGAATTGTTGAGCAAAAATTTTCAACCATGAAGTACCTCGTACAACGTGGCTATGGTTATATGAGATTTCGACCAATGGGAGGTGTCTATCCCAACCAGTATCGAAATCGATCACGCAGACACACAACATATTCTTTAACGTTTAGATGGTCCTTTCACTCCAGCCAATAGTCCATGAATGATACCCAGTACTCATACCACAACTTGTTCTCATGGCTCTTGGAGTGATGACCAGAAATTTGATGTGAAACGATTATTAGATTAGAGGTGATAGAAATCGGCACTCCAGAATGTAATACAGTCTCCTACACGTGTGAGTGAGCAAAGTTGTCCATTGTGTCCGTTTCTTTGATTAGTAGGAACTGAGTAGGTTTGGTGACACGACCAACAATTACCCAGATAGAGGTGCGGAATTCTTTCGAGGTTTAGTTGATAATAAAGTGGTAAGGCGGCAAATCGATTTCATAAATAATCGTGAAACGACTAGTGAAATAGCTTGGAGGATAACAAGGAAACAATCCTTCGAGTAAGGATAACGACAGGGTCAAAGTTTTCGACAGTAGTAAAGCATTTCGTAGAAAGACCGCAAAATGGTCAGTAGGGAAACCGAAGTAAGCTTGAGAGACAATAACGGTACGGCTTCATATCTCATAAGGAGGTAGCAAGAATAACAGATATTTCAAAAGAGCGGGCGAAGGATTAGACGTCAGCTCCAAGGATCGCGGCTCAAGTTACTCCTTAAAGTCTTAAGGTTTCTGTTGGGCCAACAGAATCTTCGTCAAAAAGAGAGTTAAGCAGATTCAAAGTACGACTCTAAAGGATAGCATTAATTACAACTAGCGATCAATAGATTGATTCCGTGGTGCACTTAATACTTAACGCAGAAAGATACAGCATTCAAATCCGACGTCATAATTTCAAAAAGAAATTTGACTACCAATCGATATCAAATCAAATTCTAAATACAATTGAACGACGATAGTTCCAAAAAGTTATGCTAAAAGCATACACATCGATAGAGCGCAGGGTGCAACATCAAGAGAACAGCATCAATGGAAAAATCATCGATCGAAGATAAGGCTTGTAGTAGAGGCGTCTACAACAAGATCAAAACAACACCACGAGAATAAGCGAATCCATTTTCACCATGGGAACCAAAATCGTAGAATCTAACAATCCAAATTCAACGTAGCCAATATCGATTCCAAATATTCCAAGAAGCCCGATGAGCTTATTACAACTTTACACAACCGAAATGCAAACTTGTGACCAATCGGGTCTAACCTGACCCGTTGCAAAACAAGGTCTTACAGTTCCAACGATTCCAAAAATAATCCGAAATCAAATAATGATTAGACGGCGACGAATAGCGATTCATAACAAAGGAAGGATATCGCGACAAACAAGAATTTGTGATGCCAGTGTGTTGTGTGTGAAGGAAAGCTTTTATAAAATTTCATGCTCGTATACACACACCAAAACTTTTCCATTTCCCGAAATCGAACCAAAAACCAACCAGACATAATTCTATTATAACTACTCCAATTATCGCAAAATTCACCTCTGAGTCGGACATAGGTGATCAGGCTATGTCCCACTGTCCCTGGTTGAATATAGGTGATCAGGCTATATTCACCCGAGGTTCAATGAATTTTGATATACTTGACTTAGTTACTCTAGCCTCATGTCTTTCACTTTCCAAAATCCATTTTCAAAAGATTAAAACCAGTATCCACACGCAAGGACGAGTGATGAGATTGTTCAGGGAAAGAGACGCAATGCTACAACAGATACGATGCGTAAACATAAGTATGTCGAAGATACTTATAGCATATAGCGAAAATAAATGGATATACTCATCCAATAGTAAGGCACACATCTCATCAAATACATTAGCAATTAAAGTCACAAGTGAGGCATCAGCTTGGCAGGCAGGCACGTGTCGGTCATAGGGTTAAATTTACATAAAAGTGGTTATAGTCTAGGTTTTGAAAATTTACCCAGATCTCTATAACCTATGCTATGATACCAATCTGTAACACCCTCAAAATCGGGTTTTAGCGGAAGCATACAAGTTTTGGGTGCTACTAATCGGTATCACAACACAAGCATAGAGTAAAAGGTTTTTCTTAAGAAAAATCATTTTTTTAATAAAATCAATGTTTACAATAAAATTTAATGCGAAAATAAGCCCATAGTAAATAAGCGGTCCCCAAATGCAAAAATCAGAGTCGTCTATGACCATGCCATGCCATTGCCCAAGCGCCTCCATAAGTAAACAATCGCCTCAATACCTGAGAATACATGCTAAAAGTGTCAACACGAGGTTGGTGAGTTCATAGGTTTTCATAAAAGTATTGCAAGTTCAAAAGATCCTTTCGATCATTGTGGCGCCCACAATGTCGCGAAAACAAGGTTTACCTTTAAGCAAAAGAATAGAAAAGTGGACCACAAGGTTTTCAAGTGCAAATCATTTCTCATAAACAAGTCAAATTTAATCAAGGCATACCCTGCCTAATTCATAGTATCAAAACATTTATCCGCAAAATAGTTCATAAAAAACCACTTGGACCATATAGAAATCAAACACTACAACGAATATAGTGTCACGCAAGCTTAACTATTACGCAGGCTAAGTCATGAAACCATCACTAGATAGCACGAGCCGTGACTATCTCTAAACACACTAACAAACGACATGTTATACGTCCCCCACATGAGCCATGTTGGTCGGACGGGGTAGCCATTCCCAATAGATCTATCCATAATATTCGCACCATCCTGAGCCAGGATGTAACAATTCATAACAACGTTTGGGTTTCTAACCTTAACCTAGCACGTAATAGCTCACAAAAACATTTTCAGGTCCAATCCAAAATAGTTTTCAAGCACTTGTGTCCACATAAAAACATATTTAAACCAAATCACGCATCTTCGTCAAACCAAGTAACAATCATTTATTCAAAGAAATCAAGCATTTGCATTTAATAAAAACGAGCATGTATTCTCCCCCAAAACTATTTAAAAGCAAGTAAAAGTAGGGGCCATGAACTCACCTTGATACGAGCAACGCAAGAATCACAACTAACAAGACTGGCATCTAGGAACAAGCACAACCAAATCGCGAAGAAATGCACATCGATATCCAATGCTTTCGGTGTACCTCAGCGACTCATCTGAACTGTAGGTGTATTTCGGTACATCGCGTTATCTCACTTGTGGGACTCCAGTTCAGGAACGGCCTTTGTGAGAATTAGAGACGTGTTTTCACACTATGCTGTTAACACCCTCAAAATTCAAACTTGTAAGTGCCGGAATCCGCTTATTACTAACCTGTTTTTATGTTTTCTTCTTATGGAAGCTCCGGATCGGATTGATCGTGCAGACTCTCCACATGTTCATACCAACAACACATGAAAGTTCTCATCAAAATCAAAGGCTACTCAAAGTTAAAGATGATTCTTCGTCTATGTCAAAGAATCTACAAAGTATAAAGACTCGAGAACTACATCATTGGTAACCAAAAGTCTAATAGAAGTGTGAGCATGGTGGAGAAAGCCGTGGAGACATCTAACCAACGAAGTTGACAACGGAAGTATACCACATTAATTGATCACAAAGCATGAAGGAACAATGAAACAAGACTATTCTATATCTACGCACAAAGTTCAAGCTCGAGAAAAGTAAAGACCAAATCAAGTGGAGCATCTTTTGAATGACCACCCCTTAGGGGGAGATTGTTAGCCTTAATAGTTTTTATTAGAAGTGATGGTCATTCACATTTAGGAACTTTATATCGTGTGTTAGATATCGTGATAGAATAGTCAACGGGCTCGTGGATTGGACTAAGCTAAATGGGTATTAGTTTAGTTAAGCTTGCCTTATATCCAATCCAACCCATGTCCAAGCCCACGAAAGCCCATAGAAAGCCTTTTAGGGCATCATGTATTCCAACTATAAATACCCCTCAAATGGTCATTTGAGGGGTGTGCTTGAGTGTGTGTATGTGTGTGTTTTCTTTGGAATATACAACATATTGTGTTCGTCTTTATCTCACAACATACACGGTTATAACATCAAGTCACCACCCTTCTTAATCTTTCTTCTTTACGCATAAGTGTGTTTGGTTTACGTGTTCATCTTGTGATAAGGTGTGTTACGCGTAAGGTTGATGTAAAAGTGAGGTCCTACACTGCGTCTGCCATAAAACTCTGTTCCTTGTTTGTGAGGGTTCCACCAGCTTCATCCTTGAGAGCCAAAACTAAAGCCTCTTTGTGATAAGCACTGCCTCTAGTCCTCGGTTTTGGGCATGCATTAGCCAGGTGACCCTTCTCATTACAGTTATAGCAATGAAGATCATTAATCCCATTCTGAGCATTACCCTGTTCAACCACTTGAGCCTTTTGTTGTTGTGGAGCACCCATGTTATTCCTTCCCATTGGATTAAACCCTTGACCACCGCCCATCTGACGAACATTTCCTCGATTCTGAACTTCAACACGTCCATTGTTAACAACAGCCTCATTCCTTGTGTTGGATGAGGTACGAATGCGATTGTTGGATTTGTTTGAGTATCGTCCGAAGGCTCTAGCAATCATGACAAACCCTTGCTGCAATGGATCGAAATCTTCTGTATCCTCATTAGCTTCACTGTAAAGTGCTTGATCATTGTTGTTGTTGTATGGAACCAATTGAGTTTCTTAAGATTGGTGCTGTGACGGATCATAAGGTGTTATCTTAGCAGATGGTTGAGCAGCGGGTTGTGGAGGATTTGTGAATACAGTTTGTAAGGTCGGGAATTGAGGATAATAAGCTTGAGCCCACAAAGCTAATTGTTGATTATCCGAAAGTGAAGGTGAGACCGGGAGTCCACGGATAACCCTTTCTTTGTCAACTTCTTTTTGGTGGGGCATCAAATAGTTGTACAACAATCCGTATGTAGCATGATGAAGATTCTTAGCTTGACGGATGAAAATGACATACTTTTCCCAATCAGGACCAAGACTACTCAGGAACTTAGTGTTGACTGCAATTCTTGGCATGATGATGTTGTATTTGTCCAAGTCATTCATGATGTCTGAGAAGCAATGATGATATGACTCTAATGTCTCTCCGGGTTCAATCATGAAGTGTTCATAAGCTAAGTAGATTTTGGATTCCATGTATTCTTGATTGAGTTCAGTGCCTTCCATGAGAAGATGAATATGTTCCCACATTGCTTTAGCAGTCTTTTGAGCATCAACACTTCGAAGGATCGGATTGGGTAATCCCAAAAGGATGTATTGCATTGCTAGTTCATAAGCTTCAAAATGTAGAAGTTCATCGGCAGTGAGGTCATTAAGACTTGCAATGTTGGTGACATCACCTCTTGGTGGATTGGCATTTGGATCTCCGGGTGTAACAACAGTAGGCATCTGAAATGGACCTTCCATGATAACCTTCTTCAAGAACTTTCCATGTGGCTTCTTTAGATCATAGAACCTAAAGAACCTTATCACCCATTGATCATAGTTTACGGGAGTGAGCATTGGAGGTAGATCAAGTGAACCAACTTCATGTATGGATTGTTGGCTACTTAGAGCTTCACACATCTTTCCAAACCACGATGGTTCCTTCATAGTATTCCTGGACGGATGTTGATTGTGAATGTTTGTGTAAGGTTGTACTTGAAGACTAGGGGGTGGTTGAATCATTTGTGGTTGAATTGCTTCTTGAGGAAATTGTTGTTGAAATTGTTGTTGTAGTTGTTGATAAAATTGTTGTTGTTGATTGAGTTGTTGTTGTTGTTGTTGATGATACACATGAGGGAAGTAGTTAGAGTATGGTGGTTGAGACATCTTGAAACTTGTGTTGTAAAATGGATCTTTGTAGTCGAGTGAAATTTTGTTGATGAAGAGTCCTTAAGCGTAGAAATCAAGCTTAGGCAAAGAAAACCTTAGGCGTAAAATCACCAATTTACGTGTAAAACAAAAGTTTAGTAGTAGAATGCTTAGGCGTAAGATTTGCTTATGTGTAAGACAAGGCTTAGGCGTAAGTAAATGCTTATGCGTAAAGAATTCTACGCTTATGTTATTGCTTAGGCGTAAAACTAGGGGTTCTGCCCAAAAATCCTTTACACTTTACCAGTGTAAAAGATCTGCAAAGTCGAAGTGTTTTCAGGCTTATCCAAGCAAGAAAACACTGAGTAAATCAAGAGAACTGAAGATCAAACCAAGGAAACCTTATGCGTAAGATTAGGGTTTTCTGATGCGTAAGATTTGTCAAAATCTTCCAAAACTTTGATTTCTGCCCAAAAGTGTTTCTAAACCTGATTTTTTTGATGATACATGATGGATCTAAACACACACCTTGTGTTATTGATATTTTGAGTTATATTACTAAGCACGCGGAATTTACTTAGTAATACTTAGAAGACGAATTATGTGATGTATTATAAATAAACACAGATTAAACACAAAGCTAAGCTCCAATATTATTAATGAATAATACGAGTGATCTTGCTTATCACTAGGGTTACACCTTGAAGCTTATGTGAGTATTTTCGTACTCTAAACAATGACCTAGGATCTCCTTTTATTGCACAAGGAGTCCTTTACAAGATAAGTATAAAGCTAACAATATAGAATAAACACACGATCTTTTCTATACTTATCAATACACGTTTACTTAACAATTATCTAATAGCAGTGGTAATATTTGTACTGGCAGTGGGAATGAGTTTCCACTGCTAGTGTAAACATCAGCAGTATTAACCACAAGACTATCAGTGGTAATAGATTATTCCCAACAATCCTCCCCTAAACTTATGATTTCTCTGCAAATCAATAAGTTTCTTCAATCTTCATTATCTGCAAGGATTTGGGGAATTCTTTCAAACACTTCACTTCTTCCTTAGATTCTGAATAGCTCTTGAACATTGATCTTGAAGCCTGTGTAACAATGCTCTGACTTTCTCACTATCTTCATGAACTCTTATAGTTGTACACAACATCACAGTGAGAGTTCCAGCTCTGAGTGGATATTCTTTCTCAGCAAGCATGAATGCATCTACTCCATTTGCTGTAGAAACATGGTGAACTTCACATGAATCATAGTAAAACCATTTAGTACCAGGACATGAACATGAGAATTTCCAGAAATCATCATTAACATCTGGATCATAGATCCTTCTAAGATTAACCCATAACTGCATCTCCTTCATATCTTTGAGATCTTCAGCATCAAATCTTTCTTGAACTAATTTCCATAATTTGTCAAGATCATCTCTGTCAAAAGCTTTGATGAGATCTTCAAACTGAATGAATGATGAAGTTTCACCACCTAGCCTTGTAAACTTCCATGTTAGAGCAATGTTGCTAGCAGTAAAAACTTCCCAGTCAATGATAGGATGTCTAACTTGCAGTGATTTTGGATAAAAATCTTCCTCTTCAATCACAATCATATCAGTCAATTGTTCTTCAGTGAACTTCTCAGTTGGAACTTCTTGTTCTTCAGCAAACTGTGTCTTCTTAACAGACTGAGAATCACTGTCTTTGGTCTTTCTCTTCAAATTAGGAAACCTTCTTGCTTCTTCTTCAGAGTTCATTGGAATGAAATCCTTATCTTGTCTTTGAATTCTGTAGTAGATACTCTCTACTTTATCATCAGACATTCCTTTGAATTGATGTCTTTTCCATCCACCAACATTGCAACAATAAGTCTTCATGTATACAATAACTTGTGCCTTAGTTGGTTGCCTTGGTTTCTTTTGACCCTTTCTGACTGAACTAATTACCTCTTGAAGTGCTTGATTATTCTTCATCTGAATAAAGTCCTTTAACTGAGTTGTTCTATGTTCTTCAGTTAAAGACTTATCAGCAACTAGGTCAATTGCTTTCTGATCACTGGATCATTTGCAATCAAGAACTCTATTTCTTCTTCAGTAGGTACATAGCTGAACTCTGGAGTCTTCTCTCTAAATATTGTAGGTTGGGTAGTGAAAAGTGGATCTTCCATTCTATCCAGCCTTTTAGCCTCCATAAAGCTTGCAATATCCAATTCTTCAAGCTTTTTCTTCTCAGCAAATTCTTCTTCATTAATCTTTCTTGCAACTTCAGCATCATGAGCAATCTGAATTTGTTCTTTTTTTGAAATCTTCCTTCTTGTTTGCTCCTTGCTTTGCATAACAGATTTACCTTTGTCTTGCTTCAGTTCATCAACTTCTTCACTTGCAGTGGCAATATTATGTCCAGCAGTGGGAATATTTGGCTTTGCAGTGGAAATTGGATCAGTGGTAAAATCATCAGTTGCAGTACTAAAAATGTCTTGATCTAGTTGCTCTTCTTGAGTATCAACTTCCTCTGCACCTTTACTAGAAACACCTTCATCTTCAAAATCAATTTTCCTCCCCTAAGTTCCAGCATCTGTTTTCCTCCCCTGTTTGGGAGAATTTCCCAAATCTTGATCAAAATCAGCTGAATCACCATCATTAGGTGAGGATGAAGATGAAATCACAAACTTTTCAGTTTTCTTTGTCTTTAACCCCTGCAACTCTTCCTTCAAGGTCTGAATCTCCTCCTTCAATGATGTAATATCCTTGGCATGCTGCTCCTTAAGTTGTGCCAAGTCTTGTTCCAGAGATTTAACCTGCTTTGCTAATGTTGTACAAATTTCCATCAATTCCATGGGTTGCCCACTGCCCTCAACACTTCCAACTGTGTGACCTGTTGGGAGAGGTGAATCATAGGGCATTGGTTCAGGTTCCTCCCTAGTTGGACTAGATTGAAGCCTGCAACCACCACTACTTGTGCCTAAACCAAGAGGATCAGGTACATGCTGTGTTGCAATGGGAGGAGTTGTCTGTTTTTGCTTCCTCTTATAGGTGTGAGAAACTGGTGGAGTATAACCAATGTTTGGAACATTAATTATGGGTGTATATTGTACTTGTGAAATATTTGCAAGCATTTGAGGAAAGAGAGGTGTAAAATCCATATTGCCATCTTTATTCATATTTTGTAAAACTTTAGGCTTAAGGCAACGGATTTTATAAACATTTGTATGGGGTTGCAGTTGAAACTCATTTAGCACTGCTTGCACAAACCTTGGATACGTTAAAAATTTTGTAGAACTCTTTACATTGCCTTGCATACTTTGAAAAATATATTTTGAACAATTAAACATCTTATCAGTGGCTAGACAAACCAAAGGGTAAGCCATGGTTGAACTAAATTGCTCATAAGAGGTTTTCTTAGGACTTAGGCAATGCAAAAGAGTATGTATCAAAATCTCCAATGGGGACAAAAACCACTCTTTTTGAAAGTAGCCTTTTTATCAGTGACATCATACCCCATGGATGATAAATTTTCATGTATTTTTGGCATAGGTAATGTGATGATACCATTGAGATCATCCAATTGGAGAATTCTCCTCAAGGATGCCTCAGTAACATCAATGGTTACCCCATCCACAGTGGCTCTAAGAGCATCTACTGTTGCATGTGTATCTCCAGTTTCAATGGTTATGGACTGAGCAGAAGTCCAAAACTGTTTGATTTGAGAGATATAGATTGTGAGATTTAAAAGTAAAGCATACCTTAAACGGGTAGTATTGAGAAAGTCCACACTCTGATAAAAACAGGGCCACTCTTCTCGTTTGACTTTTGTAAGTAGGCCACTTGGTTTTGCTCATCTGCAAAAGTGATCGGTGCCATAGAATCTTTTGTTGAAAAATAGATTGTGTCTGTCTGAATTGTATAAAGAACTCGCCAATTTGGAGAAAATATATAAAGAGTTAGGGTTTTAGAGTTTTACGCAAGAAAGACTATCTAAGGAAAATATTTATCTTAAGAAGATAAATTATAGGTAGGAAAGTAGATAATCTTCTAAAAATTTACCCTATTTATATATGGAAATAATTAACTCTCAACGGCTAGTAAAACTTTAGTTACAGACACAACGGTTGTAACGGCTAGAACAACAGTGGTAAAATAACACTGTCAGTGGAAACTGTGAACTAGCAGTAGTAATTTTTCACAAAGATTTTCAAAGAGGAGTGGTAACAAAAAATATTTAAAAATAGACTGCTCTTATCATAGTTTTTAGCAAACTACCAGCTATCAACGGATTTGATATGTCTTTACCATGAGCCGTTTGCTATGGACTAGCCAACTCTTAATCATATAGAATATGGTAAGTTGATGACCATATAGTTTTTGGTAAACTATCAACCATAAAAGGATTTGATTAGTCTTTACCAGTAGCCGTTTGCTCTGGACTAGTTGATTCTTATGTGGGTTAGACATGGTGAATCAATAACCATTTGTGTATCTCAGATATACACCTTTTAAGATCAACTCCCAGCTATACTGCATATGTTATAGAACAAACAAAAACACAAGCACATAAACCTATACAAACTTATACAACAATATTAGTACCCTAAGACTTCTACTTAACACCAAAGACCAATAGACACAAAAAGTTTATGGATTTAGCATTCCAATACTTGTTACCAAGTACTGAAATCTACCCATATCAAGTCCTTTTGTTAATAAATCAGCATAGTTGTCATCAGTATGGATTTTGACAACTTGAATTAGTCCTTTTTCATAACAGTCTCTTATGAAATGGTGTCTAATTTCAATATGTTTAGTCTTTGTGTGATGAACTGGATTCTTAATAATGCAAATGGTACTGCTATTGTCAATATGAATGATGGTATTCATGAAATTGTACCCATAGTCCAAAAGTTGATTCTAAAGCCATAAAACTTGAGCACATCAACTTGCAGCAGCCACATACTCTGCCTCAGTTGATGAATTAGCCACCGTTGTTTGTTTCTTGCACTGCCATGACACTAATCTGTTGCCAAGAAATTAGCATCCACCAGTTGTAGATTTTCTATCCAAACTAGCTCCAGCATAGTCACTATCTGAGTAAGTAACCAAATCTAGAGGAGAATCTCTAGAGTACCACAATCCCAGAGTAGGAAATGCTTTAAGATATCTGAAAATCTTCTTCACAGCAGTCAAGTGAGAAAACTTGGGAGTGACATGAAACCTTGCACATGCATACACTGCAAACATAATATCAGGTCTAGGTGATGTAAGATACATCAAAGAACCAATCATAGACCTGTACATGTGCACATCAACTGCTTCACCACTATTTTCCTTCAAGAGTTGATGTGTAGTCTTGTCTGCAGGGGTGCTGGATGACTTAGCATCAGAGAACTTGAACTTTCTAAGTATCTCAGCCACATATTTATCTTGATTGATGAAAATACCATCTGGCCTTTGTTGTACTTGAAGTCCCAAAAAGAATGTGAGTTCACCCATAGAATTCATCTTGAATTCTTCCTTCATTAGCTTCTCAAATTCTTTGCACATCTCAGTCTATGTAGATCCAAAAATAATATCATCAACATATACCTGAACTAACAAGATATCATTCTTGTCTTTCTTGATGAACAAAGTTTGATCCACTCTGCCTCTATGAAACCCATTATAAAGAAGATAAGTAGTTAAGGTTTCATACCATTTCCTTGGTTCCTGATGCAAGCCATACAAAGCTTTAACTACCCTGTACACTTTATTAGGATAGGCAGGGTCTTCAATGCCTGGAGGTTGAGAAACATAAACCTCCTCATCAATCTGCCCATATAGAAAAGCACTCTTTACATCCATTTGATAGACCTTAAAGCCCATAAAGGATTCATAGGCTAAGAACAGCCTGATTGCTTCAATTCGTGCAACTGGGGCAAACACTTCTTCATATTCAATACCCTCTTCTTGAGTGTATCCTTGAGCCACAAGCCTAGCCTTGTTTCTGATAACAATTCCTCTTTCATCATTCTTGTTTCTGAACACCCATTTAGTACCTATTACCTTCTTGCCAGAAGGCAAATCACAAAGCACCCAAACCTTTTGAAGCTTGAATTGGAGCAACTCTTCTTTCATTGCTTCCACCCAACTTTCATCTTCAAGCGCCTTGTAAACATTTTTGGCTCCATTTGTGACAGAAAACACATAAAGAGACATTCATTCTTGCCTTCATGAGACTTAGATTCATATATTCACTTATGAATCCATGAATATCAGGCAGCCTTGTTTGTATTCTAGTCTTTACAGGTGAGTGGACATCCCCAATCACATTCTCAAGAGGATGTGATTTATGAATAGAAGTGCGGGGAGTCTGAGGAACTGCAATTTCATTTGGCATATTTGAGATTTCAACATCATTGGCTTGAGCTTCTTCTGTAACTGGAGTCGTAACTTTCACTTCTGGTGTTGCAGTGGAAAATTCTGGCCTACCAATGAAATCTGCATTTCCACTACTTTTGGGATCTTCAGTGTTCAAGTTGCGATCTTCATCTTTACCAGAATCATTATTGTCTGAAAAGTCCCAAAGTGGCAGACTGAATTCATCTTGATCTTCGCCTTGATCTTTGCTGGGTTCACCATCATCAAGAAACTCTATGAACCTGCCAAATCAAAAGAAGATGTACCTGTAGAGATAGGCACATAATTCATAGTATTGGCTAAAGTATCAAGATCAAACAGCCTTTCTGGACCAGTTCCTTTGACATTCACTTTGTTCTCCAGGAACTCAACATGCATATTTTCTTCAATCTTTTGGGTTCTTAAGTTGAATACTTTGAAAGCTTTACTGACCATGGAGTACCCAACAAAATACCCTTCATCTGCTTTTTCTTCAAATTTCCCCAGATAATATATGGTATTGAGAATAGATACATGACATCCAAATGGTCTCATGAAGTCAAGGATAGGTGGTCTACCCCTAAATAACTCATAAGGTTTCTTGTTCTTTGTTTTTACCACTAAAACCCTGTTTTGCACATAACATGCAGTGTTAACTGCTTAAGCCCAAAAAGTGATTGGCAATTTTGAATCTGCCAACATGGTTCTAGCAGCCTCTATAAGTGTCCCGTTCCTCCTCTCAGCAACACCATTTTGTTGAGGAGTTCTAGCAACACTAAATTCTCTTTTAATACCTTTATCTCTGCAAAAATCATCCATAACTATATTCTTAAACTCTTTCCCATTGTCACACCTGATGATTTTCACTTTGAAATCATATTGGTTTTCTACTTGTGTGATAAAGCTCTTAAAGATGCCAGTTGTTTCATCCTTTGTATTGAGAAAGAAAACCCATGTGAACCTGCTGAAATCATCAGTTACAACAAGACAATACTTTTTAAGATTTAAGCTGCTCACAGATGTAGGACCAAACAAGTCCATATGTAACATTTGAAGTGGGTGAGCAATAGAGTTAACCAGCTATGATCTGCAAGAAGCTCTGTGTTGTTTTCCCTTAAGACAAGCCACACAGGTTTGATCATTTTCAAATCTCTTCTGAGGTAAGCCTCTCACCAAACCATCTTTGACAATCTTATTGATGGTTTTGAAGTTAACATGACCAAGTCTTCTATGCCATAACATGGATTCATCCACTGTGGCCTTTGCAAGAAAGCAAGAATAATCATCTTTGGCAACAATGTTGTTCATATCAAAGCTATGTAGGTTGCCTTTCCTAGGAATTTTAAGAAGAATCTGACTTTCATCAGGCATCTTAAAATCCTTAGAGAGAACAAAGCACATATCTTTGGTAAAAAGAACATTGTTCTTCTTGTCACACATTTGTGACACACTAAAAAGATTATACTTAAGCTCTTTTACATAGGACACAGGTTCAAAGTCCAAGTTACCAGTTTTGATTACTCCTTTACCAACAACTTTTCCATTTACTCCACCTCCAAAACTGACATACTGTCCGTCATATTGTTCAAAATCAGAAAGATAGGACTTGTTGCCAGTCATGTGCCTTGAACATCCACTGTCTGTGTAGCCTTGATCTGATCTTTTTGTCCTTGGATGTTCCTGCACATTAAAGTAAAGAGTTAGTTTCTTTTGGGGACCCAAGCCATGATTGACTTGGATCTGCCTCGTGTATCAATATAGTTATATCTATCAAAGGTCATTGATACACCATTAGGATTGGTTGATGAGGTTATTCCTTTAGGTTTCCATTCCCAACGTGTTGAGGCCTTCACATCATTGCCCATTTCCCCCTTTTTCTTGTTTACAACTCTTGTAGTGGGAACTTTTGAATGACCAGTGGAAACAACTGGTTTGATCTTAGGTACCCACTATTGGTTATAATGAACCTTTTTTATTTTGAAAAGTCCTTTTCCTTGTTTGTGTTGATTTTGCAAAAGTTGTTTTGGACTTTGCACTTGTAACAGGTGACTTAGGGTGAGCAGTGTTAACAGTTTTTGCAGTGGCAAAAGTTTTAAGTCCACTTCTTAGTTGAACTGCTCTTGGGATCATTTTGCTGTGTTGATTAGGATGGGAATTGTTATTTTGAAACTTGTTAGACTCCACCCTTTTATTCCCACGGACTTCCCTTCTCCCAACATGATAGTCACAATAAGCATGTAAATTATCAAAACTACCACATATATAGCATACCTTATTGTACATCACAAAATCACTACCTAGTTGTTGAGATTTAACATGATTGCAACTCCTTTGGTTACCCCTAGGAGCTGTAGGCTTGTTCCTATACATCTTAGCATACCTTACAATTGGTCTAGGTTTATTAGCTTGTCTCCTATGTTCCTCTGTAACAGTATTAACAACTTTTGGGATAGAAGCCTCTTCATTCTTTTTAACATTCTCATCAACAACTGATGAGTCACTAGCACTTTCAAAAAATCATTATCATTTTCAACCTCCTCCTCACATTTCACAGTTGTGTCCTTTAAAGGACCATATTCACGTTCAAGATCCTGAAACTCTTCTAAGCCTGTATGAGCTAAATCTATACCTGGAGGTGAATGAACACCTCTTAATGGTGTAGGCACTATATTATAACCCGTACCAGACTTAACTTTACTATGAATTTGAGCATTCCAGATTTTATCAATTGACTTAGACTGATAATAACAGGTGTCTACAGTTAAATTGACATTTTCATTTATCGTTTTAAGTTTTTCAAGCTCTTTTTGGTATGCCTCATTCACAGCTGTTTTATGATCTATCTCTCTTCTAAGAAAAATCATATCATCATTATATTTTGACTCATTTTCTCTATAATGATCTATTTGTTTTTCTAATACTGCTATAGCTCTCCTAAGATTAGACACAGTATAATTAGCAGTATACAACTCTTGTCTTTCATTAGAATATAGATCATTAAGCCTTTCAACTTCTCTAGCAGCCCTACATGTTTTAGAACAACTTTTAAAGTTTTGTACCTCAGAGTCAGAGAAAGCCATGAGAGCAATTTCAGTAGACACAAGAGCACCATCTGAAGGTTCTTCCTCTTGTTCATCAGCCATGAAACTCCAATCATAGCTCACACCATCAATAGCCAACATTTCCTTTGGTTCTTCCACAGTTGGTTTCTACTTTTGCTTGTACCAAGTAGACTTGTTGTCCTTGGTCTTTGGTCTTCTACATTCTCTAGCAAAGTGTCCTAACTTGTGGCAGTTAAAACACTCCACTTTCTTCTTATCAAAGCCTGCAGTTTCACCACCATTGATGTGAATAGGCTTGCCAGTCTTCCTGTAGAATTTCCTAGCCCTCATGCTAAGAAGAGCTATTTGCCATGTTATGTCCATCTCCTCCAAGTCATCTTCATCAATTTGCTTTATGTCTTCATGAGTTAATATAGAGCCATTAACTTGAGTGGAGATAAAAGCATAAAAGGTAGGATCTCCAATACTAGCAATCTTCTTCTTTAAACCTGCAGTGGTAACACTAACATTACAAGTGGAAACTGTAGAACCAGCAGTGGCAATATCATCATCACTGTCATCTTCTGAATCATCACTATCAACAGAGGTTGACATCAAAGCCAAGCTGCTTGAGCTTGTACCAATTTTCCCAGCCTTCTTCAGTCTTTGTTCAATGAGTTTAAAGTTGTTGTAAAGATCATTGAGCTTCATTGTTTCAATGTCTGCTTTGTTTTCCCAGACTGTAACATTAGTTTGAAACTCTGAAGGCAAACTTCATAGAAACTTCAAATTGAGGTCTTCCTTTTCTACCTCAATGCCAAACACAGTCAGTTGTGTAACAATCTTCTGGAGTTTGGTAAAGATGCTATCAAGTGAGTCATTGCTTGAAGCAGAGAAGTTTTCATAACTTTGCTTCAACAATGTCTTTTGTGTCTTCTTTGTAGCATCATTGCCACCAAACACTGAGCAAATCTCTTCCAAAAGTTCTTTTGCAGTCTTGAACTTGCTGAAAGCTATGATCTGGTCTCTAGGAAGAGTCATCAGCAACAAACTTCTAGCCTTTAGATCATTCTTTCTCAGTGCTTTTTCAGTACTAGATGCAGGCACAGACACAGTCACTGTGACAACCCGTACTTTCAGGTCATTTCTTGACACAATTTATGCCTCATTATTTCAACATTTATCGTAAACTTGGTTTACGTGTTCCAAATTCGCGTAACCTTGAAGGTTTAGCGGCGAATTCATGATCATGACATCACGTACATTTCATATGGACTAAGATTAGTCTACATTTCATTGACATCATTTGCACCTCATTAATTCATTCATGACATTTTGTTTCACTTTCAACGCGTAATTTTTATTTAATAATCTTTATCGCGTGAGTTATTATTTTGTACATTTAATTCGTTACTTTCAAAAAAATGATCCCGAGGTATTTTTAAACTTACATCTAGTTCATAAAAACTATATTTTTAGTTTTCCTAGTGTTTCAAATTTATTTGGTACATAAATCGTTAAAATTAAATTATTACGACGTTTTCTTAAAAATTATACGATAATTATTTTATCACTCAAATTTCACAAGGAATGTATTTTTGCAATTTTTATTATCTCATTACATCCTATTTTGAATTATTAAAAACTTACATGTACCAAAAATTTCCATTTACCTATACTTGTACATTTTCTTACACATTTACTACACTTTCTCACAAATTATATACAAGTAAATGTTACATTATACATTTGATAAAAAAAAAATATCTTGAGGAACAAGAAGCCCCAAAATCCGGTCCAAGGGAGGGTGGTCAATTAATAATGTATGGTTCATTAAATACATGTTTTTACACTCTACAAAAGTCTTACTTCACAATTATTTCTTCATTCACTTTCACTTCATTTTTATCAAAGTGTTAGAAGCTTTCTTTTCTCTCTTTTGGGTTCTCAAAACCGGTTCTACATAGTAGCTCAAAGGGGATCAAAAATTTTCTCAAGCACAAGTGTATTTACAATCTAGTGTATACTCTATATAAGGTTTTGAAATAAAAACCAAGAGTATTTAGGCTAATCCTTGTTACTAGCACCTCATCATTTTCACTAGTAAGCTTGTTTTTATCATTTTCATGTTTCCTTTTCATTTTCATATGTTTCTTTTCATTTTTGGAGCAAGTATGCATGATATGTGATTTATACCATTTTTCATGATTTATTGAGTTATATATACATATTTGGTCATCCTATAATTATTCCCATGGTATTCTTTGGTCTTGATGGTGATTAGGAACCCATGACACCCTAAGAAGGTGTATGGTAGGATTAGATTAGCTTTGGAGTTGATTTGAAGGGATTAGAATAGGTTTTGTCCGAGAAAAACTATTTTCGATAACTATATATTTATGTTCTGTCCTTATTTCGAATTTCTGGAAAAACCTACTGTTGGTACGAAACTTTGGCCTTGATATTTAGAAAATATACTTTAAAACGAATCCGTGGCCGTTTGAACGGATAAAAACGGAGTTATAACGAAGAAGTTATGGATTTTTAAAGTTTGACGACGAAATAAATAGTTTTCTGAAATTTCAGCATGCAGTTTTTAGTTTGTTCGGGTCAAAAACGAGCCTTAAGCTTCACAAATTATTTCGACTTATCAAAAATATATTAGTTTACTTCGATACGAAGCTAAGGACGTATTATACGTAGAAAACGGATTTGAAACGACAAAGATATGCACGTTTTTATAAAGTTGCCGTAACTATTATTTTCTGAAAAACTATATTATTTTTACGTTACAAGTGTTACATTAGCTGTAACGACCATGTTTGCGGCAGTTTTTAACAAGGTTGTGAAACTTTTTGGAACGAAATGTCTTCTAGTAAAATCAAGTTCATCGGCCATATTTTTCAAAACAACAAACTGTTTGTAAAGCGGATTTATAGTGAATTAATTACGGATGTTCAAACTTGGCCGAAACTCATTTTTCTGCACACAATTAGCAAAAACCACCATCTTTAGCCCTTGATATCTTTATGATCGAGACCTTTTGAATGAAAACTCCTGAACTGAAACTTCTAGATATCGATACAAACTTTCCAAAACCGTCGAGTTCGTTCTCTAACGATCGACGTACACCGTTTTACGACTAGTTTTCCAAAGCCATTTTTGTTAATTTCATGATTTTTCCGACGACATTGTTTTGCGACGAAAAGTGGTAATTTCACCAAAAATCATTATAAAACCATTATAGGATGACATTTTGATGTAAAAACATGTAAAGTCATTTTTGAAGGGTCAAGACGTCAAAAGAGTATTTTTCGACGAAAAGTATTATTTTCAAAACCCGCAAATGGTATAAATAACATACGAAGGGCATGCATAACATTACATTGCAACTCATGACATATCATATCATTCGTAATAGGTCACGGATAACGCATCTCATTATACCTCAGTGTACTCACTTTTGCCATCATTCCAGTTTACCAAGTGAGTTTCATAGCCCCTGCTTTTGCTTGTTTTCATAAATGTTTTGGGGGAGATACATGCTCAATTATTTTCATAACTATCATGATTATTTGAAACTACATGTTGAACTGAACTGAATGCTTAGTCATGCGTAGTAACAGTTTTGCCACACTTAGAACTTCCATATCCTATTCATTGAGCTAATGGTCTTGGTATATTCATTGATATTCATTGAGCTAATGGTCTTGGTATATTCATTGATATTCATTGAGCTAATGGTCTTGGTATAACATTGGGCTAACGGACTTGGTATATTCATGTACTAACGGACTTGGTACAATCATGGACTAACGGTCTTGGAACGATTTGATCAACACTCATATTTGTTATATCAAGTAACTATTGATACATTAAGTTAGGCACTATTTTGTGAATTCATTTGACGATGTGGGCTTGAACATAAACTATATTACATTTTGGCAATGGGTTGTGAACACACAGGTTGCAAGTTTTGTATGGGCGGAACTTGGAACTGAGTGGATTTTCAATGCCTTTGCTGCATAAACGATTTTTGGAAAGGCTTTACATTTCATCATAAACTCTATGAACTCACTCAACCTTTGTGTTGACACTTTTAGCATGTTTTATCTCAGGTATCTAAGGCACTCACTTCATGGCATGCATTTGGACACCTCATGGAGTCGCGATGACGACGCGTCTCACTTGGGTTTTACGTACTTTAAAACATCGTTTGAATTGTAACAAACTTATTTCCACACAAGTTGATTTTCATTTGGGACCTACTTTGTAAACTCTGATTGTTTTATTAAATCAAACGATGTTCTTTTCAAACGACACTTTAGGTCGTTCAATATAACTGTGATTGTGATGCTATGACAGTCAATCCCCAGGAATTCCATTCCGCTGCAAAACAGGTAATTTGGGGGTGTGACAGATTGGCATCAGAGCTTCAGTTATAGAGAACTAGGTTGCATCATTGATCCTAGACTATAACTACATTATCATAGCATGTCATCATTTCATCATAAGTGCATATTCACTTTACATGCGGTTTATACGTACATTTTTTTTCGAGTTATTTACTTTCATATCATATCGATTGTCACATGGATGCCTTTAAATACCCATCCCATTATCCTTTCTTCATACTCCAATGTGGAGAATGCCCTGTCATTCCCTATCACAATTTTTACACCGGTTGACTTAACACCAAACATCATATGAGTCGATTAGTCCAAGCATTGCATAGTTACTCCTAAATTATACATAGCCTGATCACCTATGTCTAATTCAGGAAGAATCATGCAATGAAGGGAGTAGTAGGCTTATATGTGTAAGCAATTCCGTAATCGAGCCAAATTTTCAAAAGATTTTCTGCAAACCACTTGTTTCCAGTTTGATCCGCGTGACAGTTCTTGTTTGATGAGTTGCAAAGATCAAGCTAGAAACAAGTTGTTACCTAAACCGATTTAGCCTAATCGTATGACAGTTCTTGTTTGATGAGTTGTGGGATTAAGTAAAAATCGGTTACCAAAAAGTTTTTTTTTAAATTTTGCTCGAGAATGGGAAAGTTTGCCACATCAGACCCTAAACCCGATAGACTAACAACGATTGAATTCAGGGACTGAATTCCTTTTTGGATGGGCGAATGTGACAACCCGTACTTTCAGGTCATTTCTTGACACAATTTATGCCTCATTATTTCAACATATATCGTAAACTTGGTTTACGTGTTCCAAATTCGCGTAACCTTGAAGGTTTAGCGGCGAATTCATGATCATGACATCACGTACATTTCATATGGACTAAGATTAGTCTACATTTCATTGACATCATTTGCACCTCATTAATTCATTCATGACATTTTGTTTCACTTTCAACGCGTAATTTTTATTTAATAATCTTTATCGCGTGAGTTATTATTTTGTACATTTAATTCGTTACTTTCAAAAAAATGATCCCGAGGTATTTTTAAACTTACATCTAGTTCATAAAAACTATATTTTTAGTTTTCCTAGTGTTTCAAATTTATTTGGTACATAAATCGTTAAAATTAAATTATTACGACGTTTTCTTAAAAATTATACGATAATTATTTTATCACTCAAATTTCACAAGGAATGTATTTTTGCAATTTTTATTATCTCATTACATCCTATTTTGAATTATTAAAAACTTACATGTACCAAAAATTTCCATTTACCTATACTTGTACATTTTCTTACACATTTACTACACTTTCTCACAAATTATATACAAGTAAATGTTACATTATACATTTGATAAAAAAAAAAAATCTTGAGGAACAAGAAGCCCCAAAATCCGGTCCAAGGGAGGTGGTCAATTAATAATGTATGGTTCATTAAATACATGTTTTTACACTCTACAAAAGTCTTACTTCACAATTATTTCTTCATTCACTTTCACTTCATTTTTATCAAAGTGTTAGAAGCTTTCTTTTCTCTCTTTTGGGTTCTCAAAACCGGTTCTACATAGTAGCTCAAAGGGGATCAAAAATTTTCTCAAGCACAAGTGTATTTACAATCTAGTGTATACTCTATATAAGGTTTTGAAATAAAAACCAAGAGTATTTAGGCTAATCCTTGTTACTAGCACCTCATCATTTTCACTAGTAAGCTTGTTTTTATCATTTTCATGTTTCCTTTTCATTTTCATATGTTTCTTTTCATTTTTGGAGCAAGTATGCATGATATGTGATTTATACCATTTTTCATGATTTATTGAGTTATATATACATATTTGGTCATCCTATAATTATTCCCATGGTATTCTTTGGTCTGGATGGTGATTAGGAACCCATGACACCCTAAGAAGGTGTATGGTAGGATTAGATTAGCTTTGGAGTTGATTTGAAGGGATTAGAATAGGTTTTGTCCGAGAAAAACTATTTTCGATAACTATATATTTATGTTCTGTCCTTATTTCGAATTTCTGGAAAAACCTACTGTTGGTACGAAACTTTGGCCTTGATATTTAGAAAATATACTTTAAAACGAATCCGTGGCCGTTTGAACGGATAAAAACGGAGTTATAACGAAGAAGTTATGGATTTTTAAAGTTTGACGACGAAATAAATAGTTTTCTGAAATTTCAGCATGCAGTTTTTAGTTTGTTCGGGTCAAAAACGAGCCTTAAGCTTCACAAATTATTTCGACTTATCAAAAATATATTAGTTTACTTCGATACGAAGCTAAGGACGTATTATACGTAGAAAACGGATTTGAAACGACAAAGATATGCACGTTTTTATAAAGTTGCCGTAACTATTATTTTCTGAAAAACTATATTATTTTTACGTTACAAGTGTTACATTAGCTGTAACGACCATGTTTGCGGCAGTTTTTAACAAGGTTGTGAAACTTTTTGGAACGAAATGTCTTCTAGTAAAATCAAGTTCATCGGCCATATTTTTCAAAACAACAAACTGTTTGTAAAGCGGATTTATAGTGAATTAATTACGGATGTTCAAACTTGGCCGAAACTCATTTTTCTGCACACAATTAGCAAAAACCACCATCTTTAGCCCTTGATATCTTTATGATCGAGACCTTTTGAATGAAAACTCCTGAACTGAAACTTCTAGATATCGATACAAACTTTCCAAAACCGTCGAGTTCGTTCTCTAACGATCGACGTACACCGTTTTACGACTAGTTTTCCAAAGCCATTTTTGTTAATTTCATGATTTTTCCGACGACATTGTTTTGCGACGAAAAGTGGTAATTTCACCAAAAATCATTATAAAACCATTATAGGATGACATTTTGACGTAAAAACATGTAAAGTCATTTTTGAAGGGTCAAGACGTCAAAAGAGTATTTTTCGACGAAAAGTATTATTTTCAAAACCCGCAAATGGTATAAATAACATACGAAGGGCATGCATAACATTACATTGCAACTCATGACATATCATATCATTCGTAATAGGTCACGGATAACGCATCTCATTATACCTCAGTGTACTCACTTTTGCCATCATTCCAGTTTACCAAGTGAGTTTCATAGCCCCTGCTTTTGCTTGTTTTCATAAATGTTTTGGGGGAGATACATGCTCAATTATTTTCATAACTATCATGATTATTTGAAACTACATGTTGAACTGAACTGAATGCTTAGTCATGCGTAGTAACAGTTTTGCCACACTTAGAACTTCCATATCCTATTCATTGAGCTAATGGTCTTGGTATATTCATTGATATTCATTGAGCTAATGGTCTTGGTATATTCATTGATATTCATTGAGCTAATGGTCTTGGTATAACATTGGGCTAACGGACTTGGTATATTCATGTACTAACGGACTTGGTACAATCATGGACTAACGGTCTTGGAACGATTTGATCAACACTCATATTTGTTATATCAAGTAACTATTGATACATTAAGTTAGGCACTATTTTGTGAATTCATTTGACGATGTGGGCTTGAACATAAACTATATTACATTTTGGCAATGGGTTGTGAACACACAGGTTGCAAGTTTTGTATGGGCGGAACTTGGAACTGAGTGGATTTTCAATGCCTTTGCTGCATAAACGATTTTTGGAAAGGCTTTACATTTCATCATAAACTCTATGAACTCACTCAACCTTTGTGTTGACACTTTTAGCATGTTTTATCTCAGGTATCTAAGGCACTCACTTCATGGCATGCATTTGGACACCTCATGGAGTCGCGATGACGACGCGTCTCACTTGGGTTTTACGTACTTTAAAACATCATTTGAATTGTAACAAACTTATTTCCACACAAGTTGATTTTCATTTGGGACCTACTTTGTAAACTCTGATTGTTTTATTAAATCAAACGATGTTTTTTTCAAACGACACTTTAGGTCGTTCAATATAACTGTGATTGTGATGCTATGACAGTCAATCCCCAGGAATTCCATTCCGCTGCAAAACAGGTAATTTGGGGGTGTGACAGTCACCACTTCTGTGTCACCAACCTTCTGAGTACTAGTCACATGCTTGAAAGACTCACCAATTAAGATGATCTCCCATAGATCATAGTCTTAAATGAGAAAGTATTGCTCAATCAGTATCCTCCACATCCCAAACTCATTAAGTTTGAGCTTAGGTAGCCTTGGTGTAGAAGAGTTGGACTGGTTGTTTTCCATCTCCATTGAATTTAGTGAGTAGGTTAAGCTTATTCCTTGGGTCTTCTAAATCAAAATATCAGAACCTGGCTTTGATACCACTTGATTGATCTAAACACACACCTTGTGTTATTGATATTTTGAGTTATATTACTAAGCACGCGGAATTTACTTAGTAATACTTAGAAGACGAATTATGTGATGTATTATAAATAAACACAAACTAAACACAAAGCTAAGCTCCAATATTATTAATGAATAATACGAGTGATCTTGCTTATCACTAGGGTTACACCTTGAAGCTTATGTGAGTATTTTCGTACTCTAAACAATGACCAAGGATCTCCTTTTATAGCACAAGGAGTCCTTTACAAGATAAGTATAAAGCTAACAATATAGAATATACACACGATCTTTTCTATACTTATCAATACATGTTTAGTTAACAATTATCTAATAGCAGTGGTAATATTTGTACTGGCAGTGGGAATGAGTTTCCACTACTAGTGTAAACATCAGCAGTATTAACCACAAGACTATCAGTGGTAATAGATTATTCCCAACAAAACAGCTTTAATATCACCAAAATAACACAAAAGTGTGAAACTTGATGATCCAAAACACTTAATCACCTTACGCGTATAAATGAACACACGATGGAAACCAATCTTAAAACCAATGAAATACACGTAAAGTTTGAAACTTTTTGCTAAAAACTTAAACTTTAACACCTAATAATCTTGAACTAGGGCAACATGCAATTTTCCTTCCTATCCTTATTGGGCTTGGGCCAAGGCTTATGGGCCTTCTACATAAGCCTTAGCTTAATAACAAACAGAAAGGCCTAATTAAGCTAACTATTACATATTAATTACTAACACTTGTAATCTAGTTTAGGAGTGATTCCAACACTATCACTTGAAAAAGGCCCTCTACGGCTTGAAGCAAGCTCCTAGGGCATGGTACGATACTTTTTCAAAATTTCTTTTGACAAATGGATTCTACAAAGGAGCTGTTGATCCTGCATTGTTCACCAGAAAGTCAGGCAAACATTTAATTCATGTCCAAATATATGTTGATGATATTATATTTGCCTCGACCGACCCTAATGAATGTGACCGATTTTCGAAAGAGATGGGCTCTAAATTTCAAATGTCAATGATAGGACAAATGTTATTTTTCTTCGGATTGCAAATTTCACAAAATCCCGGAGGCATTTTTATTAATCAATCTAAATATGCAAATGGAATTTTAAAGAAATTTGGATTTGATTCGTGTGACCCTGTTGACACTCCCGTAGTGGAATGCACAAAACTGGATGAGGATCACTTAGGGATCCCGGTTGATCAAACTAAATATCATAGTATGATTGGAACCCTGATGTATCTCACTACCAGTAGACCTGATATTCTGTTCGCTATATGCATGTGTGCTCGTTACCAGGCTAAGCTTACTAAAAAGCACCTTGAAGTGGTAAAACGGGTCTTTTGGTACCTCCAAGGAACCATTAACATGGGACTTTGGTATCCGAAGGACATCGGTATGTCACTAACAGCCTATGCAGATGTTGACCATGCAGAATGTCAAGATACTCGTCGAAGTACGTCAGGAAGTGCACAGTTTTTGGGTGATAAGTTAGTGAGCTGGTCTTCGAAGAAACAAATGAGTACTTCCATATCATCTACAGAGGCTGAATACATAGTCATTTCATCATGTTGTGCTTACATATTATGGATGAGATCCCAACTATCTGACTATGTCTTTGTATTTAACAAAATCCCTTTGTATTTTGTGATAACAAAAGTGCCATTGCTCTCTGCTGCAACAATGTCCAACACTCAAGAGCAAAGCACATTGAAATTCAACATCATTTCATCCGGGATCAAGTAGAGAAATGTGTGGTTGAACTATATTTCGTGAGGACTGAGTATCAGTTAGCAGACATCTTCACCAAAGCTCTTCCAAGAGACCGTTTTGAGTTTATCCTACCTCGACTCGGCATGAAGAGTCTACAGCCTGAAACTCTCAAAGTCTTTAGGAGGAAGATGAGGAGAAAAAGAGTTTCTTCACCCATTCTTTGTAAATATTCTTTCAAAAACCAAAATACAAAAATATAAGACCAACAAAAAGAAAATAGAAAGTATAAAATCTTCAAAAACTCATAAAAAAATATTGATCTCTCAAGGCATTTCTTCTGGTATCGATAACACCTATGGTCTTAGAAATGTCATTCAATAATGGCAAGAGACTTTAGATGAAGTTCAAGCAGAAGGTGTAAATATTCTCTAAAACATGTCTCAAATAAGTGGCTTATTATCATTTTCAGGCAGTAACTCGGGCTTAAAATGACGGCTTGCAGTTATTTCAGACTGTAACCCGCTTTTAAAGAAAGGACAGTGCTATACTAAACCGATTTTAAAATTTCAAGCTCTGATCCTAAAAACAAAGGTTCAAAAGGAATATTTGTCTTCAAAAAGACGAATGTTTCTTCACAAATGTTTTTCATTCTAAAGATTCTTCTGAAAATTATTTGTCTTCAAATGGAAATAAAATTGTTTTGAAAATAACTCGGACTTAACTTTTGAAAATCAACTGGACTTAATCTTTGTCACTCAATCAACAACTTTGGTCATTGATTGAGGGGGAGAATGATTTCAAACATTTCAAAAATGGTAACTTTGATTTTTCATTCAAAAGGAGCATGTCTATACTATCGAACATTTTGTCCACATTTAGAACACGAGCATGCTAACTTTGAGTTTTCATTCAAATGGTACATTTTACAAAATCTGAGCATTTTACAAAATGGTACATGAGCATGTTAGATCAATGGAGACTAAAGTTTTAAAATCTGATCCTTATCAGTTAAGTGTTCTTAAATCAAAGTCACATCTCTCCTCAAATTTTTTTTCTAAAATAATTTAAATCAACTGGGATCCCAAATCTCAAAGGGTTTGAAAATTGTGATCGGAGGAGAGTTTGTGATTTATATCGGAAATAACTGATAAATTGATGAGTGCTTTAGAAATGTAATAAAAGTCACTCCTTCCTACATGTGCCAAACGATTTCAAACTTTCCATGCACATGTTAAGGGGGAATATTTATCTAAAACCAAAGACTTGACTCAAAGTTCAGGTTCTCTCTAATATGTGCAAAACTCTTTTGAATTTCGATGCACATATTAAGGGGGAGTAAGTAAAATAAAACCACATCCTTCCCCAAAATGTTTTATCTAAAGTATATAAATACTATATTTGATCGGAGGAGAGATGATAATCATTTTGGAAAACATAATCAAGAATTGGATCTTTCATTTGGTCAATCAAGCCAACTTTATTGGTTCCTTCCTCCATGTCCCAAAAAAATTTCTTATACACAATGCACATGTTGAGGGGGAGCATTTCTAAAAGATCAAAAACAGTTAAGGTACAAAATACTTTGATTTTATATCACAAGTACCTTGATTGATTTTTCAAATGGTTTTCATTTGATTTCAAGGCGGAAAGAACTGTACCAAAAAGACCAACCATTTTACTTTATGCATTGGATTTATAAGGATGGTAAGGTTAGGTATTTGTTCCCACGATCCAGTCAGAGTCGGAGGGATCTACCCAGGGACAATTCACTAGATAGTGTAGAAGTCCTTATGTATGATGAAAAAAGGAGAAAAGTGAGAATAAGGGAAGAGCACCGACTGAGATAGAGCTAGGACTAGAATAAACCCAACAAGGTTCTAGTAATGAAGTCTCAGTAACCACTGATGGGGTTGAAGAATGAAAAGGACATGAAAACTGAAAGGGTGAAAAGAAATAGCCCTCCAATAATTCAATCTTAGGGCAGAAACCGGGTTCAATACATATTGATAACATCAAGTTAGCATGATCTTTTATATATCAAATTCTCGTATTTATGGCCTCATTTGTATTAATATGGTACTTAATTCCTTCATATTCGTTCATATTTGGATTTCAGGATAAATGAGGCGTTGGAGCGGAAAATAAGTGATAAAAGGCCAAATACATGTTCTGAAGATTGATTTACGAGGGTCTATGAATTATTTGTGAAGGTTACGCCGCAACTTTTTAATTATGTTACAGCGTAAATATGATGCTTTGAAGGATACGGCGTAACCAACTCTTTAGGTTACGTCGTAATTATTTTTGTGAAGGTTAATGCGTAACATGGTAAATTAGTTACGCCGTAGAGATAATGTCGGAGTGGATAATCATGAGCATACGAAGGATTACGGCGTAACTTGGATAATTAGTTACGTCGTAATTAATTACTTGAGCGCAAAGTTTTGAAGTCCAGGGACTGGAAGCGGCAAGTTAATATTTATTTTATTCACTTCATGGACCAAGTATAAAAATATCAAGAACGACGAGGGACTGAAACCGAAAATATCTTATAAGTATTATTAAGGCTTTTGGAATTAATATGAATCCATGCGCTACTTCAGGGGCCAAAAGCGTACACTAGTGCAATAATGTTTCAAGATATTTAGAGGATGATAAAAAGTACGTAATGTAATAGTTATGACATAACTATATATTAGTTACGGCGTAACTTTAGTTACGACATAACTAATATATTTAATTACGCCGTAACCATGTCGGGGCCTATAAATACAGCCCTAAATCTGCATTTTTAAGTATCTCTCTTCACCCCTCTCCTAGGGGTCGATTAGGGCACCACTCCAGGGTATTTTCCAGCAGTCTGAAGCCAGTTTTGAAGGAAGAATTCATTCGCAATCATCATCATTATTAGCTCTACATCAAGAAATTTGTATCAAACATTATGTTTAATTCTATTCATGTTTTATTCATTATTGTTGGATTAATTTACTATATGATTGGCTAAGCACCTTTGGTGCTGGCCTAGTGATGATTTCTTAATTGTTTGTTTGCGTTTACTTTACTTCCGTATAATTATTTTTAAGTGTATGCATGCATAGTTTATTGGTAGCTACCCTTTTTTCGGTAGTTTTGAATGGCGGTAGAGGCTAGTTGCTTAGGAGATATGACCAACTGACAATAAGTGAGTAGACAGAGACGGGAAGGGTAAGATATGACTAACTGATGACCCTTTCTACTTGTGCGATTTGACCAACTGATCACCTACCGTGTGGATGAACTTAAGAATTAGGGGGTGAGTGTTTAAGTTGCTAACGCCCGGGCACTCACTATTATAAGTTTAGAATGTAGCGAAACTTAATGACTTGGCTTAGGGGACCAGGAACAACTGGACTTATGAAGGGACACCTGACTTCTCCAGTGGTGTCATTTTTGCTGATAGGTTATGGCGAATTGACCAAATGTTGTCCTATCGACTTTGACCCCTCCTGAAGTAATTGGAAGTAATTAGATGTAAACATTACTAGTTAGGATGAGTAAATAGGTTAGCACCACTCTCCTTCATTGATCACAACTCTTTCCTTTGTCTGCTTTCTTTTATTTCCTTGTTTTATTAGTTAATTTATTATTTCAATCTTAAAAGCAATTAAAATCGTGACATATACTTAAGTTAATTTCTGATCCTCGTAGCTCTTGGGACGACCTCGGTTTTACCGAATACTACACTACACACGACCGGGTACACTGCCCGTTAGTGCATTAGGGTAGACCATAGGTATAACGAGACTTAAAAATATTAAAACCTGGTCAGTAAAACCTGCATCACATATACTACTGGTTGTTACTTAGGTAACGTTGGTATTGAAGATAAGACGTCATGGACCCAGTGACACACTGCACTAAACTTCCCAAGCTACTTAAGTTCTCTTAAAAGGACTTGTTTCATTCTCATGAGGAACCTACATAATCTATCGACTTTCTCTTAGAGATAATTGATATTGAAGAATGAGACCCTCTCCATAGTCTCCGATTAGGAAACCAAATTGCACAAATGAATCTAGAGCCAAGAGATCATCCAGAAAATCTCACTAGGACACACAATTAATGAAGACTTGTTGTTTCACACAATGTGGAAAGTAAGAATATATATTGAGAGTCCTACGCATTATCCTTGTGATATTTCCAGAACATCCGAGTGATGTGTTAAATATTCACAATGAAGATGGAAATTATTCTAGATCCAACGTCAAACAAGCTCTTGGTGGGTGACATGTGAGATTCTTTAAGAATCAAACTTGTGACAACTAGATATGAATCTACCTTGGTCGAGGAAATGGTTTGACGGATACCTTTGAAAAACCATTCGATGTGCTCAACAATTCTTTTCTCTAGCACATCGAATGTGTATTAATTCTCCAAAATAAAAGGGTATTTATGACTGAAAATTGATATTTCTCATAAACCTTCGTCGTATTGCAAAAATCTATCTCTTAAGCAATATACGATTGTTTTTCAAATTAATTTTTCTTCAATCAGTGAATCTCAATTCGCTGATTCACTCACTCCATGTTGTCTACTTTGGGATGCTCCGGTTTGAGAACGGCTAGATCAAGCTGATAAACCCTATCAAGGAGATTCTTAGGAATTCTACCTGATCACAGGCAGTATTTATACTGATCAACGGGGAACCGTGGTTCTTGCAACCGTATTCAAGGAAAGTGAACAAAGACACTTTCGTGTGTTTTATTGCTAACTGTTGTTTGCAGGAACATCAAAATTGATAAGTCAATCCATAACCGCATGCTCACACATCACACTCACGTTCAAAGAAATCATGACAAGTGCACATCTCAATCTTTTACTCTGATATTATCATGATGCTTTTGCTTTCACTCTGATACCATCATGCTATGCTTCCGCTACGCTGATGAAGATGCCATGATCCAACGAAGCTTCCGTAACTCTGATGAAAAGATGTCATGATCCAATAATGTGAGCATGTTGGTCCAAAGCTACAAACATCACAGGAAGGTAACACAACAAAGGATGAGTCAATAGATTTTTGGTGGCTGATGATCTCTAAAATGGCTCAAAGAATAACCAATCCATGGATCGGTTAAAGACCTCCCCTTAAAGTTCAAAACATGCGGAATTTGAAGAATCAAAGATTACGAGCTACAAAGCTAAGAACTTAAAAAAGGAATCCAAGAACACACAATGTAATATATGTTTGTAATTGAGGTGACCTCCCTTATGGGGAGATTTTTGGGATTTATAAAATCCGTTAGTTAAAGACTCAGTCACATCAAGTATATGTAATCATTAGAAAGCTCATAGTCGTAGTCGTTTAATTATGTTTAGTAGTTAGTCAAGTAACACCATGGAGGACGGACGGGTCTTTACCCACTGTATGCCTGATCCACAGCCCGTAGGTGGCGTATTTTGTAAGAAACTATAAATACCCTTTGCCTAGCAAGGCAACGGGTGGAGCTTCATAATACATTTTTCTTTCTCTCACTAGAAGTTCCCACTCTTCACTTTCTCTCTCTAGAAACTCATAATATTCGAACCATATATACTTGTATTTGTATGTTTAAGAAAACCAATATGTTACAATCACCTTCAACATTAATATACCAAAGATCAATATCTTTAGATTTCATATAAGTTTCAAATCTATTTTTCCAATAAATAAAACTATTAGCTTCAAGTAGTGGAGGTCGTTGCATGGATTGCCCTTCTTTATAGTTTTAAAAATCCATTTTGATCGAAAAGTTTTTAAAATACAATTTACTTTATTTTTTGAAAACCTTGCTCTTGATGCCAATTGTTGAAAATTAGAAGGGGGGGGGTTGAATAGTTTTACCAATTTTTATTTAGTTTTCAAAAGTTTATATTTAAAATTATGTGCATTCTTGTGGATGAATAGATAGTACCAAACAATAAATAAAGTAAGTAAAGAATGCAAGTAAAGTAAGAGATAAAAAGTAGCGACACAAGTGATTTATAGTGGTTCGGCTACAAGGATGCCTTCCTTGCCCTACTCCACTCCCCGTGTAACATCCCAACCCGACAAGGGTCCGAGTGTCACATTATGGGGTCAAATCAGAACATACATGCAAGCGGAAAACTTACAAAACCAAGTCATGAAACCATGACCCAAAATACAAACCCAAAAGATTACAATTACAAATGAAACAACAGGAAATCAAAATACAAAAGTCCATAATCATAAGTCTGCAAGAATAGGGTAACTCTAGGGTCAGTCTCTAACAGCTCCTACTCTCGACTCTCAATCCCAGCATCCTGCTGAAATTACCTGCCGCCAGAGAAAAGAAAGTGCGGCTGAGCTAAAAAAGCCGAGTGAACATATATAAACAATACAGTAAAAATATAACCAAAATAGGAAATGGACCAAATCATATTAACACAAAGAAAGGAAAAGAGCCTGCTGAGAACATGTCAGACGAAACAGAATGCGAAACGCATATGAGTAAAATACTGAAACAGAGTGCATAACAAATATCATAGGATCGGAGTGCACTGCCCAGTGCCTAAGCATGCCACATGAATAGGCCAAATAATCATATTACAATTCATATACCGTCAAATCCAAAGTTGTACATGGAGCTGCAGACTCCAATGTACCAGAATGTGATGGGGTGTAGGAACACACACCAACCAACCACCAGATACAGATACATATACAAATTACCTAGGATGCATCCATACGCTCCCTGCAAAACATATCATAATGGCCCAAGAGATCTCATACAAACATAACAAAAGGGGAACGCCGGGGACCAATCACACCGCCCCAGATAGTGTCATGCCACCGGTGCCTCAATGACATGGCCATGGTACCTCCATGGCTAGGGATACAAATACAGAAGCTGGGCAATACAAGAGCAATCATAATCATATCAAATCAAATACTGAACTGAAGCATATCATATCAAATACTGAACTGAACATAACATATCATATACTGAACTGAATCATATCAAACGGATAACCAACGAATATCAGAATGAGATAGCAGATTAAATATCAAAACGAATATCAAAACGGATATCAATCAGATAACAGAACGAATATCAATAGCAATAATGGTTAACAAATTACTGAAAAAGGACGGAATATATTTACTAATATTTACGAACAAAGAATGTTTTAAAAGGAGACACTGAATATCCGTACCTTAGCAAATGAAATCAAATGGAAATGTGAGCACAAAGAAATAATGTCACGTCTTCTTCAATGAATCTACACGGATTACGGTTCGTATAATACTTATTAGCTCATTTAAGTCATAACGGATTTATTGATTATATCAATTGTATTAATATTTTTAGAGTTAAATATAACAACTTATCATAATTTAGGGTTTAAAGCGTAACTTATCAAAGTTTAGGGTTTATTGCGACAAGTAAATAAAATTCAGGGCTTACTATTATAAATCTTATAGTTTAAGGTGTAAAATGCCAATTTATAAAGGTCTAAGGTTTGCATGTGACAACATTCTAAAAATGAGGGTTAAAAGTGAAAAGTTATATAAATACTAATATGAAACATAATGAACCATTCGTACTACTGTAGTCTTCATTTTATTATTTTTTTTATTTTTTTTTCTACATGCCAACTTCACCCTCGCTCGCGGTTAAAACGGCTAACCAACGCGACTCGAAAAACACACCTAGTCATTGCCCCCAGACTCATCTTCCCCGAAACACTTCCAACACACCGTACAACGTAACCATAAATCCCGCGAACGCCCTCAAACTTACCCATCTGTGTTGCGAGAAATAAAACCAACCCAAGCGTACCCTTTTTACCCTTGCTCGCGGACCATATGGATAACATTTACGACCAAGTAATCACGTAATATGATTAACCCCCGACTCAACTATCCCGACACGCTTTCAAAATACAAAAAGACTCAACTGTTATTCCCGCGATTACCCTCGAACTCTCCCACACAAGACCATGCTATACACATTCATGACATCCGATTCGAAAAGAACAAAGACAAAGATCGACATGTAGTGTATCATGTTTTCATGATTATATTTCATGTGACCAAAATATTTATATGTTATTTGTATTTAGTTTTCATGCAACCAGTAAATGATACAAAGGCTTGATAATATAATTTCACTTACATGTTTTACCACTTTATCATTTATTCAGCGTATACGTATGGCCTTATTAGTGAAACACTCTTTATCATATTCACATGAGGATCATGGTTTGTATATCAAGTTCTAAAACTGATTCAATATATATAATTTTCAGATTCATCCGTATAGTTAGATTACGGGTCGAGGGATCATGCTATCATTATTTATACGTAAACATGCTTCCTAATCGAGCAAAAAAAAACACAAGAACAAGATAGAGGGTACCTTGGTCGAATAAAGGAACAAACAAAACAAGAGCACACGATCCCCACAATCAAACCCCAAACGTATAAACTATGATCACCACTCTTCTGCTGCTGCTTCTAAACGTACCCTTGGAATTCTTTTGGAACTGCTGCTCCCGCTGTCGTTTTCTTGTTTTTCCAGGAATAGGTTTTACGATTTAGTTTGAATGAATAGAAGGGATATACGGTTTAGTATTATAGGGAGATAGGGAAAAATAAATGCCGAGTCTTAGGGGAAGATTTATTCTTCTAAAATCTTTTCCAATTTTGTTTATCTTACCTTAATTTAAAATATGCACCAGTGAAATAAACATAACTAGTTTTACCAATGTAGATAGGCGTGTGATATGGACATAATATTAGAGAGTTTTTTATTTTATTTTCATAAGTGTCATAAATTTAAATGATATGTAGTCTATTTCTAAAGTGTGTCGAGATATGCATAACATAGTGCAAGTTCATTTTATTTTAAATGTATAGGGTCGCAAATCAAGGTATACAACACATATGGGTTGCGTCTTAGTCTAATTCGATTAAGAACTTAAGTCGTATGTCTTATTAATTAAATTATCACATATCATAAGGTCTTAATTATTTTATAATGTTCATAGTAGTTAAGGGAAAATTCAAATTATATCGGAATTTCGGAAAACGGATTTTAAGGTATTACAATTCTTCCCTTCTAAAAAGAAAATTTCGTCCGCGAAATTGGAAATAGGAGGGTTAACAAAACATACCAAATCACGAAAAAAAATAAGGATAACTGACTAACAGTCTCAGGCTCTTTGACAAAAGATAGATCATTACGAATATGATCTAGCAGATACGAAACATATATGGAGTGGATGATGATTACCTAAACACAATCATGAATACGAACCAAATACGAAGGTAAAGCCAAACGATAGAAACTTCGTAGATAAATTCCAAACTTCAAATGAACAATAGAAAACGTACCAATGATCCAGAGACATAAGGCGAATATTAAAACGCATAACGGAATGGGTATAATACCCGCCAAATAAAATAAAGGAATCACGAACTGGAGACTCACTTCCTTCAAGCCGAATCTCCAAACGAATCAACGAAACATACTAACAACCAAAACCACATAACGAATAACGAACTGTCTCCAAACGCATAACGAAACAAATGAAAGAAAACGAATCGTGAAAAATCTGTCTTCCACCATTCTCAAGACAATCATGGGCTCGATGCCCTAGCAAACACACAGAGAAGATGAAATCTTCTCAGCATCTCTTCACTAATACGACGACCTAGTAGCATGGCTGAACTGCTGACCAACAATACGCCCAAACTCCTGGTAGTAGTTTCTCCGCCTATCTGAAGTACGCCGGTCATATCTCGTCTGCTCGTACGCCTTTCCAGTGCCTGTTAGTTAAATCTCGTCTCCGTCTTTGCTCCTCCTGTTGTCCCGTCCAGCTCTGTCATGCGGCATTTCGATGTCCCAGCAGCGTTGCGATGAACAAATGCGGCTTCTGCTTCACGAACCTCTCTAATCAGCAACTGTTGCAGTAACCCATGGCCGGCACCTCCATCTTCGGCTCTACGATTAGTCACAATCTAAACGATCGGTAAACGAATGTGCGAAGACAAAACAGACCAAAATCAAATATGGATGGAAGAAGATCAATCAGTGAAGGCAAAAGAATATAGAAGTCAAATCTGAGCAAAAAGTCAAAACAATCATAAAATATCAAAACAAACGGAAGCCTAATGTCTACCCAAATCCTCACAGGTGATTCCTAAGGTTCAACAAGACGAAACCAAAGCTCTGATACCATAATTGTAACATCCCAACCCGACAAGGGTCCGAGTGTCACATTATGGGGTCAAATCAGAACATACATGCAAGCGGAAGACTTACAAAACCAAGTCATGAAACCATGACCCAAAATACAAACCCAAAAGATTACAATTACAAATGAAACAACAGGAAATCAAAATACAAAATTCCATAATCATAAGTCTGCAAGAATAGGGTAACTCTATGGTCAGTCTCTAACAGCTCCTACTCTCGACTCTCAATCCCAGCATCCTGCTGAAATTACCTGCCGCCAGAGAAAAGAAAGTGCGGCTGAGCTAAAAAAAGCCCAGTGAACAGATATAAACAATACAGTAAAAATATAACCAAAATAGGAAACGGACCAAATCATATTAACACAAAGAAAGGAAAAGAGCCTGCTGAGAACATGTCAGACGAAACAGAATACGAAACGCATATGAGTAAAATACTGAAACAGAGTGCATAACAAATATCATAGGATCGGAGTGCACTGCCCAGTGCCTAAGCATGCCACATGAATAGGCCAAATAATCATATTACAATTCATATACCGTCAAATCCAAAGTTGTACATGGAGCTGCAGACTCCAATGTACCAGAATGTGATGGGGTGTAGGAACACACACCAACCAACCACCAGATACAGATACAGATACAAATTACCTAGGATGCATCCATACGCTCCCTGCAAAACATATCATAATGGCCCAATAGATCTCATACAAACATAACAAAAGGGGAACGCCGGGGACCAATCACACCGCCCCAGATAGTGTCATGCCACCGGTGCCTCAAAGACATGGCCATGGTACCTCCATGGCTAGGGATACAAATACAGAAGCTGGGCAATACAAGAGAAATCATAATCATATCAAATCAAATACTGAACTGAAGCATATCATATCAAATACTGAACTGAACATAACATATCAGATACTGAACTGAATCATATCAAATGGATAACCAACGAATATCAGAATGAGATAGCAGATTAAATATCAAAACGAATATCAAAACGGATATCAAATAGATAACAGAACGAATATCAATAGCAATAATGGTTAACAATACCAATGGATGCCCTTACTGAAAAAGGACGGAATATATTTACTAATATTTACGAACAAAGAATGTTTTAAAAGGAGAGACTGAATATCCGTACCTTAGCAAATGAAATCAAATGGAAATGTGAGCACAAAGAAATAATGTCACTTCTTCTTCAACGAATCTACACGGATTACGGTTCGTATAATACTTATTAGCTCATTTAAGTCATAACGGATTTATTGATTATATCAATTGTATTAATATTTTTAGAGTTAAATATAACAACTTATTATAATTTAGGGTTTAAAGCGTAACTTATCAAAGTTTAGGGTTTATTGCGACAAGTAAATAAACTTCAAGGCTTACTATTATAAATCTTATAGTTTAAGGTGTAAAATGCCAATTTATAAAGGTCTAAGGTTTGCATGTGACAACATTCTAAAAATGAGGGTTAAAAGTGAAAAGTTATATAAATACTAATATGAAACATAATGAACCATTCGTACTACTGTAGTCTTCATTTTATTATTTTTTTAATTTTTTTCTCTACATGCCAACTTCACACTCGCTCGCAGTTCAAACGGCTAACCGACGCGACTCGAAAAACACACCTAGTGATTTCCCCCATAATCATCTTCCCCGAAACACTTCCAACAAACCGTACAACGTAACCATAAATCCCGCGAACGCCCTCAAACTTACCCATTTGTGTTGCGAGAAATAAAACCAACCCATGCGTACCCTTTTTACCCTTGCTCGCGGACCATATGGATAACATTTACGACCAAGTAATCACGTAATATGATTAACCCCCGACTCAACTATCCCGACACGCTTTCAAAATACAAAAAGACTCAACTGTTATTCCCGCGATTACCCTCGAACTCTCCCACACAAGACCATGCTATACACATTCATGACATCCGATTCGAAAAGAACAAAGACAAAGATCGACATGTAGTGTATCATGTTTTCATGATTATATTTCATGTGACCAAAATATTTATATGTTATTCGTATTTAGTTTTCATGCAACCAGTAAATGATACAAAGGCTTGATTATATAATTTCACATACATGTTTTACCACTTTATCATTTATTCAGCGTATACGTATGGCCTTATTAGTGAAACACTCTTTATCATATTCACATGAGGATCATGGTTTGTATATCAAGTTCTAAAACTGATTCAATATATATAATTTTCAGATTCATCCGTATAGTTAGATTACGGGTCGAGGGATCATGCTATCATTATTGATACGTAAACATGCTTCCTAATCGAGCAAAACAAAACACAAGAACAAGATAGAGGGTACCTTGGTCGAATAAAGGAACAAACAAAACAAGAGCACACGATCCCCACAATCAAACCCCAAACGTATAAACTATGATCAGCACTCTTCTGCTGCTGCTTCTAAACGTACCCTTGGAATTCTTTTGGAACTGCTGCTCCCGCTGTCGTTTTCTTGTTTTTCCAGGAATAGGTTTTACGATTTAGTTTGAATGAATAGAAGGGATATACGGTTTAGTATTATAGGGAGATAGGGAAAAATAAATGCCGAGTCTTAGGGGAAGATTTATTCTTCTAAAATCTTTTCCAATTTTGTTTATCTTATCTTAATTTAAAATATGCACCAGTGAAATAAACATAACTAGTTTTAGCAATGTAGATAGGCGTGTGATATGGACATAATATTAGAGAGTTTTTTATTTTATTTTCATAAGTGTCATAAATTTAAATGATATGTAGTCTATTTCTAAAGTGTGTCGAGATATGCATAACATAGTGCAAGTTCATTTTATTTTAAATGTATAGGGTCGCAAATCAAGGTATACAACACATATGGGTTGCGTCTTAGTCTAATTCGATTAAGAACTTAAGTCGTATGTCTTATTAATTAAATTAGCACATATCATAATGTCTTAATTATTTTATAATGTTCATAGTAGTTAGGGAAAATTCAAATTTTATCGGAATTTCGGAAAACGGATTTTAAGGTATTACACCCCGAGTACCCCACTCGAGAGTTCAAGCACTATGTCAACAAGCTCTTTCAAATCGGTGGAGAAGCCTCACAACGTCGCCTACACTTTTTCCGGTACAAAGCTAAATACTGAGTTCTTCCACGAGGTAGAACCAAACCTTTATACAACTATTACACAACACATATGTGAAATAAGAAATACAAGATATGCTACTAAAAACTTGTGGATAGACAAATCAATCAAGGACCCTTTGCATGGATGACTTGTAGAGTAACGTGATCTCGCCTTCCCTGAAAGACCTAAAAGAGAATCACAACAAAAGAGAAATGAACTACAAGAATGATCAAGTGATCTGAGGTTAGGAGAGTGAGATAATATATGAGAGAGTTGTAAGAAGAATGGTAAGAAACAATGGAGAAATGGCTCACTATTTATAGAGATTCTGTCTACAGGTAGGGTTCAAGTTTTGATCGATATTTGCGGAGTTGATCATCCCTCTCGAAAAAGAAGATTTGAAGTGGTCTATAATTTACTGAGTACTCGGTATAACTCACGCATTCGTGTACAAACCACTGCAGACGAAGTTACCCGAATATCCTCGGTAGTCAAACCATTTCCATCAGCCGACAAGTTCTGGCGGATCCCTCACCCTTGGGATCCAGCCAGTGTAAATTGAGGGATCCGGCCTCTGGGTCAGTCAAGTCTGGATTTTGGATACCAAACCGGGTTATGGGTTATGAACCATGGGTCATGGACTTTGGATCATGGATACCTAACAAGATACATTGCACCTAGTCAATGGGTAATGGGTTTTGGGTCATGGGTCTTGGACTTTGGGTCATAGATCATGAATAATACCCAATATGATTTCATGCATGATGTCATGCAATGGGTCATGGGTTATGGATTTAGCTCCATGGGTCATGGGTCATGGTTATTACCCAACCTATTACATGTTTTTTTACAACATATTTTATTACAACATATATGTAAATAACCAAATGTATATTTTCTGCAAAACAACATGTATTCTTAGAATGATACTTATGATAACTTTATATTTATTATCAACAAAAATCAACGAGATCGCTAAATATAAACAAACATTTTACGGTTTATTTGTATTAACAAATGTTATTAACGATATTATCACATTGAAGATTTGATTGAGAAAGATTTTGTAGTTAATAAAATTAGACTGATGATGTTTGGATAGGAAAGAGTTAATGAAACATTTTGGAAGAGTGTATTAAAAATCTTGAAGTTTGGATGGAATGGACTTCTGCCTGGTGGACTGTCTCCGAGGTGGAGGTAAGGGTGGCATTTAGGTTGGTATAGATGATGATGTAGGTGGTATGGGAGGTGGTGGATGGTGGTGCTTCTGTGGTATTTTGTGTTGGTGGTGGTGATGAGGGGTGGTTCTGCTGTGGTGTTCTATATTGGTGATGGTTGTGTTTTGATTGTGTTGTCTTGTGTTTCAGGAGTAGAATGAGTAGATATGGTTGGTTATGTGGGTTGTGAAGTGAATGGTGGATCTGATGTGGATTGTAAAAGGGATGAAAATGGGTTAGTTTGAGGTTATGGTTGTTTAGAGGATGGAAAAATGTGTTCATCAAATAGGACATTTTTGGTAACAATGGTTTTGTGATTGTAAAGATCATAAAGTATGTAGCCTTTTTGATTGTGTAGGTAGCCAAGTAATCTAAACATATTTATACTCACTACGCATAGTGCTTAATGGTCCGTGATATAGAAACTATAAGTATGGAAATAATGTTATTTAGCATAAATAAACATTTAGTTCAGATACAACATATAGTTTTCAAATAATCAAAATTGAAATTAAAATAGTTGAGCATGTATCTCCCCCAAAGTATTTATAAAGTAATTAAACGAGCAAAAGTGGGGCTATGACTCATCGTAATTCATAAAAATTTAGAATACTTGTAAAAGTAAAAGAAAGTAACTGAGCATGTATCTCCCCCAAAAATAGTATAAAACAATTAAAAATGACTAACCGTAAGTAAATAATTAAAAACAAACTGAGCATGTATCTCCCCCAAAAATAGTATAAAACAATTAAAAATGACTAACCGTAAGTTAAATAATGTTAAGTGCTTAACGAATTTGATGGATAATCCATGAAAACCTCTATGTATAACCTAGAAATATGATATCATGTCTTACGTTTTGAATTAACGATGTGAAACATTTGAGGAGCTAGGGTATAATGTTCGTGTATTTCTTTTATAGATACGGTTTAGTCTATGAAACGTGTTTAGTTAAATATTGTACCACTATTCAGGCTATCATAAGTCAGAGGTTGTTTAGTAAACGTATGAGGAGCTAGGACACTTTAAATCGTAAGTTCAATAATTCGTCAAAACGTTCACCCCAAAGAGACCCCTCACATGAAATTCCGTACTAACATAATACTTAATATTTAAATGTATAATTTGTACGTTTGTTTATATGGCATGTGAGTTATAACGGCCATGTTTTTGGTGAAATCAGTTTGGTTATGTTCCGTTAATGGTTTTGGCCAAGTTTGGTGTGATACGAAGGTGGTAAAGGTTAGTCATGAAAATGGGTCAAAGCGGTCATAATATACGTTATTTGTGAAAAACAATATTCCGAAGGTCAAGTGAATGATTCTAGTTTATAGAAATGATATTTACAAGTTATTGATGATATCTGGAAAGTTTAGTACAACATCGAGTTCGGGAACTAGGTCAAACGAGAAAAAGTTTTGAAAACAAGTTTCAGGTCAACAAACCCCTTTTAACCGCCTGCGGGCTGAGAAATTTACCGCCAGTTGTGGTGGTTTTTGGAAGGCGATAAGGATTTTAGCCTGCGGGTGTGGATTTTAGCTTGTGGCTGTGGATTTTAGCCTGCGCTTGTGGTCTCAGCCAAATGCTAAATAGCTGGGTCGTAAATGGTTTAGCATGAGGTTGTGGTTCACAGCCTGCGGCTAAACCACTCAGTGTGGTTTTTGTCGGTTTTGGTAATTTTTAATTTGTTATAACTTTTGATCTACATATCTATTTTACTCGACTCAAAAGGCTACGTTTTCATTACAAGTTCCTCTATCATTCTCTTAGTTTTTCCAAGTTTGAAAGTCCATATACTTATTGCTTTTATAGCATATATTGTCTTGTTTCACAAGTTTACTAAAAATAAAGTTTAACAAATGTTTATTTGGTGATTTTGGCTAAGTACAAAAAAAAGAAAGTGAATAGGAGCACATGATCTCTTACAAAGTTTGGTGTTGGAAAGAAAAACAAGAACAAGAACAATTGAGCAATCTCCTCCGTCTTTAGAACACTTCTACACCTCTTGTATTCTTGTAAGACTTGTGATGAGACTTTAGGTGACTTGAGTGGATTTAAACTTAAGAGGATCACCAAAGTTTTCAAAATATTTGATGTAGTTTACTTGTAGCTTGAAGTAATACTTGAAGTAAAAACTAAACTATGAGTGTGTTAGTGTTTCTTTTAGTTGGACGCCAACAAGAAGTGGGAAGGTTTTATATAGGGTTTTGATGGTCAAAGGAGGTGATGAGTGCATGAATAACCATTATTTCTAACTAAGTAAAATCGTGTGTCTAGATCTTAAGTTGGATTGAAGCGTAACAAGACTTGTGTCCAGGTGAGTCAGATACATGACTTACATAAGATATGAGGTACACTTAAGATATTTGTTTTCAACTTGGAGAATAAGGGTGGTTCATTGATTGGTCCATTTGTTGTCCTCTTGGCTAGAATTGAACCCAAGACCGCCATATATCCTACTGAGTCATTGGGTGACTCACTAATAGTTTAGATATTTCATAGAAGCCTTAGTGACTAAGTTAGCAGATAAGATGCATTCTTGTGTTGTAACTCATCACTATGACTCATGAGTCTTAGTGATTTTATTAGATCAAATGCCTCATCTAAGGGGGAGGAGGGGGAAAATAAGGTGGAATCAAGAAAACTAAAATGTTTTCTTGTCTAGTGTTTTAAATGATTGATTTGTTTGTGTTAATATTTGATCTAAGGAATTCTTTAATTTAAGTAATAAACTTAAATTGGGATGTGGTAAATATATATGATCCATAGGAAATGTTGATGCGTGAAAATATGCTACAACTTAGCATATTAAATGAAAGACATGTTTAACTAGACATATAATTGTTGCTAAAACCTAGAATTGTTGGTTCGAGATTACGTGGAATGATAATCGTACAATGTTTTCATAGAATAAAAAAAATGTAGCTTGTAAAATATTTACGAAATGAATTATTTAAATGACGTAATTATTGAATGGTGACATCATAATTTGATAAAGGTTTGTTGGGTTTTATGGATACTACTGCTTTTGGGAGAATCAACTGCTTACAGAGTTCCTGAAGAAATGGTCTAAGTGTTATCTGCTGCTAGTGTTACTAAATGTTCTGCTAGTGTATTCTACCTACTACTAGGTGGTGCTGGAAAGAATCATGAGAATACACTAAGTGGTAACTGCTGTTGGACTTGGAGAAACTACTACTAGAGAAAAGTTTCTGCTGTTGAAGACTGAAGTACGTCCAGAGTATATGTATCTACTGCTTGTTATGTTTAGCTGCTACTGGAGTCTTAGTCTGTTTTGTATTTATGGAATGACGCATTCCTCTTATGTATTATTAGATAAGTATAGGAAAGATACGATTGTATAGGAAGTGATTGTAACCTAGTCGGACTCCTTAACATACAAAAGGAGATCCTAGGTCATTTGTTTTATATATAAGTTTAAGGCGGCTTCAAGGTTGTAAACCCTATTGATATCATGATTACTCATATTATTATTCTAATAATATTGAAGCTTTTGATTGTGAATTCATTGTGTTCTTCTTATTCAATAAGTGTTATATTCCGCGTAATACCTATAGGATCAAACAGTTTTGTGGAAAACTAGAAGGGGGGGTTGAATAGTTTTGCCTATTTTAACTTAATTTCAAAAACTTTAGATTCGGTGTTATGTGAAATTGTGTGGATAGAGAGAAATTATAGATCTATAAGTAATGCAAGTAAAGAAAACAAGTAAAGTAAAGGATATAAATGACACAACCGATTTATAGTGGTTCGGCTGCAAGGACACCTTCCTTGCCCTACTCCACTCCCCGATTCACCTACTCGAGAGTTCGAGCACTATGTTAACAAACTCCTTCAACTCGGCGGAGAAGCCTTCACAACGTCGCTTACACTTTTTCCGGTACAAAGCTAAATACTGAGTTCTTAACACGGAGGACCAAACCAACACTACTATAACACAAAAAATATGTGAAATATGAAATACAAGATCTTCGCTACAAAAATCTTGTGGATGAACAAATCAATCAAGGACCCCTTGATTTGATGACTTGTAGAATGCTCGTGATCTCGCCTTAGAGAAGGACCTATATGAGAATCACAACAAAAGAAAGAAGAACTACGGATCCCATGGATCCCACGGCTGAGGGATCCGTCTAGTGTAATCAGAGGGATCCGTGAGACGCTCTTGTTTACCCATGGGTTATGGGTTATGGGTCATGGGTCATGGGTCCTAGACTTTGGACCATGGGTATCTAAGTAGATACAATGTATCTAAAAGATGCAATGCATTTAGTCAATGGGTTATGGGTTAACTCCATGGGTATGGATCATGGGTTATGGTTTTTACACATCCTAATAAACTATTACAATAAATGAATTATTACAACAATTTATACTAAATGACTATATATGTAGATGCTTTATAAAAATAACATGTACCCTTATAATTTTACTAAAGATAACATTATATTTGTTATCAACAAAACACAAAGAGATCGCTAAATATTAATAAACATTTTTACGATTTATTTATATTAACAATCTCCCCCTTTTTGTTGATGACAAAACATAATGTTATGATGAGTAAAACTGAAGATTAGATGTATGTTTTGAAAGCATAAGTTTTATTTCTTCTCCCCCTTTTTGTCGAAACTAAAAGTGACCCTAATGAAGAAATAAAGTGTGGAAAAAATGGGATAGTCCATGTATTTCTAACTCCCCCTTGACGGTAGCTCCCCATAGAATAGAGCGTCAAGTGAGAAAATATAAAAACTACAAAGAAAAAGTTAGTAGTAACATGCAATATAATCTTGTGATTGACGAGAAACAAGATGGAGAGCCAAGGTATGTAAACAAATCCTTGTAATAAAATAACGAAAATGTAGTGGTAATATGCCACATACAAACATATAAAACTAAGAACAAGGTTTCTTCTTAAAAATGACTCAAAAGATAAAACTAGAGAAAATAGTAATATTACCTTCCATGCTTGCATAAGGTTATTGATGGAGGTTTTGGTGAGTGATGATGTTGATGCGATCAAGGATGTGGTTAAGTATGAATAGCATCTCTTTCTTAATTTCTATTGCAAGTTCCCTAGTGGATTGGCAATGTTTACAATGTAAATGATGTGTGTATTTTGTGTTGGAGGTTTCCGGTTTAGTTTGATTTGTGGGATGCGGAAGAGGTGGTGGAAAAGTTGGAATATATGTATCAGTGTCCGGAATGTTTGGAAGTGGTGGTGGAAAAGAACCTAGATATTCTTGTAAGACAATAGGAGCTAAAGGTGGTGAAGTGACAAGGTCTTTGTAAATTGTGTTTGGAGATATGGGACGTGTTTAAAAAACTAGTTCTTTTGGGTTGATATGTTGGGATGTTTTTGGAGTCTTAAAGAGTTCCAATAGAGTGACTTTAGGTGGAGACTTGATGGGTGAAAATGGTGGTGTGCTTGATGGAGATGAGGGAGGTGCTACTATAGAAACATTTGGTGGTGAATGAGTAGTTGGTGATGAACTATTTGACAATGTTTTGGCTAAACAACAAGGCCGGATGCTAATCCGTGCGGTTTTTATAGATTTGGGTGGTGGCACTACGGAAGGTGGTAGGATAAAGTTTTGGATTTCTTGAAGAGGATTGTTTACACTAGGTGATTCATCAATGTTGGAAGATCTTTTGGATGACATGATGATGGTTGTTTGTGAGGTTGAGAGTGATGAAAATGCAAGCATTTTGGGAACCTTATTTATAGAGAAAATAATGCATTCTAAGGAATGCTTAACCCAAAATGTGAATTAAAATATAATGATTATATATGAATTTAAGGCATGTGATCATGAGAACACAAGCATTAAGTAACATACATCATTAGTAAAAAGGATAAAATGATGAAAATATAGAGGTTTTTAGCCAAAGTGAAAAAAATAGAAGAGAATTTCAGCTTCTGTCTCACGGATCCCACGGATACTTCCTTTGAGGGAACCATCCAGCGTTAATGCTGGGATCCGTGGTACTGGTCAGTCAGGCAGCTTAAAATTTTATTTTTGCAAAATATTCGTGCCAAGTGTGTGCCTATATCCAAACTATTTGGAGTTGCGGTTATCTCGACTCCTAAAAAGAAAAGGAAAAATAGACTAGAAGTGAAAAAAGCATACTATTATGTGAGATAACCCGAGTGCTCCTAATTCATTGTTGCTTAAATGAATGTACCCGAAAAACACATATTAATTATGTGTTCCCTTTAGCATTCAAAAGACATGAGATGCAATGAAATCGGGTTTTTACTTTGTATTAATAATGAAAAAGAGGTTTGTCCTAGATGTGAGAAATAACTTTTATATAAATGATACGGGAAGAAGTATCTTTTAGAAAACATTTCGAAAAAGCTTCTTGTTTGTAGTAAACCTTTACCTTTTCAAAAAAATAAGTACGAAATTACGTGTTTTAAATAAAACTTACCTTGGGTTTTGAAAATTCCCATATTGTTTGTGAGTTGTGTGTGAAATAGAGATCCTAGACTCAGAAAAGAAGAAAGCTAGTGTTTACATACCTTTTAGTGTTTAAAAACTAATTACGACGATTGTTCCATGAGACCAAGACCAAGACAAAGCAAGTTTAATTGTTACCACTTCAACGGTTTGGTGAGGACGTCGGCTATGTTGGCTTCGGATGATACCTTCTCAATAGAGATGTTCCCCTTTTGAACATTGTCTCTTAAGAATTGATGAAGGATCTCTATATGCTTGGTGCGAGAGTGCAACAACGGATTCTTAGTTAAGTCGATGGCACCTTTGTTGTCACATAGAATGGCTATGTCACTTAGATGAATGCCGTAGTCAACTAACGCTTGTTTCATCCATAGTGCTTGTTGGCATGCTTTGTCGGCGGAGACATATTCGGCTTCGGTTGTTGATATGGCCAATGTTGTTTGCTTCTTCGAGAACCAAGATGTTAAACGACATCCCATAAAACTACATACATCACTTGTACTCTTTCGGTCAACATAATCACCTGCATGTTCAGAATCTGCATATACAATAGTTTCTACCCCGTACCCTTAGGATACCATAATCCTAACTGAGTCGTACCCTTAATGTATCTAAATATTCTTTTGACCGTGTTCTAAATGTGATGTTTTAGGGTCTTTTTGAAACCTAGCACATAGACAAACACTAAACATGATATCCGGCCGACTAGCCATAAGATAGAGAAGACTACCAATCATGCCACGGTATTTTGTGTTATCAATGGATTCACCATCTTCATCTTTTGTAAGTTTAGTGTCGGATGACATTGGTGTTCTTGTAGGTTTTGACTCTTTTAAACCAAATTTCTTTAACATCTCTTTTATGTATTTAGATTGATTAAAGAAGATACAATCTTCTTGTTTGATTTGTAGACCAAGAAAGAAACTTAGTTCCCCCATGATACTCATCTCAAACTCGTCATGCATGATTTTAGAGAAATCATCACACATGTCTTGACAAGTAGATCCGAATATAATATCATCCACGTATATTTGAACAATAATTATATGTGATTCCTTTTTCTTAGGGAAAAGTGTATTTGTTTATGATTAAAAATGACTTGAGTCTATCATACCAAGCTTTTAGGGCTTGTTTAAGACTGTAAAGAGCTTTCTTTAATTTATACACATGTTTAGGTTTTTCGAAATCGATAAAGCCCGGAGGTTGAGTGTCACACCCCCAAAATATCGCAGCGGAACGATAGTGTCATTGGGGTATAACGTCATAGCACAAAGTATGGATACAGAAAACGACCTCTAAAATGAGACGTTTTGAAAAGTTTACCATTCGATAAATAAGTTAAAGTTTACAACACAAAAGCAATCCCAAAGTTTGATAATACGCAAAGAGTTTACAAAACATGTCGAATGGTAATTGTTAAAAGCACAAGACTTCAATGTATGCCATGCGACCCAAAAGCTCCATGAAATGCTATCACCTTAAGACCTGAGATAAACATGCTAAAAAGTGTCAACACAATGGTTGGTGAGTTCATAAGTTTGTTGAAAATGAATTGAAAAAGTCTATAAGAAATGTTGATGCAGCAAAGGCCTTGCAAATCCACTCAGTTCCAAGTTCCGCCCATACAAAACTTGCAACCTGTGTGTTTACAATCCATTGCCAAAATATGTAATTGTCAATCTTGTTTGTAAGTAGGACATAGGTGCATACGATATATACATTGAGACCTTAAGGTTCTTTCGTTTAACTTTCCTATGACCTTAAGGTCAAATGTTTAAAAATGTTTAAAAATAATGTTTACGCGATAACGTTTTGGACTTGAGACCTTAAGGTTCTTTCGTTTAACTTTCCTATGACCTTATCTACAGGGTGCTATTTAGACTCTTTAATATTGATGATTTCATTGTTTAATGGTTCATCTTCTTTGTTTGTATTTTTCATTATTTCTATGGCCTCACTTTCGACTATCTCGTCATCGACAAGAGGAAGGGTAGGTTTAGGTGGACTTTCATCAAATTTTACGTTTAATGACTCTTCAACCTTCATTGTTTCTTTATTTTGTATAACATAAGCTTTGCTATTAGGAGAGTAACCTAAAAAGATACCTTCGGTTGATTTAGGATCAAATTTAGTTAGGTAATCTTTAGTGTTAAGTAGAAAACATTTGCTACCAAAGACTCTAAATTGTTCTAGCGTAGGCTTTTTGTCTCGAAGTAACTAATATGGAGTTTTACTTAAAAATGTTCTAATTAAGACTCGGTTAAGTATGTATGTTGATGTATCAACGACATTGCACCAAACCTTTTGAGGTATGGATTGCTCATTTAACATGGTGCGACTCATTTATTGTAGGGTTCTATTCTTCCTTTCAACTACCCCATTCGATTGTGGAGTGCAAAGAGCGAATAAGTTGTGAGTAATACCATTAGCATCACAGAAGGCTCCAAATTGCACTTCATTATCGAATTCCCCACCATGATCCGTTCTAATAGACACTATAGGACTTCCTAATTGTCTTTGGATTTTCTACTTAATATTTCAAAGTAATCGAACGTTTCAGTCTTATTCTTTAAAAATTTAATCCATGTGTACCTAGAGTAATCATCCACTATAACCAAAGTGTAGTAGTTGCCTCCCTAACTTTGGATAGCGGATGGACCAAATAAATCCATGTGAAGTAATTCTATACACTTAGTTGTAGAGACCATATTTTTAGCTTTGTGACTAGCATGGACTTGTTTACCTACGTTACAAGCATCACAAAAGTGATGTTTATATTTTAATTGTGGTAGATCTCTTACTAGATCTTTGCATGATAGCGATTGAAGAAGTCGCATATTGGCATGACCCAATCTTCGATGCCATAAGGTCGAAGTATCATCCATAGAAGTAAGACAAATTTGTCTTTAGGTTCATTACCGATTTTAATAACATAGACTCCATGTTTCCTAATTCCTCTTCCTATATGTAACATATTGGATTTCACAAACACATCAAACCATGATGATAAAGGGGCGTACACTATGAGTTTTAGAGAGAGAAAGTTTAGAGGTTTAGGGAACTTAGTGAGATAAAGTAAAGTCTTATTATGAGCTCCAACCCTCTACCTTGGGAGGTAGAGGGTATTTATAGTATCATACATAAATGCCACCTACGGGCGGTGGATCAGGCATACAGTGGGTAAAGACCCGTCCGTCCTCCACGGTGTTGCTAAACTAAATACTACCTAACATTAAATAACTACGACTATGAGCTTTCTAACGATTACATACACTTGAGGTGACCGACACTTTAATAACTGGATTTAATAAATCCTAACAATCTCCCCCTAAGGGAGGTCACCTCAAATTACATTGAATACGAACAGATATTACATTAAGATTGTTCTTGGATTCTTGCTAAAGTTCTTTGCTTTGTAGCCCGTAGTCTTTGATTCTTTAGGTTTTGCATGTTTGGTTAAACCGAGTGGAGGTCTTTAACTGATCCACGTGATAATGAGTTTTGAGCCAGCTTTGAGATCATCAGCAACCATAAATCTCTGACTCTTCCTTTGTAGTGTTGACATTTTGTGATGTTGTGACTTTTGGACCGACATGCTCACATTCTGGATCATGATATCTACTCATCAGAGTAGCGGAAGATTTAGATGATTCATGATATTTGCAGCAGCGTAGCAGAAGCATGGAGTGAAAATATAAGAGTCATTGATGCACTTATCATGATTTCTTTAGAAATGAAAGTGTTGTGTGAGCATGCGGCTAGGGATTGACCTTCTCTATTCTGATCAGCTGCAAACGCTGGGTGTACCTGCATACAACAGTTAGCAATAAAGCGCACGAAAGTGTCTTTGATCACTTTCGTTGAATTGAGGTACACGGCCCATGGTTCCCCGTTGATCAGTACAAGTACTGCCTGTGATCAGGAATAATTCCGAAGAATCTCCTTGACAGGGTTTCGCAGATGCTCTAGTTGTTCTCAAACCGGAACGTCTCAAAGAAGACAACACGGAGTGAGTGAATAAGCGAATTTGAGATTCACTGATTGATGAAAAGAGATTTGAAAAACAATCGTGTACTGCTCAATAAAATGGTTTTGCAATACAACGAAGGTTCTTAGTAAAATCAGTTATCAATCATAAACACCTTTTATTTTTGAAATATTAGTACACAGTCGATGTGCTATAGAAAAGAATTTTAAGCACAACGACCGGTTTTTCAAAGGTATCCGTCAATCTATAACCTGAACCAAGATTGATTCCTAATTTTGAATCTCCCTATTGTTTCTGTTTAGTTGTCACATGGTTGATCTATTGGATAGATCTCACATGCCACCTACCAAGAGCTTGTTTGTTGTTGGCTCTAGAAGGCTTTCCATCTTCATTGTGAATATGTTTGCATATCACTCATATGTTCTGGAAATACCGCAAGGATAATGCGTAGGACTCTTAAGATATAATCTCTCTTTCCACATTGTGTAAAACAGAGAGTCTTCATTGACAGTGTCCTAAAGAGATTTATTAGATGATCTCGTGGCTCTAGAATCAATAGTGCACATTTGGTTCCTATGTCGGAGACTAGGGAGAGACTATCTGTTAGATATTAACTTTTCACATACACATCAAACCATAACACAAAGTAGCATATAGATGGAATTCTAGAGAGAGAAAGTTAGAGGTTTAGGGAACTTAGTGAGAGAAAGTGAAAGATATTATTATGAGCTCCAACTCTCTACCTTGGAAGGTAGAGAGTATTTATAGTCTTACATAACTCGCCACACTTTGGGCTGTGGATCAGGCATACAGTGGGTAAAGACCCGTCCGTCCTCCACGGTGTTACTTAACTAAATTACTATTTAACTTAAAATAACTACGACTACGAGCTTTCTAACGATTACATATACCTGAGGTGACCGACTCTTTAATACCGGGAATTTCTAATTCCTAACAATCTCCCCCTAAGGGAGGTCACCTCAATCACGTAACAAAATTACATAGAATACAAATAGATATTACATTAACACTTGATCTTGCATTCTTGATGTAGTTCTTTGCACATAAACTCGTAGTCATTGATTCTTCACAATGCATGTTTGGTTATTCCAAGTGGAGGTCTTTTACTGATCCACGTGATGATAAGTTTGAGCCATCTTTGGAGATCATCAGCTATCAACAATCTCTGACACATCCTTTGTGGTGTTGGTATTATGTGATGTAGTGACTTTAGGACCGACATGCTCACATTTTGGATCATGAAATCTTCACATCAGAGTAGCGGAAGCTTTAGTTGATTCATGATATTGGCAGCAGCGTAGCAGAAGCTTGGTGTGAAAATATCAGAGTCATTGATGCACTAATCATGATTTCTTTTGAGATGAATGTGTTAAGTGAGCATGCGGCTATGGATTGATCGCTCCATTCTGATCAGCTGCAAACGTCGGGAGTACCTGCATACAACAGTTAGCAATAAATCGCACGAAAGTGTCTTTGATCACTTTCGTTGAATTGAGGTACACGGCCCACGGTTCTCCGTTGATCAGTACAAGTACTGCCTGTGATCAGGTAGGATTCCTAAGAATCTCCTTGACAGGGTTTCGCAGCTGTTCTAGCTGTTCTCACACCGGAACATCTCAAAGAAGACAACACGGAGTGAGTGAACCAGCGAATTTTAAGTCCACTGATTGATGAAAAGAGATTTGAAAAACAATCGTGTATTGCTCAATAGAAATTGTTTTTGCAATACAACGAAGGTTTTATTGAAAATCAATTATCAATCATAAAAATACCTTTTGGTTTGAAAAATGAGTACACGGTCAATGTGCTAAAGAATAAGTTTATAAGCACAAAGACCGATTTTTCAAAGGTATCCGTCAATCCCTAACCTGAACCAGGATTGATTCAAGAAATTGAATCGCCCCATTGTTTCTGTTCAGTTGTCACATGGTTGATCTATATAATAGATCTCACATGCCACCTACCAGGAGCTTGTTTGATGTTGGCTCCAGAAGGCTTTCCATCTTCATTGTGAATATGTAAACACATCACTCAGATGTTCTGGCAATACCACAAGGATAATGCGTAGGACTCAAGATATAATCTCTCTTTCCACATTGTGTGAAACAGAGAGTCTTCATTGAAAGTGTCCTAATGAGATTTATTGATGATCTCGTGGCTCTAGACTCAATTTGTGCATATTTGGATCCTGTGCCGGAGACTAGGGAGAGGGTCTCCTTCTTCAATATCAACAATCTCTAAGAGAAAGTCGATAGATAATGTCGGTTCCCCCGTGAGAATGAAACAAGCCCTTTTAAGAGGAACTTGAGTGGTTTGGAAAGTTGAAGTGCAGTGCGTCACTGGGTCCATGACGTCTTGTCTTCAATACCGATGTTACCATCAGTAGCATATGAAGTGAACCCGGTTTCTGCCCTAAGGTTGAATTAATGGAGGGCTATTTGTTTTCACCCTATTTTCATTCAATTCTTTTTAATTCTTCAACCCCTTCAGTGCTTACCGAGACTTCATAACTAGAACCTTGTTGGGTTTATTCCAGTACTAGCTCAGTCTTAGTCCGCACTCTTCCCATATCTCATTTTTCTCCTTTTATCATCATACCTAAGGACTTCTACACTAACTAGTGGATTGTCCCTGGGTAGATCCCTCCGGTTCTGGCGGATCGTGGGAACAAATACCTAACCTAACCATCCTTATAACACCATGCATAAAGTAAATTGGTCGGTCTTTTGGTATTGTTCTTTCCTTCATGAAACCAATTGAAAAATCATTTGGAAAAACAATCAAGGTACTTGTGATACGAGATCAAAGCATTTTGTACCTGAATTGTTTTTGATATTTTTAGAACGAGAACTCCCCCTCAACATGTGCATCAAGTATTTGAAAATGTTTTTGCACACGGAGACAAGAGAAAGAATTAACTTCTTTTGATTACTATTTTCTAAAAGATATCAACATCACTTCCCTCAACAGATCAAGTGGGTATAGCATTTCCGGGAAGGATGAGGTTTCCATGAATTTGCTCCCCCTCAATAT